>JAHRHZ010000289.1:43428514-43443819 GCA_024137785.1 Ginglymostoma cirratum | reverse complement strand
TCAGAAATGGGGGAGGGGAAGAGGGTTCTGAAATAAATAGGCCCGAAACGTCAAGCTTTCCTGCTCCTATGAAGCTGCTTGGCCTGCTGTGTTCATCCAGCTCCACGCCTTGTTATCCCATATGTGTTCAACCTTGTTCTCTCTTCAAAGTTGTGGTTGAAGAAATACGAGCTTTCCAAACCCTCCTCTTAACAATGTGACACTGTTCTCCAGCACAATTTGTAAGAAATTACTTTTGGTTTCTCTTCCCTTGACATGTCACCCTCTGTCTTTAGGCTACTGGCAGAATGTTGTGTTGAATTTACTGTGGCTCTCCTCTGTTTTCCTGCCTCTGCAGTGCTTCGCAGTCAGGTCCCTGGGTTGGGTGGAGATACCTGAAGAGGACCTGACTCCAGGCAAAAGCAGCATTGCTGTGAATAACTGCATCCAACAGCTTTCCTATAGCAAATCGGAGGGAAGGCAGAGTGGACTAACCTGGGGAGAGGTACATTTCTCACTGACTGCACCCAGCAGGGCCTTTCCCCAAGGCACCGTGAGCATGGAACACACTCACAGCCTCCCAGTAAACTTTGTGGGGTGGCTGTGGGAGTCTGGGTGAGGGGTGGTGGAATCAGTTAGGGTGAGGGGAGGCTGTCAGGGGTGAGGGGACATGATGGGGGAGGGGGTCTGTGGTAGTGAAGGGAACTGTCGGAAGAGGTGGCTGTTGGGGGAAGCTGTAAGAGAATGGGTGTTGTTGGGGGGGAAGGGAGGCGACTGTGTGGGGAGAGGTGTATATTGGGATGGGGTTGTCAAGGAAAAGGGGCTGTAAGGGGAGGGTCTGTTGGGGGGAGGGGGCTGTCGAGACGGAGAGGGTTGTCAAGGGGAAGGGAGGGGGCTGCTGTTGGAGGTGGGTCTGGGGCGTGTCGGTTTGGGTATGGTGGCCATGGTCTGTGTAGAGTGAGTATGGGATTGCCCCCATCTCATCACTGACACCTTGCTGTACTTGGTGCAGGGTCAGGATATGGTGATGGTTCTGAAGAAGGACACGTTGAGTCTGGTTGACCCTGTAGACCACAGTTTGATTCATTCCCAACCGATTATCAACATCCGAGTGTGGGGAGTGGGCTGTAATAACGGCAGGTGAGTTTAGGCCTCTCTACCCTTTGTCCTGTCAGCAAAGATTAAGCCATTGGGCCAATATTCCAAATTTAATCTCTGTTTCTCGCACATTATTATCCTCCTCCTCTTACTGTTGTGTCTTCAGATATGGGCAAATTTGTTATCAATTAAAATTGTTATTAATTTGTATCATTCAAACACCTCAGAATTTGAGCTGCAGAACTACCTATTCAATTAATTCCAACTCGACATGTCCCTCGGGAGTTGGAATGGAATTAAGGCTGAACATTTGATAGTTTAATTTATCACTGTTTTGGTTGCACAGATATCTGAGGTTCAATGAATTGAGATGATTCCTTGGAGCTGCACACAGTAATGGGAAGGTATCTCTGATTGGCATCAGGGTAACCTCTCCCTCTGGACAATCATCTGCAAGAAATTGCAACTGGCAGAAACAGCCACGGTAATCCTGAACAAACTGTCACTCAGTAATAACATGGTGTTTGATGAATTGCTGAGGAGATCCCACATTTTATATCCAGCAGGTGTACAGGAACAACGTGCAACTTCCTGAGCTCTTCCTGCACTATGTGTAATTTACTCCATGCCCAAGCTCAGTGGGCACAAACCTGCTCCTTGTTGAACTTTCAGCCCATGTGAATTGCTAGGAGATAGACTCAATCCCCAACCTCTGCCAAAGTGGCCTGCTGTCTGCCCCTCAGTATTCCCTCTGAGTATTGAACAGCACCAGGTTTTGAGGCCTGGCTGAGATTTCCCTTCCAAAGTTGAATAGCCTTCACAAGCCCCATGCAAGCAGCAGCCTAATTTGAAACATAGGAGTTAGAGGATAGCAGATGCGCAGCTGAGCTGTAGTCACGTAGGGGTGAACTGGGGTGAATTGGGGCAAAATCTTGAAAGACCCATCATTCATTACAACTGTTAATGAGGTGTGGGCGGGGAAGGGGAATGGGAGATGAGGGTCGGACTGTTGCTATCTCTGGCATAAAGTCAGAGGAATAGGCCTTTAGATGCGAGAGGATTTCTGCAAAGTCTTTTCCCAAAATCTATTAAGAGGTACTCATTGAATATCGAACAATGAGAGATGATCTAATTGGTTTTCATTAGCTGATTAAGTCACCTTGCTTCCATAACCTTTAATATCGGGAATTAGCTGCAATTTATTGAGCACCTTGTTAAACTCTCAATTGACAAGCGACCTCAGCAGCTTTTCAGGAGACAGAGTTTTCCAGATTTCCTCTTGGCATCTCTCCTGGAGATCTGTGCTGTAATTTTAAAAGAATTTTCATGTGCCACATTCCCCCCCTGCCAATCCCCCAGAATCTGGGATCTTTAGGATCCCTACAGTGTGGAAACAGCCCCTTCGGCCCAACAAGTCCGCACCGAACCTCAGAGCATCCCACCCACGCCCGTCCCCTTGTAACCCACAGGATTTATCCTGTCCAGTCTGTAGTATGGATCTTTGATATCTTAAACTTTGCTACTTGAGGGATCACAAACTCGGTTCTGCTGGAGTTTAGAAGAGTAGGAGTCAATTTGATTGAAACATATAAAATCTGGAAGGCTCTTGAACAGCTGGATGTGAAGAGGACATTTACTCTTGTGGGACAATCTAGAATGGGGGGGGTCACTGTTTAAGGATAAAGGGGCGACCCATTTAAAGTAGAGTTGAGCTGACCTTTCATCTCCCAGAGGGTCATGCGTCTTCCACTCTGCCCCAAGGGTGGTGGAAGCAGAGACTTTAGGAGGCAGAGGGGCTAGATTTTTGTTAAGCAAGGTTATCAGAGTTGGGCAGGAATATGGAGTAATCAGATCAGCCAAGAGCTTATTGAAAGGTGAAACCAATTTGAGGGGCTGAGGGTCCTATTCCTGCTCCTAATTCATATGGTCCTACAGTCGGTTCTGATTTAGCGCAATAGTTCTGTCCTCGTACTATCAGAAAATCACGCAATAGCCGCATTTAAATGAATGGGGCCGGAATGGCATTATAGCTAATACAGGTGAGGAAAGTTCACGCTCTACAAATAGCGGTCTAGATTCTTCAATCACGTTACAGCCAATTTGCGTTGAAGAAACACGCGTTATAGCAGAACCGACTGTACGTGTGCGATACAAGCCTGGTTTCTGTAACCTGTCCCCCAGAATTTAACTCCTGTATCATTCCGCTGAAAGTTAGAGGGTAGATAAAGAACAAGTTTTTGTAGTGCAGATATCCACAGGACACAGAGATATAGAAATAGGCAAAATAACCAGAGGTGATGTGAAGAGAAATATCTTTATGTGAGAATTTGGAATGCATTGCCTAAAAGAGTGGGGCTAGAGATGCAATAGTAGCCTTTGAAAGGTGTTGGATAAATAAATGAAGAAGGAAAGGATTGCAGGAATGTGGGAAAAAGAGCAGGGGAACAGAGTTTACTGGATTTTTCTTTGAAACCAGAAGAGAAGATTATAGTGACCTGGGACAAATGAACATCATGCAAGGAATGGAGGGATATGGACCAAGGGCAGACAGAAGGGATTAATTTAACGTCATGTTTGCATGAACATCGAGAGCCGAAGGGCCTGTTCCTGTGCTGTGCCATTCTACGTTCTGTAAGGAAAGGACATCAGCAGCAGGCCATTTGGCCCATCTTTTCATTACTTTGAATTCCATATCCTTAATATCAAGGAAAGTGCAGGAAAGTGGTTGTGAGGAATGTCAGATCGTATTGAATGGCAGAGCAGGCTGAACAGTTCACTCCTGGTCCTATTTCTTATGGTCTTACAGTCTAGAAATCTATTTCTGTCCTGAATAAACTCAATTTTTTGAGTTTTCACAGCCCTCTGGGGTAGAGAATTCCACAGGTTCACCACCTTCTGAGTGAAGGAATTGCTCCTCACCTCCAGATGGTCCAGACTGCACCTTACTCTGTCTCCTGGATCAAGTTCCCCATCTCCACTTGGGGATACATCCTTCCTGATCCTTAATCAGAAAGTTCTGACAAAACCCACAGTTCAGAGTCTCTGATATCCATGATTGGTTCTTTAATGGAGGCCAAATACTGCTGGAAGTCTGAAACAAACACAGAAAGAGCTAAAGGTCTGGAAACTTCTGTTTCAGTCTGGTATAACTCTTCTCCAGAACTCAATTCCCACTTCTTTGGATCAAAATTGATTCTTGAACCAAATTTCTGGCCCTGGTTAAAGCTGGAAGTGGGTGGCTTGGGCTGGGAAGCAGATTTGTCCGGATTTAACCTACTCACTTAACCTGTGTGTATCACATTGTGACGTCTCTGTATCCTCCTCACAGCTTGCATTTCCACCTAACTTAGTGTCATCAGCCGACTTAAATGCATTCTTCTCTGTCATTTCATCTATGTCATGAGTAAACACTGAGGTCCAGACTGATTCTCTGGCACATACTGAGAGATGGTAGGGACATGGTCATATCACTGCACTTGTGATCTGAGGATAATATCTTGGGGATGTAGCTTTAAAACCCACCGTTGCAGCTGGTGTAATTAAAATTCAATGTGGAGCTGGTCTCAGTAGTGAAAACCGTCAAATTATCATTTGATTGTTATTTCAAAAACCCATAGGGTTCACTAATGCCTGCTAAGGAAGGAAGTCTGCTATCCTTATCCAGTGTGGCCAGCATTTGCCTCCAGACCCACGTAAATATTATTGACTCTTAACTGACCTCTGAAATGGGCAAGAAATCCAGTCAGTTCGAGGGTAGTTAGGGGTGGGCAGCAAATGTAGATGATGCCCACAACAAATGCAAGAACAAAAAAAAACTCTGCTGGTTACAGCCTGCCAACTTGAGAAGGCTTTATCTATCAGTGCTATCTGCCAGCAAATACTGCATCCATATGGATGTAGTAACAGCCTTTCCTTGCCCTGTTAACTTGTTTATCAATCTTAAGCATAGTATCCTAATGCAAGCATTTTGGAAATCCAAGTGTGCTGCATCCACCAGGTTTCCTTTATTAACCCTGGCACTTACATTCTCAAAAGAAACTCTAAGACATTGATCAAACATGAGTTTCCTCTCATAAAACCACAACTTTATCTGAATATGCTTTTGTATAAAGTGCATTAAGATTTCCTTAATAATAGGTTTTCCATAAGACATAGGAGCAGCAATTAGGCCATTCGGCCCATCGAGTCTGCTCCACCATTCAATCATGGCTGATAAGTTCCTCAACCCCGTTCTCCTGCTTTCTCCCCGTAACCCTTGATAATCAAGAATCTATCTCAGTTTTAAATGTACTCAATGACCTGGCCTCCACAGCCTTCTGTGGCAGTGAATTCCATAGATTCACCACTCTCTGGCTGAAGAAGTTTCTCCTTATCTCCATTCTAAAAGGTCTTCCCTTTACTCTCAGGATGTGCCCTCGGGTCCTAGTCTCTCCCACCAATGGAAGCATCTTCCCAACGTCCACTCTCTCCAGGCCATTCAGTAGTCTGTAAGTTTCAATTAGATCCCCCCCTCATCCTTCTAAACTCCAATGAGTAAAGTCCTAGAGTCCTCAAACGTTCCTCATATGTTAAGCTTTCCATTCCTGGGACCATTCTCGTGAACCTCCTCTGAACTCGCTCCAGGGCCAGTACATCCTTCCTGAGGTATGAGGCCCAAAACTGCACATAATAACTGCACCTTGCAACTGATGGCAGCATAACTGGCCTGTTTTCTCACCCCTGCCTTTCCTGAATAGAGATGATACATTTGTTAGTTTTCAATCTGTTGAGACCACTTCCAGAATCTTGGAGGATTTACAAGCTCATAACCAATGCATCCATTGTGTCGGTACCTATCCTTTTCCGAACTTGAGGATGGAGGATATCAGAATCTGGGGACATGTTGAATTTTCATTCTTTGAGTTTTTCTAAGCCATTTTATTTGATCATATTAATTATGTTAAACTCCTTGATTACCCTTTGTTTGTAGTATGCAATTTGTATCTTCTGCTGTGAAGATAGAGACAAAATATTTCCTTAGCATCTCTGCCTTTTTCTCATTTCCCATGATAATTTCTCTTGTCCCTACAGCTCAGAGACCAACATCTACCTTACATTTACAAATTCCTTTGACATGCTTGTAAATATTCATTTACTCTTTCTTTTCCATTGACTTCTTTGCTGTTTCCTAAAAAATATCTTTCTATCTGAAGGAGTACAGCAGGCCAGGCAGCAGAGGAGAAGGAATGTTGACTTTTCAGGTCAGAACCCTTCTTCAGAAAAGAATTTATGAAGAAGGTTCCCGACCCGAAAAGTCAACTTTCCTGCTCCTCTGATGCTGCCTGGCCTGCTGTGCTCCTCCAGCTCAACACTTATCTCTGACTCCAGCATCTGCAGTTCTTGCTATCTCCTATCTTTCTGTCTGTCTATCTATCTATCTCTTTGTCTGTCTGTCTCTTTGTCTGTCTATCTGTCTGTCTATCTATCAATCTATCTACCTGTCTGTCTCTGTCTGTCTGTCTATCTATCTATCTATCTCTTTGTCTGTCTATGTGTCTATCTGTCCATCGATCTATCTATTTATCTATCTACCTGTCTGTCTCTCTGTCTGTCTATCTATCTACCTATTTATTTATCAATCTATCGACCTGTCTATCTATCTATATATCTACCGATCAATTGATCTGTCTGTTTAATCTATCTATTGATCAATTGACCTATCTATCAAATCTACCTGTCTGTCTGCCTGCCCGCCCACCCTTTTTCTGTCATTCTAATCCTATGCTACCCTCCCTAGTAAGCGATGGATACACCTTCCTCTGAGGTTTTATTAATTAATGTATGTAATTTTGCTTTATATTTGAATTGTTTCCTTAATTTTGGATTGTCCCACTTTATTTCCTGTCATCCCTTCTACTCTATTTCCTCAATCAGCATGAGCCAGGGCTCCCTTTATACTGTAATTTAAAAAAGAACTATTGCAGATGATGGAGATCTGAAAAGGAAACAGAAAGAGTTAGAGAAACTCATAGGTCTGGCAGCATCCATGGAGATAGAAACAGAGATAACATTTCAGTGCAATGACTCTGCTTCCGAACCCTTTCATTCTGTAATTGACTTTGTTTAAGCTTCTTATTTGGGATTGGAGCATGCTGCTTTCAGATTTAATAAGGAAAGCAGTTGTTTTATGAACAGTTTTTCTCCCAGAGTCTCTTTTATCATATGTTGGCTAATTAACCCTACCTCCTGCGTAACATCAGGTCCAAAATAGCTTACAACTCAGTTAGTTCCACAATGTTGGCTCCAGAGATCTGTAACAGAACTACCCTGCAACCCACCCTCCAGATTACTCTTGCCAATTTCATTTGCCCACTTCTATAAAGATTAAAGTTCTCAACTGTTACATTTTCTTTGCAAAAATCTCCATTTATTTCTTGCTCATGCTTTGACCAACAACAGGGAGGCCATAAACCACTCCCAATTATTTCCTGCCCCTTTTTATTCTGAATCATCTAAAACCAATTCTATTCCCATTTTCAGAATTCTGAATAAACGGAGTACCAGATGATAAATTTTGATTGGAAGAATGTGAGACACAATGTTGAATTCATTGAATATACATGACAATAAATGACAATCAATTCAACATTGTGTCTCACATTCTTCCAATCAAAATTTATCATCTGGTACTCTTCTGAATTCCACTTGCCCTATGCTATCTATCCCACTCGGTGTCTATATCTCCCTGTGCGTATTACTACTGTCCTCACTGAATACTACACTTTTCAAGTTCAGTGTCTTCTGCAAAATTCTAAATTTGCCCAAGTTCGAGCCTTCGGTTGTATATTAAGTTGGGGCCCTGCGACCAGGACATGAGCAGTAGTTCGGAATCTGGGCCATCAGCAGGGATCCAGGGACCAGGAATCCAGCAGGATTTAAGTCTCCTGATCTCCACCACAAGGTTGGAACCAGGTTACCAGTAAAACTCTGGCATAGCATGAGCAACAAACAGTTGTGCGCAGTTTTGGGCCTCATACCTCAGGAAGGATGTACTGGCCCTGGAGCGGGTTCAGAGGAGGTTCACGAGAATGGTCCCAGGAATGGAAAGCTTAACATATGAGGAATGTTTGAGGACTCTGGGACTGTACTTATTGGAGTTTAGAAGGATGAGGGGGGATCTAATTGAAACTTTCAGAATACTGAATGGCCTGGACAGAGTGGATGTTGGGAAGATGCTTCCATTGGTGGGAGAGACCAGGACCCGAGGGCACAGCCTGAGAGTAAAGGGAAGACTTTTTAGAATGGAGATAAGGAGCAACTTCTTCAGCCAGAGTGGTGAATCTATGGAATTCACTGCCACAGAAGGCTGTGGAGGCCAGGTCATTGAGTACGTTTAAGACTGAGATAGATAGGTTCTTGATTATCAAGGGTTATGGGGAGAAAGCGGGAGAATGGGGTTGAGGAACTTATTAGCCATGATTCATAGCAGACTCGACAGGCCGAATGGCCTAATTGCTGCTCCTATGTCTTATGGTCTTAAATTAGCTCCCTGGAACTATAGTTCCGTGAGGTGTCAGGATTTTGGCATTTTTCACCAATGTTACAATAATTCATAGACATAGAACACAAAGAGGCTATTTGGCCCATCACGTCAATGCTGGTCAACAAACAGATATTAGTGGGATTTGTATTCAGGCATCAGCTATTCATCGGAGTAAAAATGAAGGCTTTTTTTGTCTTTCCTCCTTTAAGAAACTCTAAAATCTATTTCTCTAACCAAATATTGGTCATCCGTCCCAGTTTGTTCGCAGCTCAGATAGAGATTGTTAATCAGTAAGGGAATCAAATGTTCTGGGGAAAGGGCAGGAAAGTGAAGTTGAAGCCATGATTACATTGAGTGGTGTTGCAGACTTGATGGACCGAATAGCCTACTTCTGCTTCTATGTTTCCTGTTTTTAAATATCCCCTATGTTGCTTGTCATCAAATTCTGTTTCGTAATGCTCATGTGAAGAACCTTGCGATGTTTTAATACGTTAAGTATGCTATATAAATAAAAGTTGTTGTTTGGTGATACATATATAAAATATTAATTCAGATGTTCTTTGAATTTATTGATTAATTGATTGATTTTCTTCCTGCTGCCATGGAGACAGAGACAGGTAGAGTGTCCAATTTCTGTGTCCTTTAAGTCTCTTCAGGCATGCCTATCTGTTTAGATTAAAATGTTATATATTAGATTGTCAAATCCAGTGGCACTTGACGTTTTCATTGACGCCTGAGCTGTAAAAATTGCACCAGGACATCTGTGAGCTCAGTGAGTGAGGGAACCCCTGAGCTGATGGGATTTTAGCATTGAGAGGAAAAGAGAAAGATGGAAAAAGGCATTAAGGCAAATGACTGGGATATCAGGTACAGGGAAGCGAAAGGAAGGAAGGCTGAGTAAAGAGAGAGAAAAGTAACACACCAAAACAAGGAAGAGGACAATAACAGAAACAGAAGTTGCTGGAGAAGCTCAGCATGTCTAGCAACATCTGTGAAGAAAAAAATCAGAGTTAATGTTCTGAGGAAGGGTCACCAGACCTGAAACATTAACTCTGATTGTTTTCGTCACAGATGCTGCCAGACCAGCTGAGCTTCTGCAGCAACTTCTGTTTTTGTTCCTGATTTACAGCGTCCGCAGTTCTTTCAGTTTTTATTTTGGATAATAATAAAATTTGATTATATCCAATATTACCAGGAAATGAGATTAAATTGGTGCCTTACTGGGTGGTGGAATGATTTGCATTGCATTGAGAATTTTAACGTTATTTAACATTGCACTCTTGATTAGCAGCTTTCTGTATAAAGTACAATAAATAAACTTGCATTTCAACAGTGTTCTCCATGGTCACCAACATCTCAGAGCATCTTACACCCACTTTGGAACTTAGTAACTGCAGTAATTTAGGGAACACCGAAGCCAAATTGAACAAAGCAGAATTCCACAGGCAAAGTGATGATGAGTTAGAGATAACAAGGTGTAGAGCTGGATGAACGGCAGGCCAAACAGCATCTGAGAGGAGCAGGAAGGCTGACATTTCTGGTCTGGACCCTTCTTCAGAAAAGGTTTCTGAAGAAGGGTCTAGGCCCGAAATGTCAGCCTTCCTGCTCCTCTGATGCTGCCTGGCCTGCTGTGTTCATCCAGCTCTACACCTTGTTATCTCGGATTCTCCAGCATCGGCAGTTCCGACTGTCTATAATGAGTTAGTTTGAAGAATAATAATTGGCCAGGTACTAGGGATAATTCTGCCACTGTTCTTCAAATAGCACAGGGGGATCTTTTATATCCCCCTCATGTCGTCCGCAAGCCCAGTGTGCCCTCAGTGATTCACTGTAGTGTCAACTAGATCAAGTCCTGGAGTGGGACTTGATCCCACAACCTAGTGGCTCAGAGGGAAAGGCCTGTGTTCATTGTCTGTCCCGAGTTGGTCTTAAGAAGGTGATCACTGAACCATAGATGGCAAACACGGTTAATGTGCAAAATAATAATGGAAGGTCGTTTGTGTGAAGTAATGGCTTAAATAGATATCCAATCCCTGAAGATCAGCAACTCACATTGCATCTCGTCGTGCTGTGAATTTGCTTAGGATTTTGCCGTTAATGGGGAAGAAAGGGGGAAATGGGGTGTTGAGGTGGATTAGTGGCCATGATCATATCAAATGGAAGAGCAGGCTCAAAGGGCTGAATGGCCTACCCCGTTCCTATTTTCTGTTTCTATGTTCCTATGTATTAAGGGTGAACTTCACTGCATGATGCTGTTACTGTCCCAGTAAAGTCTGTACCTTTGTATGTAAAATCATGGGGGGAGGCCTCTCCTGTCTCTCCACCTCACTACACTGGTCTCTTTGGGAGAGAGGACTTGAATTAATCCCAGGTTCTTACAGCACAGCAAGACAGTGAGATCAAAAGTCTGTGAGTGGGCTATTTGATGTCAATGAGGGACACTGTAAGAAGGTCATTCCTCACAGTGGCATTGATGAACCAGAAGGCGACAGGAAAGGTGAAGGTATGATGAAGGTTGCAAACGAGACAAGTCTGCCTTGTCATCACAAGAACACATCTAAATACTTAAATGTTATGAGAGTTTCTGCCTTCTCCACCCTTAAGGCAGGGTTCCAGATTCCTTCCACCCTCTGGGTGAGAAAACGTCCTCATCTACCCTCTGAACCTCCTGCCTCTTATCTTAAATTTCTGCCTCCTGGTCAATGATCTCTCCATCAGACTGACAGGTGGCAAGTAATGTTTGCACCCACAAATTCCACGTAAAGACCATCTCCAATAAGAGACAATCTAACCACCGCCCCTTGCCATTCAATGGTATTACCATCACAGAATCTTCCAGTAGGAATACTGTGGCAAGTAACTCCCCGCCTGACTCCCCAAAGCCCGTCCACCATCTACAAGGCACAAGCCAGGAGTGTGATGGAATACGCCCCACTTTCCTGGATGAGTGCAGCCCCAACAACACTCAAGAAACTTGACACCATCCAGGACAAAGCAGCCGCTTGACTGGCACCACATCCACAAGCATCCACTCCCTCCACCACCGACGCTCAGTAACAGCAGTGTGTACTATCTACAAGATACACTGTAGAATTTCAGCAAAGATCCTTGGACAGCACCTTCCAAACCCACGACCACTTCCATCTAGAAAGACAAGGGCAGCAGATACATAGAACACAGCCCCCTGCAAGTTCCCCTCCAAGCTACTCACCATCCTGACTTGGAAATATATTGCCATTCCTTCACGGTAAAATCCAGGAACTCCCTCCCTCGGGGCATTGTGAGTCTACCTACAGCACATGGACTGCAGCAGCTTAAAAAGGCAGCTCACCACCTTCTGGGGAATTAGGGAAGGGCAATAAATGTTGGCCAGCCAGCGACACCCACGTCCCTCAAGTGACTATAAAAAAGTTTATTCCCCATCTATCCCCCCTCGTAATTTTACACATCTCAATGACGTTCTCTCTCTGTCTACTCTGCTCCAAGGAAAACAACTCCAGCCTGTCATCATAAGTAAAAGTCTCCAGGCCAGGCAACATCCTGGTAAATATCCACTCTGCACTCTCTATAATGTGGATTCGAGAACTGCACACAGTACTCTAGCTGGAGCCTAACGAACATTTTATACAGTTCCAGCACAATCTCCCTGCTATTAAACTATACCTTGGCTAATGAAGGCAAGTATGCCAGATGCTTTCTTAACCACTATGCCTATCTGTCCTGATACCTTAAGGGACTGGTGTCCTGCACACCAAGGTGCCTCTGATGTTTGGTGCTTCACAGGGTCTATGTGACCCTTGCCAAAGGCATTACCTCACACTTTTCCATATATCCGAATTGATTTACATTTGTACTGATCTGTACATCTGACTAGCTCATCCACGTACTTCTGTAATCTAAAGTTATCCTCCTCGCTGTTTATCACCCCACCAATTTTTGTACCATCTGTGAGTGCTTTGACGCATTCAAGTCTAAGCTGTTTATGTACAGCACAGACAGCAAGGGCCCCAATTCTGGCCCTTGCAGAACCCCACAGGACACAGGCCCAGTAACAAAAACACCGAGCCGGCACCCTCTGCTTCCAGCCACTCACCTAACTCTGAAGCTAATTAGCCAAATTTTCTTGGATCCCCCATGGGCTTTTACCTTCATTATCAGTCTCCCACACAAATCTTGCTGAAGATCAGGTAGACTGTGTTGAATGCAATGCCATCACCTGCACCTCTGATTACCTCTTTCGAAAAAGTTGGTCAGACATGATCTCCCCTTAACAAAACCATGCTAGTGTTCTTAATTAATCCCTGCCTCGCCAATGCAGATTACTGCTGTACCTTAGAATTGTTTCCAATTGTTTCCCCTTTACTGAGATTAGATTGAATTACCATATAGTTTCCTGGTTTATCCCTTGCTCCCTCCTTGTGGGTACCACACTGGGAGTCCTCTGGTTCTCTGGCATCTCTCCTGTGACCAGAATTGAAAATTATTGTCAGTGCCCCTGCTCTTGCCACACTCATCAACCTTGGATATATTTCTTCAATGTATTGGAAATGTGCAAGAGGTAGGAGCTTAATTGTAATTCTGTCAAAGATACATTTCTGCTGGAATCGAACACAGCTATTAACCCAGTCTACGTGCAGATTGAAATCAGTGATTATTATACAGATGGTTCTGATTAATGCGATGGTTCCATTCTCGTGTTATTAGAAAATTGTGTAATAGCCGCACATTTAAACGAATGGGGCCGGAATCACGTTATAGCCAGTACAGGTAAGGAAAGTTCGCATTCTACAAATAGCAGTTAAAGTTCTTCAGTCATGTTAAAGCCATTTCACATTGGATAGTCAGTTCTCAGCCTTGGTCACCTTGCAGCCGTGTCTCTATAATTGCAATCATTATCTGTCCATGCTGTTTGTCTATCTTATTATGAATGCTCCATACATCCCGATATAGTACCATTGTACTTGTCTTTTGACATTGTCACAGCTTTTTTATTTGTACTCCAGCCCTGTTTGCTGCTAGCCTTCACTTCTTCTGCCTTCCACGTTTACTTTTCTTTCTTTCGTTCCCATTTTTGTTTCCCACCGTCTTGTCTCCCAGCTCAGGTTCCCATCCTTGGACAAAATGTTGCTGTCAAGCTGAAGAAATGTTCTGCCTATCACGCAGTTGAGGGATGTGGTATATGAATTTCAGTGCTGAGGCTGAGTGCTGTACATCCCAAAGAATGATGAGCCATATCACACAGCTTACCCCTTCAAAATGTTTGCTACAAGCGAGGTACTTGTCATACCCAACCAGACAAATGCTTGTAAAACTTGTAACACAGAGTCCAACATTATATAGACTCATGGAATCCCTGTGGTGTGGAAGCAGGCCATTCAGCCCATTGAGTCCACACTGACCTTCCAAAGAGTATCCCACCCAGACCCACCCCCAAACCTCTCCCTGTATCCCTGCATTTCCTTCCCAAGGCTAATCCACCAAAGCCTGCACATCCCTGGACACAATGAGGCAATTTAGCATGGCCAATCAACCTAACCTGCACATCTTTGGACTGTGGGAGGAAACCAGAGCACCCAGAGGAAACCCATGCAGACAGGGAGAATGTGCAAACTCTACGCAGACAGACACCCAAGGTTGGAATCGAACCCGGGTCCTTGGCGCAGTGAGGTAGCAATGCTAACCACTGAGCCCTTTGTGATTATATGTGATTCTGCACTGGACAACGTTTACTGGTTAATCCTAAGTGTACAAAGAATTATGCTGGCAACAAATTTGGGATGGTCAGTCGGGTTTGCACTGTGGCACACTTGTATGAACCAGAAGCTATGGATAGAAATCCACATGTGACCATTTTGCCGAGCATCTCCGCCTGGGCCATAACGGCCAATCTAACCTCCCGGGCACCGCCCATTTCAATTCCCCACCCCACTCCCCGTCTGACATGTCCATCCTGGCCTCCTCCAGTGTCACAGCAACTCGAAACACTAATTTGAAGAACACCGCTTCAACTTCCGTCTGGGTACCCTACAGCCTGGAGGACTCAACATGGAGTTCTCCAAATTCAAATAACCTTCCCACCCATCACCCAGCTCCCCTTCCAGCCCCATGTCCTCCCTTTCATTCCATTTACTGACCCTCCCAGCCACCAACCGGATTCATCTCTCCCATTGACCAACCAGGTCGAAACTACCACCAGTGTCCACCTATCACCACCATTCGGCCTCTTCCCCTCTCCTCCTTTTATCTGCAGCTCCCTCTACCCCCACATTCAGCCCTGAAGAAGGGTAATACCCAAAATGTTGACTGCACCTTTCCTCCTGATGCTGTCTGGCTTGCTGTTCTCTTCCAGCCTCCTGTTTGTCTCCCTTGGATTCCAGCATCTGCAGTTTTCTTATGTCTTTAACTTTGTACATGCATTGTACCTTTTTAAAAACAAAAAAAAAAATAGTGACAGTGATTCGCTGGCTCATTTCTCAGGGCAATGTACTGACCAATCAGAGTCAACCTGCCTGATTTGAAATCTAAAAGCCTGGCAGATAACTAAAAACCGAAAGAAGTGCGGACGCTGTAAATCAGGAACAAAAACAGAAATTGCTGGAAAATTTCAGCAGGTCCAGCAGCATCTGTGAAGAGAAATCAGAATTAACCTTTTGGGTCTGGTGACCCTTTCTGAGAACTGAGGAAGGGTCACCAGACCCAAAAGGTT
>JAHRHZ010000289.1:43386617-43423275 GCA_024137785.1 Ginglymostoma cirratum | reverse complement strand
GGATGTATCTGCTCAGCGTGGGGTCACTGTGGGATGTATCTGCTCAGTGTGTTCACCGTTGAATGTATTTGTTTCCCCCGCATGAATAGAGACTTTGCCTACGTTGCCAGTGACAAGGATACGTGCATGCTCAAGTGCCACGTCTTTCATTGCAACACACCTGCTAAAGCCATTGCCACTGCCCTCCATCAGATGTGCTCCCAGGCAAGTTCTCTTCAATACTTCATCAGGTAAACTACAGCCAAACGTGATGGTGTTTGTGTTGTGTTACTGACCCTTTTTAACCCCAGTATTATGGGGGAGAGTGAAGATCCCATTGTGTGGGGCTCTTCTGGAACAGTGGTAGTGTCACTTTCTCTGAGCCAGGAGACCTGGGTTCAAGTCCCACCTACTCCAGAAGCATGTCACAACCTCTCTGAACAGATTGATTAGGTAATATCTATCCAGCGTGGCGATCGATGATCCATGTTCGTGTGGCACTGGATCGGTGAATGACCTCTTGAAAGATCTAAAGATTCTAGATGGAATGTTGTGATGCAGTGGTGGTGTCCCTACCTCTGAGCCAGGGGATCTGGGTTCAAGTCCCACGTGCTTCGGAGGTGGTCATAATATCTCTTGAAAAGATTGATTCAAAATATCCGCAAACCTGTTAAACACAATCTGCCATTGTGTTTTAAAGAAAGCCTGATGTGGCCTAATGGTTGTGTCCCTGCCTCTATACCAGAAGGCCCCAGGTTCAAGTTTCACCTGTGCCGGTAAAGTCATAACATGCCTGAACAGGTTGATTTAAAATACTTTGAAAATGTCATCAATTTTGAGCCAGGAGGCCTGAGTTCGAGCCCCATCTGTTCCAGAGATGTGTCATAGCTCCCTCCACCTCTCTTAAGACTGTATGATACAGGAGCCGTGATGTGGACGGGCTGCTGTTGGACTGGGGTGGACAAAGTCAGAAGTCACACGACACCAAGTTATAGTCCAACAGGTTTATATGAAATCACAAGCTTTTTCAGCACTGCCGTTTTGTCAGGTCAACTGATAAAGGAGCTGCACTCTGAAAGCTTGTGATTTCAAATAAACCTATTGGACTATAATCTGGCGTCGTGTGACGTCTGACTTTGATCGAGGAGTGAAATGAGGCCCTTCAGCCGATTGGATCTGCTCCACCATTCAATCATGCCTGATATATTTGTCAGCCCCATTCTCCTGCCTTCTTCCCTGAACCCTTAATCCCTTTACTAATCAAACACTTATCATCTCTGTTTAAGTGATCTGTGCACACACACACACATACACGCACACACACACACACAGAGCTCCCTCTGCTACTGCACATTTAGAATTGTATCACCTGTTTTGTCTTTTAATACTCTTCCAACCAAAATGCATCACCTCACACTTCTCTGCTTTGAGCTCATCTGCTACCTATCCATTCACTCCACCAACTTGTCAATCTCCTTTTGGAGTTCTACACTGTCCTTCTCGTAGTTTACAATTCTTCCAAGTTTCATGCCATCTGCTGACTCTGAAATGATCTCCTGTGATCTAGATCATTAATCTAACGAAAAGCCAAGATCCCACTATCAATCCCTGGGGAACTCCACTATAAACTTTTGTCCAGCCTGAAAAAGTCATTACTCTCTGTTTCCTATCTCTCAGCCACTTTGTACCCATGTGTCCCTCTTATTCCATGACCTAAAACTTTGCACATGGTCTGTTGTGTGGCATTGTATCAAGTGCCTTCTGGAATTGTTACCCTCATTGAGCCTTTCTGTTACCTTATCAAGAAACTCCAGCAATATGATTTCCCCTTTAGAAGACCATGCTGAATCTTCCTCATCAACCAATGCTTCTCTGTGTGATTTTTAACAATATCCCGAATTGCAGTTTGGGGGCGTTTACCTGACGTAGAAATACCACCACCATCTTATGGCTTCAATCCCTTCAATCCAGAGCACAAACTCAATCATCTAACAGTGGATTGAACAAATCAGAATCTTAAATTTTCTTCGACTCATTGCAGATCATGGCAGAACGAGCAAATAATAGTGGCTCATCGAAAGTATCGAGAATGGAGGACAGCATTTCTCCAGTCGACTTGCCTCTACAAGGTACCTTTTAATCTTAAGATTCATTTTGCTGAACTCATCTACTGAGGTAAGCAGCTTCACAACCGAGTCTACTATCATCTCAATGTTAACAACAAAGTAATCCCCAGAACTGCCAGGCTTTACTCTGTACCTCTCAGTCTTTGAACTTGAGTTTGGACAGGTAGTAACATGGGCAGATCACAGCCAGAGTCATCCAATGTCCTTGTCTATTGTTTCCCAATAGGTTTGTTTCAAGGAATAACGCAGTGTGGAGCTGGATGAACACAGCAGGCCAGGCAGCATCAGAGGAGCAGGAGATTTGACGTTTCAGGTTGAAACGTCAACTCTCCTGCTCCTCTAATGCTGCCTGCCCTGCTGTATTCCTCCAGCTCCACACTGTGTCATCTCCGACTCCAGCATCTGCAGTTCTTACTATCTCCGTTTCAAGGAATGTTTTGAATCAGCTACCTTTATTACTGTGCACCAGACTGATGGCTAATATATAATCTTAATTTTTAAGAAAGATTTGCACAAATACGAACAAGGATCAAAAGTAGGCCACTCAGCCCTACAAGCCTGTTCCACCATTCAATAATATCATAGATGATTTTTACAGGAAAGATGGGGAAGCATTGGAAAAGGTGCAGAGGAGATTTACCAGGATGTTTCCTGGAATGGAGGGAAGGTCTTACAAGGAAAGGTTGAGAGAGCTAGGGCTTTTCTCTTTAGAACAACGAAGGATGAGAGGTGACTTGATTGATGTGTACAAAATGATCAGAGGTATAGATAGAGTGAACAGCCAGAGACTTTTTCCTAGGGTGGAGGTAGCTATTATGAGGGGGCATAGTTTTAAAGTGAGTGGAGGTAGATATAGGGGAGATGTTAGAGGTAGGTTCTTACGTGAGAGTGGTAGGGGCATGGAATGCATTGCTGGAGAGGGTAGTGGAGTCGGCCTCATTAGGGGCATTTAAGCGGCTATTAGATAGGCATATGGATGATAGTATAAGGTAGGGGTGGAGGTTAGATAGACCTTAGGATTAGGGTAAAAGTTTGGCACAACATCATGGGCCAAACATCATTATGGCACAAGTTTGGCACAACATCATTATGAAAAGTTTTTACAATGGCTGGCTTAATACTAGATACAGGTACCTAGGTACAAATCTTACACAGTAAAAAAAATTGTGTTGTTACAGAGTAAAAAGGAATATAGATTAGCATGAAACAGTGACAAAGTCCAGAATGACAATAGGTGACCGTAAGAATTTAGGTTCCAGTCCGTGTCTGTCGGCCCCAGAGCATGAGGTCACGCTGCCTCCATGTGCCGGCCTCCATCCAGCACTTGTTCCACTCGCTGTGCCCCAAGGGGCTTGGCCCGTGCTCACGCTGCTGTAGGGCTCGGCCTGTGCTCGCTCCGTCGTGGGGCTCGGCCCGTGCTGGCTCCGCTGTGGAGCTCGGCCTGTGCTGGCTCCGCTGTGGGTCTCGGCCTGTGCTGTCTCCGCCGTGGGGCTCGGACCATGCTGGCTCCGTCATGGGGCTCGGCCTGTGCTCGCTCTGTTTCACTGTGAGACATCTGGACATCTTGAATGTTGACTCGATTGCTGCTTGAATGGCTAACCTGGGAAATGAATCCATAGCTTCCCAATTCTCTCTGTGGGGACGTTTAACACTCACTAGTTTCTAAAGGCGCAGCATTTAATCGTCTGTCTGTTGTCCCTTATCTTATACCCTGTAGTGACTGGAAATTGTCTACTTCCATTCTGTGTGGCTCTATCTGTAAAAGTCGCCATTGAGAGCCTTTGGGTTTGTAAGAACGTTAAATGTATCAAAGTGTAACTCAAGTGTGACTAGGTTATGTGGGGGTTAAAGTAAAGTTAAATAACTCAAGTTCCCACTGTAATTGCACTGCCAGCTACTTTGCATACAGGTCATGGGAATACACTATAGAACCTTCAAATGATACAGCAGATTGGAAACCATTTAGCCCATCATGTCCTATGCTGGCTCTTGGAAACAGCTAACCCTTTTCCCACTGTTAGAACAATGCAAATTAAGGGAAGCAGTGATTGGATGTGTTCAAAATTATGATAGGATGGGACAAGGTTCACAGGAGCAGACTGTTTTCAGAAGTCAAGGGGTCATGGACTAAGAGAAATAGAACAGAGGATAGGAGACACATGGAGAATCATAGAATCCCTAGAGTGTGGAAACAGGCCGTTTGGCCCAACAAGTCCACACTGACCGTCAGAGCATCCCACCCAGACCCATCCCCCTATAACCCACCGAATCTACACATCCCTGAACACTACAGGCAATTTAGCATGGCCAATCCACCTTAACCTGCACGTCTTTGGACTGTAGGAGGAAACCAGAGCATGCGGACGAAACCCATGCAGACACAGAGAGGATGTGTAAACTCCACACAGACAGTGGCCCGAGGGTGGTCCCTGAAGCTGTGAGGCAGCAGTGCTAACCACTTAGTCACCATGCCAATCCATAATATGTGGAGATGATAGAACAAATGTTCGAAGATTGGTGAAAAGGGTAGATTTTAAGGAGTAAAGAATGAATGTGGTAGAAAGTTGGAGAAGTTTTAGAGGGAATTCCAAAACTTAGGGCCTAGGCAGCTGGAAGCATGACCACCAATGGGAGAGCGATGGAAACTGGGAATATTTGGGAGTCAATTTCCAGGCTATCAATACAGCCAAATGCTCACAATGATCAAATACAGAATGAGACACAATGGCTCCTGCACTGCTGATAGTGGAGAGAGGAAGGCGAGAGCTGGAGAGGAACAATAGAATATTGACATCTTGAATGTTGACTCAATCTTGGCCTTAATAGAACATTCCCAAAGGAGAATAAATAGGATTACCATACATGAGTAGATGGTAAAGAATGAAAGAAAGATTTGCGTTTGTATAGTGCCTTTCCCAGCAATCGGACTTCTCCAAGTGTTTTACAACCATTGAAGAAATAACTTCTGAATTGTTGTCATTGTTGTTGTGTTGGAAGTGCAGCACTTAATTTTAAAACTGTCAGAAGCAGAAGTGTGAAAATGATCAAGAAATCTGTTTATTGTGGTATGATTGAGGGATAAATATTGGCCAGGACATTGGGAGTAACTCTGCTCACCAACGGGTAGTTCACATCTATCTGAGGAGATCCTTGCTTATCTGAAAGGCAGGGGCTGTGCAATACAGCATTTTCATATTCAACTCCTGAACCTCTGACTCACGGGAAGAGGAGCTATGGCTGGTGTACCAGTGTAGAGTGTACGGGCTGTGGGATGGGATTGAGTGCATGGGTACACTCTATGACCACCTGCCTACCTTTCTCTTCCAGTTGACCTCCTGGAGACAGTGAGACAATCCGTACAGAGGTTTAATGTCCAATACATCGGCAATCTCCCTGTGACCAACTCAATGGGTGAGTCAATCTTTCTGTGAAAACCAGCCCCAAACTGAAATTATAAAAACTGCAATAGATTGGGAGTCACTCCCAACATGAAGAGAAATTGAGGGAAATATAGTCTTTGTGATGTGTCTTATTATGGCATCAATTCCAGACCTGACAGACTTGTATTTTTATACAGTTAGACGACATGATGACATAGAATCCCTACAGTGTGGAAAGAGGCTATTCAGCCTATTGAGTCTGCACCGACCGTCTGAACAGCATCCCACCCAGACCCAACCCTCGCCCTATCTCCGTAACCCCACATTGATCACGGCCAATCCACCCAACCTGCACATATGTGATGTTCCAACATAAAGTTACCAGTCTCAACCTTAGTCACCCTCTCGGAGTCAATATAGTCAGTCAGTTATCAGTGTAATCAGTTACATCAGGAAGCACGGAACCTAAACTGTATGTTTGATTTGATTTGATTTATTATTGTTGCATGTACGTACGTACAGTGAAAAGTTTTGTTTTGTGTGTAGTACAGGCAGATCATATCATACAAAGTGCATGAGTGTAATAGAACAGAGTGAATGTAAGTCTGCGATATTGTAACCATGTAACTTGTTAGTATTGTAAACAAATGTCAAGATATCTGACTCAACATGAACCCAAGTTCATGGTATATACAACATGGATGAACATAAAGTAAACCACAAACCACATCATGGCGCAAACCAAAACTGACTGAGCTTGTTGGGACCTGAAGGTCATAGCTGCAAGATTGTGTCGGAGGCAGATGGTGATGGAAAACAAATTTGACCTCATCATCACCGGTCTACCGGCCGGAAATGTATCTGGTCATGGCAGTATTGGCAGAAGTGCCAACCACACAGTCCTTGTGAAGATGAATAGACTTTGCACAGAATTAGTAACTCAAGACTGGGCATCCATGAGGCGCTGTGGGCCATCAACAGCAGCAGAATTGTACTCCAGCACAATCTGTAACCTCACGGCCCGGCATATCCCCCACTCAACCATTACCGTCAAGCCAGGGGACTGACCCTCAGTCAGTGAGGAGTGCAGAAGTACATGCCAAAAACAGCCCTGACTGCACCTGGGAAATGAAGTGGCAGCCTGTTGAAGCTACCGAACAGGACCACTTGCACGCCAAACAGTGAAAGCAGCAAGGGATAGACAGAGCTAAGCGATCCCACAGCCAACAGATCAGGTCTAAGCTCTGCAGTCCTGCCACATCCGGTCATGAACAGTGGCGGACAATTAAACAACTCACTGGAGGAGGAGGCTCCACAAATATCCCCGTCCTCAATGATGGAAGGGCCCAGCACATCAGTGCAAAAGATAAGGCTGAAGCATTCACAGCAATCTTCAGACAGAAGTCCTGAGTGGATGATCCATCTCGGCCTCCTCCAGTGGTCCCCAGCGTGACAGATACCAGTCTTCAGCCAATTCAATTCACTTCATGTAATCTCAGTAAAAGATTGGAGACACTAGATACTGCAAAGGCTATGGGCCCTGACAACATTCCAGCAATACAGCTGAAGACTTGTGCTCCAGAACTTGCTACTCCCCGAGCCAAGCTCTTGCAGTACAGTTACAACACTGGCATCTGCCTGAAAATGTGAGAAATTGCCCAGGTATGTCCTATACATGAAAAGCAGGACAAATACAACCCGGCCAATTACCGCCCCATCAGTCTACTCTCCATCGTCAGTGAGGTCATGGAAGGTGTCATCAACAGTGCTATTGAACAGTGACACCCACTTTGGGTTCTGCCAGGGCCACTCAGCTCCTGACTACATTACAGCCTTGGTTCAAACATGGACAAAAAAGCTGCATTGCAGAGGTGAGGTGAGAGTAACAAGTTTTAACATTAAGGCTGCAATCAACCGACTGTGGCATCAAGGAGCCCTAGCAAAAACTCGAATCAATGGTATGAGGGGCAAACTCTCTGCTGGTAGGAGTCATAACTGACAGATAGAAAGATGGTTGTAATTCTTGGAGTTCAGTTGCCTCAGCTTCAGGACATCTCTACAAGAGTTCCTCATGATGGTGCCCTAGTCCCAACCATCTTCAGCTGCTTCACCAATGACCTTACCTCCATCATAAGGTCAGAAGTGGGGATGTTCACTGATGGTGCTGAACATTGAACATTCACAACTCCTCAGATACTGAAGCAAATCCAGCTCATTAACACTTCTGACAATTGTGTTGCACCTGAATTGTGAGGAGAAAGTCTAGCTATTGGAGAAATATTGTGGACCATCTTCTTCACATATTTTTGCAATATGTATTGCTTATTTTCATAGTGTTTCATTAGTTTATATGTACATTATTTGGGTGTGTTTTTTATATGTGTATATTTTTAAATGTACTTTTTAACTTCCATATAACTTTTATTAAATATGTATTTTTTCAAATTACCCTGTTCAGAGATGGTATTACACACCTCTGGAGCAGGTGGGACTTGAACCTATGCATCCTGGCTCAGAGGTAGGAACACTACCACTGGACCACAAGATTATGTTTTAAATTTTTTTTTCATTTTTTTTTACATCCAGAAGTGTTTTTACACATAACTGAACATTTCCGCCATTAAATAACCTGTGTTTTTTCTTCATCTATTAACTCCCACCAGTAAATCCATCCATGTTTTCTAGTTGATTAATTTTACATTTAAAGCCCATTAAGGGCAATGCAGACCATCAGAGGTGAGGGACAGGGAGGGAACAGGGAGGTCACAAGCAACATGAACATTGTACTGTATAGCATAGGAATGGGCCCTTCAGCCCACAGTGTTGTACCAAACATGACGCCAAATTAAAGTAATCCTTTCTGCTGGCTCTTGGCCTATATCCCTCCATTCCTTGCATGTTCATGTGTTTATCTGAAAGTCCCTTAAATGCCCCTATTCCGTCTGCCTCCACCACCACCCCCGGCACACTCCTACCACTCTGTAAAAAACGTGCCCCTCACATCTCCTTTGAACTTATCCCTCTCACTTTAAATGCATGCCCCTCCCTAGTTTTATCATTTCAACTCTGGGTGAAAGAATATGACTGTCAACCCTATCTGTGCATCTCATAATTTTATAGACTTCCATCAAGTCTCCCCTCACCCTCCACCGCTCCAGAGAAAACAACCCGAGTTTTTCTAGCCTCTCCTTACAGCTCAATTCTAGGACTCGAATCTGGACGTCCTGGCTCAGAGGTCTTAAATATTTTTATGAATTCATACTTGTAGGGAAGTCAGGTGCCCTAATTAAGACGACAGCAAGACTGTCAATTTGTAGCTAAGTGGAATGATTAATTTAGCATAAGATATGACTCTATAAACTAGGCAGTAATTAGCACAGCTTACCAGGTTCTTCTTCCCTGGACAATGAGTGCGCAAAACTCTGGACTGGATTTGTTATGTAGAATTGATCTCTTTATGAGATTTTAAACATTTGTGGTCCCTTCACCCTCAGTGCTGGGACTATTCGTACCTTCAGATCCAGGGTAGAAGTGATCTGTCTTGCTGGGTCTCTGCTGCAAACACCATGGTTTTGATCTCCTTGCAGAATTTTGAAAACCAAGAGAAAACTACTAAACAGATTCACTAAAGAGCCAGTGTCAATAAATGTGGAGCTGGAAAAGCACAACAGGTCAGACAGCATCCGAGGAGCAGGAAAGTCAACGTTTTGGACCAAAACCATTTGTCAGTCCTGATGAAGAGTTCCGACCCGAAACATTGACTTCCCTGCTCCTCAGATACTGTCTGGCCCTCTGTACTTTTCCAGCTCCGCATTTATTGACTCTAGCTTCCAGCATCTGCAGTCCTTACTGTCTCCAGGTCACTAAAGAACCAGGCCTTCAAGGGGCACCAGAACAAAACGTGATTTTCAAAAGGAAGTTTCATATTCAATGAAAAAGCTGGTTGGTGCAGGACAGTGTAGTCCTGCACCTGTGGTAGCCGCAGAAGGTCTCAGCAACCAAGCAGAGATCACATGTTCGGGTACACTTGGTGTAAATGGAACCAAGGAGGTGAGACAGGCAGGCGGGTCCTCCTATATATACATTTTCCTACTCAACCAGTTCAGACTTGCCATTATATTCCTGTACTCAAGACTCTTGGCTTAGAGGTAGACACATTACCACTGCACCACCACAGATCTGGAGTATGACATGAACCTACAACCTCCTAAATCAGAGTTGAGAGTCTTATCCAGCAAGCTCACGTAAGACGATTAGAGAAAGGGACAGAATTAGGCCATTCGACCCATCAAGCCTGCTCCACCGTTCAGTCATGGCTGATATGTTGCTCAATCCCATTCTCCCCTTGATCCCCTGACTAATCACAAACCAATCTATCTCCGTCTTAAAGACTCTCAATGACTTGGCCTCCACAACCCTCTGTGGTAATGAGCTCCACAGATTCACCACCTTCTCTTATAGGCATGGTACTGTCATGTTTTTTAGCTGGAATAGACTGGGTTGCATTCCCTGTGGGTGGGCTTTGAACCTAGGACTCCTGGGCCAGAAGCAGGGACGTTGCCGCAGGCTACCTTTCCTATATTGCTCTGAAAACCCTCGAAGAACTACTTGCCAGATAAACTAAGTTAATGATTGGTAACCTCTCGTATGGACGCAGCAATACAAACCAATTGAAGTAAATGAAAATGTTGTTTTGGTGGGAGATGATGCCCCCCCTCCCCCAACCCAAGCCCCTGCGGTGCCCACGTCATCGACAGCCTCTAGCATGTTCTTGGACACTGCATAGTCTCTCTCTAGGGCTCAGAAGTAACCGCAGAAAAGAAGCAAGCTTTCTTTCTTATGAGAGATAAAAGGTACTGCAGATGCTGGAGAATCCGAGATAACAAGCTGTGGGGCTGGATGAACACAGCAGGCCAAGCAGCATCATAGGAGCAGGAAAGCTGGACGTTTCGGGCCTTTTGCAATCAGCCTACTCAGAGAAGTTATTACACATCTTTGCAGCAGGTGGGATTTAGAACCCAGTCCTCCTGGCTCTGTGGCAGGGACACTACCACTGCAGCACAACAACATTGTTATTACATACAACTGAATGGCCTTTTTTTTACCACTACTTGTGTTACTTTTCACCCATTATCTGCCGTCACTAAATCACCCGTGTTTCCAATTCATCAAATTATATGCAATGCGTGGGAAGACAATGCTGACCACCAAAGGTAAGGGAGTCCCCTCTTTTACAAACCATCTACGACTCACCAGGGCACATGGTTGATTTTTAATTGACCTTGAGCATTTGCTCCTGATCTATTACAATATCAAATAATAAGACTCTCAGGCATTCAGACATTTTATCAATTTCTATTCCATCTCACAGAGTGGTACAACTTTATGCCATTAGACACTCATATGCAAACCAAGGTTACAAAAGTTCATTTGTATTGTAAACTAGTGTTTAAACTTACCCAGACACACATAAAAAGCACACTGAAGCAACAGAATTTGAAAAATGGTTAATTTCTTTTGCAAAGCGTAATTTAAAGCATAAACGAAAACAGAAATTGCTGGAAAAGCTCAGCAGGTCTGGCAGCATCTGTGTTTTCAGTACTGAGGAAGGGTCACCGGATCTAAAATATTAATTCTGATTTCTCTCCACAGATGCTACCAGACCTGCTGAGCTTTTCCAGCAATTTCAGTCCTTGTGTCTGATTTACAGCATCCGCGGTTCCTTGGGTAATTTAAAACATGATTTTCTGACAAGATTGTACTTTGTTTTTTATGGTATATATTTTCAGAGGATTATTAACATCGAAATATATTCTTTTATCATACATTGCTTTATTTCTCAACTGTATATATCTATCACAAAAACTAAAGATCTGCAGATACTGGAAGTCTGAAACTAAAACAAAAATTGCTGGAGATGCTCAGCAGGTCTGTGGAGAGAAAAACACAGTTAAAGTTTCAGTCTGGTAACTAGAATATAGAACATAGAACAGGGAACAGTACAGCACAGCACAGGCCCTTCGGCCCACGATGTTGTGCCGAACTTTTACCCTAATCCTAAGGTCTATCTAACTTCCACCCCTACCTTATACTATCATCCATATGCCTATCTAATAGCCGCTTAAATGCCCCTAACGAGGCCGACTCCACTACCCTCACAGGAAATGCATTCCATGCCCCTACCACTCTCTGAGTAAAGAACCTACCTCTGACGTCTCCCCTATATCTACCACCACTCACTTTAAAACTATGCCCCCTTGTAATAGCTACCTCCACCCTAGGAAAAAGTCTCTGGCTGTCCACTCTATCTATACCTCTGGTCATTTTCTACATCTCTATCAAGTCACTTCTCATCCTTTGTCGTTCTAAAGAGAAAAGCCCTAGCTCTCTGGACCTTTCCTTGTAAGACCTTCCCTTCATTCCAGGCAACATCCTGGTAAATCTCCTCTGCACCTTTTCCAACATTTCCACATCTTTCCTGTAATGAGGCGACCAGAACTGGACACAATACTCCAGATGTGGCCGAACCAGGGTTTTGTATAGCTGGAGCATAACTTCACAGCTCTTGAACTCAATCCCTCTATTAATGAAAGCTAACACACCATATGCCTTCTTAACAACTCTATCCACCTGGGTGGCAGCTTTCAGGGAACTGTGAACATGAACCCTAGGATCCCTCTGCTCTTCCATACTGCCATGAATCTTTCCGTTAACCCTGTATTCTGCTTTCAAGTTTGTCCTTCCAAAATGAATCACCTCACACTTTTCAGGGTTAAACTCCATCTGCCACTTCTCAGCCCAGCTCTGCATTCTATCAATGTCCCTTTGTAACCCAGAACAGCCCTCTGCACTGTCCACAACGCGATCCACCTTCGTATCGTCCACGAACTTACTAATCCACCCTTCCACTCCTACATCCAAATCATTTACAAACTGTTACAACTGTTCTACAGGCTGAATGTCACTACAGTTAACTCGGCTTTCTGTCCACAGATGCTGCCAGGTGTGCTGAGGGTATATTTCCATCAGTTTGTTTCTCATTTTCTGGATGTTGGTGTCCTTTCAGGAATGAAGCTAGTGAACGGAGTGATAAAGAGTCTGTTGGATTCAGTGGACAGATGTGACTGGCCTTCAGTTCTCCTCCAGGTTACGGATACCACTCTGTCTGTGTCTAAGGGGGAGGTGAGCACAGATTCTACTTGACACCTCAATGTCACTCCCCTTCCCGCCCGCTTTCTCACCCTCAAACCCTGCAATCAAGACACGGGGAATCATCATGTTCTATGCTGATCTGTGTGTAATCCTTGTGTCAATAGAACATAGAACAGAGAACAGCACAGTACAGGCCCTTCGGCCCACGCTGTTGTGCCGAACTTTACCATAATCCTAAAGTCTATCAAACCTCCACCCCTACCTTATACTACCATCCATATGCCTATCCAATAGCCGCTTAAATGCCCCTAATGAGGCCAACTCCACTACCCTCTCCGGCAATGCATTCCACGCCCCTACCACTCTCTGAGTAAAGAACCTACCTCTGACGTCTCCCCTATATCTACCTCCACTCACTTTAAAACTATCCCCCTCGTAATAGCTACCTCCACCCGAGGAAAAAGTCTCTGGCTGTCCACTCTATCTATACCTCTGATCATTTTGTACACCTCTATCAAGTCACCTCTCATCCTTTGTTGTTCTAAAGAGAAAAGCCCTAGCTCTCTGGACCTTTCCTTGTAAGACCTTCCCTTCATTCCAGGCAACATCCTGGTAAATCTGCTCTGCACCTTTTCCAACGCTTTCACATCTTTCCTGTAATGAGGCGATCAGAACTGGACACAATACTCCAGATGTGGCCAAACCAGGGTTTTGTATAGCTGGTGCATAACTTCACGGCTCTCGAACTCAGTCCCTCTATTAATGATAGCTAACACACCATACACCTCCTTAACAACTCTATCCACCTGGGGTTAAAATTGTATCAGAGATAAAAGGTACTGCATCCACCAGGGTGACAGCTTCCAGGGAACTGTGAACACGAACCCCAAGATCCCTCTGCTCCTCCACACTGCCAAGAATCTTTCCGTTAACCCTGTATTCTGCTTTCAAGTTTGTCCTTCCAAAGTGAATCATCTCACGCTTTTATGCGTTCATTTCATCTGCTGCCTGAGTCCAGTGCTCTGAAACACCATCCTGAAACCTTTCTGCCTTTCCATCTGTCTCCCTATTTTGTTAACATGGTAATTCAAGCCTACTAGGGTGGCTCAGTGGTTAACACTGCTGCCTCACAGCGCCAGGGACCTGGGTTTGATTCCAGCCTCAGGCGACTGTCTATGCGGAGTTTGCACATTCTCCCTGTGTCTGCGTGGGTTTCCTTTGGGTGCTCTGGTTTTGCCCCACAGTCCAAAAATGTGCAGCTTAGGTGGATTGGCCATGCTAAATTGCCCGTAATGCCCAGGGATGTTTGGGTTAGACATGGGAAATGCAGGGACAGGGGGATGGGTCTGGATGGGATGCTCTTCAGAGGGGCAGTGTGGACTTGTTGGGCTGAATGGCCTGTTTCCATACTGTAGGGGAATCTATGATCTACTGCTCTGGCCCAGACTTCAGTCACCTCTTTCTAATTACTGCCTTAACCTTAGAGGCAGACAAGTGAACAGCACAGAATAAGGCCCTTCAGCCCATCGAATTGACACCAGTCAACAGCAGCCATCTTTCTAAAACATTTCCCAGCACTTGGCCTATGGCCTTGAATACCTTAGGGTTACAAGTGCACATCTAAACACTTCTTCCATGTCATGAGGGTTTCTGCATCTACCACCCTTTACAGGCAGCGAGTTCTAGATTCTCACCACCTGCTGTGTGAAAAAGCTTGTCCTCACATCCCCGCTCAACCTCCTGCCCCTGACTTTAAATCTATGCTCTGGTCATTGATTCCTCCACCAAAGGGGAAATGCTTCTTCCTGTCTATGCTGTCTATATCCCTCCTAATCGTATACATCTCCATCATATCCCCTCTGCTCTAAGGAAAGCAACCCCAGTCTGTCCAATCTCTCTTCAGCACTGAAACTCTCCAGCCCAGGCAACATCCTGATAAAACTCCTCTGCACCCCCTCCAATGCAATCACATTGCTCCTATATTGTGGATTCCAGAATTGGTACAAGTTGTGTTGTTTGTTCTATTCAGGAGAGCAGGGAGCTGTGTTGGCAGTGCCGGGTACGGTACCTGACCTTCCTGGGCATTGGGAAGGACCCACATACCTTCGGCCTCATCGTGGACACGGGACTCCAGCATTTCGAGTGCCACGTTTTCTGGTGTGAGCCTGATGCTGGTTTCATCTCTGAGGCCATTCAGGCTGCTTGTATGGTGAGTCTTCTTGTAGTGCTGGGTGTCACAGGAACAGGCCACTCGGCCTGCTGCCCCCCGTACTGGCTCTGTGTGTTGCCCCCATTCCCACCGCTCTTTCCCCTGAAATGTAGAATCATGGTGTGGTTGAACCCTGAAGCAAAGAAGGCCTTTCGGCCCATTGTGCTTGTGTCATCTCTTCAAAGGAGCTGTCCAATGAGCTCCGGTTTTCACAATAGTCTTTCTAAAGCATTCAAACCTGGAATAAAAGTAGAGTTGTCATAGTCCCAGAGGATCAAAGGGCTGCTCTCCCATTAGAGAGAGAGAGAGACGACTGGTGGTGTTTTAACCTGAGGGTCATCGTGTATGTGTGTGTGATTGAGGAGGTAACTGAACCAAAAAGAATAAAATTTAAAGCAAACACTGCAGGCTCCAGAACGGCTGTTGTGTAATGTCCCTAGCCCTGGACCGGGAGGCCTGGGTCTAAGTGGGGAGGCAATGGCCTAGTGGTATTATCTCTGGACTGTTGATCCAGAGACCCAGGTAATGCCCCGGGGACCCGGTTCAAATCCTGCCACAGCTGATGGTAGAATTTGAATTCAATGAATATCTGGAATTAAGAGTCTAAATGCTGCCTTGCCAGTGACACCCTCATCTTGTGAATGAATAAAGGGCAAAAAAAAAAGTCCCACCTGCTTCAGAAGTCTGTAATGACATCTCTGAGCCGGTTGATTAGAAAATATCAAACACCCTCCAGGGTTTGTATTGAGCAAGGTCCAGTGAGAGAGGTTTTTACTGTAAAAGATTAATGTGATGATACAAATAAGATCGTTTGCAGCATCATTGGGAAGGTCACAAGACCACAAGAAGCTAATTCTCTCGCAAGGTGAAGCCTTGACCTGTTCCTAGTTTGTACTTACCGTGTCTCCCCACACTCTGTGCCAAGCCCATGCAATTCTTTGCAAGCTCCCTATAGGAGATCTAACTCTAACATTTCTTATAACCGTTCTACACTTGTAAACTTAAATTCTATATCTGTAAAAATTACTAATGATGGTCTTTCATGGCTCTGTCCAAGTCATTTAGGTCTGTACATCCTTGCTTACTATGATCTGCCTGTAATGCTCGTAAACAAAGCTTTTCACTGTACTTTGGGTACACGTGACAATCAGTCAATCAATGTTTGCTAAGAGCGAAGACTCCTGTGAGTTTTATCAGCCCTGCCCCCAGACACATTCGAAAAGTTGGGGTTTTGGAGTGGGGCACTTTTAATTTATTCACTCACAATGTCACTGGCTGGGCCAGCATTTGTCATGTATTTTTAGCCGCCCCTTGAGAAGGTGGTGGTGAGCCGTCTTCTTGAACCGCTGTAGTCAATGTGCTGTGGGTTGACCCACAATGTCCTTAGGGAGGGAATTCCAGGATTGTGACCTAGTGACAGTGAAGGAACGGCAATATATTTCCAAGTCAGGATGGTGAGTGGCTTGGAGAAGAACTTGAAGCTCGTGGTGTTCCCATATATCTGCTGTCCTTGTCCTTCTAGATGGAAGTGGTCGTGGGTTTGGAAGGTGCTGTCTGAGGATCTTTGGTGAATTTCTGCGGTGCATCTTGTAGATAGTACACACTGCTGCGACTGAGTGTCAGTGGTGGAGGGAGTGGATTCTTGTGGATGTGGTGCCAATCAAGTGGGCTGCTCTGTCCTGGATGGTGTCAAGCTTCTTGAGTGTTGTTGGAGCTGCACTCATCCAGGCAGGTGGGGAATATTCCATCACACTCCTGACTTGTGCCTTGTAGATGGTGGACAGGCTTTGAGGAGTCAGGAGGTGAGTTACTCGCAGCAATATTACCAGCTTCTGGCCTGCTCTTGCAGCCACTCTGTTAATGTGGTGAGTCCAGTTGAGCTTCTGGTCAATGGTAACCCCCAGGATGTTATAGTGGGGGATTCAGTGATGGTAGCACCATTGAATATCAAGGGGTGGTGGTTAGAATGTCTCTTATTCGCGATGGTCATAGCCTGGCATTTGTGTGACGTGAATATCACTTGCCACTTGTCAGCCCAAACCTGGATATTGTCCAGATCTTGTTGCATTTAAACATGGACTGCTTCAGTACCTGCGGAGCTGTGAATGGTGCTGAACATTGTGTAATCATTGGTGAACATCCCCACTTCTGACCTTATGTTGGAGGGAAGGTCATTGATGAAGCAGCTAAAGATGGCTGGGCCTAGGACACTACCCTGAGGAACTCCTGCAGAGACGTCTTGGAGCTGGGATGATTGACCTCCCACAACCACGACCATCTTCTGATGTGTCAGGTATGACTCCAACCGCTGGAACATTTGCCCCCTGATACCCATTGATTCCAGTTTTGCCAGGGCTCCTTGATGCCACACCCAGTTGAATGCAGCCTTGATGTCATGGGCTGTCACTCCCACCTCCCCTCTGGAATTCAGCTCTTTTGTCCATGTTTGAACCAAGGCTGTAATGCGGTCAGGAGCTGAGTGGCCCTGGCAGAAATCAAACTGGGCGTCACTGAGCAGGTTATTGCTGAGCAGGTGCTGCTTGATAGCACTGTTGATGACACCTTCCATCACTTTACTGATGATTGAGAGGAGACTGATGGGGCGGTAATTGGCCGGGTTGGATTTGTCCTGCTTTTTGTGTACAGGACATATTTGGGCAATTTTTCACATTGTTGGGTAGATACCAGTGTTGTAACTGTATTGGAACAGCTTAGCTCGGGGAGCAGCAAGTTCTGGAGCACAAGTCTTCAGTACTATTGCCGGAATGTTGTCAGGACCCGTAGCCTTTGCAGTATCCAGTGTCTCCAACCACTTTTTGATATCACATGGAGTGAATCAAATTGGCTGAAGACTGGTATCTGTCACGCTGGGGACCGCTGGAGGAGGCCAAGATGGATCATCCACTCGGAACTTCTCCCTGAAGATTGCTGTGAATGCTTCAGCCCTATCTTTTGCACTGATGTGCTGGGCTCTTCCATCATTGAGGATGGGGATATTTGTGGAGCCTCCTCCTCCAGTGAGTTGTTTAATTGTCCACCACCATTCACGACTGCAGAGCTTAAATCTAATCCGTTGGTTGTGAGATCGCTTAGCTCTGTCTGTCACTTGTTGCTTATGCTGTTTGGCATGCAAGTAGTCCTTTTTGTGGCTTCACCAGGTTGATACGTCATCTTTAGGTATTCCTGGTGCTCCTCCTGGCATGCCCTCCTGCACTCTCCATTGAACCAGGGTTGATCTCCCCTGGTTTGATGGTAATGGTTGAGTGGGGGATATGCTGGGCCATGACGTTACAGATTGTGCTGGAGTACAATTCTGCTGCTGTTGATGGCCCACAGCGCCTCATGGATGCCCAGTGTTGAGTTGTTAGATCTGTGTGAAGTCTGTCCCATTTAGCACGGTGATAGTGCCACACAACACGATGGAGGTTGTTCTCAATGTGAAGGCGGGACTTTGTCTCCACAAGGACTGTGCGATGGTCACTCTTACCGATACTGTCATGGACAGATGCACCTGCAGCCAGCAGATTAGTAAGGATGAGGTCAAGTATATTTTTCCCTCTTGTTGGTTCTCTCACCACCTGCTGCAGACCCAGTCTAGCAGCTGTGTCCTCTAGGACCCGACCAGTTCGATCAGTAGTACTGCTGCTGAGCCACTCTTGGTGGTGAACATTGAAATTCCCCACCAAGAGTACATTTTGTGCCCTTTCCATCCTCGCTGCTTCCTCCCAGTTTTGTTCAACATTGAGGAGTACTGATTCATCAACTGAGGGAGGACAGTATGTGGTAATCAGCAGGAGGTTTCCTTGCCCATGTTTAACCTGAAGCCATGAGACTTCATGGGGTCTGGAGTCAATGTTGAGGACTCCTAGAGCAACTCCCTCCTGACTGTATACCACTGTGCCACCCCTTTGCTGGATCTGTCCTGCTGGTGAGACAGGACATATCTAGGGATGGTGATGGTGGTGTCTGGGACATTGTCTGTAAGGTATGATTCTGTGAATATGACTATTGTCAGGCTGTTGCTTGACTAGTCTGTGAGACAGCTCTCCCAATTTTGGCACTAGCCACCAGATGTTAGTGAGGAGGACTTCGCAGGGTTGACAAGGCTGTTTCTGCCGTTGTCTTTTCCGGTGCCTAGGTCGATGCCAGGTGATCTGTCCGGATTTCATTTCTTTGAGACTTTGTAGCGATTGGTACAACTGAGTGGCTGCTAGACCATTTCAGATGGCAATTGAGAGTCAACCACATTGCTGTGGGTCTGGAGTCACATACAGGCCAGACCAGGTAAGGATGGCAGATTTCCTTCACTGAAGGGTATTAATGAACCAGATGGGTTTTTCCTGACATTCAACAACGATTTCATGGTCATCAGAAGATTCTTAGTTCCAGATTTTTAAAAATGAATTCAAATTCCACCATCTGCCATGGCATGATTTGAACCCAGAACCCCAGAACATTAGCTGAGTTTCTGGATGAATAATCTCATGAAAACACCACTAGGCCATCTACCAATCCAGGATGGCTTGGAGGGGAACTTGCAGGCGGTGGTGTTCCCATATATATGTTGCCCTTGTCCTTCTAGATGGTAGGAGTTGAGAAGATGGAAGGTGCTGTTAAGGATTTTCGGTAAATTTCTGCAGTGCACCTTGTAGATAGTACACACTGCTGCTACTGAGTGTCGGTGGTGGAGGGAGTGGATGCTTGGAGATGTAGTGCCAAACAAGCGGCTGCTTTGTCCTGGATGGTGCCAAGCTTCTTGAGTGAAATTGCACCCAACCAGGCAAGTGGGGAGTATTCCATCACGCTCCTGACTTGTGCCTTGTCGATAGTGGACAGGCTCTGGGGAGTCAGGTGGTGAGTTGGGCTTGTTCTTCTTAGGGAAGAGAAGGTTATGTGGCAATTTCAGAGGTGTTCAAAATGGTGGCACATTTGGATAGACATATCTACCCCGCTCCACTCCACTCATGAAGAAGAGGAGGTCATAAATCCAAACATCAGGAACAGCAGCAGGATGAGGTCATTTCAGCCCTTCAAGCTTCCTCTGCTGGTCGAGGTAAATAGGTAGAAGCTGATTTGAGGCTATTCACAAAAGACCCGAGCATGATGAGAAGAATTTTAGTTTTCACTGGTGTGATCTGGAACGCACTGCCTGCAAGAGTGGTAGATTCATATTGAAGAAATAATTTTTAAAAAAGGATTGAGTGAGCACTTGGAAAAGGAAGAATTTGCAGGGCAATGGGTAGAGAAGCTAATTGGATATCTCCCTCAAAGAGACAACACAGATACAGATGGGCAAGTGGTCTCCTTTTTCAGTGAGATTCTTCAGGAGAGTGTGCCCTTTGTCAGGAGTGAGCATGGGGCAATGTCAGGTCTGACTGTGCCCAGCCCAATGGTGAAATGTTCTTTGAAAGGGAGAGGACAGAAAATAATTGATCCCCAATCATCTCCTGGAGGAATCAATTATCCCCCACCCACCATCCCCAGCGTTGCTGCCCTTTAAACAATGTGCCATTTGCCAGTCTCTGACTCTGTTCCTCGCCCAAGGTCCATTAACCCATCGTTGTCCTTCTATCCCACAGTTACAATACCAGAAGTGTTTGGTGGCTGCAGCTCCCACAGCAAGATCGAAGAGGACCACTCGCTCACAGTCACCCCCTTCAGGCCTGAAGAAGCACCTGTCTTCCCCAATGATTGATGGTGCGGGTGCCGCGCCTGGACCCCTCCTCTCCGCCCCCAAGTTCACCAGTGGCTCCAATCTGAAACGAGGCATCCTGGCCCTGCTGGAGACCTTTAAACACAAGCACTCGGTGTTGCAAATGCCATAGTGTCACGGGGGGGGTGCTGGGGTGTGGGGGAGCAGCAGAAGTGGACGAGGCTGGGGGAGTGGTTCTTGAGGTGAGGTTGGAGAAAGGGAGCCTTGGTGAGTTGGGGTGGTGAGTGATGGGGCAAGTGGGTGGGTGGGGAAGGGATAGGGTCTTGGGAATGGGAGAGGAACTAGGAGCCACAAGTGATGGGTTTGAGGGGGAAGGGCACAAGCTATTGGGTGACAAGTTAGGAGTGGGAGGGGTAAAAAGTTGCGAGGGTGGGGGAGATATTAAGGGAGATGGGGGGTTTTGTGTGAACGGTGAATATCAGATGATAGAGTGGCAGGTTAGGTGGGGAGGGTGTTTAGGCATAAGGGAGAAGGGAGGTGAAAATGGGAGAGTGGACGTGATGGGGACTAAGGCAGTGAGATGTGGGTGGGGGTTGAGACAGAGATGGGGAAGGTGGTAGGGAGTTCTGTGTCGGATGTGGGTGGGCACAGTGGGGATGAGGGCTGGTTCATTGAGAGATTGGGAGAAGGTGGGGGGAGGAGGGACCACACACAAGGGACCTGGTTTTAATCAGTAATTAATCTAAGGTGATTGACAACTATAGAAATAGTCATGAGTTGCACTTATTTTAATTTTATAGGAGTGTGGTGGAATAAATGGGAAGGTTCCTCTTTGGAGAGTTACTGCATTATCAGAATTGTATGGAAAATCGAATTCCATTTGGTTCCAATTTAAGCTGCAGGTAACACTGGAGACTGAAATTCCTGGAAGACAAGCTCACAACCACTTGGTGAGGTCATGTTCTCTCAATCAATGTTTCTCATGGACTCTTCCCTAGTGCCTGATGCTGCACTGTTGGAAGAATTCAGGGGAGAAACAGGGAGAATATTCCCCACCTGAGGCAATTCACTTCCTTTGCTCCCTCTGCTCCACTCCACTCATGAAGAAGAGGAGGTCATAAGGCCAGAAATCAGCAACAGCAGCAGGATGAGGTCATTCAGCCCTTCAAGCTTCCTCTGCTGGTTGTCATCATGGGATTTGAACCCATGTATACAGAGCATTAGCCTGGGCCTCTGAATGACTGGCCCAACGAGATTACAGCTAAGCTGCTGTGTCCACCATTCAGGGAGTCAAGAAGGATAAAGCTAGGATAGGAAAATGGAGTTGAGTTCAGTGATCAGAGGGCAGTATAGCCTCCTCCTGGGTGGGGCCTTTGGAGGTGATCAGGCCACGGCCTCCTCTCATAAGGGGGCAGTGCTGGTGTAACCAGAAACTGCTTCACATTTCCTCCTCACGGCCAGGAAATTTGACCTCTGTGTTTCACTCGGTAAAGTTGCAGCCATTGTAAAACATTCTCAAAGGCGATGTTATCACTTTGAGTCCCCATAATGATTCAACCACAGGGACTGGCGGAGAACGATGATGTGAACACACCATTGTTTATTAAATAAACTGAATTGTGAATGTGAGAATGGTGGCCTTTTTCTTAATAGTTTCAGCTGACAGATATCAGAACTCTCGAAGCAATACTTGGTCTTGGTCCTGTCCTATTCACTGCCCTCCTCACTCGCTCACTCCCCCTCCCCTTCTCAACCCAGTCAATAACTGGTGAAGGAGCATAAGCAGGTGAACTCACCATGATCACTTCCTCTTCAGGTATTGGCCCCTTTTTCCTTCGAATCAGATTTCTGTCCCAGCCTCAGCAATGATCCAGCTCTTATCAAAGGTGCAGACAGTATCCTCTGTCACTGTGACAAAGAGAAACTTCCCTGTTCTCTCTTTAGCCTCTGACATAGGATCGAAATGGTGAGCAACTACAGAGCTCTGAGCTGCAGAGAGATCCGGGAGGTTAGTGCATGGATCACCTGTGGTTAATATGCAGGTACAGCAAGTAATCAGGAAAGCTAATAGAATGTTATATTTTATTATTGCAGGGGACTGGATGCAAGAGTAGGGAGGTTATGCTTCAGTTACACAGGATACTGGTGAGACCACATCTAGAGTAATGTGTACAGTACTAGTCACTGTAATTATGGAAGGATGGAAATGCGTCAGGAGATGATCAGGGAAGGTTTACTAGACTAATATCTAGAATACACAGATTGCCTTCTGAGGCAAGGCTAGAGCTAAACCTGTATCCTCTAGAGTTTAGAAGAGACTGAATTGAAACATGAAAGATCCTGAGGGGACCTGACCGGGTGGATGATGAGGGAGAATCTAGAACTCGGGGCCATCGCACCCTTTAATTCTGAAGCAATGCCCTCTGGTCCCAGACTCTCCTATGAGGGGAAACATTCTGTAAGCACTGGCCCTGTGAAGTCCCTAAAGAATCCTATATGTTTCAATAAGATCACCACCCATTCTTCTAAACTCAGGGGAGCAGAGTCCCAACCTGCTTAGTTTTTGCTCATTAGAAATCCTTCCATACCAGACACCATCCTAGTGAACCTTCTCTGAACTGCTTCCTATGAAAGGATATCTTTCCTTAAATAAGGGGATTGAAACTTCTCTGAACTCCAGATGTTTGTAAAGCTGCAGTAAGACTTCCATACTCTTACACTCCAGCCCCCTTGAAACATGGGCCAACATTCCATGAACCTCCCTGATTACCTGCTGCCCCTGTGAGCTAGCTTTCTGTGTTTGTGCACAAGTCCTCCCAGGTCCCGGTGTGTTGCCGCTTTCTGCAATTTTTGTCCACCTAATACTGTTCTTTTTGTTCTGCCTTCCAAACTGAACAACTTCACATTTCCCACAATGTGCTCTATTTGTCAGCTTTTTGACAATTTACTCACCAGTATCTCTCTGTAAACTGTTTGTATCCCTCTCACAACATGTCTTTCCACCTATTTTGGTGTCAACTGCAAATATGGCTACAGTACACTTGTTTCCTTCCACCTGTCATTAATGCAATTCTCGAATCCCCGACCAGTGGAAAAGGTTTATCTTTACCAACCCTGTCTTTTGCAGTTAGTATCTTGAAACCTTTGACCAGATTGCCCGTTAATCTTCAAAATTCCAAAGAAAAAGTCCTACTTTGTACAATCTCTCCTCATAACTTAACCCCTGAAGTCCAGGTATCATTCTTGTAAACCTATGCTGTACTCCCTCCAAGGCCAATATATGGTGCTCAGATCTGTTCACAGTATATAAAATCAGACAAGGAACTGAACTGGTCCGTTGGACCATGGTGTCTGTTCCACCATTCAGTAGAATTGTACCTGAACATAGCTCCACTTTAGCTTTAGTTTCTGATCCCTCCATCCTTTAGATCTCTGGTATCTCGCTGGTGGCAGCGGGTAGTGTCACCATCTTTAAGCTAGAAGCTGAATGCTCAGGGAATTTTGTCCAATGGAGGAGGCATTTGTAAGTGGGCCAAACTGGGTGACTACCAACTTGGAAGTCCTGCCAACACATGCTAATGGCAGGTGGTGAGAGCAGGAGAGATTCCTGGTCATCTATATTATGGGAAGAATATTGAAGTCTCAACCAACACTATCTGTAGCTTCAGGCTACAACATGTAGCTAAAGGGGCATGTTGCCCTAAATGATTGGGACTCTCCATGTGAACTGCAACACAGCACTAGCCCTTACAAAACCTATCAGTCTTCAATGTTAAACACACTCGACGACACAGCAGTTACCACCTTCTGAGTTAAGAAATTCCTCCTCATCTCAGTTCAAGATGATCAACCCCTGACCTTAGACCATTAACGTGTTTGCACAGTCTTATTAGGGAAGGGGAGCAGTTGGAAAGGCCTACTGTTAAGATTGAAATTGCACTTAACTTTTCTCTTCTGCATTCACCAGTTGTCACAGCAGCTTCAACTAAACGATTCCGGTGGCTCGAATGTACAATACATCAGAAACAGAGTGAATCAGATCAGTTACATTGGTTTAACTGACAAACATTTTATAGAAAGCATCAATGAAAGGTGATCGACAACAATGTTAGATTTCCAATTATGGGAAAGAGTAAACTGCAAGTCTGTCAAGTGAAATAATCACCAAAAACAGGGAATTTAGGAGACCACAGTGTACCAGCAAGGTTCAATGCAAGCTGGAAAAACATCTCATCTTCCACTTGGGGACATTACAGTCTTCAGGAGTTCAATCTTGAGTTCAATAACATGAACACCTCTTTCCATATCTATTACCCACCCCAAACCCCAGACCAGTCATGACATGGGCAGAAGTCAGATAACACCAGGTTATAGTCTGACAGGTTTATTTGAAATCACAAGCTTTCGAAGCACTGCTCCTTTATTCAGTCTGACGAAGGAGCAGCGCTTCAAAAGCCTGTGATTTCAAATAAACCTGTTGGACTATAACCTGGTGTCGTCTGACTTTGTCCACCCCAGTCCGACATTGGCACCTCCACATCCTGTCATGACATGGGTAGCTTTCAACACAGCCAACCCAATTCCATCCCCTCATTATTACCTATCTAGCTTTTCTTCTTCCCTGGCTTACTATTAACCATCCCCTTGTCTGCCCAACTTTTTTATTTTCTCTCTCTGGGTTCCACCTGCACCTACATGCTCACTCCTTCCCACTCTCACCCCTCCCCAGATATCAACATAAACTCCATTTTTAGATGCCGCTAAACTTGCCAAGTTTCTCCTGCAAACTGCTTTTGTTTCAGATCGTCAACATCCACAGCTCTGTTTTCTCAGGGAATCAAGGGATCTCGGGTCAGCCATGGTCTTAGTGAACAGAGGAACAGGTTCCTACTCCTTATGTCCTGTGCAATCCTGACTGTTCGCTGGGGCCTCACAGAGACAGCAGGCCAATTTGGTTTCTGGAATAACGCAAACTCAATTCGCTAAATCGCTGGTGTTTATTTGCAGTCGCTTTCCAGGCCTGTTACAGGACAGGCTACAGTGCTGCACTGGGCCAGCCCACAGCTAACGGAGCCCCATTACAGGGAGTGAATGATGGTTCTGTTACGCAGTTGCTGCACATACTCCTTGGCCTGGTCAAAGCCGGTTGTTGCCTTCTTCAGCGGGGGACTTCCTTCCACCAGCTTGACAAAGTAGTGGCAGTAGACTTTGTCCATGATGCCAAACATCCCTCGCCCATGGTAGCGAATCCTCTTCAGGTACTGACCCTTACTTGAGAATGACTCAGCTGAGACGGGTGGAGAAAAGAAGGAACAGGAAGTGAATTTCTTTCCTACAATGAGATAATCTACTTTTACCCTCCTACTGTCCCAACTTCTACAGCCACCCTATGGCTCAGCAGATAGCAGGCTTGCCTCTGAGACACAAGGTTGTGAGTTGAAGTCCCACTACAGGATTAGAGCACAAAAATTTCCGCTGACACTCTGCACAGCACTCCTTCAGTATCGCACCAATCAGAGTACCTGTCTTTTAGATTCCAAAGAAGAGCACAGGGGTTATCCCTGGTGTCCTCAGCAAATATTTATCCCTCAAGATAGCAAGAACTTCAGATGCTGGAGTCAGAGACAACACAGTGTGGAGCTGGAGGAACACAGCAGGGTCCTGACCTGAAACGTCAACTTTCCTGCTCCTCTGATGCTGCCTGGCCTGCTGCGCTCCTCCAGATCCACACTGTTATATCCCTTATTTATCCCTCAATATAGTTATTACTACATTGCTGCATGTGGGAGCTTAATGTGTGCAAATCATGTGCCATATATTACAGGATTGACTACACTTCAAATTATTTCATCAGCTATTACGTGTTCTCAGATTCTAGTAGATACCAAGAGTGCAAAATAAATGCATGTCTTTTTAATATTTTTCGAATGAACACCACTGGTAGCATAGCAATCATATTAAAGGACGTGCAATCCCAGGCCTAGGCTGAAGCTCTGGGTTCATGGGTCCAAATTCCACCACAGCAGCTCTTTTTGTTTCTAAAATCCATTTGTAGGATGTGTGTGTCACTGACTGGCCAGCATTTATTGCTCATTGCCCTCCAGATGGCGGTGGCGAGCTGTCTTCTTGAACTGTTGCAGTCCACCCGAGAGATTTGAAATTCAGTCAATAAATTGAGAATTCCCTCCCCAAACCGCTTCACACTTCTTTCTCCAATATTAAGCTGCTTCTCAAAACCTACCTCTCTAAGCAAGCTTTGGGCACTAATATCTCCTGATGCGACTTGGTACGAAGGAGCCTGGCTGATGGTGACCATGACAACTGTTGATTGTTGTTAAAAACTCCTCAGTTCACTAATGTCCTTAAGAAATCCACCATCCCAGCAGGAAAGCTTGACGTTGCAGGCCTAGTTTCTGATGAAGGGTCTAGGCCCAAAATGTCAAGCTTTCCTGCTCCTCTGATGCTGCTTGGCCTGCTGTGTTCATCCAGCCCCACACCTTGTTATCTCGGATTCTCCAGCATCTGCAGTACCTTTTATCTCTAATCCACCATCCCTGCCTGGTCTGGACTGTATATGACTCCACACCCAACAGCTGTGGGTAGATGATTCTTAACTGCCCTCTGAAATGGCCCAGCAAGCCACCCAGTTCCAGGGCAATTAGGGACGGGCAACAAAAACTGGGCCTTGCTGGTGACACCCACATCCCATGAAAAAATAAAGGAGAAAACTAAAAGCAAGGGTTTAGTTATTTATTACATTTCTGTCAGGGGGCGGTTGCTGGGTACAGGTTGGCTGACACATTTCTGAAATTACCGAACTTTTCAAAAACAAAGCACAAACAAAAACAGAAATTGCTGGAAAAGTTGAGTTGAGTCATTAGACCCGAAGCGTTAATTCTGATTTCTCTCCACAGATGCTCCCAGACCTGCTCAGCTTCTCCAGCAATTTCTGTTTCTGTTTCTGATTTACAGCACCCGCAGTTTTTCGGTTTTTAAAAAAAGCGCCTCGTATTAAAACATAATTTCAGTCCTGGTGATGGTGAAACTAACAGACTGCTGTAAAATTACTGGGTCTGCTCTTACCTACGTATAAGTTCGATCTGTACTCCAGATTGTGGTTCCTGACAGCCATTTCTTGGGCTTCCAGAAGAACCTGAAAGAGGCAGCGAACAGAAGCCCAGATTGAAGCATGACGATGAATGGACTAAATATCCCAACTCCAACAAGAAAGCAGTGAGACGGAAAGAGTGTAAAAATAAATAAACTTGAATTTGTACATCCCTTTCACCATGTCAGGATGCTACAAAACACTTTACAGATAATGAAGTACGTTTTTGTTTCTTTATTCATACATGGGATGACGGTATCGTTGGTGAGGCAGCATTTATTGCCCATCCCTAATCGCCCAGAAGACAGTTAAGAGTCAACCACATTGCTGTGGGTCTGGAGTCACTTGTAGGCCAGGCAAGGATGGCAGTTTCCTTCCATAAAGATAAGTTGTTAGAGCTTGCTGTTTACAAAGAGTTTGCTGCATTCCTACAATACAGTTTTCTCAAGTGGTATGTTCAACTGAGGCCCCACCTGCAATGTCCACAGTACTGGATCAGTGTCACTCGGTTAAAAGTGTGACAACACTTGAGGTTCCTTAGAGACTCAGCTGCAGAGGTCAATACCACGAGGCTAGATAACAAGGTGTGGAGCTGGATGAACACAACAGGCCAGGCAGCATCATAGGAGCAGGAAAACTTGACGTTTCGGGCCTAGACCCTTCATCAGAAATGGGGGAGGGGAAGAGGATTCTGAAATAAATGGGGGGGGGGGGAAGCAGATAGAAGATGGATAGAGGAGAAGATAGGTGGAGAGGAGACAGACACGTCAAAGAGGCGGGGATGGAGCCAGTAAAGGTGAGTGTAGGTGGGGAGGTAGGGAGGGGATAGGTCAGTCCAGGGAGGACAGACACGTCAAGGGGGCGGGATGATGTTAGTAGATAGGAGATAGGTGTGCAGCTTGAGGTGGGAGGAGGGGATAGGTGAGGGGAAGAACAGGTTAGGGAGGCGGGGACGAGCTGGGCTGGTTTTGGGATGTGGTTGCGGGAGGGGAGATTTTGAAGCTTGTGAAATCCACATCGATACCATTGGGCTGCAGGGTTCCTAAGCTGAATATGAGTTGCTGTTCCTGCAGCCTTTGGGTGGCATCGTTGTGGCACTGCAGGAGGCCCAGGATGGACATGTCGTCTGAGGAATGGGAGGGGGAGTTGAAATGGTTCACGACTGGGAGGTGCAGTTGTTTGTTGCGAACTGAGCGTAGGTGTTCTGCAAAGCGGTCCCCAAGCCTCCGCTTGGTTTCCCTAATGTAGAGGAGGCCACAACGGGTACAGCGGATGCAGTATACCACATTGGCAGATGTGCTGGTGAACATCTGCTTGATGTGGAAAGTCTTCTTGGGGCCTGGGATTGGGGTGAGGGAGGAGGTGTAGGGGCAGGTGTAGCACTTCCTGCGGTTGCAGGGAAAAGTGCCAGGTGTGGTGGGGCTGGAGGGGAGCGTGGAGTGGACAAGGGAGTCGCGGAGGGAGTGGTCCCTCCGGAAAGCAGACAAGGGTGGGAAGGGAAAAGTGTCTTTGGTTGTGGGGTCGGATTGCAGATGGCGGAAGTGTCGGAGGATGATGCGTTGGATCCGGAGGTTGGTGGGGTGGTACATGAGGACGAGGGGGATTCTTTTTTGGTTGTTATTGCGGGGACGGGGTGCGAGGGATGAGTTGCGGGAAATGCGGGAGACACGGTCGAGGACGTTCTCGACCACTGCGGGGGGTGGGGGGAAGTTGTGGTCCTTGAAGAACGAGGACATCTGAAATGTACGGGAGTGGAATGTCTCATCCTGAGAGCAGATGCGGTGGAGGCGAAGGAATTGGGAATAGGGGATAGCATTTTTGCAGGAAGGTGGGTCGGAGGAGGTGTATTCCAGGTAGCTGTGGGAGTCAGTGGGCTTCAAATGGATATCGGTTTCTGGGTGGTTACCCGAGATGGAGACAGAGAGGTCCAGGAAGGTGAGAGAGTTGTTAGAGATGGTCCAGGTGAACTTAAGGTTCGGGTGGAAGGTGTTGGTGAAGTGGATGAACTGTTCGAGCTCCTCGTGGGAGCACGAGGCGGCGCCGATACAGCCATCAATGTAACGGAGGAAGAGGTGGGGTTTAGGGCCAGTGTAGGTACGGAAAAGGGATTGTTCCACGTAACCTACGAAGAGGCAGGCATAGCTTGGGCCCATGCGGGTACCCATGGCCACCCCCTTTGTCTGTAGGAAGTGGGAGGAATTGAAAGAGAAGTTGTTGAGGGTGAGGACGAGTTCAGCTAAGCGGAATAGGGTGTCAGTGGAGGGGGATTGGTCAGGCCTGCGAGACAGGAAGAAGCGGAGGGCCTTTAGGCCATCTGCATGGGGAATGCAGGTGTACAGGGACTGGGTGTCCATAATAAAAATGAGGTGTTGGGGACCGGGGAATTGGAAGTTCTGGAGGAGGTGGAGGGCGTGGGTGGTGTCACGGACATAGGCAGGGAGTTCCTGGACCAAGGGGGAGAAAAAGGAGTTGAGATAGGTGGAGATAAGTTCGGTGGGGCAGGAGCAGGCGGAGGCAATGGGTCGACCAGGGCATTCAGGTTTGTGGATTTTGGGAAGGAGATAGAAGCGGGCGGTGCGGGGTTGGGGAACGATGAGGTTGGAGGCAGTGGGTGGGAGGTCACCTGAGGTGATGAGGTTGTGGATGGTTTGGGAGATGATGGTTTGGTGCTTGGGGGTGGGGTCATGATCCAGGGGGCGGTAGGTGGTGGTGTCAGAGAGTTGGCGCCTGGTCTCAGCGATGTCGAGGTCAGTGCGCCATACTACAACAGCGCCACCATGAGGCTGTTGTCTCTCGTGGAGGTGTCTGAAACTACAGGATATAAATTAGGTAAGGCAAAATCCTTGCTGGCAATAGGGCTGCTCTCTCATTAGAGAGCGATGCCTAGTTGGTGGTGGTTTAACCAGAAGACGGTCACCATACCTCAGGTGAGGGGGGATTTCGAGAAGGTGGGGCCTTCATGGTAACCCCAGCCGATCTGGGAATCAACCTAACTTTGTTGGCATCACTCTGTCACAAACCAGCCATCCATCCAACTGAGCTAACCAACCCCCACATGTTATACACCTGTTCGAATGGCAGAGCTGGCTTAAAATGCTAAATGTCATGCACCTGCTCCTAAGTCTTATATTTTATTAGACATATTAATCACAGACTAGGAATGAGATATGAAACCGAGGGTCTGTCTGTTGTTGCATGGAGGACGTAAACAATCCGATAACTTATTCAAAGGAGAGCAGGGTCATTTTCTCCGGAGTTCTGACCAACACTAATCCCAAAGCCAACATCAAAAACAGAAATTGCTGGTAAAGCTGAGGAGGTCTGGCAGCATCTGCGGAGAGAAGTCAGAGTTAATGCTCCAGGTCAAATGATCCTTCCTCTTGAGATTTTCCAGCAATTTCTGTTTTTGATGTTGGCTTTGGGATTAGTGTTGGTCAGAACACCAGAGAAAACGGCCCTGCTCTCCTTTGAAATTGCTGGAAAAGCTCAGCAGGTCTGACAGCATCTGCGGAGAGAAGTCAGAGTTAATGCTCCAGGTCGAATGACCCTTCCTCTTGAGCTTTTCCAGCAATTTCTATTTTCTGTTTTTGATTTGCAGCTCCTTCGGTTTTGAATCAAGAATAGAATACCTGCTGTTTTTGGAAGCTTGCTCTGCATAAATTGCCTGCCATTTGCCCTATAATAATGGGATTGAAAAAGTACGTAATTTGCTGTAAAGCAGTTTGGCATACCAGGTGCTATATAAATGCAATGATTTCTTTCACTGTGTCAGTGTTTAAAAATGAGCCCTCTAGGCCAGGTGCTTCATACCAGCAATTGCTCGAACCATCCCGTTCTTCAAGTCAATCTCTTACCTCCAACATAACCTTCGCTCCTTTTTTGTCATTGAACTGCAGCTGGGCAACCGCTTGGTCAAAGGTCATCCCTCTGATCTGCAACACAAACCTTAATGTTCAAACCCTTCATACAGTTACCACAATCCCCAGCAGCATCTTTCCGAGGCTCTCTACACAGCACCAAACCCATCTTCTAGAAAGACAAGGGCAGCAGATGCACAGGAACATGGGTTGCACGTTTAAGACAGAGATAAGGAGAAATTTCTTCTCTCAAAGGGTAATGGGTCTGTGGAATTCTTTACTACACAGGCCTATCGAGGCTGGGATGTTGAGCATATTCAAGGGTGAGGGAGACAAATTTTTAAACAGTAAGGGAATGAAGGATTATGAGAAAAAGGCAGGAAAGTGGAGTTGATGATCATCAGATCAGCCACGATCCCATTGAATGGTGGAGCAGACTCAATGGTCTATTTCTGCTCCTAAGTTTTATTGACTTATCACAACTTGCACGTTCCTTTCAAACCTCTCACCATCCTGACTTGGAACAGCAACAGATTTCATTGCTGCTTTACTCTTGCTGGGTCAAAATCCTAGAACTACTTTCCTAACAGCACTGTGGGTGTCCATACACCACAAGAACTGCAATCGTTCAAGATCGTGGCTCACCACCACTTTCTCCAGAGCAGTTAGGGATGAGCAACAAATGCTTAGGTTTGCCAACAACACCCATAAACTGAACAATTTTTTTAAAAATCCAAGCTAGCCAGATAAACAGAAGAAGCAAAAAGAAGAAAAAAAATCTTTGAGGAACCAGTCCAGACATGGAGCAAAATAATCTGCTTTTTCTGCTTGGCACCTGACCCTGATTCTGTAGCCTGACGGTTCCTTATTTTGGGATGGTTAAGGATTGGATAACATGCAAAAACGTGTATAGGAAGCAGTCCTTTGCTCCACGCAGCTTATTTCACAAAACTGACGTCCTGACAGTGGTAAAAGCAAAATACTGTGGATGTAAAACAAACACAGAGGGCGGCACGGTGGCTCAGTGGTTAGCATTGCAGCCTCACAGCACCAGGGACCTGGGTTCGATTCCAGCCTCAGGCGACTGTCTGTGCGGAGTTTGCACATTCTCCCCGTGTCTGCGTGGGTTTCCTCCCACAGTCCAAAGATGTGCAGGCTAGGTGGATTGGCCATGCTAAATTGCCCATAGCATTCAGGGGTGTGTGGGTTCTAGGGAGATGGGTCTGGGTGGGATGCTCCAAGGGTCGGTGTGGACTTGTTGGGCCGAAGGGCCTGTTTCCACACTGTAGGGATTCTAATTCTAATTCTAAAAACAGAGAATGCTGGAGAAACTCAGTTCTGAAGAGGTATATCAGACTTGAAACATTCACTTTCTCCACAGATGCTGCCAGAGCTTCTACAGCATTCTCTGCATTTGTTCCCGACAGAGAAAGTTGGGAATACTTTGGAAACTGTCTGAATGTGGTAGAAGGGGGATCAGGCAGCACTTGTCCTTGTGGTACAAGGGATTACGTCTGTGCGACGCTAATGAGAAAGAGTCTGTATTTCACCCTTGATGATCTTGGTCTCCCTTACAGTTCCATGTCAAGATGAAGCCACTGTAAGATGTTTCTTAACTCAAGACAATGGTTTCGTAACCTCAGCAGATTGTGGAAATATTCTTGAGCAGCATTACGAGGTCAGTGCTCACCCCTTTCCCTGGGCAGTGCCTCATTTTGCTGGCAATACACAATTTACAGCTGTGGTCAGTGGAAGATGAGGAGTTATTACAACAATGAAACTACAGAGAAGAGAGCTGAAGATTCTTTCTTGGTGAAGGTATCCACAAGCAAAGGCACCTTTAAAAAGGAGTAGGCTGAGTTGGGGATTACCGTCTCAGTCATCCAGCTCACCCTTGTGCCCCAGGACTGGCACTGCCTGTTGTGACAAGGAGTGAGGCCAGGCAAGTGGCTAAATCTCCAAGGACATGTGGGCCAGTTTCGAGAAGAAGGGGCTTCTCTTTGTCCCGGGTGGGGAGAGTAGGGAATTCTGATTAGCAGCAGTGGGAATGGGATTGAGGTGAGCAGCCTCTCCACCTGATCTGCCTTTGAACAGTATCCAATTTCCTAGAGAACATTTGTTTACCTTTAACATCACATTACACAGTGTATAGAAAACAGGGCCTTATCATTTACACCAGATATGTTACAAAAATCATCGTGAAATATGTTAACGTTTATGCCACATGCCCTACCGAAATAACCAAAATCAACGTGGTATTTTCTCCAGGCACATTACCATAATAACCATAAAACATACTCACCATTTTTGCCAGATACCACATTTTGTCCTTGCTGTATTTGATTTGTCTCCTGCAGTGGTAAACTTCCTGTTGAAACACAAAACAATTTTTATAATCAAATGCTCAGCCTCGGCACTGTACAATTCCTTGTCTGTGCCTGGGACGACAGGACCACACAGCACACTGCTCCCGCTTTGTGTGTAGGACCTCAGTGATCTGTGCCTGTGAGAGAGTCAGACACCATCACACTTGACCCACGTACTAACACAATCAGAGCCTCAGCACTTCCAGATTTGGCTCGTGTGTGCAGAAAGCATTCCGAGCTGTGGTGCCATTAAAGGAATACTGTACACGTAACATGAACTCATTATCGCAGGGAGGCAGTTACGTTGAATAGTACAAATGCAGGAAGGAAAATAGAGGTCCTGACCCGAAACATCAAACTTTCCTGCTCCTCTGATGCTGCCTGGCTTTCTCTGTTCCTCCAGCTCCACATTGTGTTATCTCAGACTCCACCATTTGCAGTTCTTTTCTTTGCACAGAGGGTGGTGGGTGTGTGGAATGCGTTGCCGGCAGTGGTAGTGCAGTCAGATAATTTAGAGACTTTTAAGCGACTCTTGGATAGACACATGGAGGATAGTAAAATGTAGGGTATGCAGGATAGATTGATCTTAGTGGGATAATAGGTCGGCACAACATCGTGGGCCAAAGGGCCTGTACTGTGCTGTACTGTTCTATGTTCTTACTATCTCCAAGGAAAATAGAATGATGCCCTTTAATGTAAGGGGAATGGAATATAAAAGTAAGGATGCTTTGCCACTGTTGTAGCGGGCACGTCTGGAATACTATGCGCCGTCTTGGTCTCCACAGTTACAAAAGGACATCGTTGCATTAGAAGCAGTTCACAGAAGGCTCACTCTACTGATTTGTGAGAAAGGGTTGAACAAACTGGGCCTGTTATCCATTGTACTTTAGAAGAGTGAGAAGCAATCTTATAGAAGCATGTAAAACCCTGAGGGGATTTGACAGGGCTCATGGTGGTGCTTCCCCTTTGAGAGAGGTAGACACATTGTTGAGTAACAAGTGAGTCTGAAGGTAGCGACAATCAGACGGATCATGATATTTTCGAATGGTGGAACAGGCTCTGGGACTGAATTGCCTCCTATTTCATTACATTTGTGTACATAAAGTGGACACTGGATAAACTTCTATTTCTTTGCCACATGTGCTTGTAGTGATAGATTATACGAATGTGAGGCTTAAACACCAGTATCAACAAGTTGGGCTGAATGGCCTCTTTCTATGCTGAACGTTCATTGCCACCTAAGAACAGGCTCAGCAACAGGGGGCAACTTACCACGGGTCTGCGAGGCTCATCTGGCAGCTGCGGAGGGTAAACCACTCGGTTCTTCCTCTCCCAGTTCTTGGCAGGTAGAGGGCGGCTGCTGTGTATATGGGATTGAGGAACAAGGCTGCATGATGCGAGCAATCTGGAAGCAGAAGCATAATAAAGTTGTGATTTATGATACATCTCAATATTTAAGAATCATAGAGCTGTGCGGCACAGAAACAGACCCTTCAGTCCGAATTGTCCATGCCGACCAAATATCCTAAATTAATCTAGTTCTATTTGCCAGCATTTGCCCCATATCCCGCTAAACCCTTCCTACTCATGTACCCACTCAGGTACCTTTTAAATGTTGTAATTGTACCAGCTTCCACCCACTTCCCCGGCAGCTCATTCGCTTCACGCACCACCCTCTGCGTGAAAAGGTACCCCTCAAGATCCACAGATTATCCCTTTACCATTTTAGATTCACAGTGGAAATTTGAGCAAGTCATTGGGAAGTTTCCTATCGGTGGAGTAGGTGTTGGAAGGGAAATGGTACTGCAATGGCATTGTCAGAAGCACAGGATTATACTCTGGGGCACAGATTCAAAGGCAAATATTGCAGTTGGTAGAATTTACGTTTAATAAATCTGGAATTTAAATTTAGTCTGGTAATGGTGACCTTGATATTAACATCAAATGTTGTAAAATCCCATCTGGGTCACCAACATCCTTTAGGGAAGAAAACCTGCCATCCTTACCTGGCATGGCCTGCATGTGACTCCAGACCCACAGCAACATGACTCTTGACCATCCTCTGAACTGACTCAGAGGGGTGAAAGGCAATTAGGGGTTAACAATAAACACTAGCCTTACCCAAATCCCATTAAAGAACAAAAAAAAGCCAAGAACCAGCTGGATGGACAAAGACGGAAATGTGTGGATGAGTCCATGTGTAGATGTTCGGCAATCAAAAGGAGTTGCCAAGTACAGTTACAGAGAGAAAGGTAGAGCAGGGATAGTCTCCCTAGTGCCCTGGGCCACAAGTTATCGCAATCAAAAGCACTTTAAAAAAATGGTAGATGGTCTTCTCCTGTACTACCCAAACTTTACCCCACTGTAACCTCATTTGGAGGCTTAAAAAAAATTGTTGGAACCCCTTACTGAGAACTGAGAGGGGGTGGGGTGTCAGGGTGGGATGAGGGAGAAAAATCTGAGGTCATGTGACCCTGCTTTGGGGTCCCAACCTCTACTTTGGGAAGAAACACTCGAAGGAATTACAGCAGTGCTGTTTGTGGGAGCTTCCTGTGCATAAATTGGCTGCAGGTTTTTGGGCATTACAACATTTTTCAAGATGGTGAAGCACCACCCTGAGGCTGCAAGAGGCAGCACTAAATAAACGCAAGTCTTTCTTCAGGGCTCATAACCGCAGTCTTACCTGCTGTGAATGTGGGTCAGCAAACTCCTGATAAATGTAGCACCTACAAGACAGAAAACAGAGAGTGAGGGAGGGTAAAGAGGAAGCAACACAGCACTCACTGAGCTGCTGGAGGGTCAGGAGGGGAACACACGCACTGAGCTGC
>JAHRHZ010000289.1:43345117-43381617 GCA_024137785.1 Ginglymostoma cirratum | reverse complement strand
ATGCTGCTTGACCTGCTGTGTTCATCCAGCCCCATGCTTGTTATCTCGGATTCTCCAGCATCTGCAGTACCTTTTGTCTCTGCTTTGATCCCATTAGCTCGAAGAACCAACTCTAATTCCTTCCTGAAAGTCTTTAATGTTCTGGCCTCAACAGGTCCCTGTGGTAGTGAATTCGCCAGACTCACTATTCTCTGGGTGAAGAAATTTCTCATCTGTGTCGTAAATTGCATACCCCTTATCCTTAGACTGTGACCCTTTGGCTCTGGACTTCTCAGACATCAAGATCTTCCTTCCTCCTTTTGCACCGTGTAGTCTTGTTAGAATTTCATAGGTTTCTATGAGATCTAGGGGGCGGCACAGTGGCTCAGTGGTTAGCACTGCTGCTTCATAGCACCAGGGACCCGGGTTCAATCCCAGTGTTGGGCAACTGTCTGTGTGGAGTTTGCACATTCTCCCTGTGTCTGCATGGGTTTCCTCCAGGTGCTCCGGTTTCCTCCCACAGTCCAAAGATGTGCAGGTTGGGTGGATTGGCCTTGTTCAGGGATGTGTAGATTACGTGGGTTTATGAGGGGATGGGTCTGGGTGGGATACTGTATGGGCCAGTATGGACTTATTGGGCCGAAGGGCCTGTTTCCACACTGTAGGGATTCTATGATCTCTGATCTCTCCTCATTCTTCTAAACTCTAGTGAATGTAGTTCTAACAGTCCAGTCTCTGCTCATATGTCAGTCTCACCATCCAAGAAATCAGTCGTTATCTCTTTATCTCCCTCCGTAACCCAGAACATTCTCAGATAAGGAAACAAAAACTGCATGCAAATACTCCAGATGCGGTCTCACCAAAATTTTGGATAACTGCAGCAATACATCCCTGTCCCGGAACTCGAATCCATATTGTTATGGAATGGCTTCTAATTTGTACTAACCAGAAATGATTTGCTTTTCTGACAGGCCCATGATGTCCAAAGGCTTTGTAGCTGATGGAGTTCTCTCTTTCTTTTGTTTAAGTCTGACCTGTTGTAATGTAGGAAATAGGTTGTAGGATAATAAGGATAGAATGTAGAATAATAGTTCGGCACAGTATTGTGGGCTGAAGGGCCTGTACTGTTCTATGTTTGTAAATGCAGCAGCCAATTTACACACAGGATGCTCCCACAAATAGCCACCCAATGATCACGAGATCTCTCTTAATTCATTGAGGGGTAAGTATTGACTAAGGCACCTTGCATTAACTCCCTTGTTCTCCTTTGATATAGCTCCATGGGAACTTTAGCTTCATGTGAGAAGAGTGACAAGGTGTCAATTTAACATCTCATCCAAAATATAATGCCTCCCAAGGCAGCTTTCCTTCAGCATTGTGACAATTTGCTTAGGCCTCTGGAGCAGGATGCAGTCTCACAGCCTCCACATGCACTTGGGGAACCACCAATAACCTGATGTCTCTTGTCACAAAGAGTTGCCAATGCTTTTTGTCCCAATCAGTGTCCTTCCCTCCTGCCTATAAATTGTTGTGAATGTTTTGATATTCTTGCATTTGTCCTGATGAATGTAAGATTAAAAACTTTGTAACAAGACTTTCTTTCGTTTTTTTTCTTAGCAATCAGGTTGTCAAAAATCAGGAGTAGCAGGAACTGCAGATACGGGAGAATCTGAGATAGCAAGGTGTAGAGCTGGATGAACACAGCAGGCCAAGCAGCATCAGAGGAGCAGGAAGGCTGACGTTTCGAGCCTAGACCCTTCTTCAGAAAGACATTTCTGAGGAAGGATCTAGGCCCGAAACGTCAGCCTTCCTGCTCCTCAGTCAAAAATCAGGAGACTGTGTTTATGATTCTGTTGACCCCGATTGCCCTAAGTCTAAGAATTACAATCAGCCCGTCCAGGGGAGATGTTAAAACGCACTTCTACTGCAAAGGATAGTGTGGGTTTGAAACTCTCTCCTTCAAATCCCTGATTTAAATTTAATCAAGGGATAAGGGCCCAAGGCAGGCAGAAGCAGTTGGGCCACAGATCAGCCATGATCACGTTGAATGGTAAAGCGGGCTCGAGGGGCTGAATGGCCTCCTCCTGTTCCCATGTAAATGACAAAAAGGCCCAGGTGCAAATAGGGTAAGTTAAATGGGGCGATTAAAGAAACTAAAAGTGGGTGTAAAAGATGTGGAAGTGGCAACATTGTCCTTTAGAGTGGGAAATCTGCCATTCTTACCTGATCTGCCCCACATGCGACTACAGGCCCTCAGCAATGTGCTTGGCTCTTTGTTGCCTGCTGAATTGGCCCCAGGAAGCCATCAGCTCCAAGGGTATTTGGGGATGGGTAACGCGCGCTAGCCTTGCCCACGTACTACGTTAAAAAAGGAAGTAAAACAGCAGGGAAGGAGGAAAACTTGGAAAATCTGGCAGAGTGAGTCAATTGCCTTGGAACAGGAATGAAGGAGATGATGAAACGTAGAGAGGGAGTACGGAGCATTCTGGATCCCAGGACGCATTCCAGGCTGCGGTACCCCGACCATCAGCATGGGGAAACCTGTGGAAATGTTGGCGAAGACTTTAATTAGTTTAAGAGTTGGAATCCAGGAAGCTGTTGAGTGGCCAACTTTACCTGGTGGGCAGGGTGATTTGTCTTGTTGGGGGGTCGGAATGGGAGAATCAGCAGAGACAACTGAATGGAGTTGCTCAGCAGAGCATTCGTTCAAACTGATGTGGGAAATGCAGCAACCAGATTGCACACAGCAGTCTCCCAAAACAGCAATGTGACAGTGACCATGTGTTTCGGCCATGTTGACCAAGGGATGGACAGTTTGTCAGTGGAATTGTCACTGCTCAGTGTATGCTCTGTTGGAACATCCTGGCTGGGAGTTAGAGCCAGGGGTCGTAGCCTCAGGATCAGGGGTCGACCGTTGAGATTTTTTTTTTAACGAAGAAACTTTCTCACTTGTAGAGTCTTTGGAATTCTCAACTCAAGGTGACTGAGAATACTCAGTCAGAACTTGATAGATTTTGTTTTAGACACTTAAGAGAATTAACTGATTGGTGGAGAGAGTGCAGGATGGTGGAGCTCAGGTCAAAGATCAGTTGTGATTTTGTTTGTTATTCATTCATGGGATGAGGATGTCACTGGCCAGGCCAGCATTCATTGCCCGTCCCTAATTACGCAGAGGGCATTTGAGAGTCAACCACAGTGCTGTGGGTTTGGAGTCACGTGTTGGCCAGACCGGGTAAGGATGGCAGTTTCCTTCCCTAAAGGACATTATTGAACCAGATGGGTTTTTACAACAATTGACAACATGGTCATCTTTAGACTCTTGAATTCCATTTTCTTAAAAAAAACTAGAATAAATTCTACCATCTGTTTTGGCAGGATTCAAACTGGGGTCCTGCAGAACATTACCTGGGTGTCTGGATTAATCATCTATGATCGTACCATTGGGCTACTGTGCTCCAAGAACAATCTTAACAGAACAGTAGAGTTGGAGTGAAGATGTTCTAGAGCTGTCTCCTGCTCCGAATTGTTATGTTCTTGTGTACCATTAACACGGACATTTCTCTCGTTACAGAGTTCCATCACCGCTGTGCACTGGTCTCCCCTGAAGAAGGAGCTGGTGGTAAGTGGAGATGAGAAGGGGATTGTGATCTGTTGGTGGTATAACAAGAATGACACCCACCACTTTTTCCCGGAACCCCGAACCATCTTCTGTCTCTCCTGCTCGCCTCACAACGAAGACCAGGTGGCCGTGGGGTAAGAGAAGGGAAAGCTGTGTGCAAGGCCTGTGCCCCAGTGCTGATTGTAGCCAGTCTGGGAGATCTCGCGAACATAGGCTGTGTGTGTGTGTGTCTTTTCTAAAAGATTCTGATCACAAGATGAAGACTTGACCTCGCTTGTCTACTTTACTTGGTGGGCAGCCACTTTGAGTTTAACTATGTGGCTTGCTCAGTATTTCAGAGGTCAGTTAAGAGTCTGCCATGTTACTGGGGGTCTGGAGTCACGTGTAGTCTGGGTGAGGAAGGCAGATTTCCTTCCCTAAAGGATATTTGTGAACCAGATGCATTTTGACAACATCAGGTAGTTTTGTGGGGTCAATACAGAACTTGTATTTCTGTACTGCCTTTCACAAGTGCAGGGTATGCTAAAGTACGTATTTTATTATGTACTTTTTAAAATCAAGTTTATAAAATTGTGAGGGGCACGGATGGCGTGAATTTCCTCAGGGTAGGGGAGTCCTGAACTCGAGGGCATAGGTATAAAGTGAGAGGGGAAAGATTTAAAAGGGACCTGAGGGGCAGAAGGTGGTGCGTGTATGGAATGAGCTGCCAGAGGAGTTGGTGGAGGCTGGTACAATTACAACATTTAAAAGGTATATGAATAGGAAGGGTTTAGAGGGATATGGGCCATATGCTGGCAAATGGGACTAGATTAATTGAGGCTATCTTGTTGGCATGGACAAGTTGGACCGAGGGGTATGTCTCTATGACTGTAAGTGCACTTAATGTCATTATGTAGCCAATTTACACACAAATAGTTACCACAGAAAGAATTATGCTCAAGACTAGATAACCATTCTCCGTGTTGATTCAGGGATAAATATTTACCCCAAGACAGCACAGATAATTCCCTAGTTCCTTTTCAAAGTGCAGCCAGGTGTAATAGTGGAACCTGAGATGGCTGAGTAGACTTTAACATCTCACCTGAAAGACAGTGCGTAGCTCTACAGCACTCCCTCTGTCCTGCACAGAGTGCTAGACAAGATCAAACTGGGGCTTGATCCAACAGCCTTTCATTTCAGGTAAGAGAGCTCCTTGCTGAGCTGCTGCTTCTACCTCTGCCACAGAGCAGTGCCATCTCAGCTGGTACTGCCCAGTAGTGCCATCCTGAGAGGATGCTGCACAGCCTGAGGATCCATTTCCCATTTCATTGTGCTTCGTTACTGCCTCAGGACTTCTGAAAGCAGCCTGCAGTCACTCGATTGCCTTTGGCGTTCCTGTTGTTTGTAGGCCCTGCCCATTCGACAACATGGGGAATTATGGTGGAATACTGAAAGTCATTTGGCAAGTGATCCAGAGCCCTAGGCTCTGGGATCTCAGGTTTGATTACTGTGGTAACAGCCAGTGAAATATAATTCCATTTACAAACCTGGAACATAAAGCTAGTCTCTGGTGACCATGAAACCATCGTCATTTGTTACAGTGACATGGAGTTGTGGAGCTGTACAGTGCGGAAACAGACCGTTCGGTCCAACTTGTCAATGCTGACCAGATATCCTAAATAAATCTAGCCCCATTTGCCAGCATTTAGCCCACATCTGTCTAAACCTTCCCCATTCATGTACCCATCCAGATGCCTTTTAAATGTTGTAATTGTACCAGCCTCCACCACCACCTCTGGCATCTGAAATGGGAGACCCCTTATTTCTAAACTGTCTGCCCAGCTTTAGTCTCTTCAACAAGGGGGAACAAACTCTCAACATCCACCCTGACTGGTCCCCTGAAGATCTTTCAATAAAATCACCTTGCATTTTTCTGAACTCTGATGGATGCGGACCCTAGCCTGTTTGGCTTTTATTGATAAGATGATCCCACTGCAGGTATTAGTCACCCTTGCTACTTTTAAAAAAAAAAAAACGATGTGGATCATTATCTGGAGAGGAGATATTTGCAGGGCTGTGGGGAAAAGATGGGAGAGGACATTAGACTAGTTCTTGCAGAGAGACAGCGCAGACATGATGGTCCTTGGGAAGGGCGCACATTGAGGCCTTTAGAGACAGTAGGGTGCATCGTCAACCTGAACAACAACATTTTGGTTAATAAGTTTCCCTTTTGTTATGTAAATTTCCAGTGACCATTAAAGTGTGTTTTTAGTTATAGTGTGTCCCATCAGGAATTGTTTAAGTAAATTTTGTTTGCTTAAAAGAGCAGAAGCGATAGGCTGCACAGCCACTTCTGGTGTAATGGTTCTATTTGGCTGATTAGGATGGGGGGGGAGTGGCCTGAACAACTCTTTGAAAGGGCTTGCACAGAGAAAGCTGGCTTCCTTCAGTATTAGATTGTGTTCTGATCCTGTCTGTGGTTGCTGAACAGTGAGCAAACAAGGCAAATTTCATTTCTAGTACGGAAATTTGGTAGATCCGATTCCAAGCTGCTTCCAGCTTCGTGGTTAATAATGTACAAACCGCATGCTGGCTTGACGCGGCAGCCTGGTTTAACTTTCTCTCCTCCTCCTCCTTGCAGGTATAAAGATGGGATGATTGTCATCATCGATATAAACCGGAAAGGGGAGGTGATACACAGATTGCGAGGTCATGATGGAGAAATTCATTTTCTCTCCTGGTGCCCTCAGCTCTGTGAGCCGCAGTTCCTCAGTGACATGACCTCAGGTAGGACTAGCTGCCATCGCCCTGATTACGAGGTTAACATTCGAAGGGTGGCACGGTGGCTCAGTGGTTAGCACTGCTGCCTCACAGCACCAGGGACCCGGGTTCAATCCCACCCTTGGGCAACTGTGTGGATTTTGCACATTCTCCCCGTGTCTGTGTGGGTTTCCTCCGGGTGTTCCGGTTTCCTTCAACAGTCCAAAGATGTGCGGGTTAGGTGGATTGGCCGTGGGAAATGCGGGGTTATAGGGGTAAGGTGTGGGCGGGGTGGGGTAGGATGCTGTTTGGAGGGTCGGTGCAGACTCGTTGGGTTGAATTGCCTCGTTCAGCACTGTCAGGATTCTAATCTATGATTCAACAGGTACTTCACCTGCCTGTGCATTTGTTAAAGTAAAGTGTTTTCCTCCGCGCTGAACCACTACAGTCCCTCATTAGTACAGTGCAGGCATAGGGTGTTTGCATGGACTGATCAGAGCCCCTGATTCTATCTTGTAGGAACCTTATCCCCCAAAATGTGTCACCCATCGATATTCCCTTCTCTTAGCCCCCCCATCTCATTTACGCAGTTTGCTTTTAAATTTAATCAAAAGGATTCCCTCTGTCCTAGCAAGTACCACGTTCTTAGCAGTATCTGCGCCAATGAAGAAGTTTCTCCAACAGTTGATGCTGCACCTCGTTTTGATTTACCAGGGGTAGATTTGAATTGATAATATTTTGTTCTGTTCCTAGATACACTGGAGCTGAACGGTGAGCTCACGACAGAGGACGCTACGAAGGACTGTTTCCTGGCATCAGGAAGCAGGGACCAAACAATCCGAGTCTGGAATGCCACAAAGGGCAAAGGTAATTTTCACTTCCCAGGAGAAATGGCTTTCACTTTATTTCTTTTAAATGTAGTTTGTTTCCCCAAAGGATGAAGTTGAACAAGAGATTTCTTTTACCTACCCCTTTTGGGAATTATTGATGTCTCTCTAAATTTATTAACAGCTTAAATAATGGCATAGAAAGTCAAACACCTAGAATTACTGGTGACACATGATATGTTCTGATGAGGTCAACTTCGACAAGGGAGCCTCCAAAGTGTCCACCTTCTTCCTCAACTTTCACCTGGTCTATCTTTGATTCCTCCCTTCCCTCCCTTAACATCTCTGTTTTCATTTCTGAGGATAGACTGAACACTTAAACCCACTATAAACCACTGACTCCCGCAGCTACCTGGACGATACGTCCTCACACCCCACTTCCTGTAAAGACTCCATTCTGTTCTCTCGGTACCTCCGCCTCAGTCGTATATGGTCAGATGAGGCCAACTTTGACAAGGGAGCCTCTGAAATGTCCACCTTGTTCCTTAACCGAGGATTCCCCAGCACCGTCGTTGACAGGGCCCTCAACCAGGTCCAACCCATCTCCTGCACTTCCGCCCTCATCCCCTCTCTTCCCTCCCGCAACAGCAATAGGGTTCCCCTTGTCCTTACCTACCATCCCACCAGCATCCACATCCAGAAGATCATCAGCCGTCATTTCTGTCACCTCCAGCGAGATCCCACCACCAGACACACGTTCCCCTCCCCTCCCTTGCCTGCCTTCGGCAGGGACTGTTCCCTCCGGAACACCCTGATCCACTCTTCCTCCATGATACGCTGCAGAAATTCACTACGTATTCCTGGACAGCACCTTCCAAACTCCTGACCAATTCCACCTGGAAGGATGAGGGCATATGATACGTGGGAACCCCACCACCTTTAGCTTTCCTCTAAGCTATTTGCCATCCTGACTTGGAAATCTATCAGCATTCCTGCAGTGTCACTGGGTCACAATCCTGGAATTCCCTCTATAATGGCGTGTGGACTGCAGTGGTTCAAGAAGGTAGCTGACGACTACCTTCTGAAGGGCAACTAGGGACGGACAATAAACGATGGCCCAGTGATGCTCAGGTTCCGTGAATGAATAACAATAATTTAAAGTGTTTTTCAATGAATGTTAAATGCATTGAGATGGTTTGAGGCCATGAATAAAGAAGGATCTGCGTTACAAGTAGAATTAAATTGCGTTTAGACTGAATTATCACTAATCAAATGTTGCAGTGTTTTGGTCATGTGTCACAGGAAGTTTCACTCTTGGTCCAATAAGCCTGAGCCATTTGTAAAGCGGCAACAACAGTAGGCTACATTTATGTAACGCCTTGGATGTGCAGTAAAGCATTCCAGGCTGCCTCATAGGAAATGACTGTTCAGAATCTTGAATTTCTTCCTTTTCTTTCAAGGTGTGATCACTTTGAAGTTGCCATCACTAAAACGAAGAGGAGGAGGAACAGATGTGGGAATAAAGGAGCGGATTTGGCTGACAGTGCATTGGTCTCGAACGTGTCCCACCCAATTGTTCTCCAGTTGTTTTGGGTAAGACATTCAGACCAGCTGATTTGACAATCTGATGTACAAAGGTTTATGACACGGCAACATACTGAAATGATGCCTGGATGAGAAGAGATTATGTTGTTATGGCGGGTTGACAGTTCACAGACTGACCAATGTTCTCACTGAGGTTACCCCATTCCCCTCTCACCCTGTGCTCACTGACTGACTGGTTGTGGGTCAAACAGCATCTTGCTCTTAAAATTCTCATCTTTGCTTTCAAATCCCTCCCATAGCCTCACCCTAACCCCATCTCTAATCTCCTCCAGCACCACAAATCCCTGAGATTTCTGGCCTCTGCATTCCCAATTTATAATTGCTCCAATATTTCCAGCTGTATCTGCAGCCGCCTGGGTCCCAAGCTCAGCTCCCCTGGCAAAACTGGAATTAATGGGTACTGGAGGGGGTGGGGAACTTGGGGGAATGGGGGCACACTCTCCACTCATTAGAGTCGTACCTGGCATGAAGGAAGGTGATTGAGGTTGTTTTTTGTGGGGGGTGGGGAAAGGGGTCAGTCATTTCAGCTTCAGGACATCTCTGCAGGAGTGGCTCAGGCAGTGTCCTAAGCCCAACCATTGTCAGCTGCTTCAATGACCTACCCTCAATCATGGGCAGCATGGTGGCTCAGTGGTTAGCACTGCTGCCTCACAGCGCCAGGGACCCAGGTTCAATTCCACCTTCGGGCGACTGTCTGTGTGGAGTTTGCGCATTCTCCCTGTGTCTGTGTGGGTTTCCTCTGGGTTTCCTCCCACAGTCCAAAGATGTGCAGGTTAGGTGGGAAATGCGGAGTTACAGGGATAGGGTAGAGGGGTGGGATGGTAGTAGGATCTGGGATGCTTTTTGGAAGGTTGGTGCGGACTCTGGGTCAATTGGTCCCTTTCCATACTTTAGGGTTTTGTATTTCAAGGTCAAAAGTGGGGATGTTTGCTGATAATTACATAATGTTCAGCATTATTTGTGACGCCTCCGATACTGAAGCAGTCCATGTTCAAATGCAACAAAATCTGGACAATATCCAGGCATGGGCTGACAAGTGGCAAGTAACATTGCTGCCACATAAATGCCAAGAAATTACCATCTTCAATAAAAGACAATCTAATCACCACCCTTTGACGTTCAATTTTGTTACCATCGATGGGTCCCCACTATCAGCATCCACGAGGGGGTTACCATTGACCCACAAACTCAACTGGACTCACCACATTAACAGAGTGGCTACAAGAGCAAACCAGAAGCTGGGAATACTGTGGCGTGTAACTCACCTCCTGACTCCCCAGAACCTGTCCACCATCTACAAGGCACAACCCAGGAGGGTGATGGAATACTCCCCACTTGCCTGGATGAGTGCAGCCCCAACAACACTCAAGAAGCTTGATACCCACCAGGACAAAGCAGCCGCTTGATTGGCACCACATCCACAAGCATCCACTCCCTCCACCACCGACGCTCAGTCGCAGCAGTGTGTACTGTCTACAAGATGCTCTGCAGAAATTCACCAAAGATCCTCAGACAGCACCTTCCAAACCCATGACCACTTCCACCTAGAAGGATGAGGGCAGCAGATATATGGGAACACCACCAGCTTCAAGTTCCCCTCCAAAGTACTTACCATCCTGACTTGGAAATATATCACCTTTCGTTTGCTGTCGCTGGGTCAAAATCCTGGAATTCCCTCCCTAATGGGACAACCTACAGCATGTGGACTGCAGTGGTTCAAAAAGGCAGTTTGCCACCACCTTCTCAAGGGCAGTTAGGGACGGAGAATAAAAATGCTGGCCCAAGCAGCAATGCCCATGTTCCACAAGTGAATGAAAAAGAAACTGTCCCTGAACTACTTCACCCTGATCTCCTCCCTTCAGAGACTGCTTTGTCAGAGCTTTGTGTTTTTTTTTGTTGATTTTAATATTTCCCTGTTGTTTCAGTGTCTCCTTGTTTTGTAGCACTGCTGTGAAACACCTTGTTCCTCTAATTTAAAGGTACTATACAAATGTAAGTTGCTGAGATGTTTGTGATAGGATAAGTGGAAATGATTGCTTAAAACTAAATTGAGATCTGGAGATTTAGGAGTGAAATGTAATGGAGACTCAGATCCCTAGAGGTAATTGCATCAGGATTATTGGTCAAGTGACTAGGCTAATGCTTAGAGGCCATGGGTTTGAATCTTGCCACTGAAGCTGGCTGAATTTAAATTTGGTTTCTAAGTGTGGAATATAAAGCTGGTCTGTGACAGTATCCAGGCGTTGAGTTTTGTTTAGAAAAGAACTGTATCAGTAATGTTCTTTTAGAGAAGGGAATTTGCTATATTTGCCTGGCCTACATGCAACTCCAGCCCCACAGTAATGTGGATGACTATTAACTACTCCGAAATGGCTGAGCAAGCCCCTCAGTTCGAGGGCTGTTTCATGGGCTGTGGCTTTGCTGTGAAGTCCAGTGTTTGTTGGAAGAACAAAGAAAAACAGTCCGTGACATGAAAATCTGACATTTAGAGTGTTTTGCGGTCACTGAAGAGTAGTTGGAAAATCTTTATTGGTTGATGGGAAAGACATGGGGGTAGGGGGTGATCTTGTTGAGATTTAATGAGGTTTCTACACCATGCTTAAAGTAAAATTTTTGCTTCTGAATTACTAACCATCCTTCCTGCTCCCCATCTCCTAGAGAAGACTGAGGGCTGATTTGATAGAAGTATTGATCTTTATGGAAGGGTTTTACAGGCTAGATGCGAAGATGGTGTTTCCATTCGAGGTTTAACAGAGAGAGAAGAAACGGCTTCCACATCCGCTTCCACGACTGAAAACTAAAACTAAACCTTTTCTGAAGAAGGATCCAGACCCAAAACGTCAGCTTTCCTGCTCCTCTGATGCTGCTTGGCCTGCTGTGTTCATCCAGCTCTACACCTTGTTATCTCAGATCCTCCAGCATCGGCAGTTCCTGCTAAATCCTGGTTCTGTGGAAGCTGAACCCCACCCATTCATGTTGTTTCTATTGTTCCAAGTTTAAAAAAACCCCAAGGTCTCACAAGCAGTTTACTGTATTTGTTTTAGAGCAGACTGCATGGCACCTCTCTCTTTCTCAACCTCCCTTTTCTTAAATAAAAGGACAAAACACACCCCTTAAAGCTGTAGAGTCATCACATAGGAAAGACCAAAATGAAGGACTGTCAATAGAAAACTTGCAGACGTGTTGGAATGAGGCACCATACATAGCTTGCAGAGATAACTGGATGAACACGTGAGGGAGAAAGGAACAGAAGGATGTGTCGACAGGGAGATGAGGGAGTGGGAGGAAGCTTGTGAGGAGCTGTATTGCGAGCGTTTTCCTGATAGACCAAGTGGCCTGGTTCTTTGCTGTTGACTTTGTGTAACCTGGTGCCGATTGTAAGGGTCCACGTATTTTTGGTTTTAAATTATATGCTAAAACGGAAGTTGGACACTGGTTTTGTAACAGGAGGGTTTAACAAATTGGGGAAAAAAGAAGTCCAGTGGCGTATGTTTTGGAGCATTTGCGTTGTTACATTATTTGAGACATAGCAGCACCAGGAGTCTTTGAGTTAAAGAAAATCTGCCTGACGACAGCTGTTTGTTTGGTCTAGCTATAGTTTGTTACAGACGTTTGAGGGCAGTGGAGCCACAAAGTCAACAAACAAGGAACCTCTCTGCCCCAAATAGACGGAAAAGATGTGGGGGAGAAAAGAACCTGGAAACTCTGAAAAGTGAGCATTCTAATCCAAGAAAAGACTTGGGACCAACCAATCAGCTACTGAATCGAAGACCCGCCATCTTTATGCGGATAGCATTGTGCCATCATTGCTCAAACTGCAAGAACCAAATTAAGAGAAACACATTGTGATCTGGACTTTTGATCTACAGGAATTATTTTAATTTCATTTTTCTTTTTCAAACACAACACTTGCATCAAACCGGCTGACTTTCATCTGGCTTATTTCAGATGTGTGTGTGCACTTAGAATTTTAAAGCAGTATAGTTTAAGTCATGTAGTGCATCATTTTTCTGACATCTGTTAAACAGTAATTTTGTTTACAGTAAATAGCTATTTTCTGTTAATGACAAAACAAGGTGTGAAATAATCTTTGTCCTGAAAGCAGTTAGTCAGGCAAATTGATCATCTTGGCAGTCTGATTTGAAGTAGTCTGGTAACAGCATGTGGAACAGCGAGGCTGCATTTATCAGTGCACCCTTCCCACGTATGTTGTAACATGATTGTCTTTGTTTGCAGGGGAGAGCTGCTGCTCTGGGATCTGACCAAGGCGGGGAAGCAGAAGTGGACGCTGCTGGGGTCATCATCAGAAGGACAGAACCACAGCAGGATTGTCTTCAACTTGAGTTCAGTCTCCCTCCAGGATAACCGTGAGCTGCTGCTCTCTACATCGATGGACCGAGATGTGAGCGCTTCACGTTGTTTTCGGAACCTGCTCCATTGCCCGTCGCTGAGAATGCGATCACGTCCAGTTGTGTTTTACTGTGAACAAGCATCTCAGCCACTTTCTTTGCATGTTATTTTAATGCGTGGTCTGGCCCATTCCACATGCCTTGACCATCCTTAGCACTGCATACCCAGTGCAAGGGTACCAACCGTTTACAGTCGCCATTGGAGTCAATAAATGTGTTGAGGGAGGGCACAAATATATAAGTGGGCATATGGTATCATAACTACAACCCCAACTTGGTTGAAAGTTGGGCAGGATTGGCAGCGCAGCGCTTCTGGTTGTAGGGTGTTCAGATGAGATAGTGACAAAGATGGAAGAGGAGAGAATTTTGCAATATTGATCACGAAATCAATTCTATCAGTACAGGAGGATAAATGTCTTGGAAGAATCATCAAATGAGGCCATTAGGGTACAAGTGAAAAATACAAAGGGAGCAATCACAGTACTGGGTATGTACTCTAGGCTGCCAAACAAGTTTGAAGGTGGGGAGAGAGAGCGAATCGAATACATAGTTTGATAAGGAAGAAATCAGGGGCTTTTAACTAGCCAGTTATTAACTGGGTTAGTTTTAGTGTGCAAGGGAGAGAGGGAGTAACATTTTTCAATTGCATTCAGCAGAACTTTGTAGCCAGTGCATAGCTCAACAAGGGACGGGACCTTTCTGAAACTAATACTTCGAAATGAGCTCAGGAAGGTGCATCACTAGGGGAGCATTTTGGAGATAGTGACCATAAATCAGATTTATCAAAAAAGGTAAGGATGGGCTGGGAATGAAAGGTCTAAGCTGGGAAGGTCTAATTTTACCATTTGATATGATTTGATCCCAGTGGATCAGGAGCAGCTGCTTGCAGAAAACAGACTGTGTTGGAGCAATGGGAGGAAGTAGTAAGAGTACCAGGCAATTATGTTCTTGTGATGACAAAGGTTGTGATCAAAACCAGAGAATTTGAATGTCAATGGGCATAAAGGTTAAGGCTAAGGAAACAGAGAAACTTATGGCAGATGCAGAGACATCGACGCCTGTGATCTTGTAAAATCCTGTTGTAGAAATTTTTATTTCTACTTAACTAATAATGAGACTTGAGTCCAGCTCCTGTTTGAAGCAGTTTATTTTCTTACTTGGTACCAAGGAGAGTGAGTGTTGATCTCCACCGGCACCCAACTCTGCTACTACAGCATATAACAATCTCATTTATACCATTAACTTCAGAGCAGGGTGTTCCCTTGTGTTTGCTGATTCATTTCATTGTACGTTTAAAGAAAACAGATGCTGCTCGAGGTAACAGGAATGCTGTCTTACAGATTCCTTAATAATTACTTCTTCAAATGACCTTCGGTATGCAGCTGGCATAGGGAGTTATTTCAATTTGATTGGAACTCTAGTTTATCAGTAACTAGGCTCCACAGGGATACAAGGGACATCTCTAATTCAGCCTCAAACCTTCGTATAGTGACAATATATCAAAAGATCCTTCTCTAACTCTAGCAAAGATAACACGCACATAGTGATAACACAGTCTGAGTAACTACCTCCCGACTTCTGCTAAGCTCGTTAAAATCCCGCATGCTAACTAATTAAAATTCTTTCTCTGTGCCATCAGTTTCTCCCAAGGCTGCCTTTTCTGTCTTGGGCCTAAATTCCCATCTACCCTTGCGATGTAAAATTTTTCTTCCACAAATCCCTACAGTGCAGAAACAGGCCATTCAGCTCATCAAGTCCATACTGCTCCCTGCACCCCCCCCCCCCCAAAAAGGGGGTTCTTACCCAGATACAGACACCCTTCCCCCTCCCCACCCTATTCCTGTAACCCCGTATTCCCCACGGCTAATCTACCTAGCCTGCACATCCCTGGACACTATGGGGCAATTTAGCATAGCCAATCCACCCTAACCTGCACATCTTTGGGCTGCGGCAGCTTCCCTAAAGAAGTATAAAAAATACAGAGGGGAATCTTGAAAAGAAAATGAGGAAAGTTCACAAAGTGCATTCGAAAGCATTGCTGGGTAGAACAAAGGAAAAGCCAAAGAGTTGGTTTTTTTAATTGTATGAGGAGCAAAAGCTTGACCAGGGAAAGAGTAGGGACCATAGACATAATGTGTGTTTGGACCCATTAGATATGTCAGCCCTCAGTGAAGACCTTGCGTTGGAGTGGAAATGGATAATGCTGGTTTTGACATCAGGGTGGGCGACTCTGAAATTGTAAGAGAAATTAACGGAGAGAGAGGAAGAGGTGCTAGGGTTTTAACAGCTTTAAGAGTGAATACTGTGTGGATGAGATGTATCTCAGGACATTGAGGGAGGAGATATCAGGGATCCTGGCGGTAATTTCCAAATCCTATTTGGCGACAGGCAAGGTGCCACCGGACTAGAGGTCTGCAGATGTTGCCCCATTAATTAATAAAGATAGAAAAGGATAGTCCGGAAAATTACAGGCCAATCAGTCTAACGTTGGAGGCAGGGAAGTTATTGGAAAGAATTCTGGGGGACAAATGACTTGGAGAGTTGGGGATTAATCAAAGCTGGTCAATATGGATTTGTTAAGTGAAGGTCACGTTTGACCAATATGATTTTTTTTTTATAAGGCGATAACAAAGAGGGTTGATGAGGGTAATGCATTTGGTGTGGTCTATGTAGACGATAGCAAGGATTTTGACCAGGTTCCTCATGGCAGACTGTTCGATAAAGTAGTATCGCATGGGATCCAAGGCAGTGGCATTTTGGATCCAAAACTGGTTGAGAGACAGGAAGCAGGGGGTGAAGGTGGAGAGACGATCTGTGACGATCAGTCTCTTTCCATTGTGGTTCTGCAGGGCTTGGTACTGGTGCTGTTTTGAGATGTACATTTGTATTAGAACCTTAATTTAGGGATATGATTTAAGATGTTTGCAAATGGCATGAAAATTTGGTAGTGAGGAGGATAACCATTGTTATGACTTATGAATTTCCACCTCTGTGTTCCCACAACACAGTAAAGCTAAACCTGCAAAGACCCTCAAAATTTACCCTAATAATTCCTAACCAGACTTTTGAATAACAAATCCCATGTTCTGCGAGTAACCAATTCCAGATTTTGTAGCTTAAACAAAAGACTTAGTAATTTATTAACAGAATAGTAATGTCAGCAAAATAAAAGTTGAGCCACAAAGTAATCTAATTAGTCTATGTTTTAAACCAAAACAACCTTTGTTTTCAGCCCCATTCATACAAAAGACAATGAGACAAACAAACACATTTTAAGGGGCAAATGAAAGTAAATAATAAAACTGACCAGATTACTGAAGTGGCTTTCGTGATGCGTTATTTTACAGGGATTGACATTGGTTTCTCTTGATTCTCTGAAGATGTCGATCAGGGTCATCTTTATAGTTCACTCAGATGGAAGCAGCAACAGTACATAAAAACCGAAAGAACTGCGGATGCTGTAAATCAGGAACAAAAACAGAAGTTTGCTGGAAAAGCTCAGCAGGTCTGGGAAAGTTCTGAGGAAGGGTCACCGGCCCCGAAACATTAACTCTGATTTCTCTTCACGGATGCTGCCAGACCTGCTGAGCTTTTCTAGAAACTTGTAGTAATAGTGTAACTTAGTTTTCAATTCTCTTCTGCTGCTCATGGGAGGTTAGGCAGGGAGCTTTCAGATCTTCATGCTGTAGCATCAACAGTCAGATTTCCCACAGAAAACACAAAATCCAAAATTCAGCTCAAACTCTGATCTCTCCCTGAGAGACTGACCGTCTCCTCCAGAGGTCCTGTGAACTAGTCAGCATCAGCCATCTGTTTGAGCATAAAGCCTCTCCCAGACTTACTGGAACCAATTCCTTTTTAATAACCAACTTCAGCTATCTGTATAAACATAACTTTGAGAGATCCCTTCCCAGAGCTCTCACCCTTGTGAGACGCTGTACTTTGCTGCAGGGGGAAAGGGCCTTTGAAGGAAGAGAAATGCTTATTGTTTAATCCTGGTCAGCACATTAGAGGGTGGATGTGATTCCACTAAAATGGGTACAGAGGAGATTCACCAGGATGCTGCCTGCATTGGTCAGTGTGAGCTATGATGGACAATTGGATAGGCTGAGGTTGTTTTCCTTGCAGCAGTGAGGGTTGAAAGGGAACCTGATGGAGGATTACAAGATGAGGAGCAAGCATGGAGACACTACAAACACATCTTTCAATTATTACAGGGCACGGTAAAGTAAGAAGTAGAGGCTAATAGGCAAATTAAGGAGAATTTTAATTTTACTCAGAGTTAGGAACTATCTGCTTGAAAGGGAGGTTGAGCCAGAAACCCGTGACATTTAAGCAGTATTTAGATATTCACTTACGTTGCCATAGCCTCCAGCTACTGCTGGAAAGTGGGATTAATGCAGTCTGATCTTTGACCACCACAGAGATGGTGGGCTGAATGAAATCCTTCAGCACTGTGTAAATGTCTGAGCCTTTGTAAACACCACTATGGTTAATAACATTTAAACACTCGCAGTCAGTGAGTTTGAACAGATGCTGTTAGTTCCAGTTTATTGCCTGATTGTCTGGCTCACTCTGTGTCTCCATTTGATTTTAAAAATCCCTCGACTGATTGTCATTTTTCTTTCTACCCCAGGTGAAGTGTTGGGATCTGAATACACTGGAGTGTTCCTGGACGCAGCCTACACTTGGCGGCTTTGTATACAGCCTGGCGTTCTCTCCTGTGAATATCGGCTCCCTCGCTATAGGTGTGGGTGACAGTATGATCAGGGTGTGGGACACCCTCTCCCTCCAGCGTGCTTATGACATTAAGACTCTATGGCAAGGAATTAAATCCAAGGTCACAGCTGTAAGTACCAGGCAATTCATTGCTTTCTGTCTCTTGCCCTCCCCACTTTGCTTCCTTCTCTCTATTTTTTTTTTAAAACTTTTCTGTCTCGTTTGCTCGTTCTCTCCTTCCTTTCAGACATGGTTTCTGTTGGCCTGGGTGACACACCATGCTCCCATGTTGATCTGTATTCCCAACTGCACTTGCTGAGGTTATGTCCTCGTCCTGGGAGTGTTTGATGTGGACAATGTAGTGGGAGCTTTATTCTCTATCTGACCCCTTACTATCCCTGTCCTGGGAATATCAGGTTTGAGATTAGACTCCGTCTCTGAGGGTCAGCTTTTTTTTTTAAACACAGAGTGGTTTGCACGTGGAAGGAACTTCCTAAGGAAGTGGTCGGTGCAAGTATACTTACAACTTCCCAAAAACATTTGGATCAGTTCATGAATAGGAAAGGTTTGGAGGGATATGGGCCAGGAGCAGGCAGGTCGGACTAGTTTAGTTTGGGAATGTGGTTGGCCTGGAGAGGTTGGACAGAAGGTTCTGTTTCCATGCTCCTTGGTGCTGTGTGCTTTTATTTTAAATCCTGAGTTCTGGAAAATCTCGCTGAGCTCCCTCGGTCAGATCATCTTCACTCCATCATATCCTGTCTGTCTGATAACCTCTTTCTTTTTTGAAAACTTTTGAGGAATCTTATTCAAGAGCTCTACCCTTGTAAGCTGCTTTACTTAGCTACAGTGGGTAAAGGGCCTTTGAAAGAATAGAAATGGTCATCACTTAATCCTGACCCCAAACGTGTTTCAATGGAAACATCACTCAGCAGAAACCAGTAATATCACCATTCACCCAGAGCTGTTTGATTCGTTAGGAAAAGACACCAGATGTTGGTCTTGCTGGTAACAGTCATATCTTGTGCTGGAATCAAAATGAATAAATGATTGTGTTAAGTGAATCTGAATAGAGACGTTCAAACTGCACAAGTGTACGTTAATAGAGTCATACAGCATGGAAACAGACCCTTCGATCCAACCAGTCCATGCAGACCATAATCCCAAACTAAACCTGTCCCATCTGCCTGGTCCCAAATCCCTCCAGACTCTTCTTATTCATGAACTTCTACAAATGTCTTTTAAACATTGTGACTGTACCTGCATCCACCACTTCCTCTGGAAGTTCATTCCCTATGGGAAATGAAAGCAAGACCAGTTAATAGACAACAAATGTTCAGGTGAGGAATGTAGAAGAACAGAGGGAGCTTAGAGTGCGCATCCCCTGATCCCTGAACGTCGCAGGGTAGATAGATCAGGTGAATAAACGCTCAGCAGGTCTGACATCAGCTGTTGCAAGACCAACAGAGTTAATGTTTCAAGCCCAATAGGACTGTCCTTCAAAATTGCATCATCTTCTGAAGAAGTCATATTGGATTAGAAACATTAACTTGGTTTCTCTACCCACAGCTACTGCTGGCCCCACTGAGTTTCTCCAGCACTTCCTGCCTTTATTACAGATCTCCAGCATCCTATGTTTTTTCTATGCATGATGGTTTCTGTTGTTAGCAGACCTATAGTATATTAGAGCGGTGGGGGGGTTATGCTGGAACTAAATAAACCACCAGTAAACCTAAGCTAGAGGATTGTGTACAGTAATGGTATGTAGGCACATGCGAATTAGGAGCAGCAGTAGACCATTCAGCCCCTTAGTCTTGCCACTGCAGGGTCGCTTTGTTACAAGAAAGATGGGATCACGCGAGGGAAAGTGTGCCTAGCAGGTCGATGTAATGCATATGATGTGTGGGTGGAAAGGGTGCATCTTGCTGTCATGTACTGGTCTGCTTCTCATTTTTAGCTTGCACAGCTGTCCAGCAGCAGTGAGTGAGTGAGAGAGAGACACACACAAATGTACAAGTCTATCCCTGTCAGTACACAGCCTTTCCTTTGTAAGTCCCAGGCAGTGCCTCTTCCTGCTGACACACGGACACAGAGACCCTTTGATCCCAGGCTGAAGGTTCAGAGGGCACGTGGTTCCTGGATTTTTCAGTGTGCACGCTCACAGAGCCATGGATAAACCCTGGCACTTGTGATGTAAACTCTTAGTCACAGGGGCATAAGATGCATGGCATTGTGGAAACTTTGGGAGTTTCGAAGACTCAGGCAGTAAATCCTGACACAACCGACACAGGAGTGAAGGCCAAAAGGTGGCCTGATGCGTAACCCTGCCACCTTTCCATCAGCTCCGGCAACAAGCTGGTCCCAGACTTCCTGCGTTGCACCTGACCGAGGAGTTTGACTGGGGGTTGGAGGAGGAATGGGACAGTCCCTGAGACTTGGGCAGTGTCTGCTACTCCATAAACCTTGTACCTGAGAGAAAAACACTCCACTTCCACTGCTGAGTGTTAACGCAATGTGGGAGACTGCAGTTACCAGTGATAATGCCAACACAGTCAGCAAAGGGAATGGGAGCTGTCTCCCACTACTACCACCACACCCACCTCTGTTGGGAGGGACAGTCATCTCCCAGTGTTCCTCCATTGCTTACCTCCCCCTTCCACTGACAAGCAATATACCACTGACCCACCACAGTCCGTCTGCTTCACGGGAGGCTTAGAGAAAATGCACAGAGTGAAGACCCTGACTCCATGATTGGCAAACGGGAACATCTGGACCAGGGGCATGGGACTGATTGGATCAATCACAGCCGATCAATATTGTGGCAAAGACAGTGGGATCTATTAGTGACTGATCATTGAAACCAAGAACAGACGTTGGAAGGAATAACATGGTGAATAAAGTGACAGTTGCCCTTGTACTGAGTGGCTTACTGGGGCCATTTCAGAGGGCATTTGAACAGATACCAGATTGCCGTGGGTCTGGAGTCACAGGTTGGCCAGATCGGGGACCGGTGGCAGATTCCCTTCCCTGAAGGGACTTGTGTGAACCAGATGGGTTGTTTTTTTTAAAAACGGGTGTCATTGTGGTTGGTTGATGGGGGTTTTTGTTATTTTTGTTTCTGTTCGTTGCAGTTGTGTTGGCATCCAACCAAAGAGAGCACATTGGCATTCGGAACTGATGATGGCAAAGTTGGCATTTATGAAATTTATTCCAACAAGTAAGTAAAGAATGAATGTGCGTTTGTGTAGAAACTTTTACTGGGTATCCCAAAGTGCCAAACAGGAACGTCAACTGTGAGGTGTTCACACACTTGTCTCCTGATTCGGGAGACTTTTTTTTTTTAAATTCATTCCGGGATGTGAGTGTCACTGGCCAGGCCGGCATTTATTGTCCATCCCAAATTGCCAGAGGGCATTTGAACAGATACCACATTGCTGTGGGTCTGGAGTCACATGTAGGCCAGACGGGGTAAGGACGGCAGATTTCCTTCCCTAAGGTCATTAGTGAATCAGATGCATTTTTCCTGACAATTGGCAGTGGTTTCATAGTCAGCATTAAACTTTTAATTCCATATTATTGAATTCAAATTCCACCGCCTGCCAAGACGGGCTTAGAACATGACCAGGGTCAGTATTCTAGCAATAAAACCACTTGCAGCAAGAACAGAAATTGCTGGAAAATCTCAGCAGGTCAGGCAGTATCTGTGGAGATAAATCCGAGTTAACTTCCTCAGAACTAATAACACCACTAGGTTTGGAGGGGTGATCACTTCTGCTGCATGTCAAACCATGGTCCTCGTCTTCCCTGTCTTTACAGTATTCACGGCCGCTCGTTTTGTGTAACGCAGGGAGATAATCCCTGATGTCCTGATCCAAATTTATCCTTCGATCCACATCGGTTTTAAAAAGTATTGCCTGGTTGTCGTCAAATTGCTATTAATGGGAGCTTGCTGTGCACAGATTGGCTGTGATGTTACCTGCGTCACACCAGTGACAGCCTGGAGCTCTGAAAGGCATTTTATAAAATGCACGCCTTTTGTTTTATTTTAATTAAATGTTTTTGTAGTAAGAAGCACAGGAGCTGATTTGTGCACAGCAAGATCCCGTAAGCAGTAACATAGTAACAGCCATTAAAGCTTGCGCTTTAGCTGTTGTTTGAAGTATTGACCCCCGATCAGGACTACCTTACTCCTCTTCTCTTCTTCAGTACAATGGCCACCTTGCTTAACCTGAGACCCATGAGTTAATATCGTTCAGAAGATAGAAGCACCATCAGTATGGCTCTTGAACAGGACTCGAACCTGCAGTCTCCAGACCCTGAGGCCAGTTCTGTTACCCTCTGAGCCACAGCTGAGGCTTTGAATTCAGTTGACTCAATTGAACGATATAGTGTCTGCCAGGTGGGGACAGGATGCTAAGTAAATGCATAGCCATGGTGTGGGACTGACCTGTGTTCTGTCTCTGTCCCAGGATATCTTGCAGTTACAGCTGCTGCTCATAGAATCCCAACAGTGTGGAAGCAAGCCATTCAGCTCATTGGGTCCACACTGACCCTCTGAAGGGCATCCTCCTGGGACCCCCGACCCTATCCCTGTAAACCTGCATTTCCCATGGCCAATCCACCTAGCCTGCACATCTTTGGACTTTGGGAGGAAACCCACGCAGACACAGGGGGGAATGTGCAAACTCCACACAGACAGTGACCCAAGGGTGGAATTGAACTCCGAGTCCCTGGCTGTGTGAGGCAGTGGTGCTAACCACTGAGCCACGATACTGTTCTCTGCTTGCCTTCGTTTCCTTGGGTAAGGGCAGGGCAACATGGCTTTCCAAAGGACAGAAGCTTTTACCCTATCAATGTTCAGCTGCTTCATCCGAACATGAGAAATAAGAGTGAAATGAGGCCATTCAGCCCCTCAAAGCTTCTCTGCCATTCAACCAGATCATGGCTGGACTTCAGTCACAACTTCCACTTTCCTTTTCGATCCTTTTGGAGGCCTCAGTTCAATCAATCATAGATTTGAATGTGCTCACTAACTAAGCATTGACAGCGTTCTGGGCTAGAGAATTCCCAACCTCTGAACATGGAAGTTTCTCCTTCTCCTGGTCTGAAATGGCTGCCCCTTTATCCAGAGACTGAACCCTAGTTCCTGGTTGACTGTGCAGTGAGGGAGTTGACTGACACCATCTACCCTGTCTAAGAATTTCATTCATTTCAGTGAGACCACCTGTCCTCGTAAACTCTAGAAAGCATCAGCCCGTTCTCTATGATTACTGCTTGAAGGACAGACCTCTCATCTTTGGATACAACACGAGGTCATCTTATTGAGGAATACAAGATACTGAGGAGGAATTTGAAAGACTGGATGCTGGAACTTATAGTTCTAAAGTAGAGTCACAATGGACTTGAAGTGTTAACTCTCTCTCTCTCTCTCTCTCTCTCTCTCTCTCTCTCTCTCTCTCTCTCTCTGTCTTTCTCTTTCCACCTCCCCCATCCCCCCCCCCAAAGATACTGCCAGTCATAGAGTCATACAGCATGGAAACAGACCCTTTTACCTTAAGGGGCTGTTTTACCTTAAAACCTACGTTCCCCAATAATTGACATTTCTACTTTGGATTGCTTACAGGCCCCCTCAGATTTCCAGCTCCTATCACAGGAAGACAGTTTACACTCTGGCTTGGGGCCCACCACTGCCTCCCATGGCAACCGGTGAGTCTTGCTTTATCTTGGGATGTAGCGCACCGTGATTAAACCTCCCGTGATGGGTGACACTGACCGGCTGTCTCTCCCTAACAGGTGGGGATGGGGATGGGCCGGGAGTGACCCTGTACAGCTGTGCAGGCGAGGGTATCATCCTGCAGCACAACCCCTGGAAACTGACGACAGACGCCCAGGACATCAACCGGTTAATCCGGGAGACCAATGGAATTAAGGTGGGTCTTTTTGGCTGTCCCTTCGATCCTGGGAAAAGTGCAAGCCTCTTCTGGTTTTAGTCTTTGCATTTTCATTCAGATTGAATGATCTTGTCCAAGGCTGCAATCTTGAGAAAGGCATAACAGAACATATAAAACCTTGTGTTTCCATCGCATCTTGCACATGAAAAGTCATAAGTGCAAATGTCCACTAATTTACGGAATCATAGAATCCCTACAATGTGGAAGCAGGCCATTTGGCCCATCGAGTCCACACCGACCCTCCAAAGAATATCCCATCTAGATGCATTCCCCAACTCTATCCCTGTGTTTCCAATGGCCAACCCACCTAGTAGCCTACACATCCCTGGGCACTACGGGGCAATTTAGCACAGCCAACCCACCCTAACCTGCACACCTTTGGACTGTGGGAAGAAACCGGAGTAGCTGGAGGAAACCCGTGCAGCAGGTCATTGCGCGCGCACACACGCACACACACACACGCACACACACACATACACAATGTCCTAATGACCAGATGTCTTTTCAGCCATCAGGACCATTCTCAAGGGGAACAATTTTTTTTGTACTTTTGAGAAGAGTGCTGATTGGCTGGCAAGTGAATACTGTAAGGTGGCAATGTTACTGTGGAGAGTGTACTAGTTAGATTATGACTGACTGACAGTTAACTGCTAAGCATGACAAGTTGACATGGAGTGATCAAGGCGTTGCCCTGAGGAATTAACCAGTGAACGACTACTGCCCATTTTATTAAATTGATACAGATGCAACGTGTTTATGTTTTTCTTTCAGCCTGGCCGATTCCTCAGGGCAATGAGGAATGGCTGTGGTAAGAGTGCTTTACCCACTCAGTCCTATTGACCTTACAGGATCAGTAATTCCACCAGAAAAAAGAGCAGATTCTTTTGACTACTGTGTGTAGTTTCAATCACCTTATTGAAGGAAGGATATAAATACATTGGAGGCATTTCTGAGGAGATTCTGGCTTATTTGAGGGTTTGGAAGATGCTATCAAAACATTGTGTTTGTTTTCATAAGAGTTTAGAAAAGTGAGAAATGATTTGGTTAAAGAATAAAGGATCCTGAATTATTTTAACAAGGTGAATGTGTGGAAATGAAATTTCCTCTTGTTGGTGAGCCCAGAACCACTGGGCACTGTTTTTAACTGAGGAGTCCCCTTTCTGGACAGAGGTGTGAATTTTGTTTCTTGAGGATTGTGTGACTTTGGAATTCTCTGTCGCGGGAGAGGACAAGGGAGTCTGAGGTTAACGGGGTTAGCTGGGAATGTGAATTCAAAGCAGATTAGTCACAAATTTATTGAATGGCAGAGCAGACTCAAGTGGCTAAATTTACCAAATGTTCCTAAATCTTTCTTTTGTAAATAAGGTTGTTGGTCACATCTGATCCATGAGCTGAATGATGGGAGGCAGAGAGGGGAATGATTGAGACATTTCTGAAAGGGGAAAGGGCCTGCTGTGAATTTTTAATTCAATTTTATTTATGTGTATTTATTGCCACTGCCTTGTTGCAATTAAGAAGGTGGTGATGAGCTGCCTTCTTGAACCGCTGCAGTCCCTATGCTGTAGATTGACCCACAATGCCCTTAGGGAGGGAATTCCAGGATTTTGACCCAGCGACTGCGAAGGAACGGTGATATATTTCCAAGTCAGGATGGTGAGTGACTTGGAGGGGAACTTGCAGGCGGTGTTCCCAGGTATCTGCTGCCCTTGTCCTTCTAGATGGCAGTGGTCATGGGTTTGGAAGGTGCTGCTTGAGGATCTTTGGTGAATTTCTGCAGTGCATCTTGTAGATAGCACACACTGCTGTTACTGAGCGTCAGTGGTGAAGGGAGTGGATGCTTTCGGACATGGTGCTAATTAAGCGGGCTGCTTTGTCCTGGATGGTGTGAAGCAGTGTTGCTGGGCTGCCCTCATCGAGGCAAGTGGGGAGTATCGAGTACATTGATTGGTCGATGCACTTTATTGATACATTCTCTTTTTATTTTCTCCCTGCCCCTCATTAGCATAAACTTCCAGGTCGCAGTGAACTGAGCTGGAAACCTGATGGTAAAATCCTGGCTATTGGGAACGACGATGGGTGAGACTTTATGACATGACGTTTTGCAATGTGGCTGTATTAACTACTTAAAAATTAAATCAGTGACACTCTTGTTGCCTAGATACAGATGGCAGTACAGGGGGATCCACCTTTTTGAACCACTGTAGCCCTTGTGAGGGGAGTAGGGATTCAGTGTTGGTACACCCGCCCTCCTATTGGGGAGGGAGTTCCAGGAATTTCACCTGTAATTGCAGGATGGGAAGGATAAGGGATAGGGCTTACAGACCTCTTGTGGCACGGTGGTAGTTTCCCTACCCCTGAGCCTGGGATTGCCCCTGGTTCCCAATCCCAGCTCTCAGACGATAACATCTCTGAACGGATGGATTGGAAAATATGTTGATATTGTTTTACTCCATGATTAACCTTGAAAATTCTGTTCAAGTGTGTGTGTGTGTATTTGAATAACGTTCAAAATTAAGCTTAATAAAGAATTGATCAATGAAGTGAAAAGGCTGGTGTCAGCTAATTGTGACCACCAGAAATGTTGGATTATGTGTGTCCAGCTGATTCACTAAAAACACGTTTATTAGTATGAGGGCATCTGATGTTCGTGGTAATTCACATTCTCACATGCTCCCAAACACATGTAATTGTACTCTAACTCACATTTAACCTGTGTATGCTGTCTTGGATTTTTTAAAAATGGCTGCAGCGTTTGCCCACACTGTAACGTTTGGGTTTAAGTTTTTAATTCGGTCTCGGTGTGTTAGCTGACACCAGCAATGGTGTTTTCAGTGACTGCAAGTACCTCCTTCATTTAGTTCAGTGAATAGGAGGCAATGGCCTAGTGATATTATCACTGAACTGTTAGTCCAGAGACCCGGATAACATTCTGGGTTCGAATCCTGCCATGGCAGATGATGGAATTTGAATCCAATAAAATATCTGGAATTAAGACTCTAATGATGACCATGAATCCATTGTCGATTGTCAAGAAAAACCCATCTAGTTCAATCATGTCCTTTAGGGAAGGAAACTGTCATCCTTACCTGGTCTGGCCGACATGTGACTCCAGACCCACAGCAATGTGGTTGACTCTGAACTGTGGGCAACTAGAGACGGGCAATAAGTGCTGCCTAGACAGCGACACCCTCATCTTGTTAATGAATAAAGGGAACAGTCATGTAATTGTTCTTGACTTATTTGTGATTTTAGTTGATATATGGCTGCTGTTTACTGACCAAGGAAACTGCTCAGTTGGCTCTGAGCATTAAGTGCCAGCCTTGCCAGTGATGCCAACATCCCGAGAGTGACTACACTGAGTTGAGAACTGCTGTTTTGTCGATGTCGTGAATGGTGAACAGCTCTCTCTCAAAAGGACTATTTATTGGCCATTCATTACTGAGCTTTGGAAGGTGGTATTTAGGGGAGAAGTATCAAGGAGAACCTAATTCCCAATCCTGCACCTATGGGACAACAGAACCTCTCATTGGGAAAGGAGACCATTTGGCCCATTTTGCTTCTACCAGCTCTTTTCCAAAGGGCTATCCAATTTCCCAGGATTCTCCCTGGGCTGGAGAGTTTATGGAGAGAGATTGGACAGATAGGTGTTGTTTTCCTTGGAGCAGAGGAGACTGAGGGGGACATGATTGAGATGAGGAAAATTCAGGCACGCAGACAGGGTAGACGGGAAGGAACTTTTTACTTTGTTGGAGCAATCAATGTCTCGTGGTCGTAGATTGAAGGTAAAGGACAGTCAATATAGAGGAGATGTTAGGAAAACTTATTTTCATTCAAAAGATGGTGGGAATCCGGAACTCTGAGGGTGGGAGAGGCAGAAACCCTTATAATATTTAGGAATTATTTAGGTGCGCGAGGCTATGGACCAAGTGCTGGGAAAGGGGGTTCATGCAGTTAGGTGAGATAACAAGGCGTGGGGCTGGATGAACACAGCAGGCCAAGCAGCAGGAAAGCTTGATGTTTCGGGCCTAGACCCTTCAGAAATGGTCTAGGCCGGAAACGTCAAGCTTTCCTGCTCCTATGATGCTGCTTGGCCTACTGTGTTCATCCAGCCCCACGCCTTGTTATCTCAGATTCTCCAGCATCTGCCGTACCTTTTTTAATCTCCGATCTCAAGCAGTTAGGTGGTTGTTTTTGACCAGGACAGACTTAATGAACTGAAGAATCTTTATGTGCTGAGGACCTTTTATGATTCTAATTTGTCCCATGGCCTCTTAACTCTGTCCCTGTAGCTCGATGAAAGTTTCCGTGTGATAGGGAGGGTGGGAAAACGTTCGTATTCAACCATTTATGTAATTGCTGTTCTTATTTCCGGCAGGTTGGGGGCGTGTTGCGTGAATGCTACGTTGGTATTGTGTTTGATGTTTCTCGCTCTCTCTGCCTCCCTGCTGTCTCTAGGTCGATTGAGATCTTCCAGGCTCCTCGCTTGAAGCTGTTGTGCACCATTCAGACGCACCACAAGCTGGTAAATGCCATCCGCTGGCATCACGCACACGGCACACAGCCCGAGCTTGGCTCCCTCATCGCATCCGGCTCCAACAATGCCATTGTCTACGTTCACAACTTGAAAACCATCCTGGGTAACGTCTGCGCTAATTCTCCCTTGTTAACACTCTCTTCACACACCGTATACCCCACCCAACCCACCAAACATCATAGAAACTAGGAGCGGGAGTAGGCCAATCGGCCCTTTGAGCCTGCTGCACTGTTTAATACGAACGTGGTTTATCATCCAGCTCGGTCCCCTGACCGTGCCCTGCGGGAATTGGTTGCGCTGCGTCTGTTCTCTGTGAGTGTATGTGCCATCTGTTCGGAGCAGTTCAGCCAGACCCTGCTCCTGTCCACAGCCCCGTTCGCTCCTGACACTCTGCAGGGTCCAGGCTGACCCCACCTGTGATAGCAGAAGGGACAGGCTTGAGGGGGACTGAATACTTTTGTGGCGGAAATAGGCAAGGAGTCCTCCTGGCATAGACGGCCGGATTGGACGACTCGGCTCTGCCCGCTTGCGGTTCACCTTTTCTGCAGCCCCCTGCAATCCCATTGAGCTGACGGGAGGCTTGAACTGGGCTCAGTCCATTGTGTACAGCAAGCTACTCGGGTTAGTGTGATCGTGTGAGAGGTGACAGGCCGTTAGCATGTGCTGCCATTCCCTTTCTCTCTGTCCTGCTCACAATACCCTATCGGCACGATGGTGCAGTGATTTATTAGTAAATGCTGTGTTAGTGACTTTCACAGTCAGTCAGTCTGTGTGTGGTCTAAACAGTTTCTCCGTGAATGTGAGTGCCTCCTTCCTTTAGTTCAGTGCATCGTTGTGAGGCAGCGAGGCAAGTGGAATAAAAATAAAGATGATCTTCCTCCTGTTTGCCTCAGAGAGCCCTCCGGACGCTGCGATAACAGTGACTGAACCGTACAGGACGTTACCAGGGCATACTGCAAAGATCACGAGCCTGGCGTGGAGCCCACACCACGATGCAATGCTGGTCTCTGCCTGCTATGATGGCACTGCACAGGTGGGTGTTTGAATCCATAGGGTCTTAAGTTATAACCTGAGACTTTGAGATCTCGGGTGTTCGCCCCATCCCTCCCATACCTGCAGAAATGGGAGTTAACCACTACATCTCTGAATTCTCTTTATTCACTCACGGGACGTAGGTGTTACTGGCTGGGCCCAGCATTTCTTGCCCGTCCCTGGTTGCCCCTTAAGAAAGTGGTGCTGAGCTGCCTTCTTGAACTGCTGCAGTCCATGTGCTGTAGGTTGGCCCACGATACCTTTGGGATGGAATTCCAGGCTTTCAACCCAGTGACAGTGAATGAACGGCGATTATATTTCCAAGTCAGGACAGTGGGTGACTTGCAGGTGGTGTTACATAGAACACAGTACAGTACAGGCCCTTCGGTCCACAATGTTGTGTCAACCTATTATCCTACTAAGGTCAGTCTACCCTGCATACCCTACATTTTACTATCCTCCGTGTGCCTATCCAAGAGTCACTTAAATGTTTCTAAAGTATCTGACTCCACTACCACTGCCGGCAACACATTCCACACGCCCACTACTCTCTGTGTGAAGAACCTACCTCTGACATCTACCCTATACCTTCCTCCAATCACCAACCTCCAATTATGCCCCCTCGTAATAGTCATTTCCGCCCTGGGAAAAAGTCTCTGACTATCCACTCTATCTGTGCCTGTCATCATCTTGTACACCTCTATCAAGTCACCGCTCATCCTTCTTCGCTTCAATGAAACAAAAGCCCTAGCTCCCTCAACCTTTCTTCATGAGACCTGCCTTCCAGTCTAGGCAGCAAGTTCCCTTGTATCTGCTGCCTTTGTCCTTGTAGATGATAGTGTTGTGGGTTTGGAAAATGCTAAGGTGCATTTCTGCAGTGCATCTTGTTGATGGTACACACTGTTGCTACTGGGCATCAGTGGTGGATGGAGTGGATGGCATCAAGCAGGCTGCTTTGTCCTGAATGGTGTCAAGCTTCTTCAGTGTTTGTTGGAGCTGCACCCAGCCAGGCAAGTGGGGAGTATTCCATCACACTCCTGACTTGTGCCTTGTAGATGGTGGACAGGCTTTGAGGAGTCAGGAGGTGAGTTACTTGCCACAGTATTCCCAACTTCCGACCAGCTGTTGTAACTGCTGCGTTTATGTGACAAGTCCAGTTGAGTTTGTGGTCCGTGGTAACCCTAGCATATTGATAGTGGGGATTCAGTGATGGTAATGCAATCGAATGTCAAGAGATAATAGTTACATTGTTTCTTACTGGAGATGATCATTGCCTGGCACTTGTGTGGCATGAATGTTACTTGAGGATGTGAAGAACTTCGACAAGGCACTGTGGGGATTTGCCAGGGTGGATCCAGGGGAGAGGAAATCTCCTCATTATGTTGAGAGATTGGCAAAGCTGAGTTTGTTTTCTCTGTAAAGCAGTGAGGGTTAAAATGAGATTTAATGACAAAACCTGCCAAGTTTTGAACAAGGAAACAAGAAATTGTTTTAAAAACCGAAAGAACTGCGAGCGCTATAAATCAGGAACAAAAACAAAGTTGCTGGAAAAGCTCAGCAGGTCTGGCAGCATCTGTGAAGGAGGAAACAGAGTTAACGTTTCGGGTCCGGTGACCCTTCCTCAGGTCTGAGGAAAGAAATTGTTTTATATTGGTTGAAGAGTCAGTTACCAGAAAGCGACAGATTTGTGGTGGTTGACTAGAGAGAGATGGGAATAATCTTTGTGCAGTGAGTTTTGATCTAGAATTACCTCAAAAGATGGTGGAAGCAGATTCATAATTACCCTTCAAAAGGGAATGAGATCATCCTTGGAAGGGCTATGGTGGGGGGAAGAACAGAATGGGATAGAAACATTGCAACATGAGAATGAGATGACTGTTCATAGTCTTGGTTAACAAAAAAATCTATCAATATTGGTTTTAAAATTAACAATTCAACCAGCATCGATTGCTGTTTGCTAAAGATAGCTCCAAACATCTACCAATCTCTTTGTACAGGCATTGTTTCCTGATTTAGTCTCTTAAGAAGTTAGAGTCGGACTTTACCATTTCTCCCTACTATCCAACTGGCAGGAATAACATCTCTCTATCTAACTATTAATGACCCATAATATCTTGAAAGATTCAGTCGAGCCACTGTTTAACCTTCTAAATTGTAAGGAATGCAATCCTTTGTTTAACCTTTCCTTATAATTTAACTTTTGGTGTCTAGGCTTATTCTGGTGAATGTACACTGCACGCCCTGCAATGCCCATATATCCTTCCCCAATGGTGGTTCCCAGAAATGTTGTCAGTGCACCAAGTGTGGCCTCACCAGGGTTCGATGTAACTACAACATGATCTATTGTTTTCTAGACCTTGCAGAGGGAGTACTTCTGGAGATCAGACATAGGGACGATGGGCTAAATGGTTGCCTGCCTGGCTTTGTTATTCATTGTGATGCTGCTCTTATGGGTCTTGAGTTATAGAAGCATAGGAGTGGGCCATTTAGCCGCTTGAGCCAGTTCCAGCATTCAACGAGATTGTGACAGAACTGTGGCCTGACTCCATATGCCCCTCTTTGGCCCATATCTCATGACATTTTGCTTAACAAAAATTAATCTACATCTAATGTGTGATCCAGCATCATATCTGCTAGTTGGGTGCTCAAAGGCAGTGACCCATCAATGGCTAATGAACTTCCCTGGTCCTGAGGGTTGAAATTTGGCAGGGTTGAGCTATGCAGTGCCTTTGCTATTCTCCCCCTTTATATATGGGAGGTAAGGGGTGCAGGAAGGTGCTGTTGACATGGCCTCAGTGTTTTGCTATATTCTCGTCTAGTCAAAAGTCCATGTGTGTTGCGTATCAATGAGGTAGTGCACTCTGAAACAGGCCCCACTTTACAGCAATTCCTGGAAAAGGAAAATAAATTTAATCTGTAACAGTTTATGTAAGTAAACCAGCCACCCTGTGCCTCTTGTAAACAAGCATTTGGAAAAAGGAAGATGAGAAGTAACTTTCTGATCAGCAAGAACTAACTCCACAGATCTTGTGAACAAAGGGGACTGAACTGCTTTTCCAGTTTCCTCTCTATTTATTCCCCCACCCCACACCTTTCTATGTCTATCTGTGTGGGGGATTTTAGGGAATTAGTTTTAATTTGCAATGTGTTATAACCTGTAGCTAGTTCCTGTCCTTAATAAAAAGTGATTTTTGTTCAGTACAGAAACCTGGTCCATCAACCTAAGCTCTGGAATTTTGGGGAACATTGAGCATTTATTATAAAATCTTTAACTTTGGTGATGACTCCAGAAATAGCGGGCCTTCATTTCCAGTCTGTTACCCCAGTGAGATGTGACACCTATAGCACGGTGCATTTTCCCATCGTGGCATGTGAATCTTTTGCCAGTCACTGAAAGCTTCCAACCTCCGGTTTTTGACTCTTCCTTCAAGGGGAGCTGAATGCTTCAATCAAACAGCCCCATTTCCTCCAATCGGTCCACAAACCTGCAGCACAGGGTGACTCAGTGTTAGGGACCAAGGTTCAATTTCACCCTTGGGTTTGCACGTTCTCCCTGTGCCTGCGTGGTTTTGCTCCGGTTTCCTTCCACAGTCCAAAGATGTGCAGCTTAGGCTGGATCGGCCATGCTAAATTGCACTGTAGTGTCCAGGGAGGTGCAGGCTAGGTGGATTAGCCGTGGGAAATGTGGGGTACAGGGGTAAGGTAGGGAGGTGTGCCTGTGTGGGATGCTCCTCAGAGCGTTGGTGTGGACTCAGTGGGCTGAATGGCCTGCTTCCACACCGTAGGGATTCTGTGAACTCCGGTTCCTCGTTCTTGCAACTGATTCCATAAATCTTTTCTGCACCCAAAACTTTTCTCACCTTTCCAGCCCAGAGCTGGGTCAATGTGGCCTGCATTGTAAATACCGTGAGGAGTATTTGTGGATTGTGGGAGGAGCAGGCCCAGTCGGAAGGCCGCCCAGTTTAGGGGGAGGGAGCATGCTTTATTCTCTCTTACAAGTTCCGCCTTTTGGAAAGATGTAGGATGCATCCTGTGTTGCAGGTCTGGGACATCCTGAAGGAGGAGCCACTGAGCAACTATCGGGGACACATTGGGAGATTGCTGGGGGTCCAATGGTCTCCAGTCGATCCTGACTGTGTATGGACAGGAGGCGATGACTTCACTGTACGACAATGGGAGGTTTCGAAGCAACAGCATACCCAACCACCCAGAGGTACTGACTGCTCTGTCTTATATAATGCCCTGTTTTGTGATCCTTGTGCCTTTTTGTTCCCGCTTTCGCTGTTGTGCATATTGCTTTCCTGTAAGACGTCCCAGTCCCTGGACACCCCTGAGAACTTTGAGATGTTGTCACTGTTATGTAAGAGAAATGGCGACCAATTTGTGCACAGCAAGACCTGTTTTCTTTTTTCTTAGTGATGCTAATTGAGAGATTACATGTTGGCACAGGGAATAATCCATCCCACCAAACTTCCAAATACTGCTGTAAATTTTGCCCACAGTCAGACAGGAGCTTGGTTAAATATAAAAAGGTTGAACATGGCCACTCCTGTTCCCATGCCAATTTGGAAATGGTTGCTGGGTCAAAACCCCGGGACCACCTCCGTAAGAGTATTAGGGGTCAACATTGAACTGTAGCGGCTCAAGGAGGCCGCTCATCACCACCTTCTCAAGGGGCAATTCGGGATGAGCAATAAACTCAGGTCCAGTCGGTGTTGCCCAGGTCCCAAGTGAGTGAATAAAAACAAATTCAGAGGGATGTCCTCTGGGGCAGTTCAGCAGGAGGTGTCAGAATCTCCCAGTTAGAGTGAGGCAGTGATATCCAGAGCTACCTTCCCACAATAGGATTAGTAAAAACCTGGAATTATTTTCTCCCGATATCCTCTCCGTGCTTCCCCCAACTCTGAAACATCAGTGGAGGGATGATTGAAACTTTAAAGACTGAGATCAGTCTTTCTTTTGAATTGGGTCATGATACTGGATCCCTGATAGCAAAGCTGAGAAATGGAGTTTAGATACACCTCAGCCATAACTTCATTGAACAGTAGGATGTCTCCAAAGGATTGAATTGTCTCCTGCTCTTCCTGTGCATTGCTCTAAGACTCTCAATGTGACAAACCCGGCTGCTGTGTTCCCATTTTTGCTGATTTTTTTAGGCTTTTGCTCCAGAGGGTCAGCACCGAAGAATGTTTTAAATGTTCTCTTTGTTAAACAAAAAAAAAACCAGGAAAGAAGTCCACCGAGTTGGAGAAGAAAAGACCCAACTGCTCGAAAACCAAATCCAAAAAGGCCAGGAAGCGAACCGAGAAAGGGAGCGTTGGGCAGGAAGGAGAAGAGAGCCAGGACAACACGACCCAGAATGTGGTGGGCAGCAGAAATGGCAGTGCTGACCGGGCCGAGGAGGAGGAGGAGGAGGAAGACTGTCGGGACGAGACCGAGATGGCAAAGCTGTCCAATGGAACCCCTCGAATTGCGGGTAGGCAGCTGTCCCCACGCTTCTCCCCTGGACGCTGTGTCAGCTGTGGTTGAGGGGAGCTTAGAGGCTCTGATTTCACATTCCCCGCGCCCCAATGGCATTTGGTGGACAGTGTTGGTGTGGTAGTCATATCACTGGACAGGGCCAGCCTGATGCTGTGGGAACACAGGTTCAGATCTCACCATGGAATTTAAATTCACTTGATCAAATCTGGTTGAAAGCCAGTCTGATAGGAACGTAGAAAATGGGAGCGGGTCAGGCCTCTCGGCCCACTCTGACCATCAACATGATCACGGCAGAACTTGTTTAAATTGTCGTGAATTCTCTTTACATCTTCCCAATCACACTCGCTCCCACAGAGTTCTGTGTCTACTGTGAACTTGGAAATATTACTGTTAATTCCCTCATCCAAGTTATTGATTATGTATTGTGAATAACTTGAACCCTAGCGCTGATCCCTGTGGTATCCCACTTGTCACTGCGTTCCAGTATAAACATGACCCATTTATTCCAGTCTGCTAACACGTTCTCTGTCTGTGCCGGTTCATTACCCCCAATCCTGGGTGCTTTGATTTGGATTAATAACCTCTTATCGTGGTGGCATGGTTGCTCAATGGTTAGCACTGCTGCCTCACAGCGCCAGGGACCTGGGTTCGATTCCAGCTTCAGGCGACTGTCTGCGTGGAGTTTGCACATTCTCCCCGCGCCTCCGTGCGTTTCCTCCAGGTGCTCTGGTTTCCTCCCACAGTCCAAAGTTGTGTAGGTTAGGGTGGATTAGCCATGGGAAATTGCCCATGGCGTCCGGGGATGTATAGATTAGGTGGCTTATAGGGGAATGGGTCTGGGTGGACTTGTTGGGCTGAAAGCCTGTTTCCACACTGTAGGGTTTCTGTGATTCTTATTAAAAGCCTTCCAAAGATCCAAATACACTGCCTCCACTAGTTCCCCCTTATTCATTATACCTTTTATGTCCTCAAAAGAAAGGCCAGGGAGCGTTGGGCAGGAAGGAGAAGAGAGCCAGGACAACACGACCTTTGTCAAACACCATTTCTCTCTCATTAACTCAAGTTGACTTTGTTTAATCCTGTTGGTATTTTCAAACTTTCCTGTTGTCAAATCTTTTATGGACTTCAGTATTTTTTTCCTACTATTGATGTTAGGCTGACAGATTTGTAATTCCTGGTCTTCTCTTCCCTCTTAACAGTGGGGTTACATTCTGCCAGGACTGTACCAAAATCTACAGAGTTTAGGAAGATAACAACCAACACATCTGCTGTTTCCATGTTTACCTCCTTTTAATACCCTGGGTTGTAGATTAACAGACCCTGGGATTTATCTGCTTTCACACTCATTAATTTTTCCAGCACTTTTTCCTCCTATTACTAATTCCTTCCAGTTCCTCCTTCCCACAAGAGTTAACCCTAATCCTATCTCTAGCACTCAGAGCTGTATTCCTGAGAATTTTTTTTTATTGTTCCTTGTTTTTGTCCTTGTTAATATTTCACAATTAAATAACTGATTATATCAGAGATAAAAGGTACTGCAGATGCTGGAGAATCCGAGATTACAACCGTGGGGCTGGATGAACACAGCAGGCCAAGCAGCATCATAGG
>JAHRHZ010000289.1:43322636-43344717 GCA_024137785.1 Ginglymostoma cirratum | reverse complement strand
CTCCAGCATCTGCAGTACCTTTTATCTCTGATATCGATGATTAATCCTGTTTTGTGCGCTCACTCGTGTGCTTTCTTTGTTGCTCGCTCGTTCTCTCATCTCTTCGTTTTTCCATCCCCCCCCCCTCAACTCTTCCTAACAGTTTCACTGGACGAGCCCCGAGCACAGGAGAATACGGATTCTGTTTCTCCCAACAGCCTACACGCTGTGGTGAGCCGAACTCCTCAGGCGAAGCCAGACCGGCTGAAAGACGAGAAGAGGAGGGAGCGAGCAGGTAAAGCTTTGTCTGACTGCGATTGTACTTTGAAAGGTTACTGGCCTGCTCACCCACAGCAGGACGCTGGAGCCAGAGGATGGGGGATACGATGGACCAGTGCAGAGTGGTGCTTCCTCAGCTTCCCTACGCTCCTTTTACCCCAGCCCCAGTCTCCACCATGTTTCACCCCTTCACTGCACCAGTGTGAGGTCAATTCCATCCAATTTGAAACACGTGCCACTCAGTCGAAAGGAACAAGCCAGATGTTTCAGAGTCCATGATCTTTCAGCCCTGTATGGCAAAAATAAAGTGCTTGAATCTACATAGCACCACTCACATCCTTAGTGATGCTGAAAAGAGATGATCAACCCTCAAAAGAGCAGATTGTTGATTTTCTTTTTTAGAAAAGCACAGTTACTTAGTTACAGCAGGAAACCAGACCATTCAGCCTCGATATTCCATGCTCTGCCTACCTACCTCCCATCGACACAACTGACTATTCCTTTCTCTGTCGTATGTTTACTTGGACTGTTCACCTCGACCATTCCTGTGGTAGCGAGTTCCTCATTCCCACTCCCCTTGCACCCTCCCCCACTTCCCTCATCTCCCCTACCTTTCCCTCCCTCCCCCTCTTTCCCCTTCTTTCCCACCCCCATCCCCAATTGGCCCCATTCCCCACCTCCCCGCCCTGTTTCCCACCCTCTCCAAGACATTTCTCCCGAATTCTGGTTAAGCTTAAGCTTGATGTCAGCCTTTTTGGAAAAAAAGTGTCATAAATTTTAAAGGCTGCTGTTAGGGTCCATTAACACACACCCCCCCACCCCCACTGCAACTACCTTTGAATGCAGCAGATGTTTCACACACTCTGCAGTGACCTAGCCCTGGCTTTTTGATCCAGTAAATGACAGTCAAGACACTGCAACACCTCCTTGGGACCTGTTGCTTTGTTTTGTTTTCATTTGAGCTGGCCGAGGTCGGGAAATGGGAGAGTGCCGGAATAGCCTGGGGTTGGGGCAGTAGAGGCACAGGTGAGGGTTTCTGCAGTGGATGAGCTGAGGCAGGGCCAGAGATGGCCAGTCTTGACAATCAGCGACTGAATTGCGTTTATGTGGCACGGCTGGTGGGAAACAGATCGGGACTGCTGAACACACGTGTGTTTGAGGTTGGTGTTTGTGTTATAGAGATGACTGTGAAGAAGAAGAAGGGGCGATCAGTTCTCCCGCTCAGTACGGTCAATGATCACCAATCAAAGGAGCAGCTCCTCTCGGACTGCGTGAACCTCGCTAACATCCTCTACTCGAAAGGTGAGTTGTGCACAGTAAGTGTCTATGAAAGTCTGTGCAACTTTTACACTCGAGACACGGGTAGTTCTCCTATAGCACGGTAGTTGTCATCTTGTGCTACAGAAAATTGCCACAGAAAAATGCATTAAAGGGAAATTGCTACAGACAATCACTATATTGTACAGTAGAAAGTTCACGTTATCCAAACAGTGTCTACTATTCATCAGGAACAAGAACAAAGTTGCTGGAAAAGCTCAGCTGGCCTGGCAGCTTCTGTAAAAGGAAAAAAGAATTGACATTTCGGGTCCAGTGACCCAGTTCTGAAGAAGGGTCACCAGACCTGAAATGTTAACTCTTGTTTTTACAGATGCTGCCAGACCTACTGAGCTTTTCCAGCAACTTTGTTCTTGTTCCCGATTTTACAGCATCCGCAGTTCTTTCTGTTTTTATCTATTATTCATCAATCGCGTTAGTCAATTAGTGTTAACGAAACACACATTAAAGCAGAATTACCTGTATTCCTCTTGGTTCTCAGCTGGGGTGTGGGCATCTCTGGGGTGGGGTCACAGTCTCTGATTGTCCTAGAACTGAACGGGTTGCCAAACTGTATCAGGGGTCAGCTCACAGTCAGCCGTAATTGTGTGGATCCCGAGTCACATCGCAGAATCTGTCGAGTACAGACAGAGGGCATTTCGCTCATAGAGTCTACACCAACCTTCCAAAGAGCATCCCACCCAGTTCCATGCTCGCATCCTATCCCTGTAACCCTGCATTTCCCACAGCTGACTCACTAACCTGCACTGTGGGAGGAAACCGGAGAACCTGGAGGAAACCCTTGCGGACATGGGGAGAATGTCAGTGTGGAGTTTGCACAGTCCTTGAGGCTGAAATCAAGCTTGGATCCCTGGTGCTGTGAGGCAGCGGTGCTCATCACTGTACCATTTGTGTCACCCCTTGTATTTCTCAGAAATGAACCATTACAGATTTATCAATTGAATTCAACTTCAGAATTGCTGCGCTGAGATTTAAACCCATGGCCTCAAGGCATTACCCTGGGCCTCTGAATTGCTAGGCCAGTGGCAGTGGCAGTGCCAGGACACCACTCCTTGGTTATTTTTTACATTTATCGATGGGGTGTGGGTGTCGCTGTCTCACCCGGCATTTATTGCCCATTCATTTAAGAATTCAACGACTTTGCTGTCACATGTTGGCCAAACCAGGTAAAGAGGAGAATCTCCTTCTCTAAACGATATTAGTGAACCAGGTGGATTCTCGTGACAAATGACAGTGGTTTCATGGTCATCATCAGACTACCTTTTTAATTTTTAGATGCAGAATTCAAATTTGCCCTATCTGATATGGGATTTGAGCTCTTGTCCAGAGAACATTAGCCTTTCAGTACCTGGGGACATTACAAAGTACTTTACAGCCAGTTCCGTTCTGTTTGAAACGTAGTCATTCTGATAACTTTGGAAGGCTGATTTGTTCAAAGCAAGCCGCCATAAGCAGCAACAGGATAATAACCAGTTTTTTTTACTGTTCTTCAGTGTCCCTGTGAGAGTGTGAGCAGAGGGGATTTATACACTTCATTCCAACAAGCTCAACTTGTCGCTAAATACTGTCCTGGAGCCATTCTGGTGGGCGTACCACGTGCGGCCTATCATGGCGACTCCATTGCTGCTCCTGTTATTACTCGCTGAAGGCCCAGTGTCTGTGGAGACAGAACACTGTCCACCGGCAGAGGCCTGAGGAGCAGTTCCACACTTGGAGCCAGCAGGAAGAGCTTGGAATGTGGTCATCACAGTGCCCTGAACTCCGGAGGCCTGGGGGAATGTATAGAATCTGCAGTGCCCTCCTCTGCTTTTCCTTTTTCATTACATGGGTGGTAATGTCACTGGACTGGGAACCAAGAGGCCCAGGCTCATACTCGGGGGTCACGGGTTCAAATCCCTTCATGAAAGCTGTTGATATTTCAATTCACGGGTAATTGTAAGTGTGTAAAGGTCATCCCTGCAGTGGTGATTGTGAAACTGTTATCAATTTGTAGTAAAATCCCATCTGGTTCACCGGGAGGCACATTTAGGTTCCTTACCTGTTCTGGGCCTACGTGTGGCTCCAGACCTCCAGCACTCCTCATTCAAGGGCAATTAGCGATGGGCAACAAGGGTGACCTTTGCCAGCGACCCCCACATCCTAGGAATGAGAAAATTAAGCATTTGATGAGGGCAGTCTGTGGAGCTGTTCTGTCTCTGTATGATGTTGGTCAGTTAACTAGCATGGATGTGAATGTGATCGTTATGAACAGTCAGAGAATTCCTACAGTGTGGAAGCAGGCCGTTCGACCATCAAGTCCACACTGACCCTCCGAAGACCACCCACCATCAACCCCTGCCCACCCCCTCGAACAGTTCCTGTAACCCTGAATTTCCTACAGCTAATTAGCACACGACAGGCAATTTCCCATAGCCAATCTACCTTAGCCCCGACATTGTTAGACTGTGGGAGGAAACCAGAGCACCCGGAGTAAACCCATGCAGACACCACACAGACAGACACCTGAGGGTCCCTGGTGCTGTGCTAACCACTGAGCCATTGTGTCAAGCTGCCTCCTGCACGCACCCCCAGTCCTTGTCTGTGGAGGCTTAACTCTGGGAGTTAGAGGAGATGGGAATAACTGTTGTGGCTATGTGGGTGTGCAACGTTTAGGTGTCTTCTTGGAGACAGGACGTTGAGTTTTTTTTAAATTAATTCAGGGGTTGTGCCTGTTGCTAGATCGGCCAGCCTATCTCTAACTGCCTCTGAAGGTGGTAATAAGCCCTGCCTTGAATACAACTGTCCAAGCCAATCACCACCCTGACTTGGAATTGTATCGCCATTCCTTTACAGTCACTGCGTCAAAATCCTGGAACTCACTTCCTATGGACATTGAGTGTACCTACAGTACGTGGACTACTGTGTTTCAAGAACGTAGTGCATTACCACCGCCTTGAGGGCAATTAGAGATGGGCAATAAATGCTGGCCTAGTATTGATGCCCACATCCCCTGAATGAATAAAAGATTATTATATATGGGATTGTGGGATGTGGATGTCACTGGCTAGGTAAGTACTAGGCATCACAAATTGGTCAGAGGGCAGTTGAGAGTCAGCCACGTTGCTATGAGTCTGGGGTCACATGTAGACCAGACCAGATCAGATAAGGACTGCAGATCCTTGGGGAACTTGACAGGGTAGATGCAGAAACGTTGTTTTCACTTGTGGGCAAGTCTAGGACCGGACGGTATAAGCTCAGAATAAGGGGTCACCAATTTAAGACAGACGAGGATGAATTTCTTCTGAGGGTAGTGAATGTGTGAAATTCTTTGCATCAGAGGGGTGTCAAAGTTGGTTCTTTCAGTATATTCCAGGCTGAGATGGATTTTTTTTTAAACAGTAAGGGAATCTGGGGTTATGGGAAAAAGACAGGACAGTGGAGTTCAGGATGATTGATCGACTGTAATCTTATTGAATAAGAGACCAAAATCGATGGGCTGAATGGCCTACTTCCACTCTTGTGTCTACTGGCAGATTTCCTTCCCTGAAGGGCATTAGTGAACCATGTGGTTCCTCATCCCCACAGTGGTCAGTGCTGCTGCCGGAAGGTGACCTCGTTAATGGTGAGTTTTTTTTTGTTGATGCAGAGTCTGAGAGCCAGAGTCGGCCAGGATCGGGAGATGAAATCCAGCTGGGTCTCTTTGTGGACAGGGCAGCTGTGTACAGGATGTTTGAGGAGGAAGGTATGTCTGCGATGCCTCCAGCAGGCCTCCTGCACAGCTACAAACCAATCTGCCTTGATGGATAAGAAGCTGATGCAGGAAGTTGTAAGGCTGGTCGCTGAACATTTCGGGGAGAATGGGATCACCTTTTCTGTGGGATTCATAGGGAAAGGGCTGACAAAGGAAGCTCGGCTACTCCAAGTACATTCGTTCATGGGATGTGTGCGTTGATTTCCCCCATTCCCCTTTGCCTTGGAGAAGGTGGTGGTGAATTGTGACAGTCCATGTATGTTACTATTTGTCTCTGCCTGCCCTTCTCTCTTCTCCCCAACCCTTTATCCTTGGAAACCATTGGCTAACTCTGAGCTCTGGCTGCTCACTAGTGCCTTGAGTAGCAATGGCCGTTTACTGGAACTGCAGCTGGAGTGTGAGGGCACTTTGATTTGCCCCAGTAGCTGGGTCTACCCAGGCAGGATTGTGAGGGTAGGTGGCCCCAATGGCAGGTGGCTGGGTGGGTGGCACCTTTCCCTCTGTTGGGAAGGTGGAGGACGGAGCCTGGTCCCTCCCTCCCAAAAACTTTCCCTCTTGGTTCGGCAGCCTCTCTGTTTTGCAGCCAAAGCTTTTACGGTGCAATCCCTCCTCTGACCCTGGGGAAGGAGTGAACAAGAGATTATATTGTAAAGATTTTTTAAAAATTATTTTCTTCTCAGCATTTTCAAACAAAATCTGCATGTTTGATTCATGTTGATTAACAGGGCAGAATCACCTAGAAGCTGGGCACTCCGAGATCTGTTACCAGCTGATGTTGTGGAAAGGCGATGTCAGAGGAGCTTTGGAGATGGCCACTGAGAGGGGAGAGCTGAACGACGCTTTAGTCGCTATGGCGCCCATGGGTAAGTTGTATTTCCTTGTCCATTTTTCTGTAAGGGGCCTTTTTGAGACTGTTGTCTTTGACATACATTCCCCTCAGCACTTGATATAATTATACAGGGCTTTGGTGAGACCACATCTGGAATAATGTGTGCAGTTTTGATCTCCTTATCTGGGGAAGGATGTCCCTGTTACAGAGGAAGTGCAGTGAAGGTTTACCAGACTGATTCCTGGGAATGATGTACGAAGAGGGGCTGGATCAGTTAGGATTTTATTCGCCAAGGAGGATCTCATAGAAATTTATAAAATTCTTCCAGGACTAGACAGGGTAGACATAGAAAGGATGTTCCTGATGATGGGAGTTTGCTTAGTCCAGGAACATTTGTGAAGAGAAAAGCAAAGTCCGCTTTTTAGAACTGGAAAAAGAGCTGTAATGTGTTTAAAGGAAATATAGAGACAGGAAAGGGAGTGAGGGGTGGGGGGAAGAGAACAATGCAGGAAGATCGAAAGGACAAAGACAAGGAGATTAACTGACAACAAGGTGCAGAGCTGACAAGGTGTGGAGCTGGATGAACACAGCAGGCCAAGCAGCATCATAGGAGCAGGAAAGCTTGACGTGTTGGGCCTAGACCCTTCATCAAAAATGGGGGAGGGGAAGAGGGTTCTGAAATAAATAGGGGGAGGGGGGAGGCGGATAGAAGATGGATAGAGGAGAGGATAGGTGGAGAGGAGGCACCCGAAGGCTGCAGGAACAGCAAATCATATTCAGCCTGGGAACCCTGCAGCCCAATGGTATCAATGTGGATTTCACAAGCTTCAAAATCTCCCCTCTCCCAACCGCATCCCAAAACCAGCCCAGCTCGTCCCCGCCTCCCTAACCTGTTCTTCCTCTCACCTATCCCCTCCTCCCACCTCAAGCCCCACTCCCATCTCCTATCTACTAACCTCATCCCGCCCCCTTGACCTGTCCGTCCTCCCTGGACTGACCTACCTCCTTCCTACCCCCCCCACCTACACTCACCTTTACTGGCTCCATCCCCGCCTCTTCGACTTGTCTGCCTCCTCTCCACCTATCCTCTCCTCTATCCATCTTCTATCCGCCTCCCCCTCTGTCCCTATTTATTTCAGAACCCTCTTCCCCCTCCCCCATTTCTGATGAAGGGTCTACGCCCGAAACGTCAAGCTTTCCTGCTCCTATGATGCTGCTTGGCCTGCTGTGTTCATCCAGCTCCACACGTTGTTATCTCGGATTCTCCAGCAGTACCTATTATCTAAGGTGCAGAGCTGGATGTGTTCATCAGCTCTGCACCTTGTTATCTCAGATTCTCCAGCATCTGCAGCTCCTGCTATCTCAGATTAATTGATATGTGGGTGATAGTGCAGGGTAGAGATCGTGCTATGTGATAAGTGAAGAAACAAAAGATGGGTATAAAGGAGCTGTTAATGGCAGAATTATTTACAACAGCTGCTGTGCAAAATTCGTAGCAGCATTGAAAATAATCTGAAATTGCTGAACAGAAATGCATGAAAATTAAGTACCAATCAAGGTATTTACATAGTGTGGTGGTGCTGCCCCAATAAGGATATTGAACAGTTGATGTTGCTTGAAAATAAAGTAAATATAATGGAATCTTGTGAACTTTTTTTCAATGGGCATGTGTCAAGCGATAACATTTCTCGAAGCAGACAATAGTCTATTTTCCTGTAATGACTTGTTAACAAAGTTACATTTTTGATAAAGATGGTATGTCTAAAATCTGCGTGGTTTTGTTATTTGCTGTATAGTTAGCTTTAAATAAAACAGGAATTACACCCCATAGCCAGTTATGTAATTTTAATAGGTTCTACAATATTGTTACAAAATACAGACAACAGATTAATGTTTCATGAATTGACATGTTCGTTGCCACCTGACCTCCCCAGTTGATTGTGCAATTATTTTTATGCTGCATGCTTTTTGATTATTGACTCTTACGGACGGCACGGTGGCTCAGTGGTTAGCACTGCTGCCTCACAGCGCCAGGGACCCAGGTTTGATTCCACCCTCTGGTGACTGTGTGGAGTTTGCGCATTCTCCCCGTGTCTGCGTGGGTTTCCTCCGGGTGCTCCGGTTTCCTTCCACAGTCCAAATATGGGCAGGTTAGGTGGATTGGCCATGCTAAATTGCCCATAGTGTTCAGGGATCTGTAGATTAGCTGGGTTATAAGGGGTTGGGTCTGGGTGAGATGCTCTGAGGATTGGTGTGGACTTGTTGGGCTGAAGGGCCTGTTTCCATACTGTAGGGATTCTACAATAAAAAAAGACTATCTCCCTCTTTACTGCTTGCAACACTGTTACATGAGGTGCTGCATTGTAGAAAGGCAAATCAGGGCAGGACTTATACACTTGATGGTAAGGTCCTGGGGAGTGTTGCTGAACAAAGGGACCTTGGAGTGTAGGTTCATAGTCCCTTGAAAGTGGATTCGCAGGTAGATAAGATTGTGACGAAGGTGTCTGGTACATTTTCCTTTATTATGCAGTGCACTGAGTATAGGAATTGGGACGTCATGTTGTGGCTGTACAGGATATTGGTTAGACCACTTTCGGAATAATGTGTTCAATTCTGGTCTCCTTGCTAGGGGAAGGATGTCGTGAAACTTGAAAGGATTCAGAAAAGATTTACAAAGATTATTGTTGCTAGGGTTGGAGAGTTTGAGCTATCGGGAGAGGCTGAATAGGTTGGGGCTATTTTTGTCTGGAATGTCAGAAGCTGAGGGGTGAATAGTCAGATTCTTTTCCCTAGAGTAGGGGAGCCCAAAAGTAGAGGGCATAGGTTTAAGGTGAGGAGGGGAAAGATTTAAAAGGGACCTAAGGGGCAACTTTTTCGTGAAGAGGGTGGTGCGTGGATGGAATGAACTGATGGAGGCTGGCACAATTACAACATTCAAAAGACATCTGGATGGGTATATGAATAGGAAGGGTTTGGAGGGCTACGGGCCAAATACTGGCAAATGGGACTAGATGAATTTAGGATATCTGGTTATCGTGGCTGAGTTGGACTGAGGGGTCTGTTTCTGTGCCGTACAGCTCTATGATTGTATGAAATATCGATATACTTCCTATTTTTTTTTTAAAGCGATTTTGTAACAAGTTCATTGCCCATGCTGTAACTGCCCTGGGAGTATTTTAACAAAGAAAAGTACAGCACAGGAACAGACCTTTCAGCCCTCCAAGCTGTGCTGGTCATAATGCCCCAACTCATCTAAAAAACAAACGTTTTGCCTTTAGTAGGTCCATGCCCCTCTCTTCCTTCCCTATTCATGTAACCATACAGATACCTCTTAAATGTCACCACCACATCTAGCAGTGCATACAAGGCTCCTACCGCTCTCTATGTGGATAAAAAACTTCCCTCCCACATCCCCCTTAAACTTTCCCTCTCTCACCTTGAACCTGTGCCCCCTTGTAATTGAAATATCAACCCTGGGGAAAAAGCCTCTGACTGTCCATCCTATCTCTGCCTCTTATAATTGTGTAGACCTCTATCAGGTCTCCTCTCAGCTGTCGTCTTTCCCGTGAAAAAAATCCTAGTCTTTTTAACCTTTCCTCATAGCCAATGCCTTCGAGACCAGGGAACATCCTGGTAAACTTTCTCTGCACTCTGTCCAAAGTTTCCATGTCCTTCTTGTAATGTAGCGACCAAAACTGCACACAATACTCCAAATGCGACCTAACGAGGATTTTATATAGCCGCAACATGTTTTGCCAACTCTTGTACTCAATGCCCCGGCCAATGAAGACAAGCATGCTATATGCCTTCTCAATCGTTTTGGCCACTTGTGTCTCCGCTTTTAAGGAACTGTGGACCTGCACACCCAGATCCATCTGTATGTTAATGTTCCTAAGGGTTCTGCCATTAACAGCATAATTCACACCTAAATTGGATCCTCCAAAATGCATCACCTCACATTTGTCTGGATTAAAGTCCACCTGCCATTTCTGTGCCCAAGTTGCCAATCTGTCTATATCCTGTTGTATCCTTTCACAATCAGCAACTCCACGAATCTTTGTGTCATCTGCAAACTTAGTAATCAGACTACCCACATTTTCCTCCAGATTGTTTATATATACTACAAACAACAGAGGACCTAACGCTGATCCCTGTGGGACACCACTAGTTACCAATCTCCATTCTGAAAAACACCCTTCCACCGCTACCCTCTGTCTTCTACGACCAAGCCAGTTTTGTATACATCTAGCCAGCCCACCCCACCCCACCCCACCCCACCCCACCCCACCCCACCCCAAATCCCATGTGATTTTAGTTTATCAAATGCCTTACTAAAGTCCACACAAACCACACCCACGGCCCTTCCCCCCTCAATTACTTGTCATCTCTTCAATAAAATTCAATCAGGCTGGTGAGACACGACCTTCCCCATACAAAACCATGCTGCCTGTCACTAACAAGTCCATTTTCTTCCAAATGTGCATATATCCCATTCCTCAGTATCTTCTCCAAGAGCTCCCCCACCACAGATGTCAGGCTCACCTGCCTATAATTTCTTGGATTATCCCTGCTTCTTTCCTTAAACGAGGGAACAACACTGGCTAATCTCTTGTCCTCTGGAACCTTGTCTGTGGTCAAAGAGGATGTGAAGATATCTGCTCATGCCCTAGCTATTTTTTCTGTTGCCTCTCGCAAGAACCTGGGATAGATGCCATCTGGCCCTGGGGACTTATCTACCTTAATGCAGTTTAGGATACCGAAAGCTACCTCCTTCAATATATTGACATTCTCTACAGTATTCACACACTCATCCCTGACCTCAACGTCAATCATGTCCTTCTCCTCAGTGAATACCGATACAAAGTACTTATTAAGGATTTTTCCCACTTCCTGTGGCTCCACGCATAACTTCCCTCCTTTGTCATTGAGGGGGCCTACTGTCCCTTCCTACCCTCCTTTCTTCTAATAAATGCATATTTGCCTTGGGATTCTCCTGGACCCTGTTTGCTAAAGGAATTGCATGGCCCCTTTTAGTCTTCCTAATTCCACGTTTAAGTTCCTTCCTAATTTTTCTGTATTCCTCAAGGGCTTAGTCAGTTTGTAGCTCCCTAGACCTGTCTTATGCTTGCTTTTTCCTTTTGACTAAGCTTACAGTTTGGAGACAGTGTAGACAGAGTTGAAAGTTCAGTTTAAAAGAGTAGACAGAGCTTTAATTTCAGTTTTTAAAAAAAAATAGAAGGAGGTTCACGTTCTGTTTCAAAGTGTAAAGGAATCTTTACTCTGTATCTAACCACATGCTATTCCTGCCCTGGAAGTGTTTGGTGACACTATTGAGGGATACTGTTCATTTCAGAAAGAGTAGAAGAGGCTTTACTTATAGTTTAAAAGTGTAGAGGGAGCTTTAGTCTGTATCTAACTCTGTGCGGGGACTGTTTGATGGGGGCAGTATCAAGGGAGCTTCGCAGCAATGCTGACTATGTAAACTCATCTGTATTAAACAATGGCCCTTGTTCCTTGCAGCTGGATACACGGTTTGGATGCGAACAGTTGAAGCCTTTTCCAAACAGCTGTGTTTCCAGGAACAGTATGTGAAGGCTGCCACTTACCTGCTGTACATTCACAAGGTCTATGAGGCAGTGAAACTCCTCCAGTCTCACCAGCTGTTTCGGTAGGAGGGGGAGCGCACGTGTTGGGACAGGGGTTAAACAATGGAGTGTGGGGGTCAGGAGATCTTGGTGTTTGGGTTCAAAATGACAATGCCTGTGACTCAAACAGCAGATCCAAGCTGACGCTCGCAGTATTGCAGCACCGTTCTTCATAAAATCAGTGTTTCCTCTGTGACTATTCAGTCCATTGAGCCTCTACTGGCCCTCCCTTGTCCCAAATCTCCTGCAAGTTCCCATTAGTTGGGTAAATGGTATCCCTTTAGACACTTACTTAATTCCCATTTGGGTCTGCTTCCACTGCCCTTTCATGCGCCATGACCGAGACCATCTCAACCTGCTGTATCATCCTTTATCTCTCGTTTTATTTGCCAATTGTTATAAATCTGTCTCCTCAGTTTATTTCTGACCAGAGGGAACTCCTCTATACATATTGAACTGAAACAGACTGCTCCCGATTATGAACAGCTTGAACCGAGCATTTTCTCTGCTCCATGGAGAGCAATCTCTTCTTCCCCAGTCTCTCCACGTGCCTAAAGCACCTCCTCCCTGATTGCATTCTAGTCAACTCCTCCATACCTTCCCCAAGGTTCTTCCTGAAATGTAACACTCCTCAGACATATTGTGCGTTGTGCGGAGACTCAGCCAGCGTTTTTACAAAGGTTTGGTGTAAATTTCTTTTGTCATTTGTACCTCTTTATGAAGGCATGGATCCAAAATAGATTTCCAAACTGCCTTGTAATCCCATCTTGCCTCCAGGTAATCATGTAAGTTCCCAGTTTTCTCTTTCCATGTACTCACGTTTTATTTTAGAAAAAATCTTCTAGGCATTTTTGTTTTATTACCTTGCTTTCACTCTTCGTTCTAAATCGATCACTTTCCTGCGCTAAATATCATCTGTCATCATTTTCTTTATTCTTGCGTGGGATGTGGACATTTTACTCTCAAGGCCAAGTATTTGTTGCCCGTCCCTAATTGCCCTTGAATGGAATGGCTTGTCCTGCTGTTCTACACGACTGTTAGGATTCTTATGCAATGCTGTGGGTCTGGAGTCACGTGTAGGCTAGACCAGGTCTACTTCCTCAGGAGGCTAAGGAAATTCGGCAGGTCCACAAGGACTCTTACCAAGTTTTTATAGATGCACCATAGAAAGCATTCTATTTGGATGCATCACAGCTTGGTATGGCAACTGCTCTGCACAAGACTGTAAGAAATTACAGAGCGTCTCGAACACAGCCCATCCTTCCATCCATTGACTCCATCTATACTTCCAGCTGCCTTGGGAAAGCAACCAACATAATCAAAGACCCCTCCTACCCCAGTGATACCCTCTTCCACAAAGTTTGTATATGCGTACGAATAGGTTCAAAAAACCGCCTCTTCCCCGCTGTTCTGAACGCATCTGTCAAATTTTAAATTGAATGTTGATCTCACTGTTTGTGAACCTTCTCTGCAGCCATAATATTGTATTCCTCGCTCTGTTCTATAAACCTAAGGCACTTTGTACAGTATGGTCTGCCTGTACTGCACGCAAAACAAAACCTTTCACTGCCCCTAGGTACGTGTAATAATAACAAATCGAATCAAAAGGTAAGGCGGGCAGATTTTCAGACTTAGTGAACCAGGGTGGGCTTCTATGATAGTTTCATGGTCACCTTGCTCGATTTTGAAGCCAGATTATTGACTGTTCCTTGCGCTAACCAATGCTGTGGAATACATTAAACGTGCTGTATTAACACAAGTTGTTTTTGTGACGTTGCTGTTGCTTCATAGAGAAGCCATTGCCATCGCCAAAGCCCGTTTACAGCCCGATGATCCATTGTTGAAGGAGCTTTACACCAACTGTGCTAGTTTCATGGAGAAAGACGGCCATTATACGATCGCAGCCAAATGGTAAGAGCTCTGTCTTGGCAAAGATCTGTCCAGAATATCCCTAATTTCCATCGAACCTTCTGGTGCCCAATTCTAGTTGAACTTATTCATGGAGATGCCATTGCATCTCCAACTGCCCTTTTCCCCACAAAGTCCCCTGCCGTCAGTCAGCTGATCAGAGTGTTTCATGTGTGGAATGAACAGCCCGAGAAAGAGGTGGATGTGAGCGCAGTTACAACATGTAAAAGAGATCTGGATAAGTACATGAATAGGAAAGGTTTGGAGGGATTTGGGCCAAATGCAAGCAAATGGGACTAGTTTCGTTTGGGAACATGGTCAGCATGGACTGGTTGCAGACCGTGAAAAGGTCTGCTTCCATGCTGTGTGACTCAATGATCAATTCATCCTCATGGAGCCCACTTATCCTGCCAACCCCTCAGCCAATTGGAAGGTCAGCAAACTCTTCAACTGATTGGATGATGCTTGACTGTCAATCAAACAGTCTTTTATTCCTACAAGAATCAATATCCAGTAGTTTATGACTAACGTGTGGAAAATTAATTTAAATCCTGATTTTCTTTTGTAAATGCCCCCAGGATTTTATCCTGTCTGAATATTCACATGTGGCTTCTGAGTGAGCGAATAATCTGCCATACCTGTATCTATCTTTATTATATAAGGCTGGGAGCTATCTACATTAGGGAGTAAGGCTCTTGGGAGTAAAGTATTTGGAATATTGTGAGCAATTTTGGGCCTTGTATCTAAGGAAGGGTGTGCTGGCATTGGAGGGTGTCCACGCAGCTCAAGGGCAGTTAAGGACAGGTGACAAATGCTAGTCTTGCCAATGTCTCCCACATCCCAGGGATTAATGAAGAGGAAATAACGCTGATGGGTTGTGATGAAGTGAGGTGGGGGAGAGGGTTATGTGGTGAATGAACATTGACATGGACCACTTTCTGTGCAATAAAGAACATGTAACAGGACAGGACGCAAGGACACAGTCTGATTGCTTTCAGACAGAGCTGTGGTAACAAGATCAATTAGACGTGAACAAATATGAGGAAGTTCCTCTGCTGTGGCGTTCACTTCCACAGGGTCTGTAGATCATTGCAGAAACTGTCAACCGACAGGCGGTGCATAAAGATAAAAGGTGTTTGACATCTCTGGAAAGCAGGGGGTTAAACACGACTGGGATTAATTATTGTGGCGGAGAGAACTGACAACTTCTTTTGGTCTTTTTTTTAATTCACTCGAGGGATGTGGGTGACTCTGGCCAGGCCGGTATTTATTGTCCATCCCTAATTGCGCAGAGGGGCAGTCAAGAGTTCACCGCATTGCTGTGGGTCTGGGGTTGCGTGACCATCGGGAGGCAAAGGCCTAGTGGTATTATCGCTGGACTATTAATCCAGAGACCCCGGTAAAGTTCTGGGGACCTGGATTCAAATTCTGCCACTGTACATGATGGAATTTGATTTCAACAATGATCTGGAAATATGAGTCTAATGACCATCAAACAATTGTCGAATGTCAGGAAAAACCCATCTGGTTCACTAATGCCTTTTAAAGAAGGAAATTTGTAGTCCTTACCTGGTCTGGCCTACACGTGACTCCGGACCCACTGCAATGTGGTTGACTCTTAACGGTCCACTGGGCAATTAGGGACGGGCAATAAATGCTGACCCAGCCAGGAATACCCACATCCGTGGATGGATACTTCTTTTTAAAAAAAAATAAGATTAGCAGATTGCCTTCTCTAAAGGACATCAGTCAACCAGATGCGTTTTTCCAATGGATTTGTTGAACTCTTAATTCCAGATATTTATTGAATTCAAATTCCATTGTCTGCCATGGCGGGATTTGAACCCAGGTCCCCAGATCATTAGCTGAGTTTCTGGATTGATAGCCGAGCGATAATACCACTATTGATGCCATCTACTTTGTGTTGTAACATCGATGTAGGTGTGTTGGGGGAAATATCCCTGTTGGGGTGGCGGGGGGGGGAGGTGGTGTGGATTTAGTGGTTACCATGACAGAAAAAAAAGAGGGGTAGTTTCTGACTGATAACGTTGACCCTTTGAGAATTTGCTCCCGAGTGTTCTGGGTGGAGGGAGGGGCTCCGAGAGAACGCCGGGGATTGTGTGTTTTGAACTGGCTATCATGGAGATTGGCCAATATCTGCTCACTACACCGTTGCAGCTACCTGACAGCCCAGTCTCCTTACGATGCGGCTAAGATCCTGGCAAGGAAGGGTGACGTGCCTTCGCTACGGACCGCTGCAACAGTGGCATCGATCGTTGGGGAGCAGGAGCTGTCCTCCTTGTTCGCCTCCAGATGCTCCTTGGACCTGTTAGCCCAGCGTGACTGGCAGGGGGCACAAGACATCCTGCGCCCGCAGGAGGGTTTGCTGGTGAGTACAAGGGAGGGGTTTAACCTTTGGCGTCCTGCTTCCCCCATTCCACCGGCATATTTGGGTCCACCCTGTATGGAAACTGGGGACCGGTCGTTGTAGAACGCATGTCAGAGGGGTTGTGTGGGAAGTCTCTCGTTTCTATAGCACCTTTGACAACCATTGCACATCCCAAGGCACTTTCACAGCCATTGAAGGACTTTTGAAGTGTGGGCACATTTGAATTATGGGTAACGCAACAGCCCTTGTGTGCACAGCAAGAGCCCAGTAGAAGCAAGAAGATATTGACCAGGAAGTTTCTATGATGTTGATTTGAGAGATCCATATTTGTCAGGACAGAGGGAATAGCTACTCAACTCCTCTTCAATATAAGACCATACATTGTAGGAGCAGAACATAGGACAGGTCCTTCAGCCCATCATTTCTGTGCCGATCATGATGCCATTCTAAACTTATCCCATCTACCTGGACATGGTCAGTATCCCTCTATTCCCTACCTGTTTGTGGGTCTGTCTAAATGCCTATAAACACTGCTGTTGAAAGTAGGTAGGAATTGCTGATCTGATAATCCTCAACTCCACTTTCCTGCCTCTCCCCATTATCCTTGATTCCCTTACTGATTAAAAATCTGCCTGCCTCAGCGTTGAATATACTGAATGACCTAGCCTCAACAGCCCGCTGGTAAAGAATTCCACAGATTTGCTACCCTCTGAGACAAGAAATTCCACCTCCTTTCTGTCTCAAGTGAACAATCTTTATTCTGAGATTACTTCCTTTGCTCCTAGACCTCCCACAAGAGAGAACAACCTTTTCAGCATCCACCCTGTCAAGTCCACTAAGAATTTTCAATGTTTCAATGCGGTCACTTCTCATTTTTCTAAACTCCAATGAGGACAAACCCAACCTGCTCAACCTCTGCTCGTAAAACAGTTCCTCAATACTCTGGTATCAACCTGATGAACCTTCCCTGCACTGCATCCAATGTCAGTATGCCTTTCCTTAGATAAGGGGCCCAAAACAGTTCATAGTATTCCAGCTGTGGTCTGACTAGTGCCGCTATATAGTTTTAGCAAAACCTCCCTATTTTTATACTCCATTCCCTTTTGAAATAAAGGCCAACACTCCATTTGCCTTCCCAATTACCCACGGAACTTAGATGCTATCTGGTTCATGAGTGAGAACTTCCAACTCTGTTGTATTAAGTAGCCTAACTTGTCGTACCTTAATAAACAGCTGAAAATCCACGCACATCACACCAACGTCTTCCACTTTGTGTACCCTGCATGTTACTTTCTCAAAGAGATGTAATAAAATTGACAGGTCCGACTTTCTCTCCTTGTAGCCGTACTGACCCGGCTTGATCATATCATGTATTTCTAAATGCTCTGCTATTACATCTTTTATCATAGACTCTTAGCTTAACATCTGTCATTGGGAGAATTGTTAACTACTCTATAGTTGCCTACATTTTCTGTCTCCTTCCCCTTTTAAATAAAGTATACTGGTACCTTTTATGGCTATTTTAGTCAGGGGACCTCGGCTTAACCTCTTTCTTTGAAGTGTGGCGCCTCCGACACTGCAGCACTCCCTCGTGACTGCCCTGGGTGTGTCAGCCCGGATGTTTGTGCTGACGTGCCAGAGCGGGATTTGAACCACGAACGCCTGGCTGTGAGCTGCCTCCTGCCAGACCAACCAGATGAAAGGAGCGAGAGCTGCCTTTGTGATTGCACCTTGGCGTCTTGTTGTGCGGTCCGTACTCTTAGGAGTCAGCAAAAACTGCAGGTGCTGGAGTCAGGGATAACACGGTGTGGAGCTGGAGGAACACAGCAGGCCAGGCAGCATCAGAGGAGCAGGAAAGTGAGTGTTTTGGGTTTACGCCCTTCCTCATGAGCCCTGAATAAGGGTTAAACCCGAAACATCCTGCTCCTCTGATGCTGCCTGACCTGCTGTGTTCCTCCAGATCCACACTATATTGACTCTTAGGGGTCATTTTAGATTCATAGAATACCTACAGTGTGGAAGCAGGCCATTCAGCCTATCGAGTCCACACTGACCCCTCCAAAGAGCATTCCACCCCCAGACCTACCCCCCCTACCCTATCCCTGTAACCCTACATTTCCCATGGCCAACCCAACCCACACACCCGTGGGCACCATGGGTAATTTAGCATGGCCAATCCACCCGAACCTGGGATTTTGCCCAGTGCCAATGAAGGAATGGTTGAGGCAGGTTGGTGTAAATGACTGCTTCCAATTCCTAATGTCGAGTTACAAACACATGTCCCTGATTTAATTGTCTATTACCTCTCCGCCCAGGGACAAAGGTTGGTACTGTGTACGTATGAGTTACTGTACCGGTATCTTGCCGATGGGAATCTGATTCTGTGGAAGAGTATTAACGCACCTTGCTACCATGATTGGACGTTACGGAGGGACGAACCCCTCATTCGTTCGGTGATTGCAATCTGGCAAAGTGAGTTTGGCATCACATCAGCCGATACAGAGCGATTGAAGACTGCTCTTCAGCAGCTGAGGACAACTGAACATCCAGAGGCATCTCCCAACACCCTGCCCAGACTGGTAACTCCAACATTCCTGCTTTCTCCTTTCTCTGCCTGTTCCTCTCTCGCTCCCTCGCTCTCATGCACACTCTCTCTTTACTCTCTTTGTTTCTGACGCTTTCCTATTCTCCCCTTTCGTCCGTATAAATTATGTTTTCCCGGTTTTACTTTTGGAACCTCCTGACTCCGTTTGTGCTGGATGTCCGTTCCAAGCCGCGTCCAGCAAGGGCTTCTTGGCTGATCAGCCGCTGCAGGCATCACCGACAGGTTGATGTGCCCTTCGCGGTCAATGGGACAGTGCCCAGCTGAGGGAATGTTTTAGTGTGTACTCCCTGCAGGGGAGCCCCCCATCCTAGGAGCACAGAGAACAAGCCTGGGGCTATAGAGGCTGAGGTTAACTACCTGAGCGTGCACCGTGCTTTTCCCATTTTGTAGCTTGAACCCGAAATGCCTCTCTCTATGAAGCTGGGCTAGTGAGAGCTGTAACAGTGGGTAGTTTGTGGCCTGGGAATCCACTGCCTGAAAAGGCTGGTGGGAGCAGATTCCAATGCAACCTGGAAATGGAGGCCAGACCAGGTAGACGCAGCAGATTTCCTTCCCTAAAGGATGTCAGTGACCCCCTGAAGACCACATGGGACTTGAAACATTGACCCCGTTTCTCCCTCCACAGGTGCTGTCAAACCTGCTGAGTTCCTCCAGCACTTTTGGGTTTTTGTTTCTGATTTCTAACATCTGCAGTATTTTGCTTTTTACATTAAACCAGATGAATGTCTAACAGCATTCAGTGATAGTTCTGTGGTTGCTGTTACCGTTATATTCCAGACTTGCTTGAATTCCACTAGATGCCTCGATAGGTTTTAAACCCATGTGCTTGTTGAATTGGCTGGCCTCCACGTTACAATAACTAGTGCCATTATCACTGCAATGTTCATGCACCTCTATCAGGTTCCCCATCTCAGCTTTCTCTGCTCCAAAGAAAACAGCCCAAGTTATTCCAGCCTCTCTGCATTGATGATAAAGTGCTTTATCCCAGGCACCATCCTGGTCAGTCTCCTCTGCACCCCTTCTAGTTCAATCACATCCTTCCTGTAGTGTGGTGACCGGAACTGCACACAGTGAACCAGCAACAGCCTAACCCTAATCCTGTACAGCTCCAACATCACCTCCCCGGCTCTTATAATCTACGCCTTGACTGATAAAGGCAAGCCTCCTGTATGCTGACCCTGAGAACCTGTCCGGTTACCTTCAGGGCCCTGAGAGACTGAAGGAGGAGTGAATATAACAAACAACAGGTAGGCTGTTTATCCACCTAACTCAAGCTCCATTCAGTTTGATCACTTCTGATCTAATTGTGGCCTCAACTCCACTTTCCTGCCTGTCTCCTCCCCCCCCCATTACCTTCGACTCAACCCACCCCCTCAAAATCGGTGAGAAACTTGTCTAACTCAACCATGGATATGTTCAATGACCCACTGCTCTCTGGAGAAGAGAATTACATTGACTGAAAGTTACCGGACCATGGGTCTGCTCTCCCGTTAGAGAGAGAGAGAGATCGGTGTGGGGGGAGGTGATGTGCTGGTGGTGGTTTAACCTGAGGGTCACCGCACCTCGGGTCAGGAGAGAGATTGAGAAGGAGAGACCTTTGTGAGAACCTCAGCCGGTGCAGGAATTGAACCCATGCTGTTGGCTTCCCTCCATCCAGCCAACTGAGGTAACCAACCTCTCGCACTGACTAACAATCCTCTGAGAGAGGAAATTCCTCCTCATTGTTGTCTTAGGTGGGAAACCCCTCTGAATCTGTGCCCCCTGGATATGGATTCCCTCCTGAGGAGACACACTCCCTCAGCATCCACCCTGTCAAACCCCCTTAAAATCGGAGGTGATTCACTAAGACCATCTCTCATTCTTTTGAACTCCAGTGAGTGGAGGTAGGCCCAATCTGCTTGGTTTGTTTTTCTGTTCTCAGAAGTCCCTTAACCGATGAATTTTTGCTGAACCGCATCCAGTGTTAAGTCTAACCCTCCTTGAATAAAGGGGGCAAGGTTGAAGCTTATAGTGTGGAGGAGCACAGGGTCGGGGGGAGGGTGCTGAGGTGGTGGAAAGGCACAATGTTGAGATGATGGTGATGATCTTTGGTATTTCACCAGTAGCTGGAATATTCCGGATCAATCTCCCGGATAGTTTTAGTATTTCATTGCAGAAAGTAACATGAATGTTTCTCTCTCCCAGCTGATGCTGTACTTGGCTCATGACCTTAGCCTGGCCATAGCTTGCAGTCTGCTGTCTGACTGGAGCCAGATGGTTACTGCCTTACTCAATGCTGTGCATCGCTGTATCAGTGCTGGAGACTTCACTTTGATGCGGGAAATCAGTAAGATCGCTCTCTCGGAGGGTAAGTGATCCTCATGCTGCTTTTGTAAACTGAACGTACAGCTCCCTCTACACTGTCCTCCGTCAAGCACTCCCAGAACAGGGACAATGTAACCCTCCCATCATGCGGCTTTTCCTTTTGTGATGGTTTTAGCCCCTTTTACTCCCCACCTTCACCATATCAGTTGACGTGAAGCGGTGAAGCCACCTCTTTCACAATGGGTTTGGTTTGCTCCCTGTCTAGTGTCTGCTACGAGATGTAAGCGTTGCTCCTAATGCCCCTCGGGTTAAGAACAAAACAGGGACAGAGCGCAAACAGCAATTCTGATAGCATAACCAAGAGGTTATTGGGAAAATCAAACAGGCTGGAAATCTTTTTATCTCTAGAAAAGAGAAGGTGGAAGAGGATTGAGGTCTTTAAAACGATGGAAGAGTTCAATCATTTCGAAATAGAATTGTTGCTTACTGTTAACCAGGGGTGGCACGCTGGCTCAGTGGTTAACGCTGCTGCCTCACAGAGCCAGGGACCCGGGTTCGATTCCACCCTCGGGTGACTGTGCAAACTCCACACAGACATTCTCCCCATATTTGCGTGGGTTTCCTCCAGGAGCTCCGGTTTCTTCTCACAGTCCAAAGATGTGCAAGTTAGGTGGATTGGCCATGCTAAATTGCCCATAGTGTTCAGGGATGTGTAGATTAGGTGGGTTATAGAGGGATGTGTCTAGATGGGATGCTCTGAGGGTCAGTGTGGACTTGTTGGGCCAAAGGGCCTGTTTCCACACTGTAGGGATTCTGTGATCTGTGATTCTGTTATGGGAAAGGCTGTAAATATGAATAACGATATGAATCTGACTGGGTGTTCAGAGAAATTTCTTTTCCCCTGATGAGGGCGGAGCTGTGAAGATCGTTACCAGGAGGTGGTAGCATTGAACAGCAGAAAATACATTTCAGAGGAAGCCAGATAAATACATGAGGGGAGAGAGACAGAAAATAACTGCAGATGCAAGAATCCAAGGACAGACAAACAGGAGGCTGGAAGAACACAGCAGGCCAGGCA
>JAHRHZ010000289.1:43309160-43322236 GCA_024137785.1 Ginglymostoma cirratum | reverse complement strand
TGCCTGGCCTGCTGTGTTCTTCCAGCCTCCTGTTTGTCTAAGTCCATGAAGGAGAGGGGTTAGGTATAACTGCCAGCCATGGTGGAGTGGGGACAATTTAGATCAGATTTCTTAGGGGATTCCAACAGGAGTAAGAGGACACCTTATGAGCTAGTATTAAAGCAGGAATGACTGGAGACTGACCATCTGCACGCTAAGGCCTGTATCAGTGTTCAGAGCAGACTGCAAAGTATCAATAGATTCCTGTAGGCAGGGTAACATAGACCTGTACAGCACAGGAACGGGTCCTTTGGCCCACGGTGTTGTGCTGAATGCAACGCCAAATTAAATTAATCCCTTCTGCCTGCCCTTGGTTCATATCTCTCCATTCCTAGCATATTCATGTGCTTATCTAAAAGTCCCTTAAATTCCCCTATTGTATCTACCTACTCCACCATCCCTGGCAGCATGTTCCACACTCTGTGGAAAAAAACTCACCCCTCACATCTCCTTTGAACTTCCCCTTCTCACCTTAAATGCGTGCCTAGTTTGGGAATTCTGACCATCAACCCTATCTATGCAGCTCATAATCTTACAGACTTCAAGCAAGTCTCCCCTCAGCCTCCACTATCCAGAGAAAATAACCCGAGTTTCTCTAGCCTCTCCTTATAGCTCATACCTTCTAATCCAGGCAGCATCTTGGAAAACCTCTTCTGTACACTCTCCAAAGCCTCCACATCCATCCTGTAATGTGGCGACCAGAACAGTGCACTATACTCTTAAGTGTAGACTAAAGAAAGTCTTATGCAACATGACATCCTGGCTCTTGTCCTCAGTTCCCTAACCAATAAAGGCAAGCGTGTGTACATGATCATGGTATGCAGGTTTTCTGCATGTGTTGGACAGAGTATCAAATGAAATTCAGGTCTCTGTGTCTGTGTCTGTGTCTGTGTCTCTGTGTTTATTCAAACAATCTCACACAAGGTTCCCCTGTGTTGTTTTGGCTGCTTCATGGCTGTAATTGACGTGGAAATATTTTTCTGTCCTGGTCTGTCTTCACTAGGAGAGGATTTCACCTCTGACCTGGAGGTCAAGCTGCTTGGCACTGACCACATCGGCCTAGCGGCTCTCCGCAGCCTGAGTGCTTTCCACTGTTACGGACAGGTGTACCAGTTGTGGTGGACACTGGCTGCGGATAATTCCGGAATGTCACCAGGCAGGCAGCAGACCGACGCAGAGGAGCAGCGAGAGGAGGAGGAGGAGAAGGGGCTGGAGGTGGATGGAATGCAGGGGAACTTAGGCCAACCAGCCGATGTCCCCTTTGACCTCGGGAAGCCCATGGGGGTGCCCCCGCCCGCAGCCAGCAAGCTCCCATCCAGCTGTGTCTCGTTGCTCTCACCTGAACATGCCAGGCTCCAGGCCTTGCGCAGGCAGATGGCTGACATCCAACAGGCAGTAGCGGGGCTGGTCAGTCAGCATCAGAAGCATTTGGCCAAGCTGGAGGGGGCTCAGCAAGGTGGGCCAGGCCTGGAACAGGGGCCTGAGCCTGAACCAGCAGAAAACCCCACGCCAAACCATCATGGTTCTGAGCCTCCTTTCAGGTAAACCACATGGGTGTATGTGTGGGTGTGTGTGTGAGAGAAATTACTGCGCTAATTTCTGTGGGGAGGCGGGTTCATATGCGGAGAGATGAAATAGAATGGACCTATCCTGTCTGAAAATTGGGCCGTAATCTGACTGAAACAGATTGAATTTGACCAGGTGTCCATCAAAACAGTACAGCATGGAGATAGGCCGCATTGGCCCTACCTCCCTTTGCGGACAGCTGTCCTTTCTCTGATTGGAGAGTGTTGAATTTAAAGGTTGCAATCTTTAGACAAAAGGTCAACCATTTGGGACGAGAAATATTTTTACTGGGAGTGTTGTGAATCTTTGGATTTGTGTGTTCCCCAGAGGGGTGTTTAGGCTGATTTTCAGTACTGAGGGATCTGGGGATAGGGCAGAAATCTGATACAGATGGTATCTGATACCATTAATCCAGAGAATCAGCTCACATTCTGAGTTCAAATCCCACCATGGCATTGAATCCAATAAAGCATCTGGAATTAAGGGTCTTATGTTGACCATGAAATTATCAATTGTCATAAAAACCCATCTGGTTCACTGAGATGACAAGGTGTAGAGCTGGATGAACACAGCAGGCCAAGCAGCATCAGAGGAGCAGGAAAGCTGGCGTTTCGGGTCTAGACCCTTCTTCAGAAATTCTTATCTTAAGAAGGGTCCCGACCTGAAATGTCGACATTCCTTCTCCTCTGATGCTGCTTGGCCTGCTGTGTTCATCCAGCTCTACACCTTGTTATATCAGACTCCAGCATCGGCAGGTCCTACTATCTCACCTGGTTCACTGATGTCCTTTAGGGAACTGCTGTCCTCGCCTGATCTTACCTACATCTGACTCCAGGCACGCAGCAATGTTGTTAACTTTTAACGTCCCTCTGGGCGATTAGAGATGGGCTGACCTGGCCAGCAATGCCGTCATCCTGAGAACAAATTAAAAAGATGATACCTGGGAACACCAGCCCCTGCAAGTTGCCCTCCAAGTCACTCACCATCATGATTTGGAAATATATCGCCGTTCCTTCACCGTCACTGGGTCACAATCCTAGAATTCCCTCCTTAAGGGCATTGTGGGTCAACCTACAGCACATGGACTGCAGCAGTTCAAGAAAGCAGCTCACCCCCACCTTCTCAAGGGGCAACTAGGGACGGGCAATAAATGCTAGCCCAGCCGGTCATTTTCATGTCCCATGAATGAATATTTAAAAAGGGCTTATTTTAAATTAAAAATCACTCTCAGAAGGAATGTTGTGTTTTTATATTTTAATGGTGAAACGTGAAAATGTTCAAAGGATACCTGATCTGCCCCATCAGAACCCCCTGTTGTGAGGCTTCTACCTGCTTGATTTCCAACATTGCTGCCCCTTCCTGCAGACCACTGATCTCCTGTTAGGAGCAAAACAACGGTTAAGGTTCCGTAAGGTTTCCTGGTGGGACCTTGCTGTGGCCTGGGAGATTGGAAGGACCTGGGGTTGCACTGTGACACCCCACGATAACGGGAATGTGCTGTCTGCTTCCAGTTGGACCTGGGTGGAGAGTGTCGAGGCACTCCTAGCGATGGTTAGACACCAGCAGAGGTTGGGAGCATCGAAACCGCGAGGTAATGCTGAGGGAAGAGACGGTGGAACAACAATAAAGTTTGTTTTGTCTCTTGTGTGCACAGTAAGGAAACCAGCTCCATGACAACTCTGATGGAACAGCTACGGGACATCACCCAGCAACAGTCGGAGTTGGCAGAGACTGTGAAGGTAAAAATATTTCGCTTGTGTTCCCAGCAGTGCTCCTTGTGTTCACTCGCTCTTGATCTCACTGTCTCGCCCTCGCTCGCCCTCTCTCTCTTGCTTATTCTCCTTCTTTGTCTTGCTCTGTCACTTCCTTGTTCTTTTTCCTTCTCTGCCTTCCCTCCCCTCAACTTTCACTCCCATCACTACACCAATACAACCCCCGCTGTCCCCAAACTCCTAGGGCAGGGCAAGGCATAGTGGCATGGGTAGACGGTTATTTCCTGTTAATTAGCTGGAGAGAAGGTGTTTGTGTGTGAGAGAGATAAAAGGTACTGCAGATGCTGGAGAATCCGAGATAACAAGCATGGGGCTGGATGAACACAGCAGGTCAAGCAGCATCATAGGAGTGTGTTTTTCAGGTTGGCAAGATGTAACAGTGGGTGTCACCGGGATCAGGGTTGGGACCTAAACCTCTTACCATTTAATATAAAAGACTGGGATGACGGGACCAACAGTATTGCCAGGGCAGATAATGAGGGAAGTTGTGAGGTGGACATAACCTGCCTGTTTCTCCCTGAATCGTGCTTGAGTGAGTTGGCAAAGATCTGGCAGATGGAGTATAATGTGGGCAAATTTGAAATTGTCCATTTTGCAAAGACTAAAAAGAAAACCTATTTGAATGGTGAAAGCGTTGAGATGCAGAAGCATCTGAATATCTAGTGAACGAATCACAAAACATTAGAACACAGGTAGAGCAAGTAATCAGCAGAGCTACTAGAATGTTTACTGTCTGATTCCCTTCAAGTCGGCAGGTTATGTTTTAATTATACAGGGCATTGGGAAAACATCTGGAGTACCGTGTACACTATTGGTCACTTTATTAAAGTAAATGAATTGCAGACAGTTCAGAGAAAGTGTTACTGGGCTAATACCCGAAATGGGCAGGTAGTCTTATGAGAAAATGTTGGTGCAGTTAGGCTCGTCTGCTGGTGCTCGGAAGGATAAACAGTAACTTGATCGAAATGTCAAATCCCCTGAGAGGTTTTGACAGGGTGGATATGGAGACAGTCTCAAACTGGAGGTCACAGTTTAAAAACGGGAGTTTAAAAACAGCTGAGAATTTCTGGAGGTTGAGACTTTGGAGCTCTCTTCCTCAAAAAGCGGAGGAAGCAGCGTCTTTGAATGTTTTTAAGGAAGAGCAGGCAGATTTGTGATAAGTAAGGGCTCGAAGGTAACGTGGGATCAGCAGGAATGTGAAGTAATCAGATCAGCCATTGTCTTATTGTTCACAAATGGTGTACACAGGTAGGGGGGAAAGGCAGGAGGTTGGGTCTAGAGAATGACTAAATGGTGGAGCAAGCTCGAGGGGCTGAATGGCCTTTGATCATAGCATGTTACAGTACAGAAGGAGGCCATTCGACCCATCGTGTCTGTACTGACTCCTGAAAGAGCTACGCAGCTAGTCCCACTCTCCAGCCTTATGTCCGTGGTGCTCTAACTTATTCACTGTCAAATATATGTCCAGCTCTTTTGAAACCTCCGACGGAATCTGCCTGCACCACTCTCCCAGGCAGTGCATTCCGAATCCTAACAACTCTCTGATGAAAGAAGTTTCTTCTCGTCTCCCTCCCAGTTCTCTTGCTGACGATCTTGAACTTGTGACCCTGTTACTGACATACCAACTACTGGAAACAGAATCTACTTCAAGCTGTCAAAACCATTCATAATTTTGAGCGCCTCAGTAAGGTCATCTCTTCTTCTTTTCCGCTCTAAAGAGAATAAGTTCAATCTCTCTAATCCTTTTCTTTAACCTAAAATCCCTCACTCCTGCTATCATTCCTTTACACTCTCTCCAGGGCTTTAACATCCTTCCCTCAGTAAGGTTGGGCTGAATGGGCTCTAATTTCCTCAAACCAGCAGGTGGTGTAACATTGGGCTGTGTTTCTGTACGTTTTTCCAAAACATCCTGGAGGTTCGCTCCTTTCTCCTGGTCCCGGCTGGTGATGGGCTTTGTGTTTTCTCTTCCAGCTTCACCCTTTCCCTGACGTGGTCGAGAGCAGTCTCGTCGTCCTCTCCATCTCCTCACTTGTCCCGTCCATCGTTCCCTCGGAGATCCGAAACCGAGCTGTGATGCTAGTTCAGACCTACGGGACAGCTAAGCCCTATCGAAGGACGTTGCAGAGAATCCTCCCAGGGACAGCCTGAACGAGGAGAGATGGCATTGGAAAAGCTGCTATCGGGGATTCGGACCTGGGGAAATCTGCAGCGGGAGAGATCGGGGATTCAGTGGGAGAGGCCCGCAGTTTAATGTTGTGAGTGGGCAGCCCTGGGTTATACTGATAGCTGCCCCCAGCTATTCACTCTGGTGAGGGAGAAGGGAACAGAGTGTGACTGTTTACACAGACCCAGTTACTGTAATAACACTGACTGCCTCGCAAGCTGCCCCTGATCAGATTGAGGCCATTCGACCGTTAACTCCTTGTTTGCTCTCGATCTCCTGCAGTCAACTCATTTATTGCTCCCTCTGCATTCCCTCAATTTCGTGGATCTTGGCACATTCACAATGTGACTTGAAGAATGTCACTTTTGTTTAGTTTGGAAGAAAAGAAGACCTAACTATATAATGTCTCCTCTACAAATATATCTCTCTCTCCCACTCTCTTCTACACACCCTGCCTATCTCACTTTCTCTCTCTCTCTCCTCTCTCGATCTCTTTCTCTCTTTCTTTCTCTCTCTTTCTTTCTCTCTCTTTCGTTCTCTCTCTTTCTTTCTCTCTCTCTCTCTTTCTTTCTCTCTCTTTCTTTCTCTCTCTCTCTTTCTTTCTCTTTCTCTCTCTCTTTCTCTCTTTATCTCTTTGTCTACCCCCATCTCTCTGCCCCCTCTCTCTCGCTGTCTCTCTCCCCCTCTCCCTGCCTATTTTGGAGTGATTTCCTGCTGATGGTAAAGTTGAAGCTGCTTTGACCAGTATTACTGTGGGTTACTGAACAGGAACAGCCCCGACCCTTTTGAAACATTAATAGCCCCTTTCTGCTCAGAAACTGTCTGCCTTTGGAGTTTGTCGCCTGCTTTCTGTTCATCAGCCTGGTCCTTCACTTGTCGAGTGCTGTCCCCACAACCCAAACCCCTCTGGCTTTGCTAACTGAACCTCTACAGGGTCCCAGCCCACTGTAGAACATGCCCTTGCTCCTCGCTACTCGGGAAAACTCCGATCAGTGTGAGTCGAGCCTGTCTGATCACTGTCTGAAACACTCTCGATCCCCCTCTATCTCCCTTGGTGTGCACAGGCTGCCATTGAGATGTAACTGAAAGAAAATTACTGAGCTTAGTTTCTGCTGCCCCTCCAGTTGAAACTGCACAACAGACCCTCAGTTTTATTTGCAGGGTCATCTAGAGTTCAGTGGCGAAGAAGTTGGAGTTTGGGGTCAGGTGAGGTTTGAGTCCCTGTCCCAGACTGTGGGGCACCTGGGCTGATCGGGGATCTTAGTGTCCAGCTCCAAGCTCCTGGGACTGACCTCCCAGGGGAATGACAGAGAACAAACTGACAGAAACTGATGGAGAGAGACACAGTCCCAGCTGTGGATTAAAGGTCTATCGCGTTCAGCACTGACAACAGTTGCAAGTGGCTTCCTTCTTCGTTATGACATTCGAGACGTTACATTGCTGAGAGCGAATAGGATTGTCTTTTTCTGATTTGTAACTGGGTAGTGAATACCATCTTTTTATACTAATAAAAATTAATAAAAGTTGTTCCACCAAAACTGATCTAAAGTCTGCCCCTTGTTGTTCATCACTCCCTCTTTGTTACCTGCAGCATCTTCATAATGAAGGGCCAGACTCCAATTTCCATTTCTATTGAATGAACTGGAGACAACAGAGTTCTTGGACAGTTAAGGGAGATGTCACATTGGACAGATTTACTCAGGGTCTAACTCTGTGCCTTACCTATCCTGGGAATGTTTGATTGGGAATAGAGTAGAGGGATCTGTACTCTATATCCACCCTTGTGCTGTAGCTGTCCTGGGAGTGTTTGATGAGGATAGCGATGGTTTCGGTAAACTTTACTTTCAGTTTAAAACAGCAGAGAGATCTTTACTCTGTATCTAACCCTGTGCTGTACCTGTCCTGGGAAGGTTTGATTGTGACTGTCAATGGGGCTTTACTTTCAATTTTAAACAGCAGGGAGATCTTTACTCTGTATCTAACCCTGTGCTGTACCTGTCCTGGGAAGGTTTGATTGTGACTGTCAATGGGGCTTTACTTTCAATTTTAAACAGCAGAGAGATCTTTACTATGTAGTTGACCCAATCAATTTATGTTCCTTTGCTGGTTCTGTGTAAAGACAGCACTGGACACGGCAGCACGGTGGCTCAGTGGTTAGCACTGTTGCCTCACAGTGCCAGGGTTTGATTCCAGCCTCAGGCGACTGTCTCTGTGGAGTTGGCACATTCTGCTGGAGTCTGCCTGGGTTTCCTCCCAAAGTCCGAGTGTGTGCAAGTTGGGTGAATTGGCTGTGCTACATTGTCCTGTAGCATCCACGGTAAATGCGGGATTATGGCCTTGGGGTACTGGGTCTGAACCTCTTTGGAGGGTCGGTGCAGACTTGATGGGCTGAATGGCCTCTTTCCACACAGCAGGGATTCTATGAACACAAGCCGAGGCACAGCGATAAGTTGGGCATTGCTGATTTAAATTATAGCTGTTATTGTAATACTTTAACTGATCTTGTTGCCAATGACGAGAGCCTATGACCCTCTGAAATCTACTCCGTGACCCCTCAAACTTGTTTCTGAGTAGCCCTCCCCTCCCACATCCCTTTTGGAGGAGAAATAAGAAAGGTCTGTTTGAGGAGATGCCACATTGCAGTTCATTTATAATGTCAGAATGGGTATAATCCTATGTAATCACAGGCATTGGTACAGAAACTAACTAGATCTGTTTATCTTTTGGATCTCAAGGCTTTGGACAAATTTTGCAATAAGCCATGTAGTGATTGTGAAGATGAAATTGCTAAATCACCAACCATCTTATCTCAATGAAAATTCAAAGGTGGCCTCTAGGTGGTAGTAACACACAGTTTCCAGCTCAAATTCTTCACCAATATGAAAAATTCATATTTAAATTGAGAGTCTTTATGAACTGAATATGGACATCACAGAACACAATTTGACACTGCACCAAATCAAGAGCGAACAGCAAGGTTTTTAAAGAGGGCCTTAAAGGGAGATGGTGAAGCAGAGAGGATTAGGGCAGGAATTCCAGAGCTTGGGGGCCTAGGCAGCTGGCAGCACATCCTGGAATACATTTACAGCGAGGAACGTTTGGGGCCGATTTGGGGGGTGCGGGAGAGCTCAGATATCTCGGACAACTGTGAGGCTGGAGGGGATTAGAGAGAGAGAGAAGAGTGAAGACATGCAAGGATTTGAGCGCTAGGATGGGAATGTGGACTTTGAGATGTTAGCACTTTGGGAGAAACAGTCAGTGGGTACAAGCAGAAACTGCATCCGACGCTTCTGTGTAATCTATGCATTAATCGAGCTGTTGAAACTAAATCAATGCAGGCCAAGGAGAATTGTGAAGGAATCTGTTTGTACAAAAGGGCTGTTTAGGAATATGGCAGGAGAGGTTATTGAGGGAACAGGTAAGAGCATCATTTAGAACAAAGAAAATTACAGCACAGGAACAGGCCCTTTGGCCCTCCAAGCTTGCACTGATATGCTGCCTGTCACAACTAAAACCTCCTACCTTTCCGGGGACCGTATCCCTCTATTCCCATCCTATTCACATATTTGTCAAGACGCCCTTTAAAAGTCACTATAGTATCTGCTTCCACTACCTTCCCCGGCAGTGAGTCCCAGGCACCCACCACCCTCTGTGTAAAAAAACCTGCCTCGCATCACCTTTAAACATTGCTCCTTAAACCCATGGCCCCTGGTAACTGAGTCTTCCACCCCGGGGAAAAAGCTTCTGACTGTCCACTCTGTCCATGCCCTTCATAATCTTGTAGACCTCCGTCAGGTTCCCCCCTCAACCTCCGTTGTTCCAGTGAGAATAACCCAAGTTTCTCCAACGTCTCCTCATAGCTAATGCCCTCCATACCAGGCAACACCCTGGGGACATTTGCACAATTGTACAAAGGGACTCTATTCAAAGGGGACAGGGAGAGTGCAGGAAGGAAGGGTTTAGAGAATGTAGAGTGAGCACAGATACATGGGGATTCTCCTGTGCAGATATTCATTTGGTTCCACAACCAACTCCTACTCCTTTGAGATAATAGGTACTGCCGATGCTGGAGAATCCGAGATAATAAGGTGTGGGGCTGGATGAACACAGCAGGTCAAGCAGCATCATAGGAGCAGGAAGGCTTGATGTTTCGGGCCTTTTTCTGATGAAGCGTCTAGGCCCGAAACATCAAGTTTTCCTGCTCCTCTGATGCTGCTTGGCCTGCTGTGTTCATCCAGCTCCACACCTTGTTATCCCCCTACTCCTTTGAGGCAGGGCAATAGGATAATTGTGACAGAGTCTGTGGCCTGCTGGAATTCTGATTCGGATAGAAGCCTGGCTGAAGAATATGACTTGAATTTGGTGGGTGGGAATTTGGACAAGGGGTAGGGAGGGAGGTGATTAAATTGGGGAAGGCTTGTGTAAATGCTGGCCTGGGGCAGGACAGCTGTTGCTGTGCTGCAGAAATCTCCATAACCACCACTGACCTCCACCCCACCCCCACCTCCACACACACTCACACTCGCTCTCGGTCTCTCTCACAAACACACACTCTCTCTCTCTCACTCACACACTCTCTCCCTCCCTCTCTCTCTAACACACACACACTCTCTCGCACACACTCCTCACACACACACACGCTCTCTCTCTCTCACACACAAGCACACACACACGCAGTCTCTCTCTCTCACTCTCACACTCTCTCTCCCTCTCACACTCTCTCTCTCACACACACACACTCTCTCTCACTCACACACTCTCTCCCTCCCTCTCTCTCTAACACACACACACTCTCTCGCACACACTCCTCACACACACATGCTCTCTCTCTCTCTCACACACAAGCACACACACACGGTCTCTCTCTCACTCACTCTCACACTCTCTCTCACTTTCACACCCACTCACACACACACACTCTCTCACTCTCTCTCTCACACACACTGTCTCTCTCTCTCACGCTCACACACACACACACGCTGACACTCTCTCACATGCACACGCACACTCACACTCACACACTCACTCACAGACACACACACTCTCTCTCTTGCACACACACAGACCACAGAACCAACAGGAAAAAAACCACACAGTTCGACTTAAAGATTTATCTCAGCCAATGAGCATTTACTGAAACAGCGAGGAGAGTCTCCACTTCTGTAGAAGGGTCACCGGACCCGAAACATTAACTCTGCTTCCTCTCCACAGATGCTGCCAGACTTGCTGAGTTTTTCCAGCAATTTCTGTTTCTGATTTCCAGCATCTGCAGTTCTTGGGTCTTTTTTAAAAAAAGGTTTATCTGCCTGAGCTGAAGGTAACATGGTGTAAATTAAGCAGGAGGTGTGGATTGTGGAACAGCCTTGCAGCTGTTTCTCCTCAGCTTTCAGACTGTTTTTATTTCTCACCAGACTGTTAGTCCTCATCTCAAAGCTTGTAATGAGTGAGATTGCTGAGGGATATATATTTATTCAGCTGACCACTAATGACTGGTTTGCGACAGAGAGCATAGTTTCACTTTTAGCTCCTATCCCTTGTTGAGCATCAGTGATTATACACCAGGAATTACATTCCCCCTGAACTGCTCCTCAGGAAGGTAGTTGATGAACTGCCATCTCGTTGAATTGGAGAGTAGCACAGACAGAAGAATCCCATTCAGCCCATCGAGTCCATGCCTGCTTTTTCGATTAAAAAACACACTCAGTCACATCTAGAGATAATAGGAACTGCAGATGCTGGAGAATCCGAGATAACAAGGTGTAGAGCTGGATGAACACAGCAGGCCAAGCAGGAACGTCAGCCTTCCTGCTCCTCTGATGTTGCTTGGCCTGCTGTGTTCATCCAGCTCTACACCTTGTTATCTCAGTCACATCTCCCTGTTTGATTCTCGTTCTCTGTGACTTGTTCAAATATTCTTCCTAGCCCATTGCAGCCCTGTCCCAGTGAAAAGGGCAAACTCAGCTAAATATTTGATCTGGAAAGGGAGATGTTACAGCACTTCTTCAGTACTGTTAGCAAGATGGGATAAAACCCTAAAAGGGCCCATGGGGAAATCACTAAGTAATTTCCCTGTGGAGCTGATTGCGTATGAGTTCCCTTGGTACCAGTCAATGGCGTGACCAGTCAGAACTCATCACCAGAGCCCTGTATAAAGCAGATTCAGGGATGGGGCTGATGCCCTGGGCTGGGACTAGCCTGTGTAGGTCGTGGATAGTGGATCTGTTTTGGTGTTTTTCCATAAGTGAATTTCCTTTCCTGGCTTCCCGAGTTATTACACAGGAGTACCTGGGATTTGCGGTATTCTTCACTTTCTCTATTTCTATTCTTTCAAGGGTGATGCTGGCAAGACCAGTGTTTGTTGCCCTTGGACGGAATGGTTTTCTTATTCATTTCTGAGGGCATTTCATAGCCAAACCCACTGTTGTGATCTGGAGTCATACATAGACCAGACCAGGTAAGGACAGCACATTTCCCTTCCCTGAGTGATATTAGTGAAACAGATGGGTTTTTAGATATATTTCTAATCAGCCTGTTCAGGTGTGTTATGTCTGAAGCAGGTGGAACTTAAACCCGGGCCTAGAGGTAGGGACTTTACCACTGCACCACAAGAACCCTGGTCAGCTGGGTTTTCAAAAGATGGCTTCATGGTCACCGTTACTGAGACTGATTTTTCAATTTGACAGTTTTATTTATTAAATAAATCGTGTCTCACAAAACTCACTGAGTTTTTTGAGAAGGTGACCAAGCATGTGGATGAGGGTAGGGCAGTTGACGTGGTGTACATGGACTTCAGTAAAGCCTTTGATAAGGTTCCACATGGTAGGCTATTGGAGAAAATGCGGAGGCATGGGATTGAGGGAGATTTAGCAGTTTGGATTAGAAACTGGCTCTCTGAAAGAAGGCAACGAGTGGTGGTTGATGGAAAATATTCAACCTGGAGTCCGGTTACTAGTGGTGTGCCACAAGGATCTGTTTTGGGACCACTGCTGTTTGTCATTTTTATAAATGACTTGGACACAGGCATAGGTGGATGGGTTAGTAAGTTTGCAGATGACACTAAAGTCGGTGGAGTGGTGGACAGTGTGGAAGAATGTTGCAGGTTGCAGGGAGACTTGGATAAACTACAGAATTGGGCTGAAAGGTGGCAAATGGAGTTCAATGCAGACAAATGTGAGGTGATGCACTTTGGGAAGAATGATAGGAAGGCAGAATACTGGGTCAATGGAAAGATTCTTGGTAGTGTGGATGTGCAGAGGGATCTTGGTGTCCAGGTACATAGATCCCTGAAAGTTGCCACCCAGGTTGATAGTGCTGTGAAGAAGGCATACGGTGTGTTAGGTTTCATTGGTAGAGGGATTGAGTTCCAGAGCCGTGATGTCATGCTGCAACTGTACAAAACGCTAGTGTGGCCTCACTTGGAATATTGCGTACAGTTCTGGCCGCCCCATTACAGGAAGGATGTGGAAGCATTGGAAAAGGTGCAGAGGAGATTTACCAGGATGTTGCCTGGTCTGGAGCGAAGGTCTTATGAGGAA
>JAHRHZ010000289.1:43296932-43308760 GCA_024137785.1 Ginglymostoma cirratum | reverse complement strand
CCTAGACCCTTCATCAGAAATGGCCATTTCTGATGAAGGGTCTAGGCCCGAAACGTCAGCCTTCCTGCTCCTATGATGCTGCTTGGCCTGCTGCGTTCATCCAGCTCTACACCTTGTTATCTTGCCCTCACCATCTTTCCAATTTACAAATGCATTGCTGCATCTCACCAAGAAACCTCTAGCAGCACCTTCCAAACCTGCTGCCTCTACCTTCTTGAAGGGCAGCAGATACATGGGAACGCCACTAACTGCAAGTCCCCCTCCAAGCCACTCACCATCCTGACTTGGAACTACACAGCTCAGTCAAAATCCTGGAATTCCTTCCCTAACAGCATTATATCCCTAAAGCCTGCAGCAGTTCAACAAGACAGCTCACTACTACCTTCCCAGGGGCAATAAACACAGGGCTTTGTAAACCTTCCTGGAATGAGCAAAGTCCTTTTTATTGTCCACACTCAGCCCAAGGTCAACCTGCATTGGATGGGCAGCACTGACTAATCGAGAGAGACATAAACCTCCCCTCCCATAGGGAAAAAAAAACCAACTGATTTGGGGAGGGCACATTTTAATTCCTTGCCTGCATTCTCCTGCCCCTCCCAAGTGTAGAATCTCTGCAGCATGTGTGAAACAGAAGATTGCAAACTCCTTTGGGTGACAGTGTGGATCTGCAGTCCTTTTAAAATAGAAACGCTACAATATCCCAGCCACAGTGTCCTTGCGCCACGTCAGGGAAGGGGAGGGCTGTTACTGGGAGCTGGGAGGGAGAGATCCAGTGACTCAGACATAGACCCAGTGACTGTCGATTTTAACACTACCAACCGAGGGGTGAGTATGAAGTAGCGTTTTGCACGAGTTCTTTTGCATAAACTGAGAGATAGGAAATGTAGCCACATTCTTTTACATTGTATTAACATGCTGTAAAAGAATGGATATATTTGCATCAAGTTGGTTAGAGATAAATCAGTTTCCCTTAAAAGCAGTTGGATAAATTCTATCTCCTTTTTCGTAAAAAAAAGGATACATCGTGTCAAATGTAAAAGATTCACCCAATGTATCAATCTGTTTTTAAAAGAATTGACATCTGAAGTGTTAATGCAGAAAGGATTGCATGAAACTAAGTTTACTTGGAAACTACAAATTAAACTTGTTGGAAAATAATGCAATTGAAGAGTAATGTTAGGCATAATGCAACGGACTGGTGACAGCTTGTTTTAATTTGGTTTGGAAATTAATTAAGAAATGTGAAGCGATTAAAATTTTATATTTTAAAGAATCAATCATTTGCTGCTCAAATAAAGAAAACATTGAACCTTGTTTCAAAAAGCAGGAGATATTTTCAGGCATTTTGTGATATGCAGTTTATATTTGAAATGCGGATTGTGAAAGCTGTAAATCGGTCTTAAAATTAATGCAACTTGGGCCATTTCTGGATGAGGAGACAGTCAAGCGATTTAAGTTCACCGCAAGTCTAAGAGTTTATCTTCATTCCAGCGAAAAATTTAAAGCAATAAAAGCCCACTTGCTTTGGAAATGGTTTTAATCAGGTTTTTTTTGTGTGTGTGTGTATATGGTTATCTGGTTGGGATTTTTATGATGCCCAGAGACAGGGCTGGATGTGTGAGAGGCTCTGGTTCTGCAGTCTTAGGGCGTGAAGACTGCAGAGGCCTCGTTGACAAGCTGCCAGATTCCATCAATAAATCCTACAGTCTCTGGGAGTCCTGTTCCTCTAATCCATGTACAAGGAGTAAAAGGATGGAGATGCATATTATTTTTAATAATTTGCATTGCCTTACCCACCCTCTCAGAAAACACTGATTAATTGTTTCATGCTCCATGATTTGGTTTAGAAATTGAGACATTAGGTTGAAGAGTTGCTGAACTGTACTGTACAAGGATGCTGTACAAGGACTGGTTTGTAGAAAGGCAGAGGGAAACTTGGCTTCACTCCAATGTTTAACATGGTGATGCCGGATGGAAGAAAACCTGTCCTTATTTTTAAAAAGCATACATTCCTTTTACTCCTGTTCATCGCCCAAATTCACATCCTGGCTATAATTTACTGCTATTATCAGGTTGCAAATGTGAATTATACGTAATCCTAATTATGTTGTTTTGGGAGAATTTCTTTCCCCCTCCATTTGTGCTGTTAGCCCACTTCAGTAGCTGCAGTGCAAAGCCACTGTTGATCATTCCAAATGTTGATTGTATAGTTTAGTACCGTTTTCTTAACAATGTAGATCCAAAGTATAGTTGAGAGATGAATAGAAACTTATGACATGAACTAATACATTTCTTAACTTCTCTTTTGCCAGTGTTCAATTTTAATTCCTATGTGTTCTGCAAACTCGTTTTTTTTATTCACTCAAGTGACATGGGTGTCGCTGGCGGGGTCAGGATTTATTGCCCGTCCCTAGTTGCCCCCTGTAGAAGGTGGTGGTGAGCTGCCTTCTTGAACCACTGCAGTCCACCTGCTGTAAATAGACCCACAATGCCCTGAGGGGTGGGCAGTTCTAGGATTGTGACCCAGCGACAGTGAGGGAACGGCAATATATTTCCTAGGTCGGGATGGTGAGTGGCTTGGAGGGGAACTTGCAGGGGGTGGGGTTCCCATGTATCTGCTGCCCCTGTCCTTCTAGATGGATGTGGTTGTGGGTTTGGAAGGTGCTGAGTGAGGATCTTTGGTGAATTTCTGCAGTACGCCTTGTCAATGTGTTTCTGTATTTCTGTTGATGATCCAAGTGAGGGGTAAACGTCTGTATCTGAGCAGAAAGCAAATGTCCTGAACATTAATGAACCACATTTAGAACAGTCAATGGTAAGTTGTGGCTTTATACTCCAGATTTATTCATTGAACTTCAATTCCAGGGCTGGAATTTGAACCCACATTCCCCAGAGAATTAAATCTGTGTTTTAGAATGATTAATCCAGCAACATGCCCCAGTGTAGGCTCACTTTCTGCGTTTCTCCAGCATTTTCAGTGTTTGTTAGCCATCTAAGTGTAACGTGCCTTGCTGCTCAGTGAGTAGCTTTCTTCACGCAGCAAAGTTGTGGGTTCACGCAGCACTGGCTGATATCCCCAGTGCAGTACTGAGTGAATTCTGCACTCCCTGTTTGTTGCAGCTCTGTGTGTGCGGTAATGCTGCTGAGTTTCTTTCCTACACAACAGTGACTATGTCTCAAAACCAATTCATGACTGTAAAGGACTTTGGGGCATCCTAAGGTTGAGAAAGGTGCTACAGAGATGCAGCTATTTCCCTTTTGTTTAAACCCACGCCCTTGGTTGATGAATGTGCTTCTTCCCTCATTAGAGGAAAGGCAGATGGTGGTCTGTTCACCCAGACATCCCTGGGGACCTGAGCTGATGTGGGAATCGAACCCATGCTATTGGCGTCACTGCATTGTAAAGCAGTAGACCAACCAACTGAGCTCCAGGGCTGCCTGCTCAATCTCTCCCCTTGCCTAAACCACCACCAGCTGACACACTCTAACGAGAGAGCAGTTCCTCAGGACGATGCTGACTTTAGCCCATCCTACCAGGTACGGCCTGTTCAGGTTTAACAGGAGTTCTGTGCTTCTGAATTTTAATCTGGTGCAATCTGTAACTGAAACTTGTGGCTCGCAGTTACTATCACTGGCTTCAATGCACGGCCAGAACGTATTAACTGATGACAATGAGAGATTATCCTGTAGTTAACCTTGGTTAGGAAGAGCCGAATGGGCACACGGAAATTTCCACCCAAAGTCTACAAAACAGAGTAGGCCCTTCGAGTCTGCTCTACCATTCAATAGGATCATGGCTGGTCAGATTTTAACCTCCATTCCTGCATATCCCTGATAATCTTTCATCCCTTTCTCTGTCTCTGCCTTAAAAATATCTAAAGATCCTGTCTTGTAAGGAGACAATTCCAAAGACTCTTAAGCCTCTGAGAGAGAAGATAAATCTCCATATCCATCTCGAATAGGTGCCCCCTTATTTATAAACTCCGACCCCGGTTCTAGATTCTCCCACAAGAGGAAACATCCTTTCCACATTCATCCAGCCAAGTCCTCAGGATCTTCTATGTAGAGTCTTGCAGCATAGAAACCGGCCCTTCGGTCCATCATGTCTATACCGACCAACAAACCGCACTCATCCCATTTATATATGTTTCAATCAAGTCACCTCCAAATCTTCTCAACTCCAGAAGATACAGGCTTAGCTCTAGCCTTACCTCAGAAGGCAATTTGCTTATTTCAGGTATTAGTCTGGTAAACCTCCTGTGATCTCCTTCTGACACATTAATATCTTTCCAGAAGTACGGTGACCAGTACTTTACACAGTGCACAGGGTGCAGTCTCGTCAGTACCCTGTGTAACTGAAGCATACCGTCCCTACTCTTGTATCCAATTCCCCTCACAATAAAACATAAGGTTCTGTTAAGTTTCCTGTAACAACAGCCTTACCTTCTGTGCTTCATGTGCTAGCCACCCAGATCTCCCAGTATCTCAGAGCTCTGCAGCCCCTCATTGTTGAGGTAATATGTTTCCGTCTTATCTTTCCTGACATCAAGGAGAATTTGACATCTTTCCACATTATTCTCCACTTGCCTGGTCTTAACCCACTCACGTAACTAATCTATATCTGTTTGGTGGCTTCTTATGTCAATCTCCACAACTCACTTTCCTCCCTATCTTTGTGTCATCAGCAAAATCTAGTTACTGTGCCTTTGCTCACTTTATCCAAACTGTTTCCATAAATTGTGTAAAGAGTTGAGGCCTCAGCACTGACCCCTGTGACACTCTACTTGTGACATCCTGCCAACCTGAAAATGGTCCATCTATTCCCACTCTCTGCTTCCTGTTAGCCTGTCAATCTCTGTCTGTGCCAGTATGCTTCACCCGCACCATGAGCTTTCATTTTCCACAGTAGCTTTGATGTGGCACCTTATCTGATGCTTTCCGTGTTCACCTTGGCTCATGTCTAACGAGACTAGGGCATAAGCTGAAGCGAGATGTGAGTTTAATTTCAGAAACCCAGTCCAGTACTGTTAGGCCTCAAACACAGTGAACTACAAGGACATTGGTGAGACCACTTTGGAATACTGTGTACATTTCTGCTCTCTCTGCTATAGAAAAGATATCTTAAAACTTGAAAAGGTTCAGCAAAGATTTACGAGGATGTTGCCAGGATTGGAGGGTTGGAGCTATAGGGAGGGGTTGAACAGACTGAGGCTATTTTCCCTGGAGCGTCAGAGGCTGACAGGTGACCTTTATTGAAATTTATAAATTCATGAGGGGCATGGATAGGGTGAATAGGCAAGGTCTTTTTCCCAGGGTAGGGGAGTAAACTAGAGGGCGCAGGTTTAAGGTGAGAGGGGGAAAGATTTAAAAGGAACCTCGGGCAACTTTTTTCATTCCGGGGGTGGTGCGTGTATGGAATGAGCTGTCATAATAGGTTGTGGGGGCTAGAACAATTAAAAAATTTAAAGGGCATCTGAATGGGGACATGAATAGGAAAGAGTTTAGAGGGATATGGGCCAAATGCTCGCAAATGGGACTAGATTAATTCGGAATATCTGGTCGGTGCAGATATGTTGGACCAAACGTTCTGTTTCCATACTGTATATCTCTATGACTCTGACTACATTCTTCCTACTTTGCTATGTCCCTCAGACTTGCAAGATGTTCAAAGGTAGCCCCAGAGAGAATGAGAAGGAACCTACATGCTATGGTGCACTGCACACCCTCCCAAAGAACTATACAACCAATCAGAGACAGCATGAACTGCCAATCTTGGAGTCAGAGATAACACAGTGTGGAGCTGGAGGAACACAGCAACCAGGCAGCATCAGAGGAGCAGGAAAGCTGATGTTTCAGGCCTGAAGAAGGGTCCTAACCTGAAACATCAACTTTCCTGCTTCTCTGATGCTGCCTGGCCTGCTGTGTTCCTCCAGCTCCACACTGTGTTCTCTGTACACACCAGGGAAGTACTTCTGAAGCCCGTTATTGTTACAATGTAGAAATGGCAGCCAGTTTTACACAGAGCAAGATCGTATAGTATGACATTAATTTCATAATCTATTTTGGACGTCGGTGGATGGCAAGGTACTATCTGCGATGTTGGGGTGGCCCGTGTGCCATGGGGTCTTTTCCACCCACGCAGACAGGGTCCTGGCTTAAGTCGCCTCAGAAATTGGCACCTACAGTAAGCTGCGACCCTGCAACCCAGGGAGGTTGAATCCCCGAGTGGAAGCTGAATGCTAGGCTGCCTGAGACAGAAATGGGTGCGCTCCAGACTGGGGAATCCGTGGGGAGAAAGCAGAGTTAACCTCTCGAGCCCGGTGACTTTTCATCGGAACCGCTTTCTAACCCTGTCTCTCTCTCACACGCGGAATTCTGCCTAGACCCGCTCAGGTTCCCCAGCAACAGATCTCCAGCGCCCACGGTTCTTTGGTTTATTTGAGTTATTCTCACACATTTCCTGCCTGCTCCTGCGGCTTTACACTGCACGAGTCATCACTCCCGAGAATGTGCTTTGCTACAACGACAACCAGGCGCCTTCCCAATGCAGTGGTTCGAATGATAGTCTGAAATCAATAAACCTATATGAGAGTTCAAACCCTCCTGCTGCCTGGAGCTTGTTGTATATTTAATTATCGTAATCACTTTAGGAAAGGTGATTAAATTAATGTTTCAAATGAGCAGTCACACCAGATGTTTGAGGAAGCGCAATGCTTCTGTTGTTTTGCCTGATCATATTTACATGAGAAATGATATACAGTGCCAGTTAGATGTGGCTCACAATAGACTGTAGAGAAACACCCATAGCCATGGATCAGTGTGACTCTCTCAGCCTTTATCACGGCCATAAATAATTCCTTATTCTCTTTGTTGCCTCTGTAGGTTGTTTGAATTCAGTATCGGATCTGGATAACAGCAAATGATGTCTGCCAAAGGAAAGGTAATGTGGGCATCTTCAGGAATCAAAGGTTGCGGGGAGAAAGCAGGAACAGGAGCTTGAGTTGGATGATCAGCCATGATCATATTGAACGGTGGAGCAGGCTCAAAGGGCTGAATGGCTGACTCCTGCCCCTAGTTTTCTGTTTCTGTGTGTTTCTCACGCTGCGCATGCGTCGACTCAATGGAGGCTGAGGGGAAAGGGAGTTCAGCCCCCCACCCCCCCACAGCCCACCGAGCCATCATCAAGGTCCTGCATTTGCATAGCACCTTTCGCAACTTCAGGGCATCGGGAGTCGCTCCATGGCTGATGATTTTGCAAGTGTGCTGACTGTTGTCACAGAGGAAACTGGGACCCAGTTAGCGCACAGGAAGATCCCACAGACAGCAGTGACCAGATAATTGATTTTCTTTCTCCCCCCAGCGGTGTTGGTCAGGGAATCACTGAGAAGTGCTGGGGATGTTGTCTCTGGTGGGTCTGGGTAATTAGCTGGACCTCGGCCAGCGTCACAGAAACAGGTCTTTGCACGTCATTCTTGCGTTGCTGTTTGTGGGATCTTGCTGTGTGAAAACTGTCAGCCATACTCCAAAGGTACAACAGTGACAATATCTTGTTCTTCTGCTCAAGTACTCATCAAATATTGAACCAACTGACATCACACGGTTTTGCTTATTTCACTTAACAGATGTAACTAAATATTGAAGATTAGAGAAAGCTGTGGGAGACGCCAATGAATAGTGATTAAATCATGGGAAGAGAAATGAGGTGTATGGAGCTTGATGGTAAATGTCAGTAATCACTGCAGCGTTAAACTGTGTAGAGGGAGCTCTATATCTAACCCTGTGCTGTCCTACAACTATTTGATGGGGATAATATAGAGAGGGAAATTCCTCTGTATTTAACCCTGTACTATATCTGTTCTGGGAGCTTTTGATGGGGACAGTGTGGAGGGAGGTTTAATTTTAGTTGAAAAGAGTAGAGGAAGCTTTACGCTGTATCTAAACCCCGTACTGTCCCTGTCCTGGGAGTGTTTGATGGGGACAATGTGGAGGGAGCTTTACTCTGGGACAGCATTGGTTTTGATACAGAATAAAGCTCCCTCTACACTGACCCTGTCAAACACTCTCAGGACTGGGGTAACATCAGGGGGTTCGGTGCAGTCCTGAGAGTGTTTGATTGGGACAGTGTTGAGGGAGCTTTACTTTGTATCCATCACACACTGACTGTGCCCTGCAGTGCTGAGTTGTGACTGGTGAAAACATGAAGAAAATTTACCTGACCTGTAAAATTCCCAGCCTTTTAGCTGCTAAGGTGACTTGGTACATGGGAAAGCCAAAACTGTTGGTTGTAGGCCATTTCTGAACGGCAATGCGACTGAGTGTCAAGGGAATGTGATTGGATATTAACTTGCTGGGAGATAGTCATAAGATTGAGATCATTGTTGTGTGGTATTTGAGGACCTCAAATGTTATCAGCCCATGGTCACCCACTATATCTGTCCAGTGCCTACAGACTGACTGCTTTAGTCTCTGGCAAGCCTTGGGGTGTGCATTAGACAGACAATTGTCATGTTTTACCATGATTCTCTAAGTGAGTTTAAGATTTGACCTCGGGAGGGAGCAAAGGAGAGGTGTAGGTAATAAAGTGTAGAGTCCATTTTAGCTAATGCGTGGCCTAACAGCAAATTGACTGAAGAAAGGTCTAGGCCCAAAACATCAGCCTTCCTGCTCCTCTGATGCTGCTTGGCCTGCTGTGTTCATCCAGCTCCACACCTTGTTATCAGATTCTCCAGCATCTGCAGTTCCTACTATCTTTGACTGAATAACCAGTCAGCTCGGTGCTTGATAATCATCAGACAAATTGATTTTTTTTGTTTGCACAGGGAAAGATGTTGAATTATTTGTGTGCTGGAATATAACGTTCTGGTTTCTGGGGTGTCCAATGCAGCTTATTGTGTTGTAGTTCTCAAGCTGAGCCTTAATTAACGAGAAGGTGCTTCTGTCCATGCCAGGAGAGAGTGAGATACACCAGCGGGGAGCTAGCATTTAGATTAGACTTTTTTTTTTAAAAAGTGCTCCAGCGGAGGGGAGTTTCATTGTTTTAGCCTCTGGAGGATGAGTTACGCTGCGAGTGTTAGAAAGCCCATTCACAGATGTAAGGTGATTGGTTGGAAGGATTAGAGGGGAGGTGAGGAAAAACATTCTCACCTGGACACAGATAGTAGGAACTCACCTGGACACAGGTGGGCACCAGGAATTCGCTGCCTGTTTTGGGGGTGATTTGGAATAAATCCCTGAGCTCGGTGAGAAGGGCCCAGGATCTGCAGCCAGAGCGCTGACATCCACAAGGCTAATGACCAGATGCTGGGTTAGAAAGGGCAGCTGGTTTATTTGCCTGGCACAAACACCGTGGACCAAATGGCCTCTTTCTGTGCTGTAACAGTGAAACTTCTGAAACAATGTATAGGTTGCAGCTAACAGAATGATCTGAACCAAATAAACTCAATGTATGTTGCTCATTCAGACTGAGCTCATGTATTGTCAGTCGTTACAAGTGGTTAGCCCTGCTGCCTCACAGCACCAGGGACCCAGGTTCGATTCCAGCCTCAAGCGACTGTGTGGAGTTTGCACATTCTCCCCGTGTCTGTGTGGTTTTCCTACAGGTGCTCCGGTTTCCTCCCACAGTCCAAAGATATGCAAGATCAGTCATGCTGAATGACCCCGTAGTGTCCAACAATGTACATTTATTAAAGTAAATTCCCTCTCCCACCCCTCGACCTATCTGATCCAGGTCCTGTTGTACTCTGAGATAAACTTCTTCACTGTCCGCTACACCTCCTGTTTTGGTGTCATCTGCAAACTTACTAACCATACCTCCTTTATTCACATCCAAATCACTTATATGGTGGATTAGCCATGGGAAATGCAGGGGTACAGGGATGGGGTATGGGGTGGGTTTGGGTGGGATGCTCTCAGGAGGGTCGGTGGAACTCGATGGGCCAAATGGCCTCTTTCTGCACTATAGGGGTTCTGTGATTTGGCAAACTAAACCAAATTTGAATAAATTAGGAAGTTAAAGGAACATTGTGTGTTTAAATTAGAAAAAAAAGTTGAATTACTTAGAAGTTCAGACTGCGTCTGTGGATGGATTCAGAGTTAGTGTTTTGAGTCAGGATGGCCTTCTCGTTAGAACTGGTCGTGCGCACACATACATGAGTCATGCAGAACTTAAACAGGAGGTATGAAGGCTAAGCTCCTTCTCTTGTGCTGCTCAGGACTAGAAGCAAGAAAACAAACCGAGAAAGGGAACACCAATTTATACAGCATGAATAAATGGCTCCTGATTGGTTGGACCATGGTTGGCATGGCAATGCAGCAGAAACTGTTAACTGTCAATCTTAGATAACAAGGTGTAGAACTGGAGGAACACAGCAGGCCAGGCAGCATCAGAGGAGCAGGAAAGCTGACGTTTCGGGTCTGGACCCTTTAACTGTCAATCTTAATTGCAAAACTCACACCAGGCAGGATGGCCCTGATTGGTCAGGGCATTGCTATGCAGCAGGGGTTGGCACATTTCCAGATCCCAGTGGTCAGTGAGAAACATACAATGGATGGATTATTCCTTTTTTCTGCAAAGGATAGGGTCCTGTGTGTAAATTCATGTAGCTTCTAGTCACTTAAACTGAAAATAAAATGCTTTCTTTTAAACTGAATGTAAAGCTCCTTCGACACTGTCTCCATCAAATACTCCCACGACAGGGTTAGATACAAAATAAAGCTCTCTCTATTCTTTTAACCTGAAAAAAAAAGGCAGGACCATCATTGTGACCTCAGCCAGTACAGGAACGGAATCCAACAAACTGAGCTAACAGTGCGTTGCTGGAGTGGAGATAGCTGATGCCAGGAAATGAGTATCTCCCTTCTGCCATATGAATGATTTGGATGTGAATGTAGGAGGTATGGTTAGTAAATTTGCAGATGACACCAAAATAGATGGTGTAGTGGAGAGTGAAACAGTTTGTCTCTGAGTTCAACAGGATCCTGATCAGATGGACCAATGGGCCAGGGAATGGTAGATGGAGTTTAATTTAGGTAAATGTGAGATGTTGCATTTTTGGTAAGGCAAGCCAGGGCACGACTTGCACAGTTAATGGTAGGGCACTGGGGAGTGTCGTCGAACAACAGGACCTAGGGGTGCAGGTGTATAATTGCTTGAAAGTGGAGTTGCAGGTAGATAGGGTGGTGAGGGGGGCATTTGGTACGCTTACCTTCATTGGTCAGTGCATTGAGTATAGGGGTTGGGAGGTCATGTTACAGCTGTACAGGACATTGGTGAGGCCACTTTTGGATACTGCGTTAAGTTCTGGTCTCTTTTGCTATAGGAAGGATGCTGTGAAACTAGACAGGGTGCAGAAAAGATTTACAAGGATGTTGCCCAGGCTGGAGGGTTTGAACTATAGGGAGAGGCTGAATAGGCTGGGACTATTTTCCCTGGAGCATTGGAAGCTGAGGGGTGACCTTATAGAGGTTTATAAAATCATGCGGAGTGGCCTGGATAGTGAAGGTCCTTTTTTGCTAAGGCAGGGGAGTCCCAAAACTAGAGGGGCATAGGCCTAAGGTGAGAGGGGAAGGATTTAAAAGGGACCCGAGGGGCAACGTTTTCATGCAGAGTGTGAGGTGTGTATGGAATGAGCTGCCGGAGGAAGTGGTACAATTTTTAAATGGCATCTGGATGGGTATATGAATAGGAAGGATTTAGAGGGATATGGCCCAAATGCTGGCAAATGGGTAAATCAGTTTAGAATGGTATCAGAGATAATAGGTACTGCAGATGCTGGAGAATCCGAGATAACAAGGTGTGGAGCTGGATGAACACAGCAGGCCAAGCAGCA
>JAHRHZ010000289.1:43261591-43296532 GCA_024137785.1 Ginglymostoma cirratum | reverse complement strand
AAACGTCAAGCTTTCCTGCTCCTATGATGCTGCTTGGCCTGCTGTGTTCATCCAGCTCCACACCTTGTTATCTCAGTTTAGAATGTCTGGTTGGCATGGACGAGTTGGACCAAAGGGTCTGTTTCAGTGCTTGTACAGCTCTGTGATTCTTTGTCTCTATGACTGTATCACCTTGTTTATTTTCACCCCTCCTATCATGTTTCAGTTGAAAGTCAGCACCTCTGACTGTGCTGCACTCCCTCCTCACTGCATAGGGACTGTTTCCCTGGGGTAGGTGCTCTGCTCTCTGGACTGAGCTTTAAACCGATGGCAGAGGGTAATGTCTGTCTCGAAAGCATCCCTGAAAAGGTAGATTATCCAGTCAATTCAGCATTGTATTGCTGAGCTTACGGTGCGCATATTGGTTGAATTGGTTGTTGTTTCCTACTTTACAACAGGGGCTACATTTCAAAATATATTTCGTGGGCTGCGCAAAGTCTCAAGGCCATGAGGTTGTAAAAGGTTCTATAGAAATGTAAGTTCTTTCAGTTGTTGGAGTCAGTCCCTCCACGGGAATCACAGCAGCCATTTCAGAAACACATCTCCTCAAGACCCACGGATGGGGGAGGAGAATTTGACTGAGCTTGCTAAAATACTTTGAACTTTATGGCACCAATTGTATGAGTTGTAATTTCAGTGGTTACTCTGAACAAACAAAGAGCATTTATTTTAGCTGTTGACCTTAGAACTGTGATTGTGCAGCGAGCTCATTGATTCCCAACCTGTCTGTGATCTTTTGAGATACTGTGTGTTATAACAGCAATACTGTCAGATATAAAATACAAATTTATTCATTTAAGGAACGTAGGGAATTATTGCCCTAGTTGCCCCTTGAGAAGGTGGTGGTGGTGAGCTGCTTTCTTGAAACACTGCAGTCCACATGCTGTAGGCAAACCCACGATGCCTTTCGGGAGGGAATTCCAGGACTTTGACCCAGCAACATATATATTTCCAAGTCAGGATGACGAGTGGCTTGGGGAGTTCTTGTAGTTGGTGGTGTTCCCATGTATATGCTGCATTTGTATTTCTTGACAGAAATGATCATGGGTTTGGTAGGTGCTGTCTAAGGATCTTTGAACTTGTGCAGTGTGTCTTGTAAATATTAACTACCAACTTGATGGAATTCTTTGAGGAAGTGACAAAGATGATAGAAGAGGGAAGGGCTGTGGATGTCATATACATGGACTTCAGTGAGGCGTTTGATAAGGTTCCCCACGGTAGGCTGATGGAGAAAGTGAAGTTGCATGGGGTCCAGGGTGTACTAGCTAGATGGATAGAGAACTGGCTGGGCAACCGGAGACAGAGAGTTGTAGTGAAAGGGAGTTTCTCAAAATGGAGAACTGTGACCAGTGGTGTTCCACAGGGATCCGTGTTGGGACCACTGTTGTTTGTGATATACATGAATGATCTGGAGGAAGGTATAGATGGTTTGATTAGCAAGTTTGCAGACAATACTAAGATTGGTGGAGTAGCAGATAGTGAAGGGGACTGTCGGAGAATGCAGCAGGATATAGATAGATTGGAGAGTTGGGCAGAGAAATGGCAGATGGAGTTCAATCCAATCCAATTCAAGAGCGAACTATACGGTAAACGGAAAAGCCCTGGGGAAAATCGATGCACAGAGAGATCTGGGTGTTCAGGTCCATTGCACCCTGAAGGTGGCAACGCAGGTCAATAGAGTGGTCAAGAAGGCATACGACATGCTTTCCTTCATCAGACGGGGTGTTGAGTACAAGAGTTGGCAGGTCATGTTACAGTTGTACAGGACTTTGGTTCAACCACCTTTGGAATACTGCGTACAGTTCTGGTCGCCACATTACCAAAAGGATGTGGATGCTTTGGAGAGGGTGCAGAGGATGTCCACCAGGATGTTGGCTGCTACGGAGGGCGCTAGCTATAAAGAGAGGTTGAGTAGATTAGGTTTATTTACATTAGAAAGACAGAGGTTCGGGGGGACCTGATTGAGGTCTACAAAATCATGAGAGGTATAGACAGGGTGGATAGCAAGAAGCTTTTTCCCAGAGTGGGGGACTCAATTACTAGGGGTCATGATTTCAAGGTGAGAGTTTAAGGGAGATATGCGTGGAAAGTTCTTCATGCAGAGGGTGGTGGGTGCCTGGAATGCATTGCCTGCGGAGGTGGTAGAGGTGGGCACGATAGTGTCATTTAAGATGTATCTAGATAGATACATGAATGGGCAGGGAGCAGAGGGATTCAGATCCTTGGAAAATAGGCGACGGGTTTAGATAGAGGATCTGGATCGGCACAGGCCTGGAGGGCTAAAGGGCCTGTTCCTGTGCTGGAATTTTCTTTGTTCTTTGTTCTAAACACTGCTGCTGCTGAGCGTTGGTGGTGGAGGGAGTGGATGCTTGTGGATGTAGTGCCAGTCAAGCGGCTGCTTTGTTCTGGATAGTGTTGAGCTTCTTGAGTGTTTGTTGGAGCGGCACCCAGCCAGGCAAGTGGGGAGTATTCCATCACATTCCTGACTTGTGCCTTGTAGGTGGTGGATGGGCTTTGGGGAGTCAGGAGATGAGTTACTCTCTGCAGTATTTAAGGTTCCAGAATCCTTTGGAGCATTTACGGTCTATTTTTTAAACGAAAAAATTGTAAAATGTTCCATGTGCAGATGGTGGTTTCAGGGATGATAGATGAATAGTTCAGGAGGTTTTCTGCCCACAGTTTTGCTCTTAGGCTGTCAGTGTAGCTCCTTCACTGTGGAGGTGAGGTGTGAGGGTGTGCAGCTGGATTCATGGCTTGAAATTGTCCTCTGAGAAATTAATAATTCATCTCTTTTTAATCGAAATGCCCATGTCCGCTGTTTAAACAGCTAGGTGTTGACTTTTGGAAGTTTGTGGGCACCATTATCTCGTTTAGGCAGTTGACAATTTATTAATGAATCCCAGGGTAGGGGAGTCCAAAACTACGGGGCAGCTGTTTAAGGTGAGAGGGGAAAGATTTAAAAGGGACCTGAGGGACAACTTTTTCTCACAGATGGTGGTGCGTGTATGGAATGAGGTGCCAGAGGAAGTGGTGGAGGCTGGTACAATTACAACATTTAAATGGCATCTGGATGGCTACACGAATAGGAAGAGTTTAGAGGGATAAGGACCAAATGCTGGACTAGTTCAGTTTAGGATACCTGGCCAGCATAGACAAGTTGGGCCAAAGGGCCAGTTTTCATGCCGTATGACTCTCTGGCTCTAATTGTTTGATAGTTTGAGTTTGAGAAACAGCAGTTTAGATATAATGTGTTAGTTATACAGACATAAAAGGTACTGCAGATGCTGGAGAATCTGAGATAACAAGGTGTGGAGCTGGATGAACACAGCAGGCCAAGCAGCATCAGAGGAGCAGGAAAGCTTGATGTATATCAAATATACAATTTGATAACAGTTTATGCTGGCACGGACTGGATTGGTTTCATTTAAGATGTTGGGGTAGCTCCCTGCTTTCTCTCTCTGGGCTGTTAGAGAGCTCTTCCCTGTGCCTTTCTGCTCGCTCCCATCTGAGAAAGCAGCTCTCCTCCGCTCCTGGTTGTATTTCTCAGACAAGTAGCTTGCCTCATATGCATTGTTCACCTGAACCCTTTTGGCCAACAATCATGGGACAATGACTCTTGCCCTTGGGTGATCATTGTCCCCTTGCCCACCCCCATGTGAATGTTAGTTTTCTTGTAAGAGAAAAAAGCCTTATTTTTGAAAACCCTGCACTCCTAACAGGGTAGTGCGGGACCCAGTAAATACTTTGTTTACACCGGAAGTTGTGACTTTGTCACCGTTAAAACGAGGCCTCCTGCTGCACAGAAAGTACTGAATAGGAATTTGAATTAATATGGGTTTTAGGGCAACCTGAATTCCGGTGTAGGCTAACAGATAGGGAATTCCACACGCCACAAGAGTATTGAACTGTATAAATTTATTACGGCTTGTCTTGCTCATCTCTCAAACAACACAAAGGGCCTCTCATCAGCTCAATGAGTGAGAGATAGTAGGAACTGCAGATGCTGGAGAATCTGAGATAACAAGGTGTAGAGCTGGATGAATGCAGCAGGCCAAGCAGGATCAGAGGAGCAGGAAGGCTGATGTTTCGAGCCTAGACCGTTCTTCAGGACAGGGGGAGGTGGATAGAAGATGGATAGAGGAGAAGATAGGTGGAGAGGAGACAGACAGGTCAGAGAGGCGGGAGTGGAGCCAGTAAAGGTGAGTGTAGGTGGGGAGTTAGGGAGGAGATAGGTCAGTCCAGGGAAGGCGGACAGGTCAAGAGGGCGGGATGAGGCTAGTAGCTAGGAGATGGGGGTGGGGCTTGAGGTGGGAGGAGGGGATAGGTGGGAGGAAGGACAAGTTAAGGAAGGGGGGGACAAGTTGAGCTGGTTTTGGGATGCGGTTAGGGGAGGGGAGATTTTGAAGCTTGTGAAGTCCACATTGATACCATTGGGCTGCAGGGTTCCCAGGCTGAATATGATTTGCTGTTCCTGCAACCTTCGGGTGGCATCATTGTGGCATTGCAGGAGGCCCAGGATGGACATGTTGTATGCGGAATGGGACGGTGAGTTGAAATGGTTTGCGACTGCGAGGTGCAGTTGTTTAGAGCGAACCGAGCGTAGGTGTTCTGCAAAGTGGTCCCCAAGCCTCCACTTGGTTTCCCCGATGTAGAGGAGGCCACAGCGGGTACAGCGGATACAGTATACCACATTGGCAGATGTGCAGGTGAACGTTTGCTTGATGTGGAAAGTCTTCTTGGGGCCATGTCTCAATGAGTGAGATGGTCACTCAATGCAAAGTCAAGAGAGTTCATGCACTCCTCTCCAGAGACCGAGCACAACCTCCAGGCTGACCCTTGGAATTTGCTGAGGGAGTGCTGCACTGTCGGAGGGTCAGCACAGAGGGAGGGAGCGCCGCGCTGTCTGCGGGTCAGTGCTGAGGGAGTGCCGTGCTGTCTGCGGGTCAGTGCTGAGGGAGTGCCGTGCTGTCAGAGGGGCTAGCTCTCAGATGATGTATTTAAACCAAGACTGATCCCCTAAGAGAATATCCCATGTCACTATCTTGATGAAAAGTGGGGGAGCTGCCTCCTGTCATTGGCAATATTTATCCCTCATACTTTCCCTTTCTTTGTAACTACTTAAATTGTCTAGCGATAGCAAGAAGTGCAGATGCTGGAGCCAGAGATAACAAAGTGTAAGAAGGGTCCTGACCCGAAACATCAGCTTTCCTGCTGTTCTGATGCTGCTTGGCCTGCTGTGTTCATCCAGCTCTACACTGTGTTATGTTTAAATTGCCTCATGTTTGTCATCATTAAATATTTCACCCACGCTGTCTCTTTCCTGAATATCTAAAGGGGTGGGGAGTGAGCGTGGCTGATGTAGTGAGCTTGAGTACATTCAGCACCGCGCACGCAACCCCCTCCCACCAACCCCAGAGTGACAAGCCTGATATTTCGATTCTCCTGGCTGTAACCATATATGAGAAAGCAGTGAATGCAGTGAGGCCGTGTCAGTGAGAAACCCTGTTATAAATAACTTGGCTGGCTGTTGCCAGGAGCAGCTGTACACTAAGTGTGTGCCTAGGGGTGGCACTCTGTGGGGGAGGGGAGGTGCAAGCGGACACACGGGGGCCCCCCCCCCCCCGAGCTTGGGGGCCTGTCTGCGATTGGAAATGATAATTGCAAGGATGAAGCCAGGCAGCTGCAGCACATTTAGTGGCAACAAAATGCCATGAATTTTGGGCATTCTTCGGGATGTTGCTTAATCCAGATCTCTGTAGCAACAGGAAGACGCCATTCAGTCCCTCAAATTTGGACCGGCCCTTCAGTTGAATCATGGCCGGGGCTACACTTTCAATTCTGTTTTCCTGTATCTGCTTGATCGAAGTTAATCCGATCGAAATCTCAAGATGCATGTAATTGGCCCAGCCTTTGAAACCAACTGGAGAGGAGTTTCCGGATTTCCTCTCTTCTATTTTGTGCGTGTGTGTATGTGTGTGTGAAGTGGTTCCTGATTTCACTCCTGAACAGCCCAACTTTAATTTTAAAATCTGGCCCTCCGTTCTGGGTTCTGAATGAGAACTCAGGAAATAGGAGCAGGAATGGGCCATTCAGCCCATCAGTTCTGTTCCCCTTTTCAATATGATCGTCGCTGATCTTGGGATTCAGCTGGACTTGCCACACTGCTATCCCATGATGCCCTGAGAGACCAAAGTTCTGTCTGCTGAGTCCTCAGTATGTCCGTCGATGGACCAATTTGCAACATTTCGGGTCAAGGTTTGCAAAGATTCACCACTCTGTGAGGAAGACATTTCTCCTCATCTCGGTCTTAAATGATTGCACCTTCTTCCTGAGATTATACCATCCTGTTCGATACAGACACAGAAATTGTTTCAAACACTTCACAATTTTTTTTTAATTCGTTGGGTCTTGGTATTAATGGCCAGCATTTATTGCCCATCCCTAATTGCCTCTGGCTGTATTGCTTTAGGTCTGGAGTCACACAGAGGCATAGAATCCTTACAGTGTGGAGCAGGCCATTTGGCCCATCAAGTCAACACCAACGCTTCGAAGAGCATCCCAACCAGACCCATCCTTCCAACCCCTGTATTTCCCACGGTTAACCCACCTAACCTGCACATCTTTGGACTGTGGGAGGAAACCAGAGCACCTGGAGGAAACCCACACAGACACGGGGAGAATGTGCAAACTCCCCACAGATAGTCGCCTGAAGGTGGAATCGAACCTGGCTCCCTGGCGCTGTGAGCCATCATACTACCCATATGTACTAGGCAAAAGACATTAGTCAGCCAGGTGGGGTTTTTACAACAAGCATTAGATGCTTAATTCCAAATTTTTTAAAAATTGAAATCAAAATACATCATCTGCCACGGTGGAATTCGAACCTGGCTCCCCGAAAAATTATGTGACTCTCTGGATTAATGATCTCATGATAGAGATCACACATTTTCCGTCTAAAATCCAGTGAATACAGGCCCGGTTTTCTCATCTTCTCATTCCAGAGCACCCGCTCCCTCATCTCAGGAGTCAGTCTCGTGAACCTTCGCTGTATCACCTCCAGTGCTTGTATATTCTTTGTAAAAGCAGAGGCCATGTCTGTAAACAGACATGATGGACCAAAGGGCCTGTTCCTGTGCTGTACTGTTCTATGTGCTCCAGATGCGCAATCATCCAAACCCTGTAGAACTGCAGCAAGACCTCTGTATTCCTGTACTCCACTCCTATTGTAATAAATTCCTTCATGCTATTACCTGTCACATGCCACGTGTACCTGTGAATATCCCAACAAGGAACTGCAGTAGGCCACTCGGCCCTTCGAGCCTGCTCCGTCATTCAATAAGACCACGGCTGATCTGATTTTAACTTCAGCTGCACGTTCGTGCATATCCCCAATTTATCTTTCAACCCTGCGTGCTAATGCTCTGTGTTCCTTTCCCGCTCCGTCAGGAAAACAACCAGCATAATCAAGGGCCACTCCCAACCTGGTGAGACTCTCTTCCACCCTCTTCCATTGGGCAGAAGATATAAAAGTTTGAAAATACATCCAATCAGATTCAAGAACAGCTCCTTCCCTGCTGTTATCAGACTCATGAACAGACCTCTCACAGTTCTGCGCTCTCTCTCGCCGTTTCTCTCTCTGCACCTTCTCTGTAGCTGTAACACTGCATTCTGCACTGTGTCCTGCTACCCCGATGCACTTTGTATGGTACGATCTGCCTGCATAGCACACAAAACCATATTTTTCACTGTATCTCACTACATGCAGCTGCAATAAATAGATCAATCAGGTCTGGAGAATTGGAGAGTTCTGAAGAAGGGTCACTGACTTGAAACATGAACTCTGCTTTCTCTCCGCACCGATGCTGCCAGACCCGCTGAGTTTCTGCAGCAACTTCCATTCTTGTTTGTGTTTAATAATCTCACACTTGCCCCACATTACGTCCCGTCTTGTTGCCCACTCGCTGTGCAGTCCCCATCTCTTTGCAATCTCTCTGTATCCTCCCCACAGTTTACCTTTCCATCTCGCCCTTTTAGCATCAACGAGCTAGACCCATTGCTGTCCGTCTCCACATCAGAGACACAGTTTCTCTCTATCCTTCAGAATTCCTTTAACCTCTGAAACACCTAGATCAGATCACCCTGAGCCTGCTGTGCTCAGGGAAAGGACGAAGTCAGAGCCTGGGACCTTCCAATTTAACACTTTAAGCCCAGATGGGAATCAGTTTGCACTGCAACCTCTTGAAGGGCCAAAGCATCCTTCCTGCAATGTGGGGATCAGAACTGAACACAGTATTCCAGAATGGAATGTGACCAGTGCTCTGTGCAGCTAACTCATCACTTAATTATTCCCGTTCTTATTGCACCCCTGTGTCAAAATAAAGTCCAACATTCCATTAGCCTTTAGTTTGCATTTTTTTGGCCTGTGGATAGACTTTAAGTGATTTATGGTCTACCAGAGAGGATTTTTCTGACCTGTCACTCCCAGATTGATGGTGGGCTGATAGACGGCAAATATAATTAATTTTCTTGTTGTGGCCTCCTCTACATCGGGGAAATCAAGCGGACGCTTGGGGACCGCTTTGCAGAACACCTGCGCTCAGTTCGCACTAAACAACTGCACCTCCCAGTCGCGAACCATTTCAACTCCCCCTCCCATTCCTCAGACAACGTGTCCACCTGGGCCTCCTGCAGTGCCACTGTGATGCCACCCGAAGGCTGCAGGAACAGCAACTCATATTCCGCTTGGGAACCCTGCAGCCCAATGGTATCAATGTGGATTTCACAAGCTTCAAAATCTCCCCTCCCCCAACCACATCCCAAAACCAGCCCAGCTCGTCCCCGCCTCCCTAACCTGTCCTTCCTCCCACCTATTCCCACCTCCCACCTCAAGCCCCACCCCCATCTCCCACCTACTAACCTCATCCCACCCCCTTGATCTGTCCGTCCTCCCTGGACTGACCTATCTCCTCCCTACCTCCCCACCTACACTCACCTTTACTGGCTCCATCCCCGCCTCTTTGACCTGTCTGTCTCCTCTCCTCTATCCATCTTCTATCCGCCTCCCCCTCTCTCCCTATTTATTTCAGAACCCTCATCCCCTCCCCCATTTCTGATGAAGGGTCTAGGCCTAAAACGTCAGCATTTCTGCTCCTCTGATGCTGCTTGGCCTGCTGTGTTCGTCCAGCTCTACACCGTGATATCGGAGAAAGTGCAGAAGTGGTTTACAAGAGTGTTTCCAGGGATGAGAAATGGCAGTTTGAGGATAGATAACAAAAGTTGGCACTCTTCTCCCTGGAGAGAAGAGGGCTAAGAGGAGATTTGACAGATGTTCTGAAAATCATGGGTGGGCTGGATAAGGTAGATCGGGAGAAGCTGTTCCCATTTGCAAAAGGAGCAGAAACAAGTGGGGCAGAGATTTAGAGTGATGTGCAAATAAAGCAAGGCTGATGTGAGAAAAAAAGCTTTTTCACACAGCTGTAGTTCGGCTCTGGAACACGCTGCCTGGGAATGTGGTGGAGGCTGGTTCAAATGAGGCATTCAAGATGGCATTGGATGGTTATTTGGGTAGTAATGGTGTGATGGGATGGGAGAGGGGTGTGGAGAATGCAGGAGGCTGGTGCTGGGTGATGATGTGAGATAGTAAGAACTGCAGATGCTGGAGTCAGAGATAACACAGTGTGGAGCTGGAGGAACACAGGAGGCCAGGCAGTATCACAGGAGTAGCAAAGTTAATGTTTCGGGTCGGGACCCTTCTTCAGAAATGCTTCTTTTGTAAATGGGTAATGATGCTTGTTTGAAGAGCTGGTACAGACACAATGGGCCGAATGGCATCCTCCTGGACCATAATGTCTGTGTGATTCTGCGACACTCCCCTATTGTTTCACTCTCAGTCTGACTTTGTATCAATCTGTCATCATTCCCTTTCTGTTTGTCTTTGTTTATCTGCCTGTTCACCTTCTGTTTCATTTTCACCCCAGGTAGGGGCACCTGTTAGCTTTTTCTTTCCCTTCAGTTGCCTCTCCCAGCTTCTCTCTTTTTCACCACATTAACTCTCACTGTCGCTTTCTGTTTTTGATCCTCCTGTCTGCCTCCCTGCTCTTCTCTGTATTTCTCCGTGTGTGTCTCCCTGTCTGTCCCTCAGTCCTCTCTCTCACTCTAATCCCTGTGTTGGGGACATCATTAACACTGACTGTTTCCATCTCTGTAAAATTACCTGTCCCTGTCCCTACCTCCGTAATCTGCTGAAACCCTGATCTTCGTGATCTCCCATCTCACATATTCCAGCACCTTCCTTGTCTCCCACTTCCTGCTTGCTGTAAACATGGAGTTATGCAAACCTCTGCTGCCTGGGACTTCCTCTACCCCAACCCAGTGAATCTCATTTGCCCTATTCTCCTCTGTTCACTGATATACTGTGACCGCTGCTCAAGCAATGTCTTGGTGTGAAAATTCTCAGCCTGTTGTCAACTCCTTCCCTGTCTCTGCGATCTCCTCCGACCCCAGACCTTCTGCAATCTCTGCCTTCCTTTTATGTGACCTCTTCAGCATCCCCAGTTTTGATCAGCCTGCTGTAGGTGGACATACCTCTCGCATTCATGTGGCCATCGACTCAGAAATTCCTTCATGAAACCTCTCGGCTTTCCCTCTTTGAGATATATCAGGAAACCTAATCCAACAAAGTTGTCTTTGTTATCTCTTCTAGTATTTCCTCCTGTGACTTGATTTGATTTCTAATGTCCCTGTGAAGCTCTTCAGAATGTTTTACTCTGTTAAAGGTGCTAATAATACAAGTTGTTGTTGTATCTGTCTCCTCCCTTTCCCTATCGATCATTATCCCTTCACAAATGTCTCAAAGTTGACCAGTGTCTGCCTTTCCCACTGCACCGTCTCCTGCCGCAGTGTCTAACCTTGCTATCTGCTGATTCTATCTCTGTGCTTTGGTGTGAACGCTGAATTGCTGATAGGTTATTGCGAACAGCACAGTGTGGGCGAGATTTGTTAAACCTCAGGAGGCTAAGCGTTCCTCTTCAACGCGATTTTTAAAAATTTCCTCAGACTCTTTGCAGATCAGCAGCAATTACAGATGAGAGTTTATAACGTGAAGAGAGACATCAGTGTGTGGAATCACAGCGGAGAAACAGGGGTAGGCTGTTTAATCCCCTGAACCTGTTCTGTCATTCAGTGGTTCTTGTCTGCAGTTTATCAACTGCGCGGTTGATGCCAAAATCCCTCCCTGTGCAGTTGTGGAGCAGTGATGTTAAAGCCAGTGACGTGGAGAGGCCTCTCGAAGCTGGCTCATTCAATATACTCAAATCAGACAGACACGGATTTTTAATCATTAATAGAGTCGAGGGTTTGGGGAAAAGGCAGGAAGGTAGAGTTGAGGATTATCATGGGATTTGGGCGACATTGAACAGACTAATATTTATTAATGATCGCTAATTACCCAGAGGGCAGTTCGGAGGCAACCACATTGCTGTGGGTCTGGAGTCACATGGAGGCCAGACCAGTAAGGAGGGCAGATTCTTAGGAGGATCGACAGAATAGATTCGGAAAGGTTGTTTCTCCCTTGTGGGAGAGTCTAGAACCAGAGGGCACAATCTCAGAGTAAGAGGTCACTTACTTAAGACAGAGTCATACAGCTTGGAAACAGACCTTTCGGCCCAACCAGACCACACCCACCATGTTCCCAAACTAAACTAATCCCATCTGCCTGCTGTCAGGTGCAAAGCCATTAGTTTTCCTAAGCCTATGGTGGTATGTGGTGTGACCGCACTCCAATGTCCACTATTTGCCCGCAGAGCAAGACAGGAGTTGAGCCTTAGAGTTGTGCAGCATGGAAACAGACCCTTCAGCCCAACTCGTCCATGCCGACCAGATATCCTAAATTAATCTACTCCCATTTGCCAGCATTTGGCCAATATCCCTGTCAACCCTTCCTATTCATGTACCCATCCAGATGCCTTTTAAATATTCACTTAACAGTCACTACACTGTGTTTTCTCTCAGCTGGTATACACTGTGCCATCAAGACACACAGCCCTCTTTCTTCAAGTATTCACTTTACAAACACACGACCAAGGTCACCTCCAAGCTGAGGAAGATTTTTTTTTCCCGCAGTGAGTCATGTTCTGGAATGCACTGCATTGGAGTGCAGTGGAGGGACACAGTGTCAAAAAGCACTCGCATCATGTTGGTCAGTGAAACAGTCAGGCAGATCGTTATCTGAATGGGAAAGGGGGAGGTGCGATGAGACCTGGGTATCCTCATACACCAGTCGCTGAGAGTAAGCATTGGTGGTGAAGGAGGTAAATGGGACGTTGGCCTTCACAGGGACAGGATTCGAGTGCAGGAGCAGGGACATCGTGCTGCATTTGTACAGGGCCTTAGGGAGACCACACCTTTGTGCACAGTTTTGGTCTCCTTATCTGAGGAAGGATGTTCTGGTGACGGAGGGAGTGCAGGAAAGGTTTATCGGACTGATTCCTGGGATGGCAGGACTGACGTATGAAGAGGGACTGGTTAGGTTAGGATGAGATTCAGTGGAGTTAGCAAGAATGAATGGGAGATCTCACTGTAACTGATGAAATTCTAACAAGACCAGACAGGGTACACACAGGAAGGATGTTCACGATCAGAACCAGAACCAGAGCCAGACGGAGAATTCCCAAGGGATAGAGAGTGTCACACATTGGCTCTTCGAACCTGCTGTGCCATTTAATAAGATTTTTGGTGATCTGGTTTTAACCCCGACTCCACATTCCTGTATATCCCCTTGGGAATCAAGAATCTATCCACCTCTGCCTTAAAAATAGTTAAAAATTCTGCATCCACTGCCTTTTGAGGAAGGGAATTCCAACCTTCTGAGAGAAAATCTTTTCCCTCGTCTCTGTCTTAAACGGATAACCTGTTTTTTTTTTTAAACTGTCTCCCTTAGTTCTAGATTCTCCCAGAAGAGGAATCATCCTTTCGACATCTCCTTGCCATGCCCCCTCTGGATCTTAGATAACAAGGTGTGGAGCTGGATGAACACAGCAGGCCAGGCAGCATCATAGGAGCAGGAAAGCTTGAGGGTCTAGGCCCAAAACGTCAGCCTTCCTGCTCCTCTGATGCTGCTTGGCCTGCTGTGTTCATCCAGCCCCACACCTTGTTACCTCGGATTCTCCAGCATCTGCAGTGCCTTTTATCTCTATTACCCCTCTGGATCTTACCTGTTTCAATTAAGTCACCTCTGATTCTTTTAAACTGCGGAGGATGCAGGCTATAGCCTTGACTCACGAAGCATAAGTGCATTTGATTGAAGGGGCTTAATATGTACAGCAAGCTTTGTTTTAACTGGCACCTTATGTATTGGCACTCGCGATAAACGAGCAAAAATTATATACAGTACCTCAAGTACTGTATTACCCTAAAAAAAGAGAAAGAATTGAGGATGCTGGCAACCAGAAATCACTGGAAAAGCTCAGCAGGTCTGACAACATCTGTGGAGAGAAATCAGAGTTAACGTTTTGGGTCTAGTAATCCTTCCTCAGAACTGATAGTAGCAAGGGCAAGGTTGGTTCTTATGCAGAAGATAGGGTGGACAGAGGGGTAAGGAGTAAAGGATAGGTGGGGATAGAGCCTGAAGAGAGAGGAGAACATTTGGACATTCAAAGGGGTGGATAACGATCTGGCTTGGAGGTGAATAGCTGTTATTGAGGACTGTTAGTGGCTAACAATAGGTAATATGTGATAGAATATCATGTGATGCCAGGGCTTGGTGTGTGGGTGTTGAGGTAAGGACATGGGAGAAGGTGCCTCAAGCCTTAAAATTGTTCAACTCAACATTGAGCCCAGAAGGATGTAGAGTTCCCAAGCAGAAAATGAGGTACTGAGCTTTGCTGGAACACTGCAGCAAGCCTGAGATGGAAATGTTGGCCAGGGGGCAGGGTGGTGTGTTAAAGTGACAGGTAACTGGAGCCCTAGCGTCTTTTTTGTGAGCAGGATGTGGATGCTCTGCGAAGCGATTACCCAGCCTACACAACGTTTCCCCAATGTAGAGGAGACCATGTTGTGAGCAGCAAATGCAGTAGACCAGATTCTGGGAAGTTCTGGTGAAGTGTTGCTTCACCTGGAAGGTATGTTTAGGCCCTTGGGTAGTGGGGAGGGAGGAGGTAAATGGGCAGGTGTTGCACCTTCGCCGGTTACAGGGGAAGGTGCCATGAGGGTGGAGGGTGAGGGGGATGTTGGGACCAGGGTGTCCCAGAAGGAACAGCCCTTGCGGGAGGCTGACAGGGGTGGGGAGGGGAATGTGTGTCTGGTGGAAACTGTATTATGCTGTCCAGTTATTATAGTTTTTAATTTTGTTTACCTCAATGTAAATATACTGTTGTTCAGTCGAATGGCTACATCAAAAAATACCAACAGCTGATTCAATTTCAAGTCAATTTCTCCTCAAATACTGTGATGTCGAAGGAGTGAGTTGAGAGTGTGAGTGAGAAGGCTCTCTGCTGTTAAGTTTTATTTAAGGCAAAGTTGCATGATTATTTTAAGTGATTTATGGTGTCGGTAAAGTATAAGAGTGATGTGTATACCCCCTGCGTTACATTTCTATTACTTAGTCTGTGTGGTTTTATATTGGTTATGTGGAATATTTGATTAATCAGCCACACTTCTAGTCCCATAGTTGGCGGATAATAAAAAAGTTTACTGTAATTCTTTTAAAATGACCTATTTTTAAATCATTCATGCTGTGTTTTAAATTGAGCAGGGTGCCAGATCCGGGTATAGAGGCAGTGTGAAAGCTGCTCAGAATTTTTCTGCTAATCAAGATGCAGAAAATCTGTACAACGCGATGAAAGGATTTGGTAAGGAGGTTACCTCGGTGAAGTAAACTCTTGCACAGCTTTTGCCAGCGGGTTGCAGCCATTAGCCTTAAATAAGGGTTTGATTATCGAGGTGCCAGGACTACAGACCCTAAGCTCAAATTCTGCCACTTCCACCACCATTCTGTTTAAAAGGACAAATTCTGGAAATAAAAAGTCGATGTGAATATGTTGAAAATCCACCTGGTTCACTCATTTCCGTGAAGGAAGGAAACCCACCAGACATAGAAACCCTACAGTATGGCAGTAGCCATTCAGCCCATCCTGACCCTCTGAAGAGCATCCCACCCAGATCAGTTCCATCCCTGTAATCCTACATTTCCCATTGCTAATCCGCCTAGCCAGCACATCCCTGGACTCTATGGGCAATTTAGCATGGCCAGTCCACCTCATCTGTACATCTTTGGACTATGGGGGGAAACTGGAGCATCTGAAGGGAACCCTTGCAACACAGGGAAAATGTGCAAACTCCACACAGACAGTCACCTGAGGCTGGAAGAGAACCCAGGTCCCTGGCGCTGTGAGGCAGTAGCGCTAACCACTGAGCCACCGTGCCACCCCTATGTAGCCAAGACTATCACTGACCCCAGCACATACAGTGTGGCTGGCTTTAACCATTCTGTGAAATGGCTGAACCTGGCTCACAGTTCCCTCAAGATAGGAAGGAGGCTGTTGTGTTAAGGGTGTTGAGATTTTGCAGTAACCTTGTGATGATATCAGGGAACTACAGATCACTAAGTATAAATACCACAGTGTGCCGGAGTTAGAGCACATTCAAACTTTAGACTCTCTGGAAACACGCCTCAATACTCTCTGAGGAAGACACACCGAGCATTAACACCATGAAGTTAGATTAGCCCTTACCTAATGTACGATCAATGTCCGGCTTATCTAGGATTATCATATACAGGTATTAGTGTTAATGTACAATAAATAGTGTAACTTTGAATTTTAAACCTGAAGACAGTTTTTAACTTCTCCTCAACCAGTCAGTCTTAAATCCAACTCATGGTGTGGCATCAAACTACAGAATAAAAGACAGAACCATTGCTACCTTCCCAGGACAGCCAGGGACGGACAGCCAGTGCTGGCCTGGTATCCCAGCAATAATTCTAATGGAAGGATGAGCTCTTCAATCTGTTTGGATGCTCATCTGATACTACTGAGTGCTTGAGGAGAGATAGTAAGAACTGCCGATGCTGGAGACAGAGAGAACACAGTGTGGAGCTGGAGGAACACCGCAACCAGGCAGAAAAAATTTTCTGAAGAAGGTTTCCGACCCGAAACGTCAGTATTCCTGCTCCTCTGATGCTGCCTGGCCTGCTGTGTTCCTCCAGCTCCACACTGTGTTATCTCTGAGTGCTTAAGGCGTTGCTTTCAGTTCTCCACCTATAGCTGCTTTTTGACGGGTTACTAAGAAGCAGAAGGAATCGCTTGCTGAACATTTATTGCTTGGTGGTGAGCAGCCCATGTGGTGTAGGTAGACCTACAGTGCTGTTAGGGACGGAGTTCTAACCCAGTGACAGTGAAGGAACAGCGATATATTCCCAAGTTAGGGTGTTGTGAGTGGCTTGGAGGGGAACTTGGTGATGTTCCCATTGCATCTGCTGCCTATGTCCTTCGAGGTGGTAGGTTTGGAAGGCACTGTCACTGGAACTACAGTAAGTTGCTACAGTGCACCTTGCAGATGGTACACGCTGCTGCTGTTGTGCGTTGGCAGTGGGGGGAGTGAATGTTGAAGAGGGTGGATGGGGTGCTGGTCAACTGAGATACTTTGTCCTGTGTGGGAAGGGCCCTCCTTAATTTCTTTTCTCCTTGGTCTCCTGGTCAGGTCTAAAGGTGTGTCACAGTTGGCTATGCCACATTCACCCAGATTTGGTGGTAGAATAATGGCTGGCAATACACTGACCAACGCAGATACCCTCTGGACCAAACATGACTTGCATGATTTTTCAATGGGCTGTGGGCATCACTGGTAAGACCAGCACTTGTTGCCCATTCCTAATTAACCTTGAGCTGAACAGATGGCTCAGCCATTTCAGAGTTGACCACCACGTGGCTGAGAGTAGGCCACGCCAGGTAGGGATGGCAGACTTCCTTCCCAAAAGGACATTAGTGAACCAAGAGGGTTTTCACAACAGTTGATGAGAGTTTCACGCTCTCAATTCCTGAAACAAGGTTTATGAAGCAGACGAGTTAAAATTCTGACAGCAATGGGATTTGAACCCATGCTTCCAAAAGCAATAGCCTGGGACTTCAGATTAGTATCCAGTGACAATACCCCCATACTATCATCTCCCCAACATAGGTTAGAAAACTTGTTAAGGTGCAAGAACTGAACTCCTGTCCTTTTTCCCCATTAAATACAGGCAGTGATAAAGAAACCATCATTGACTTATTGACCTCCAGGTCCAATGCTCAACGCCAACAGATCTGCACAAGCTACAAGACTCTCTATGGAAGGGTAACTTATTATTTATGTTCTTGTGTGTGTTGAAAGATAATTTACCCTGCTTTTTATTTTCACAAATCTCGGGTCTAGAAGATGGATGTTGACGTTGAAAAGGAAGTGTGTACTGGTATAAGTTCCACATTCTCAGTGCCACCTCTAACCCCATTGCCCTGCCCCCTAATAGTTGCATGTATTTGTTTAATTCCTTCGGAAATGTGGTGGATTTTGATTCAATTGTTTCTTGTTAAAGGGTATTCTGCATTCTCATTATTTCTGGGCAAAAACCCATTCCTTCACTTTATCCTCCCTACACTGACTCTGGGCGTATTCCCACCTGTTAATCCTTCAGCAACAAGTCCCAGTAAATGTAACCCACTCACACTCATTCATAAATAGAATGCTTCTATTTGGTATCCCCTCTCAATGCAGGGATAAACCCAGTAAATGTCTTTTGCAGTGACTGAAATTTTCTTTTCATACAAACATCTAATTGGTAGGAGTAGGTCATTTGGCTCTCGGCCATCCTGTAATATCATTGAATCCCTACAGTGTGGAAACAGGTCCTTCGGCCCAACAAGTCCACACCGACCCTCAGAGCATCCCACCCAAACCCTCCTCCCTAATCTACACATCCCTGAACACTATGGAACAATTTAGCATGGTCAGTCCACCTAGCCTGCACATCTTTGGACTGTGGGAGGAAACCGGAGCACCCAGAGGAAACCCACGCAGACATGGGTTAGTCTAGGCCTGAAACATCAAGCTTTCCTGCTCCTATCATGCTGCTTGGCCTGCTGTGTTCATCCAACTTTACACTTTGTTATCTCGGATTCTCCAGCATCTGCAGTTCCTATTATCTCAGACACAGGGAGAATGTGCAAACTCCACACAGACAGTTGCCTGAGGGTGGAATCGAACCTGGTCCCTGGTGCTGTGAGGCAGCAGTGCTAACCACTGAGCCACCGTGTTCTGTTTGTTGCCCAAGCTCTACTTTCCTGGTAACCCTCCCATAACTGTGACTCACCCATCAATGAAAATTATCAACATCAGCCATCACTATGTTCAGTGACCCCATCTCCATTGCTGTCCGGGGAACAGAATTCCAGAGATTGACTACTGTCTGAATAATAAAACAATCCCCTCACAAAGGGTGGGAGAGGTTTGGAATCCTCTTCCATGAACGGCAGTGGATTCAGGGCCAACTGTTAATTTTAAATTGAAATAGATCAATTTTTGTTAAGCAAAGCTATGAAGGGATATGGGCCAAAGGCAGGTGCATGGAGTTAGGCCACAGGTCAGCCATGATCTCACTGAGTGGTAGAACAGGCTTGAGGGGCTGAAAGTCCTAGCCCTGTTCCCATTTTCCAATGACTTGAATGAGGGACAATGTATTTTTTTAAATGTGTCCCCTCGTTCTAGCCTCCCACAAAAGGGGAATCATCCGCTTAGTGACGGCCCTGTTAATTCCCCTCTGTAGCTACAGCACGTCAAACAGGAATAAAGAGTAAGTTACTTTCAGAGATCTGGCTCAGGTACAGTGGGCTGAATAATAGAATCTCTACAGTGTGGAAGCAGGCCATTCAGCCCACACTAATTTTTCCAAAGAGCATCCCACCCAGATTCACACCACCTTTTTCCATGACCAAACCAACACATCTTCAGACTGTGGGAGGAAACTGGAGCACCCAGAGGGAACCCACACAGACATAGGGAGAATATACAAACTCTATACAGACAGTCACCCCAGGGTAGAATTGAACCCACCTCCATGGGGCTGTGAGGCAGCAGTGCTAACCACTGAGCCACCACACTGTCCAGACTAGAGAAAGGGAGTAAAAGCTAAATGGATCGCTGTCTCAGAGCAACAGTACAGATGTGATGGGCTGAATTGTCTGAGGTCAAAAGGAATATGACAAAATGGAGATAACACAGCATGGCCCATTTCTGAAGAAGGGTCCCAACCTGAAATGTCAACTTTCTTGCTCCTCTGATGCTGCCTGACCTGCTGTGCTCCTCCAGCTCCACACTGTGTTATCTTTGACTCCAGCATCTGCAGTTCTTACTACCTATGACAAAATGGAGATTTGTTTTCCAGGGGAAGGCACAACATGCAAAGGGTTAAATGAGATAATTTAAAATTTAAGTCAGAACCCTCCCAGTACAGCTCAACAAACATGTCCTGGCTTCAATCATTGGGTGTGTAAGTTGCAGTTTTCAAAAATTAGGGGTTTTGAGCCATCACAGGTTGCAAGATAGTTCACCTACAGCAGTGAGCTCTCATTTTAAAAACAAACAGTTTCATGGACAGTGTCATAAGGGTGTGTGAACGCTGCATTAGCACATATACTAAAATTAGACACAAACAGAATTATAACCCTTCCACAAACACACTGTTGAGGCAAGAGATTTCAAACTTTGAACTGAGCAAGGATAGAGAGAGGGTCTGTCTGGGAACTATCGAATAAGTTAAAATAATGTGGTGCTGGGAATCTGAGACAACCACAGAATACTGGAGAAATTCAGCAGGTGTGGTAATACCTGTGGAGAGAGAAATGGTATTAATGCTTTTGAGCCCAGTGTGACTGTGAGTCTGCTGGGTTTCTCTAGCAGTCTGTTTCTGTCCGTGTTTGAACTTACTTGACATTATTGTGGATTATGGAATCAAGTAACGAGGTAGAGATGACCTGGGTTAGCTCATCAAGGGTGGGAAAGGTGAAGGGAGTATTACAGAGATAAAAGGTACTGCAGATGCTGGAGAATCCGAGATAACAAGCATGGGGCTGGATGAACACAGCAGGTCAAGCAGCATCATAGGAGCAGGAAAACTTGACGTTTCGGGCCTAGACCCTTCATCAGAAATATCAGAAATCAGATTTCTGACCAAGGGAGTATTACAGTCGGTCATGGAGTTGGCTCAGGCAGAATGACCATCCAGATCACCCCGATCCTAATCCTGAACACAACAACCTGGACTTTAAACTCTAAACTTAACCCTAATTCTAACCTTAACCTTAATCCTAACTCTAACCTTGACCCTGTTCTTAACCCAAACCTTAACTCTAACCTTAACCCCAGCTTTAACCTTAACCTAATGCTAAAACTAATCCTAACCCTAATGTAGGTGGTGTATAAGCTGGATTTGTAGAGCCTTGAAGGTGGGAGACTAACAGTTGGTTCAAGCAATCGAAGGGGCAGTTTGGTTTGTCCTGGAGGAAAGAGCAAAGAACGCCCAGCTTTAGAATGACCGCTGGGTGATGCCAGGAAACTCTGTTTCCATGTAGGGGGCAGTCAAAATCTGAAACAGCACCCCACCCTCTCCTCCTAGCACCTAGCCCGAAGAGAAACCATTGTGCCTGGGGAGTAAATTAAAACTGGTGCAGTTTTGAATATGGTGCGTAACTGTTGGAACACAGCAGGTCAGGCAGCATCAGAGAAGCAGGAGAGTTTTGGGTCGGGACCCTTCTTCAGGACTGTGCCTCTGATGCTGTGTGATCCTCCCGCTCCACGCTATTGACTCTGACCCAACATGTGCAGTTCTTGCTATCTCCATTGTTACACTTCTGTTTGGTATGGGTTTCAAAATGGTTGCAGAAGCACAATGGGCAGATAGAAGGGGGATATAGATCAGGTCATACGATGCTAACACTGTCACGGCACAATCCATGAACTTGTTTATTTTTAAAATGACACTGTTAAGTCATTATACCATGCTGCACGGTGAGCTATTTGCAAGCTCAAATGCCCCAACTGATTAGAGGGGAACAGGCTTCAGATTGAAAAACAACTGTATAGTACTTTTTAAAGAAGTTGACAAGATTTCTGTGTCACAGGATCTGATTGATGACCTGAAGTATGAACTGACGGGAAAATTTGAGAGGTTGATCATTGGCCTCATGAGACCTCCTGCAGTATATGATGCCATCGAGCTGAGAGATGCGATCAAGGTAAAAGTGTATTTACATGTTTCTAGATGCGTACTGCCAGGGTGAGCCAGTGAAAGGCTCCTGCGTGTAAAACAATACAGTATTGCCAGGGACACAGTACTGAGGGAGTGCTGCATTGTTGGAGCTGCGGCGCTAAGGGAGCGTTGTCAGAGGGACAATACTGAGTGCATAAGACACCGTGACCATTAGCCAATGATGATTGGGAAATGTCTTCCCAGTATTCCGGGGTCAACATTCAACCCACAACCAACATCACTGAAAGAAAAAAGATTGGCTGTATTGTCGAAGTTCCATTTGTGGGATCTTGCTGTGCATAGGTCGGCTGGACAGCAGTTCCAACGCTGAAAGGGTGACTCGACTTTCGAAAGTGCTTCATTGGCTGCCAAGTGTCATGGGTCATCCTGAGACTGCAAAAGGCACACAGAAATGTAATCCCTTCCATTCCAAAAGGGCAAATAATTTGATGCCATTTATAACTCCCACCTTGTCAGAATCAAGTTGCTGTGGCAGCGGGGCAGTAATCAAATCGTTTGGGGACAGAGTTTTGCCAGTTTCTTGCTGGCAGAGACGGAAGGGAAGGAGGCCAAGGACAAATCCCTGCTGTTGGCAGGTATCCTGACATCACTGTGTGCCGTAACCCAGAGTGAAAGGCAGTGCTATCGGATCGCCTTCTACTGCTCCAATTCAGGAGGCAAAAGTTAATGTATTTGACAGCTTCCTAGTGGTAGGAAGAGAATGTGTGTATTTAAAACCCAATTGGCTCCCTGACTTTGTTTTAATAACAATAGAAAGGAAGAAATTGTATTCTGAAGCTACTTTTCACAATCACAGCACATTCAAAACCGCTTTATTTTTTGTGCATCTTTCATGAAATGTGCACGTCACTGGCAAGGCCTAGCCCTAGTTGGCTTCGCGAGTGTGAGCTGTCTTCTTGAACTGTTGCAGTCCACCTGCTGCTGGTTGACCCCCAAGTCCCTTAGGGAAGGAATTCCAGGATTTTGAATCGATAACAGGGCAGGAACGGCGATATATTTCCAAGTCAGGATGGTGAGTGCCCTGGGGGGCGGAAGTTGCAGATGGTGGTGTTCCCATGTCTCTGCTGCCTTTGTCCCTCTGGACGGTCAAGGCCATGGGTTTTGCGAAGTGTTGTCTAAGGGGCCCTTGGTGATTTGCTGCACTGCACCTTTGTCAATTGGTATCCGCTCCCTCCACCACCGACGCTCAGTCGCAGCAGTGTGTACTATCTACAAGATGCACTGCAGAAATTCAGCAAAGATCCTCAGGCAGCACCTTCCAAACCCACGACCACTTCCATCTAGAAGGACAAGGGCAGCAGATATATGGGAACACTGCCCCCTGCCAGTTCCCCTCCAAGGCACTCACCATCCTGACTTGGAAATGTATTGCCGTTCCTTCACTGTCGCTGGGTCAAAATCCTGGAATACCCTCCCTAAGGGCATTGTGGGTCAACCCACTGGAAGTGGACTGCAGCGGTTCAAGAAGGCAGCTCACTATCACCTTAAGGGGCAACTAGGGATGGGCAAGAAATGCTGGGCCCAGCCAGAGATACACATCCCACAAGTGAATAGAGAGAAAGCATTGGTGGTGAAGGGGCAAGTGAGCTTGGAAGGTGGTGGATGTGGTACCAGTCAAACGGCCTGCTCATTTCCAGGATGGTGTCGAGCTCTTTTTGAGTAACTCCAGAGAGTCAGAAGCTTGAACTCATGGCCCAGGCTGACCCTCCATATTGTACAGGGACATTGTTAGCCTGGTGCAGGGACCATCGCTTGAAGGAATGGTTAAACTGAGGCCCCATCAATCATCTCTTGTGAGGGTAAAAGAAATCCCTGTAGCACTATTTAGGACAACAGTTGGTTTCAGGAACGGAATCTGGAATCCATGTGGTCTGTGAGGCTGACCGATTGGATCGAGCTCACAACTCCCTAATTTGTTTGCTTTTTTCCCTTGGCAGGGACTGGGAACCGATGAGAAGGCCATGATTGAAATTCTTGCCTCCAGAAACAACAAGCAAATCCACGAGCTCACCGCAGCTTACAAAGAAGGTACGAGTCATACTGTCTGAGGTGACCTCTTGTTGCCTGCGTTCCAAATTGCACTAACATCTAGCCGTCCATCACCCCCATGTCTTCAGAGCCACACTGACTCCCAGAGAAACTAGGCCTCAATTGTAAAATTCTCAGGTATGTTTACAGGTCCCACCTGCACCCTTCCCTATCTCCGTAATCTCCTCCACACCTACAGCACTCCGGAGGTATCTACACTAATCTGATTTTGGTCCGTTGTACCTCCCCAGTTGACATCGGTGACTACGCCTTCTGCAGTCTTATCCACGAACTTGGAATTCCACTCCTGCAGCTCTCCGCCTCCCGATCCGTCTCTCCTCCTCCTTGTAGAGTGTTCCTGAAAGTGTAGCTCTGTGGCCAGCATCTTGGCTGTCTGCCTCAATACTGTTTCATGTAGCCCTGGGTTGAATTTAGTTTGATTACACTTTTTTAATGAAGTGCCTTGATGTTTCTGTGTCAAAGGCGCTATACAAATGCAGATGGTTACAGCTGATGTAACCGTCTCCCCACCCCACCCCACCCCAGCCTGGGCACAGCTCCGTGGATGATAGCTCCCCTCAGCCAAAACGAGGCTGCTCAGCCCGTTGGTTTGTTGGCAGCTCTTGGTTATAACAATCTATTACTCATCCCAGTGTAAAGTGCTCAGTAGCAGTACCTGCTATCCCTATGCTGCAGAATAGCCAGTGCATTCTGTGAGATCTCAGACACTTCCCTCCATTCCCACTGGCTGTGTAACCTCTCGCAAGAGGTTAAAAGCAGAGAGAGTAAACACTGAGCGATTGGGCAGAACAGAATCCCTGCAAAATTCTTGTCCAATCTCCTTGCATAATTCCACTCGACCCAGGAGCTGGATAATCCCCATTGTCCAACTGTCTCCCATAGCCCAGAACGTTTTATAGGATATACAGGCCGACTGACCTCTGGTTATTTAAAAACTGAAACATATACATACCAGGAAGTGTTTGGGCCAGGTGCATATGGAAAGGATCTGGAATCTAGGGTCCAGGGACAATCTGGAACTAGGGATCATGGTTTTAAAGTAAGGGATTGCCCAGGGATGAGGAGAATTTTGTTTTTTCTCAGAGGATTGTGAATTTCTGGACTTCCTCTTCTCAAGTAGTGGTGGGGTCAGAGATCTTCAATATTTTGAAGGTGGGGGGGGGAGAGAGAGAGATCCTTGATATGCAAAGGGGTGAGAGGTTATTGGGAATAAATGGCCATGATCTTATTGAATAGCAGAGCAAGTTAGAGGGGCTGAGTGGCCTACTCACCTCCTAATCTGTATCCTCAAATGTCCTGTGTTACCTAGGAGCTGCCTTCTACCCACTTGCCCCTCATCAGTTTATTTAACTTCCCCTTAAATATGTCCATGTTATTCACCACAACCATTCCTTGCGGTACCAGGTTATGCATGCTGCATAAAGCTAATAAAGTTTTATTTTTCTTTATTATCCACTTGTGGGATGTGGGTGTTGCTGGCTGGGCCAACACTTATTACCCGTCCTTAATTGCCCTCAAGAGTGGCGGTGAGCTGCCTTCTTGAACCGCTGCAGTCCACAACAGATTGAATCAAAATGCCACCCTCTGCCTGGGTGAGATTCGAACCCACATCTCTAGGGCATTAGTTGGTCCACTGGCTTACCATCCCAATTACATAACCAGGAGACCACCTTCTCCATCTGTTAGTGCAGCAACAATTTAGTGGGTTTCTTGAGCATTGGGATGGACTATTTTTTAAAAAATGGTCTGTTCTGACCCATAAGCTTTCTAGTTCTTAATAGTTAGAGTCAGGTCTTTCTAAAGGGTTCTGAGAGAGACAAAGTCAGTTGTCCTTTAATGATGAGACAACAAGGTGTGGGGCTGGATGAACACAACAGGCCAAGTAGCATCAGAGGAGCAGGAAAGCTTGACATTTCAGGTCGAGACCCTTCTTCAGAAATGGGGGAGGGGAAGGGGGTTCTGAAATAAATAGGGAGAGAGGGGGAGGCGGATAGAAGATGGATAAAGGAGGAGATAGGTGGAGAGGAGACAGACAGGTCAAGGAGCCGGGGGTGGAGCCAGTAAAGGTGAGTGTAGGTGGGGAGTTAGGGAGGGGATACGTCAGCCCAGGGAGGACGGACAGGTCAAGGAGGCGGGATGAAATGGGGTAGGTAGGAAATGGGGGTGGGGCTTGAGGTGGGAGGAGGGGATAGGTGGGAAGACAGGTTAGGGAGGCGGGTACGAGCTGGGCTGGTTTTGGGATGCGGTCGGGGGAGGGGAGATTTTGACGCTTGGTCGGGGGAGGGGAGATTTTGACGCTTCAAAATCTCCCCTCCCCCGACCGCATCCCAAAACCAGCCCAGCTCGTCCCCGCCTCCCTAACCTGTCCTCCCACCTCAAGCCCCACCCCCATCTCCTACCTACTAGCCTCATCCTGCCTCCTTGACCTGTCTGTCCTCCCTGGACCGACTTATCCCCTCCCTAACTCCCCACCTACTCTCACCTTAACTGGCTCCACCCCCGGCTCCTTGACCTGTCTGTCTCCTCTCCACCTATCTCCTCCCTTATCCATCTTCTATCTGCCTCCCTCTTTCTCCCCATTTATTTCAGAATCCCCTTCCCCTCCCCCATTTCTGAAGGAGGGTCTAGACCCAAAACGTCAGCTTTCCTGCTCCTCTGATGCTGCTTGGCCTGCTGTGTTCATGCAGCTCCACACCTTGTCTCAGATTCTCCAGCATCGGCAGGTCCTACTATCTCTGATCTCCATTTTCACACAATAAATGGGTGTCACTTGACCAGATATAAGGAGACCCACACTGAAACTGGTGTAGAGTCATCGAGTCATATAGCGTGGAAACAGACTCTTCAGTCCAACTAGTCCATGCTGACCATGTTCCCAAACTAAACTAGTCCCACCTGCCTGAGTTTGGTCCATATCCCCCCAAACCTTTCCTATTCATGTACTTATCCCAATGTCTTTTAAATGTTATGATTGTAACTGCATCCACCACTTCCTCTGGGAGTTCATTCCATACATGAACTCCACTCTGTGTTTAAAAAAAATTGCCCCTCATGTCCTTTTTAAAATTTTCCCCTCTCGCCTTAAAAAATGCCCCCTAGTTTTAAATTCCACAACCCTAGGGAAAAGACCCTTGCTATTTAACTTACCTATACCCCTCATAATTTTATAAACCTCCTGAACCTGCTTTGCTCCAGTGAAAGAGTTCCAGCCTACTCAGCGCCTCCTTATAACTCAAACCCTCCAGTCCCAGAAACATTGTGGTAAATCTTTTCTGAACCCTCTCCAGCTTAATAATATCCTTCCTTTAACTGGATGACCAGAACTGGACACAGTGCTCCAGAAGAGGCCTCACCAATGTCCTGTACAACCTCAACATGACGTCCCAACTCCTATACTCAAAGGTCTGAGCAATGAAGGCAAGCGTGCTAAATGCCTTCCTAACCACCCTGTGTACCTGTGACTCAAATTCCAAAGAACTATGAACCTGAACCCCTAGGTCTCTCTGTTCCACAACACTACCCAAAGCCCTGCCATTAATTGTATAAGTCCTGCAGGTGTTTGTTTTAGCAAAATGCAATACCTCACATTTATCCAAATTCAACTCCATCTGCCCCTCCTCAGCCCCGTTAGGAGGGCCATGCTTGTAATGTATTACCCTGTAAATGTATGTTGGGTAGGATGGGTTGACCAAATGGCTGTCTTGGATATAATACACCCTTGTCACTCTTGAGTTTCTGAATTCCTTACTGGGTTTCTTTGCAACTATCTTATATTTCTGGCTGCTAGTTCGAAGCGGAAATATGTAGCCTATCAAACTAGTTGTCTGTTCCTTGCATCTAATGGAATTTATTGTTCCTTACAGTGTTTGAGTCCAATCTGGAAGCAGATATTGTTGGTGACACATCGGGACATTTTAAGAAGATGTTGGTGGTGCTTCTGCAGGTAACAGCTACACCTGAGAATTCTGTGTAAGAATAAAGTTTTCGATGCACATTGAATGCACAATGTCAGAAAAATGAAGAAGGGTCTCAACCCCAAACGTCAGCTTTCCTGCTTCTCTGGTGCTGCCTGGCCTGCTGTGTTCCTCCAGCTCCACCCTGTGTTATCTCTTCCCCAATCTCCCCAACTCACTGAGTAAAACTATTTTCCTCGTAGTCATACACACAGGCCATTCGATCCAACCAGTCCATGCTGACTGTGTTCCCAAACTAAACTAGTCCTAGCTGCCTGCACTTGGTCCTTTATCCCTCCAAACATTTCTTACTCATATCCTTATCGAAATGTCTTTTAAACGTTGTAATGTTCCCACGTCCATCACTTCCTCTGGCAGTTCATTCCACGCACAAACCGCACTCTGTATAAAAAAAGCTGTCCCTCATGTCTTGTTTAAACCTTTCTCCTCTCACCTTAAAAATATATTCCTTAGCTTTGAAATCCCCCACCCGAGGGAAAAGATACCTACCATTAACCCTATCCATACCCTTCATGATTTTATAAACGTCTATAAGGTCACCCATCATCACTCACCTCGCCTTTGTATATTTTTCTTGGTTAATTATCCTGTCCTCAGATCATCAACCGCCCCCAACACCAGAAACGATTTCTCATTACTTAACTTTTCAAAAACTCTTAATGGCTGTAAACAGCTCAATTAACTCTCCCTGAACTTGCTCAGTTTAAAGGAGAGTGATCCTAGTAATGTAACACACCCAGTTCCATTCCCACTGAATATGCTTGGCCCCAGTGCAAGACCTTGATTTCTTCTGAAAGTGCCCAGACGTGGAAATAATTTTCACGTCCAGCAAATCCCTTCTAGTGTGATATTCTGGGGAACAGTGAAGTAAAACTGCTCAGGCAGGTACCTCTGTCCTTCCACTATTGTCCACCTACTATTGTGATCGGTGACTGATTGTTGGGTATAGCGTAGAGCCGGGTAAAGGGGTTGAAAATGCAGGGCTGAATGGCCGCCTCCTGTCCCAAACACGTAAATAAAGTTTTTCAAGTGGCATTACTGTTTTTGGTTACTCGATTCCCCGTGTTTTCTAGGGGACCAGGGAAGAAGACGATGTAGTCAGTGAGGATCTGGTGGCTGAGGATGCGAAGGTAGGTCCAGTCCGTGAGCATGGGTCTCCAAACTGAATGTTAGCTCATTTCCCGAGGGCTGACCGTGCCACATGATGATCAAAGTACGTTTGGGCCCAGTACAAGATCTGGCTGCATTGTTGATGTGGGCCCAAAGCAGACTCGTGGAGATGGCAGAGTTGAGTTATGGGCCAGTATGCAATTGGTGGCATCTGCTTTGGCGTGTTCCAGTGAGGACTCGTCGTGGCGAGGGCTTCGGTGGAGGCAAAATGGTGCCGAAAAGTGAGGACTGTCGTTCCAGGGTAATGGGATGGCGAAGGGGTCTCATGCCTGGCTACCAGGCCCATGGTGGGAAGACTTAACAAGAAGGACCGTAACGTTGGTCACTATTTTTATGTATTTCTTCATTTTTATGCCTTTATATACTATGTTTTGGTTTATTTTTCTGTGGCACCGGAGAGCGATGACACTGTACAACACCTTTCACAGTATTTTGTAACAAAATACACACAATATAAATCAAATCAGCAGAGGCTGTAGCTAAGGTCTGAAGTCAGCGGGGGATGTGATGGCATACTCACGTTATTTCTGAACAGGTCGTTGAGGCAACCGAATCCCTGCAGCTTGGAAACTGGCCATTCAACCCAACAAGTCCACACCAACTCTCCAAAGTGCATCCCACCAACACTCACCCCCACTACCCTATCCCTGTAACCTTACATTCCCCACGGCTAATCTACCTAACCTATGCATCCCTGGACGCTATGAGGCAATTTAGCACGGCCAATCCACCCTAACCTGCACATCTTTGGACTGTGGGAGGAAACCCACGCAGACACGGGGAGAATGTGCAAACTCCACACAGACCGTTGCCCGAGGGTGGAATCGAACCCAGGTCCTTGGTGCTTAGAGACAGCATTGCTAACCGCTGAGCCACTGTGCTGCCTGAGAGGGAGTCTGCGATCAAATTCCACTGTGGCAGATGGAGGAGTTTTAATTTCAAATTTTTTTAAATTCAAAATCTGAGGGCAACTGTGAAATCATTGTAAAAACCCACCTGGTTGTCCTTGTGGGAAAGAAATCTACCATTCGCACTTGGTCTGGCCTACATGTGACACCAGACCCACTGCAATGTGGTTGACTCTTAATTGCCCTCTGAAATTGGCCTAGCAAGCCCCTCAGTAGTAGCAGACCACTAAAAAGGACAGGCCCAACAGGCATCGTCGTACACAGGAGGGAGTCGCCCTGGGAGTCCTCAACATTATCTCTAGATCCCCTGAGGTCTCATGGCACCAAGTCAAACGTGGGCAAGGAAATTTCCAGCACAGCGTACTCCGGATACTCTGGATTCCTCCGACAGTCCAAAGATGTGCAGGTTAGGTGGATTGCGCATGGGAAATGCAGGGTTACAGGGATGGGCTAGTGGGGAGGTCTGGGTGGGATGCTCTTCAGAGGGTCACTGTGGGCTCAATGGGCCAAATGGCCAGCTCCCATACTGTGGGGATTCTTTGGAAACGCATTGAGGGATATGGAGGAGAAAGGAAGTGGAGCTGAAATATAAGTCCGAGCCCAAACTGATAGAATGGTGAAGCAGACCCAAGGGGCTGAATGGTCTTTTCCTAATGTTCCCCTGTTTTATTTCCACAGGAGCTATATGAAGCCGGAGAGTTACAGTGGGGAACCACAGAGAGTTCGTTTATCACTATCCTTGGAAACCGGAGCTTTTGCCACCTTCAGCTAGGTACAGTGACTGAATGATTGAGTGGTTGATAAATCAGTTCCTGGTCTCCCAATATCCCAGTGTGTAAAACAGAAGCACCCGATTATGCCCCAAACATGATCGTATTTCTCAGCCCAATGGCTGAATCGGTGCCTCTGTGTTAGACACCTTTATCTTACAGCTTTCCATTGATCCTGGCCCTTAGCTGTCACAGGCCAAACCACCTTAAACAATTGAGTCAGTGCCCCTGGTGGACAGGTGGCCCCACTGATTTTCACATCATCGCCCATCTGTCTATGTGGATGCGTGTGTACGTGTATGTCTAAGTGGATATGTGTGTACGTGCCTGTCTGTTGTGGGAGCACATAAGCAGATGAGTGTGTGTAATTTGGTGTTTGTGGTCTGCAATGGTATTTACAGCTGGCTTTGTGTGTGTGCGTGTGCGCATGTGCACGTGTGTGCGCGGGCGCGTGTGTGTGTTTTGTGATGCTGCTGTGACTTTCAGAAGTTATTTTGTCCGTTCTTTTGAGGAGAGTTTACAAGGCAGAGGTCCTGAGCTGCCTAGTTAAGACCACTTCAGTAAACAGCTTGGGAGGCTTTGGATTTTTCTTAACAGCCTGAATGGATGTGGTCAGCTCTCACAGGTCAGGATTTCTGGGTTTTTAGGTTTAGCTTTAAGCAGAAGCTATTGGGATCTCAACAGAGTTGGAAGCTTCAGTGAGTGGCTCTTGGCTGCTACTCTCTCTGAATTTTCTCCTTGATATTTTTTCCTCCTGAATTGGAGAACTGCATGTGAGAATCTGTACCTGAATTTTCCTTTTTGACAAGGGGTGTGTTTATGGGATGTCACTATATTGAACAGTTAATTAGTAATAGGTACTGTATCTATTATTCTGTTAAGGTTTCCAACAAAGTCAAGATTTTCTAAATTTCTCTTTCTTTGGTTGTATTTTAACGACAGTGTCGAAGTAAATTGTGTTTTGCTTAACAATAAGTAGTGTGACCAGTCACATAGCATCGGGAACAGGCACTTCACATTTGCTGCTTAAAAGAAAGAAAAAGTTACGGTTTGGGCTACTTTCTTAAAATATTTTGAGGGGGTCTGGCCTGGTCCATGACAGCATAAAGACTTGTGCCTATAACTGTGTATGTGTCTGTGCGTGGGAAAGGGAGTGTGTGTGTGTGTGTGTGTGTACTAAGTATCTATCTGTAAGAGACTGTGTGTGTGAATTTAATCACGGTCACTAACCTCACTGCTTGCAATATTCCTCAGTGTTTGATGAGTATGAGAAGATCGCTGGGAAGGAGATTGAAGAGAGTTTGAGGGGCGAACTGTCGGGTGATTTTGAGAAGCTGATGCTTGCTGTGGGTAAGAATTAACGTGCTTCCTGAGGGTTGGAAATTAAAAATAAGTGTGGCACACTGAAATGTTGAACTTAAAAGTAAGTACTTAAACTGTTAAAATAAGTGGCCTGTACTGCAAAGGGCAGGGAGAGAGCTCCTGGTGTGGTGCTGGTCTGACCATTTCTCTCTGTCCCGTTCACATCCAAAGCTGCTTGTCAACAAGCCACTTTGTAAACAATAACGAACCGGCCACTTGTCCTTAAACCAACCTCTGGCATACTCCATCTGTATCAGAACCCCTCACCTCCCATTTGTCTGCAAAATAAACTTCATCTTTTCTGATGAAGGGTCTAGGCCCGAAACGTCAAGCTTTCCTGCTCCTATGATGCTGCTTGGCCTGCTGTGTTCATCCAGCCCCCCATGCCTTATCTCGGATTCTCTAGCATCAGCAGTACCTGTTATCTCTGAACTAAACTTCAGTTACTGCTTGAACAAACAGCTGAAAAGACAATGCTTGCGATGATGGTCAGCTTACTTTTTAAAGCGTGCAGCAACCCTTATGAAGCACTGATTTTCTTAAAAGTTCTTCCTCATTTCAGTCCACAATTTTAAAAGGCACAGAAATAAATAAAAGGTTTCGGCTCCTTTTCATGACAAATTCCTTTTTCCTACATAAAACCGATTCATTGGCACCGTCTGTGCCAAATAAATGGCGTTGCCATGATCTTGCTAACATTTCAGTTGGTTGCAATGCGAAGCATATCCTGAATGGAAAGACCACTATCCTCCTATCCCTCTGCCTACCCTGACCCATTCCTCCCTGTCTGGCCCCGTTTGCTTCCTATTCAAGCTCACATCTGTTCTACACGCAGTGTGGACTTTTACACATGATGTCCAGGGCCTGGATCTGCGCGCGTTTCCATGTGAGATCGTATCACACGGTCACTGCAAAGTTCCAGTTTCACCAAATGCTACCTTTTGGCTTCACGCAGTTGGCGAGATGTAATGAATGGAGGGCCACAGGGATTAGTGCTGTGGCCACAACTGTTTCCATATCAATGGCTTGGAGGAAGGAATCCGAACGTGGATCGCTGAAGTTGCTAGTGAAGTTAGGATAGGTGGGACAGCGAGTTGCAACAAGGACAGAGGACGAGCAACTTGGAAAGGCATATAGACAGGTTAGGTGAAGGGGCAAAAGATGGAGAAGGTGGAGTATATCCTGGCAAAATGTGAACTTATGTACATTGTCAGGAAGAATACAAAATCCATGTTGTTGAAAAGGATAGAGATTTCAGAAGTCTGTGGAACATGGATTATATAATAGTCTGTGGGTACAGCAAGTGGTTCAGAAGTGAAATGGATTGTTGAGATTTATTGCAAGGGGAATGGGATCTAAAGGTTTTTGCAACATTTGAACAAGATATTGGTGAGAGCACCTTTTATTGAAACACGTAAGATCCTTATAACTAGGGTGGAGTTGCAGGTAGAGAGGATAGTAAGAAGGTGTTTCGTACACATACCTTTATTGGTCAGTGCATTGAGTATAGGAGTTGGGAGGTCATGTTGCAGCTGTACAGGACATTGGTTAGGGCCACTTTAGGAATGCTGTGTGCAATTCCGGTCTCCCTGCTATAGGAAAGATGTTAAACTTGAAAGTGTTAAGAAAAGATTCACAGGCATGTCGCTGGGGTTGGAGGATTTCAGCTATAGGGAGAAGCTGAATAGGCTGAGGCTATTTTCCCTGGAACATTGGAGGCTGAGGGGTGACCATGTAGAGGTTTATATAATCATGAGGGGCATGGATAGGGTGAATAGTCAAGGTCATTTCCCCAGGGTAGGAGATTCCAAAACTGGAGGGCATAGGTTTAAGGAGAAAGGGGAAAGATTTAAAATGGGGACCTAAGGGGCGACTTTTTCACACGGAGGGCATGTATGGAATGAGCTGCCAGGGGAGGTGGTGGAGGCCGGTACAATTACAACATTTAAAAGGCATCTGGATGGGTATATGAATAGGAAGAGTTTAGAGGGATATGGCAATACTGGCAAATGGGACTGGATTAATTTAGGATATCTGTGTGGACAACTTGGACCGATGGGTATGTTTCTGTGCTGTGTAACTCTGATTCTATGACATGGTTTAAAAATAAGGAGTCTCCCACTTCAAATGGAGATGAGGAGAATGTTTTTTTCTCTTTGAAGGATCAGTAGTCTGTGGAACTCCATTCAGTGGAGGCTGGGGCATTGAATATTTTTAAGATGGAGTTTGACTCCATTATCATCAAGAATCATAGGATCTAGAGAGGGATATATCGGCCATAATTGCATCAACAACAATTTTATTGAATGATGAAGCAGGATTGAGGGCTGAATGGCCTGCCCCTGACTCCTAATTTGTATGTACATAGGTACTGAGTGCTGGGAGGCGGCTCCATTCTCAATCAGTCATTCAGTGACCCTCTAGGCAGGGGCTGTTCAAGGACAGGAACGGGGATATCTTGCTGCAATTGTACGGGGCCTTGGTGAGACCACACATGGAGTTTTGTGTACAGTTTCACTCTCCATATCTCAGGAAAGATGTTCTGGCTGTAGAGGGTGTCCAATGAGTACTGGTTCCTGGGATGGTGGGACTGATGTATGAAGAGAGACTGGATCAGGTGGATTGTATTCACTGGAGATGAGAAGAATGAGGGGTGATTTCACAGAAATCTATAAAGTTCGAACAGGAGCAGACGGGGTAGATGCAGGAAGGATGATCCCAATGACCAGGGAGTCCAGAACCAGAGGTTACAGTCCAAGGATATGGTGTAGGCCATTTAAGATTGAGATGAGGAGAACTGTTTGTACCCAGACCGTGGTGAGCCTGTGGAATTCTCTGTCACAGAAAGTCATTGAGGCCAAAACATTGAATATTAACAAGAGGAATTGGATATAGTTCTTAGGGCTAAAGGGTTCAAAGGTTATGGGGAGAAAGTGGGAACAGGGGACTGAGTCAGATGATCAGCCATGATCCTATTGAATGGTGGAGCAGTCTCAAAGGCCCGAATGGCCTACTCCTCCTCGTTTTTACCTTTCAATGTCTTAGAACAATATTTAACTTTTTTCATAGGGTGGTGTCTGGGCTACACCAGCCACATTGAGGGATCTGTCGCTTTGAAAGCACCCAGAGAAAACCTCCCGCTTACACCTGGCCAGGATAGTAGCTATTTCAGCTGAGCAGAGATAAAAGGTACTGCAGATGCTGGAGAATCCGAGATAACAAGCATGGGGCTGGATGAACACAGCAGGTCAGGCAGCATCATAGGAGCAGGAAAACTTGACGTTTCGGGCCTAGACCCTTCATCAAAACATGAACCGGTTTTTAAAAAGCTGCCAAAATATATTGCACTACTTGCACTCGCAGCTCAAACAAAC
>JAHRHZ010000289.1:43245251-43256591 GCA_024137785.1 Ginglymostoma cirratum | reverse complement strand
TGAGTGAGTAGTGAGTGGATTGGGGTGGGGGTGGGGGGGATAATGAGTGGGGAGGTATGTGTGAGCAGGTGGGGGGATGAGTGCGGAGGGTGGTGTGCGTGAGGGGGTGGGGGTGTGGGGATAGTGAGTGGGGAGGTGTGAGTGAGTGGGCTGGGGTGGTGGTGGTGGTGGGGGGGGACGTAATGAGTGGGGAGGTTGTGTGAGCAGGTGGGGGTGTGGTGGGGGGATGAGGATGTGGGGGGTGGGGGGATGAGTGCGGAGGGTGGTGTTGGTGAGGGGGTGTGAATGCAGAGGGTGGTGTGTGTGATGGGGTGGCGGGGGGGTGGGGGTGAGTGCGGAGGGTGGGGGTGGGGGTGTGAGTGGGGGTGAGTGCGGAGGGTGGTGTGTGTGAGGGGGTGGAGGTGGGGGTGAGTGCGGAGGGTGGTGTGTGTGACGGGGTGTGTGTGTGGGGGTGAGTGCGGAGGGTGGTGTGTGTGAGGGGGTGGGGGTGGGGGTAGGGGTACCTGCGACTGTCTGCATGCTGTGAGCTGAGGACAGGACCAGGCTCAAGCCCCAGGCCCCTTCACAAACACGCTGCCTGTCACTTGGGAGGTTCGGGCACGTGACCAGCCGGTTCACACCCTTGGGGGTAATTGACAGCCACTGAACTGGGGCTTATCCTCGAGTGACCAAGTGAGGCTGCCTCACCTGCCTCACCTCCACTGGGCAGCTCCCGCGTTGGCCAAGAATGAGGGCACACGGCAGAGGTGGTCTGGAATTGGCAGATCATGCTAGGATAGGTGGTAAAGATACCACCTCATTGTGGGAGGGAGGGAGGGGATAGGCTGAGGGCGAGGGAGAACACGGAATGCAGCAGTTACCCTCATTGCTGTGAGGGAGATGAATTGCGAGAGGCCACGGTCAATAATGGCCTTATACTACATTGACATACAACCTGGGTGACTCCTGTGCTGTTCCTTTCAGAGTGACACCTCTGGAGATTACAAGCGAGCTCTACTGCGTCTGTGTGGAGGAGACGATGAGTAAGTGTTCCCCTTCCTCCTGTGTCAGGAACAGAGGTCAGCACAGTATAATTCACAGTCTCTCGCATCTCCTTAATACCGAGACCACTTACAATCCATTTATGCCAGGGATATTAGGACTGGGTATGCAGTTAATCAACCCCTGGGAAATGTTACTGATATAACATCCGCTCAGAGGGGAAGAGGCAGCTCTGAGGGGTTGGTAGGTTCTGTCTGTCTCACCCGTCTCCTCTGGTGCACTAGATCTAGAACAAGGTAGCAGCCCTTTAAAATTAGATAGAGCTGGACCATACAAGGGGTTTCTTCAGACCAATGGAAACCTGGAAGATTGACCCCAAGAAGTTGAGAGATGAGGGTCAAAAGAACATTTCAACATTGAGGTCAACGCATTTACGCTTGGGGATGTTATTAACTTTTCACTCCTACCTTTGCAGGAAAGTAATAATCTAGAGTTTTCATCATCAGACTAAATTCTCCAGTTGGCTTTCGCCAACTCCTGCTGGATTGACTTACATTCTGTTAGAGCTGGGTGATTACACTGAGTTGGGGTTGGGAAGGGGTTTGGATTGGGGTTGGGGTGGGGTAGTCTGATTGAAATTACAGGTGCACTACCGGTAAGAGGCGAGGCCGCAGAAGATGAGGATGAAGGTTTGAATCTTGATGAGTTGCTGCATCAGGGAGTGTGGGCGATGGGCATGTGTGACTTGGTAGGTTGTTAAAATCCAGGCTGGCTGTGGGTTATGGGATGAGGTTAGGGATTTGAAGTTTGGACAATGAGAGGCTGTCCAGAAAATAGCCACTTCTAGAGTCAGCAGAGGCTGGGACGAGGGTACCAGGAGCTGGTGAGCAGTGACAGGATGATGTTACAAAGATGGAATCCTCGGTGATGATGGAGTCATGTTGTTAGGAACTCACTTTGGGATCAATTGTTACACACGCCCACTAGTGTTCCCTCAATTATCTTTGGAGCCCTGTTCCTTTCCTGGGCGTTATCACAATGTACTGTTTCCTTGATGTTGCAGTGCTGCAGGTGAATTCTTCCCCGAGGCTGCGCAAGTTGCCTATCAGATTTGGGAAGTCAGTGCCACCAGACGGATCGAGGTTTGGCTTAGATAATTAGCTTCAGCCCTTCTCCCATCTCTACACCTCTTCACTGCCCAGCCGAGCTTCCCTTGGCTCCACCCGCTTCCACTCCCCATACCTCCTGCTGGTTGCAAGCTTGTGTTTGGTTTGCGTGTACAAAACACACACCTCGGATCTTAAAGAGACAGTATCCACCAGTCAAGGGCTCTTAAAGGTTCTCGGGGAGCTTCAGTTTGAGAGCAGTCCCAGAACTGCAGTGGTTCCTGATGCCCGTCAGGGTCACTACTGGGAGGTGAGGCAAACTGAGTTGGAACCAAAGATCTTGCATTCCTGTAGCACCCGTCTCAGCCTGGAGACGCCTGTCAGTCAGTAAAACACTAACGCAGTTCCCTGCTGAATACTGAACACCTTTATATTAGACTGACACTTGTACCAGGCCAACACATTCTTGACAGATTCTAAGTTTGATATCTTTGAGGGCAGTTGGATCTCTGTATGGGTTAGTGTAGAGATTAAATAAGGGAGAGCAAATGGCATAATGCTGTTATCGTTTGACTATCATTACAGAGACCCAGGTCATGTTCAGTGAGGACCTGGGTTCAAATCTCGCTCTGGCAGATGGTGAGATTTGAATTCAATAAAATCTAGAATCCAGATCTAACTATGACTGTGAAACTATTGACAGTTGTTGCTGGGGGGGGGAGCGGGAACTGGTTCACTGATGTCCTTTGGGGAAGGAAATCTGCTGTCTTTACCTGGTCTGGCCTACATGTGACTCCAGTCTCAGAGCAAGGTGATTGACTCTTAACTGCAGTTGGCAGGGAGTTGGATGGCTATGGAATTAATGCTGGCCTAGCCAGCAATGCCCTCATCCTGTGAATAAATTAAAAAAAAACATAACCCTATTATGTGAGAAATCCACCCCCTGACCCTCTGTATTGGAAAAAAAACTTAAAGCAGCCTTTTCCAAAAGATTTTGAATTTAAATTCTGATTTGTGTATCTATTTGCATCAAGTAATAAAGACCTGGTTTTGATCTTATATTTTTGAAAAAACGCGGTTTAGGTTTGTCAAAAGATGGTGCAAGGAGTTGGGAGGAACTCGGATACTCACTGCAAAGACGCTCCCTACTGGCCACAGCCCACAACAACATTGTCACAGCCAACTGTTCCACATGGAATTCCCATTCTGAAGAGTTTATAAAGGCTGTTTCTGTGATGTTGTGAGTTGCTGATCAGACGTAGCGACAACAATGAGTGCTGCCCATGCAAAATTTTAACAAATGATTTTATGTAGATGAGGCGATAGAATCGTATTACGTAGTGGGAGGCCATTCGGCCCACTATCTCAGCTCCTGAAATCTGTAAAACCCACCCAGTGGACACTGTAGTACTGTCTCTTTAAGTGAAGAAATTAAATTGCTCTTTCCTCCTGCTGTCCCACTAATATTGCTGTGCTCTGCTGATTTTCCCCAGAAATTGAAATGTAAGTATCAATATACTGGGACTGGACTCTTCACCCGGCATCTAATAATTCTTAACACACTCTCTGTCTCTAACCAAGGACCCCTCTGCTACTTTATCCCATCTCTGATTAATGAATCTGCGATAACCTGCTATTTATTTCAGACTATTCCGGTCTCTCCTGTAAAGTTGAAGTCTGTAGTCCCTGTGTGTAGTAGATACAGGGACCCAACTGTTTGTATGTGTTTCAGTATCACTTTGGGGTTGGAGTCATCTGCTGACATCAACTGAATCTGAAGGAGAAGTTTATTCATGGAATCCCTACAGTGCAGGAGCAGGCCATTCAGCCCATCGAGTTCACACCAACCCTCTAAAGAGCATCCGACCCCCCTGCCCTATCCTTGCATTTTCCATGGCCAATCCACCTAATCTGGATTGTGGAAGGAAACCCACACAGACACGGGGAGAATATGCACACTCTGCACAGACGGTTGCCCGAGGGTGGGATCGAACCCCGGCCCCTGGCGCTGTGAGGCAACAGCACTGAGCCACTATTTTACGTTAGCAATCATAAATTGGTTACATTAAAAAGCTCGAGACATTGTGACTCAGAATACGAGGAGGCTTGGGATAAAGCTATCCACTTTGCAGTGCGGTGGTAGTGACCCCACTTCTGAGCCAGGAGGCCTCGGTGCCACTCCCACCTGCTCCTGAGGAGTGTAATAACAGGCCTGAGGAGGTCAGTGAGGGAAAATCAATGGGTCTGCACTGGCCACAAGCAGAGCTGAAACTCAGCAGGTCTGGCAGTATCTGCGGAGAGAGAAAGCAAAGTTAGTGTTTTGGGTCCATTGACCCTTGGTCAGAACTCCGGGTGATCACACTGTTCTCTCTCTCCACAGATGCTGCCAGACCTGCTGAGTTTCTCCAGCTCGCTGTCTGTTTGTTTCAGATTCCCCGCAGTATTTTGTTTTATTCTAAGGTCCAAGACTGTTCTGCGTTTTCACCACCCAAGTCCTTATGCAATTATCAGATTGGGTGGAGCTTACTTCAGTCTCCAACGTTATTTAAGAACCATTCCCTTGTCCAACATCAGTGTTGTTTGTTATTGGGATCTCTACAGGGTCCTAGTGCCCTGTTGTATGTTATTGGGGTAGATACCTATTGCCCTTTTGTGTGTCACTGGGGATCTCTGCAGGGTCCTAGTGCTCTGTTGTGTTACTGGGTTCTGTACAGGGACATAGAGCCCTGCGTTTTGTTACTGGTGGGAGGGGAGGCCATCTCTACAGGGTCCTAGTACCCTAATGTATGTTATTGGGGGGTATCTACAGGGACCTAATGTCCTGTTGTGTGTCACTGGGGATCTCTACGGGGTCCTAGTGCCCTCGTTGTATTTTACTGGGGGCCTGTACAAGGTCATGGTGCCCTGTTGTGTATTACTGTGTTTTCCACAGGGTCCTAGTGCCCTCGTTGTTGCAAGGATGCCCCAGTTTCATAACGGTTGTACTGAGTAGCTGGTATGAGTCCTTGCTCTCATGAGGAACTTCAGTTGGAGTAAGTCACCCTCCTGCTTGCTGTCCCTGCGGCCCAGCAAGCAGAGTGGGATGGGTTGGAGGAGCTGCCAAGGTGATCTCCAGCTGTTGACCCCAATGAAGTGGACTAGGAGGAGTCCAATTGTGATACCCCCTGCAGCTGAGTAGCCCACTGACATTATCAGTTTGTTGCTGGAGGTTGACTATTTGAAGTAGCCCTGAAACAGCTTGGACCACTGAGGCCAGAAAAAAAAACAAATGAGGAAACAGCTTGTCAAATCTTTTAAAAGCAAAATACTGCCAGTTTTTGGAAATATCAAATAAAACATAAATTGCTGGAGGAACTCAGCATCTGTGGAGTGAGAAGTTCCGATCTTCTGCTCCAAAGAAAAGTCCGATTGGATTGGAAATGGTAACTCTGTTTCTCTCTCTCTGCGGATGTCGCCAGACCTGCTGAGTTTCTCCAGCACTCCGTGTTTTATTCTCCCTTTGACTGAATCTGTTTTCACTGTCCCTTCAGACAATATATTCCAAATCCCAATGACTCTCTGTGTCAAAAGGTAAAATCTTCTCAGGAGATCCGGTGGGCAGGTTGTCGTGAGAGTTAGGAATGGAGAGATGGAAGATCTGTTTTCCACTGGGGACGGCCTTTACTGTTTCCACCCTCCTACATGCCCTCCCCCTTGCCCCACTTCATACCCCACGCCGCTCTCGCTCGTTAACTCATTCTCCCATTTCTTCCCAAACAGCTGAAGGGAACGGTGCGACCAGCTCCCGATTTCAAACCAGAAGTGGACGCCAAGGCACTCCGCAAAGCCATGAAGGGATTCGGTCAGTGATGATTCACAGAACGTTCCGGAACAGAATCAGGCAATTTGACCCGTTGGGGCAGAACTGGCATGAACCCCCCATCCCCCCAGCCCCCTCTGATTGACAAGATCATGTTGGTGCTGGACTGGGGTGGGCAAAGTCAGGAATCACATGACACCAGGTTAGAGTCCAACAGGTTTATTTGAAAACACAAGCTTTCAGAGCCCAGCTCCTCCTTCGTCAGGTGAAGTGACAAAGGAGCAGCGCTTCGAAAGCTTGTGTTTTCAAATAAACCTGTTGGACTCTAACCTGGTGTCATGTGATTCCTGACCTCGACATTTGCAGTAATACAGGGGCACAGTTACTAGACTAATCACCCTGAGGGCACACAGTCAAATCCCACCTTTTGGGACTTTGAATTCCGTCTGGGAATGTATCTGGAAATTTGAAACCAGAATCAAAGAATTGTTATGGTGTAGAAGGTGCCATTTGGCCCATCATGCTTGTGCCAGTTCCATTCCCCAGTTCCTATCTCTTACCTCTTCCCCCATATCCCTGCATGCCATTTCTATCCAAATAACCATCCACTGCCCCTCTCAAATACCTCAATTCAGCCTGCCTCTCCCACATTTCCAGGCAGCGTATTCCGCATCCTAATTACTTGCTGCGTGATAAAAGTCTTTTGTTTGTCATCTCACCCGTCCTTTATTTGCACATCCTTTTAGAGGTAGCCATAAAACCAGAATAAAAGTACAGCATTAGGTTGTTTTGAGAAAAACACCGATTAGTTCAGCCCTGCCAGTTTTGGAGATGAAACCAGCCCATTTTGTCGGGAGATGGGATAAGGAAGGTCTCATCCCATTGAAATGGGCAAAGTCTTCCAGATTTGATGATGAGAAGCTGATTTCTCCTGGCCAAAGGCATCCAATTTACCTTGGAAAGATCTAGAGGGAGGGACATGTGACCAGGATCAGGGGGTCAGCCATTTTGGGACTGAGTTGAAAAGAAATGTCCCCACTCATGGGATTTATTTCTGATTTCCCAACCCCTGTGTATGCTCAGTGGTTGTGTATAACAAGGCAGGGGTCAGTAGCAATTGTAGGGATTTAGGATAGGGTGAGAAAGTGGAGTTACAATAGGAGATAACACTGACTGTGTTGAATGGTGGGATAGTTTCAGAGGGCCAAATGGCCATGTCCTGCTCCTATTTCCCACCTGACCTAGTCTGGCTGATCTGTTACTCCAGCCCCACATTGAGGCAGTTGACTGTGTACTGCTTGCTGTGGTGGCCCAATAAGCCATTTCATCTGCATTTAAACACGACTCAGGATAATGAGGCAGAGCTGATAAACACTAGTGACGGCCACATAAGTCAGTGAATTTAAAATCCCTTGTGATCCCGCTGCACACTGTTGAATGTTCCTTTGCCAGCCTGAAGATTAATCTCGTCCTAAAGGAATGAACAGACAATAGCCTTGGGACATGGTCATCCCTGAGGTTGGGAGAGAGATCTTGCCGGTGATACCCCTATCCCATGAACGGACAATGAAGATGAACTCGCAGGAAGCAATCCACGGCCTGTCTCTTCACCCCCGTTCTCTCCTTGTCCCCAAAATAGTTCCCTAAACTCTGCAGTGACGTTTGCCTGAGTCCATGGACCTTAGCTGGGATCTGTGTGGATGATAACATTAGCCTGCCAAAGTCTAGTTACAGCTAGTGAGAAATCAGACATTCGAAGCCCAGTCCAGTTACTTTGTGGATCTCGGGGCTAAGTTGACCTGGAAACCATAGCTAGAGGGCGTTCATTTATATAGCACCCGGTCACATCCTTGTAAAGACTGGGCTGCTCAACTGTTTGAGCCTACCCTGCCATTCGACGAGATCAAGGTTGATCTCCCAATTTCCCCCCCATTTTCTCACCCGGTCCCCACAATCTCGGAGATTCCCAAATTCCTGCCAACAGCAGAGGCAAATGGAGAGAGTCTGCTTTAGTGATGCTGATTATGGGATAAATATTGGCTACAGGGGGATCTCCCCTTTATCGAAACAGAGACCATCAGAGCTCCTTGATCCACCTGAGAGGGCACTTGGGGTCATGATTCAGCGTCTCACCAGAGATACAGACAATGTGTCACACCCATTCAGTAGTGTTAGGGCTGCTGTTCATCTCTATGCAGTGGGACTTAGAATCATGGAGACTGTGGATTTGAGGCGAGAGCTACTGAAATGTAGTGGCAGCATGTTGCAAGGGTCCAAGTTCCCGAAGCAATCTGAACTTTGTATACGTGGGTATCATAACTAAAGGCTACAAATAGTGATGGTCGAAGCTTCAATTTCATTCCATCGTGTGACTGACCAGGAGTTTCTCCCATTCCTACCACTTCCCTATGGAAGGATTTGATGTTTAACCGGGTTTGGCTGCATTGCAAATACAACTTCCTGGAAGGTTAAGCCCTGAGGTGGGATTGGAACCCGGAACTTCGGGCTCAGAGACAGGGACGCTACCCACAGCACTGTGAAACCTCCTTCGTCGAACTGTTGTTGACCCTAAACAGTGATGGTTTGAGCCACAGCTGAGATTATTAAATGAAGAGATTTAGCAGCAGGATCACAGTGCAGTTTAACTGTCTCTCCAGTTCCTGTGTTTGGGGGAAAAAATGGTCTATTAATGGATCTCTTGGCTGGGATTGTGGAAAGATGTCTAAATGTGTTCCATCTGGTTTTTGGCTTCAGGTACTGATGAAGAAACCATCATCAATATACTTACTCAGAGGAGCAATGCACAGAGGCAGCAGCTGAGACAGCAGTTCAAGTCGCAGCTGGGTAGGGTAAGTTACCTTCCCTACACTGGGGATTGCTCTCCTCACTGAATTATACAGTACACAAGGAGGCCATTCAGCCTGTACTGCCCAGGCTGACCCTTAGCTGGACCTATCCAGTTAATCCCATTCTCCTAGGGATAGTAGGAACTGCAGATGCTGGAGAATCTGAGATAACAAGGTGCAGAGCTGGATGAACACAGCAGGCCAAGCAGCATCAGAGGAGCAGGAAAGCTGACGTCTCGGGCCTAGACCGGGTTTGATTCCAGCCTCAGGCAACTGTCTGTGCTGAGTTTTCGCATTCTGTTGGGGTGGCACGGTGGCTCAGTGATTAGCGCTACTGCCTCACAGCACCAGGGACCCGGGTTCAATTCCAGCCTCCAGTAGCTGTCTGTGTTGGGAATCCCATTCTCCTGTCTTGTCCTCAAAGCCCTGTCAGTGTTTTCCCCACCCACAACCTTTCTGTTGTTCATCCAATTCTGTTTTGGAATCTACCACCGAATCGGCATATTCCATCCTGTTAGACAGCGCTTTCCAAATCCCAACCACATGTTCTGTCAAACAGAAAAAAGAAGCTTCTCACGTTTGTCATAGAACATAGAACAATACAGCGCAGAACAGGCCCTTCGGCCCTCGATGTTGCGCCGACCTGTGAACTAATCTAAGTCCACCCCCTACCCTATCCCATCATCATCCATATGCTTATCCAAGGACTGTTTAAATGCCCCTAATGTGGCTGAGTGAACTACATTGGCAGGCAGGGCATTCCACGCCCTTACCACTCTCTGAGTAAAGAACCTGCCTCTGACATCTGTCTTAAATCTATCACCCCTCAATTTGCAGCTATGCCCCCTCGTACTAGCCGACGTCATCATCCTGGGAAAAAGACTCTCACTGTCCACCCTATCTAATCCTCTGGTCGTTTTCATTCTCATCATGGTTCAGTTGTTCTGTGTTTGATTGTGTGCGACTGGTCTATGCTAATTGTGTTTGATTGGTTAAGTCTGGATGTTGATTCAGAGCAAAGAAAACAAAGCTGAGCCTGGAAGACACGTGTAGCAGTTATAAAGTTGTGTGTGTAAGTTTTGGCACTTCGAGAAACTAATGTCACCTCGGGTAAAGGTGGCAGATTTCCTTCCCCGAGGGGCATCAGTGAACCAGGTGGGGGTTTTTTAACAGCCCTTCTATGACAATCATAACGTCCCAATCTTGGAATTCCTTCCCTATGGACACTTTGGGTGCCCCCAACATCGCATGGACTGCGGCAGTTCAAGAAGGCCACTCACCCCCATCTTCTCAAGGGGCAGCTCGTCTTCGCTCAATAAAGCTGTCCCGACCGGCGACACCCACTTCCCGTCAATGAATGAGAGCAAGAAAAAATTCACTGTGTTTAAGTGTTTGCCAATAAGTTAGCTATTTACTAAAATTGCATGTCTTCAGCTGCAGCTTGGGATCAGTGAGGTTGGTTAGCTCAGTTGGTTGGATGGCTGATTTGTGATACATAGTGATGTTAACAGCATGGGTTCAATTCCTGCTCTAGCTGAGGTTACCGGGAAGGATTCCCCTAAGGGTTCCATGCCTTAGGTAAACCACCAGTGATTATTGCTGTCTAAAGGGAGAGAAGGCCTGGGGTTGGGATTTGAACCCAAGAGACTCTGGCTCAGTAACTTTATCAGTACTCCCTTATCTCTGCAGGATTTGCAGTATTATATTCCTGTCATTCTCAGGACAGCTTCCCTTAGTCAATTATCATTCAGCACCTGATCTGTTTTACAGCATAACAAGGTGTGGAGCTGGAAGAACACAGCAGGCCAAGCAGCATCATAGGAGCAGGAAAGCTTGACGTTTCGGGCCTAGACCCTTCATCAGACCCTTCACCTAGACCCTTTTCTGATGAAGGGTCTAGGCCCGAAAAGTCAAGTTTTCCTGCTCCTATGATGCTGCTTGGCCTGCTGTGTTCATCCAGCCCCACGCCTTGTTATCTCGGATTCTCCAGCATCTGCCGTACCTTTTATCTCTGTTTTACAGCAATTTGCTGGATTCTACAAGATCCCACTGACTGTGAGACAAGCAGATGCTGAACTGGAATTTTTAAACAGAATTATTAAATAATATCAGATAATTAAAGCATATCTTGTCCGCCATGCCTTTGAAATAGTTCTCCAATTAGCCCCACTCAACAACAGCAAAATGCATTTGTCTAGCACCCCGGTAGGCGTGAATTGCGCCAAAGCAATCTCCAAGAGTGTAATCGGGGAGAATCTCAGCCCGAATTATTATTCTAACAGGTGAGTGGAAATCTCCTGCCCCACCAACTCTTTTTCCCACTAGCCCCCCCGTCACACAAAAACGAATGATGCAATTGAATCTGCTTGAACCCACCCTTTCGGGCAGCACATTCCGGACGTTAATCAGAATTTGTAGGGACCTGCAGTACCTCCAAGAACCTTCAGGAGGCAGCGTGAGATAGTGTCACCTACAGACTCACTGTGGCACTGCAGCCTCTGAATCGATTCTTTGGAGAAAGTTCCAAAATAAAATTACCGAGAAGATCCAGCATGAAGATGTAATTGCATCAAAACTGCTGATTGTCATCTAGCTAATGCATTCTCCA
>JAHRHZ010000289.1:43232988-43244851 GCA_024137785.1 Ginglymostoma cirratum | reverse complement strand
AGGGATTTAGAGATACTTACAGAGAGCAGAGCAAATGGTTTGAAGCTGGGTAGGTGAGGGGTACAGGTGGATGGGGGTGAGGGACACGGGGCAGAAGGTGAGGGTGAGGGACACGGGGCAGAAGGTGGGGGTGAGGCATATGCAGAGACGGTGGATTCAAACTCATCCAAGGGTCTGGATGTTAGGAATAAAAATGTCCTTAAGAATTACCATGTTAAAGACGCAGTAAGTGATGTGCTGACGTGTGTGTGTGTGCGCGTGTGTGACAGAGATATAGGTGTGATGAGAAGTGGTATGAGCACATTGATTTTCATTCACTTTAGATTTCATTAACTGGGTATTGCAGTGTGAGGGTCTTGGGTTACACTGGGCAGGTATGAAAGGCAATGGGGAGTGAAGAGGGAATGGGATTAATTTGTTAGGTCTATTAAAGGTGATGGTGTGTGAGGGGGGCAGTGGGATGGCACTGGGTGGGGTGTTAGAGGTAATGGAGAGTGGAGGGTGGGTAAGATTACATTGGGAGGGGCATGAAGGATGATGGAGTGTGGGATAAACAGAAATTGCTGGAAATACTTGGTGGGATCTCTGGAGAGAGAAACAGAGTTAAGGTCTGGGATCAACGAGGCAGGTTCGAAGCTGGACCGTTCCGAGGATAGCTGGTCTGATCTAGTGAAACAGCTTCCCGTCCGTGTGCTGTGACCAATGCTGCCGATGTGTGTTTTCTCCCCCCAGGACCTGATGGCAGATGTGAAATCAGAGGTAGGTGGTCCACTCGAGAAGATTCTGCTTGGTTTGTTGATGACTCCCGCTCAGTTCGATGCCAAGCAGCTGGAGAAAGCCATCAAGGTGAGGAGTGAGCTGTGCCACATTGTGTCTGGACCTGCCTAGGGGCTACAGCACCACCGCCATGAACACAGCAAGCCCATCACTGTCCTGATCGATCACAGCAAGACCCCGCTAGCACCAGGCACCAGGTTATTGGGATCGGACGTAGCCCATGTCCCAGGTCCCGAATATGACGCAACAACTAACGCCTAAATCCCAAAACCCACGATGAGATGATACTAAACAAAAAAAAACCTAAAGAAATGCGGATGCTGGAAATCAGAAACAAAAACAGAAATTGCTGGAAAAGCTCAGCAGGTCTGGCTGCATCTGTGGAGAGAAAGCAGAGTTAACGTTTCGCATCCAGTGACCCTTCAGAGCGCAGGGTCAATAGCGCTGTTCTCTGTCCACAGATGCTGCCAGATCTGAGTTTTTCCAGCACTCTCTGTGCTTGTACCCAATGGGGTTTAGGAGAATTAGAGGTGACCTTATTGAAACAAACGAGGGGACTTGACAGGGTAGATGGAGAAAGGCTGGTTCCCTTTGTGGGAGAGTCTAGGATCAGAGGGCATCATCTCGGAATAGGAGGTTACACATATAAGGCAGAGATGAGGAGGAGTCTCTTTTCTGAGGACAGTGAATTTGTGGAACTCTTTTCTTTCCAACAGAGGGGCTGTCGAGACTGGGACATTGAGAATATTCAACACTGAGGTAGACAGACGTTTAATCAGTAAGGGGGAATCGAGTGTTCTGAGGAAAAGGCAGGAGAGTGGATCTGAGGATGATCAGATCAGCCGTGTTCCCACTGAATGGTGGAACAGACGTAATGGGCTGAATGGCCTACTTCTGCATTAGGGACCACCCTTCAGGCCAGGAGCTCCAGACTCCGAACCCTGCCCCTCCTTCCGGTCACTGATCCTTGCGCTAAATAGCTGTCGAGCTGGTTACTGACCCGCACGGTCAGTCGGAACTATTCCCCCTCATTTAACCTATCAGTTGCCCTCAGTGTTTGACACACCTATGTGAAGACCCCTGAACCTTGGCTGATTTGAGGAGACCTTCTCGCTCGGAGTCCGTGAGGATTCCTCTCGTGGCCAGAGAAATCATTAGTGTCCACCATAGGTTCTAACTCTACTTCGAACCTCACAGAACAAACCCCCAACCACCCCCCGCCACCAAACCCATTCACAATGGTTGTGTTTGCTGGATTTTTTGGAATTCTCTCTCAGGGAGATACAAAAATGCAGTCAGCAAGTAGATGCAAGGTGTGAGCTGATAGTCACTTGACCAAAGATCCATCAGAGAACGTTCAAAAGGTGGGGGGCCTTGTGGAGTATTTCTGCTGCTCAGCCTTCTGTTCTACCTGATTTGCAGGGTGCGGGGACAGATGAGAGGGCCCTGATTGAAATCCTGACCACCAGAACAAACCAGGAGATAAGAGCGATCAACGAAGCTTACAAGGAAGGTGAGGGAAAACACACACACGGAAACAGATTTCAGTCCTTGCGAGGTTGGGGGGGGGGAAAAACGTTGAGGATTTTTTTTGTGGAAAGGTGGGAGCTGACCTGTTGGGCGTCACTGGCTGGTCAGCGTTGGTTGCTAACTGTTTCAGGGGTCAGTTAAAAGTTAGCCACATTGTTGTTGGTCTGGAGTCACATGCAGGTTAGGACAGCAGATTCCCTTCCTTTAAAGGAAATTCGTGACCCAGGTGGCATTTTTCAACAGTGGATAGTTTGCATGGTCACCAGTACGCTCTTAATTCCAGATTTTATTTGAATTCTATTTTAACCATTTGCCATGTGGGATATGTATCCCCAGAGCATTAGTCTGAGGTTCTGGATTGCCCATCCCGGACTAGCTATCGATACTGCCACCCTTTCGTTCTGTGACCTGTTCTAGGAAAAAAGAAACACGTTCCTTCAAAACAGATGTAAGCACAGGATTTGTCCAACTTGCGCCAATTCCAAAGTGGGCCTGGGCCTAAGCTGTTGATTGAGGGCATAATGATGGGCAGAGGAAGGAGGAGGGTGTGACTCGGTTTCTGTCATACCTGCTGAGGGGACACACGGTGGTTTCAATAACCTCCCCAGCATCCCCACCCCCACCCCCCTCCAATCCTGCTCCTCAACGTTGGACCAAAGAAAAGCCAATCAAACTGTCAAATAGGACGCAAGGCCCCAACGCATCTTGTGTATTTCAAAATGGAGGACCAGTACGACCCAGTATATTCCTTTCTAAATATGAATGACTTTTTTTACTGCTTCTTTCCCTCTGGCTATTGAATATTTTGCAACTACCCTGAGGTGCAGACTGGGGCTTGGTTCAGCGTCCCCTTTAACAGTTAGGCCCCTCCAACTATGCAGCATTCCCTCAGCACTGCACAGGATGGGTTTTTGGCCTGGCTTATCTCCTTGACTCTTGGGAAGGAGTATCTCGAGCCTGTTGCCTTTTAACCTGGAGCTGATACTGCAGCGATGATCGCATAACATCCTGTTGTCATGGTAACCTCATCTGCCTTTTCTCCACAGCCTACCACAAGAGTTTAGAGGATGACATAAGCTCGGATACATCTGGTCACTTTAAGAGACTCTTGATCTCGCTGATTCAGGTACAAACTCCTCACTAAACTCTTTACCCCTTTGAGATTGGAATTACGTTAGAGTCATTAGAAGTAGACAGTAGAAAAAGGCCATTTGGCCCATCGAGTCTGCATCTAGCTATTCTAATCCTATTTTCCAACACTTGGCCAATAGCCTTGTGTGTCTTATCATTGCAAGTGACCATCTAAATCTTTCTTCAATGTGATGAGGGTTTCTGCTTTTCCCACCCTTACAGGCAGTGAGTTCCGATTCCCACCACCCTCTCATTCCCTCTAAACCTCCTGGCCTGACCTTAAGTCTGTGCCCTGTGACCCCGTGCAATGGTTACTGATCCCTCCATCAGGGAGAGAAGTTTCTTCCTGTCTGTGTCCCTCATAATCTTATACGTCTCAATCATGTCCCTCACCTCTGCTCGAAGGAAAACAAACTCAATCTGTCCGATCTGTCTCTCTCTTCATAACTCTCCAGCCTACTGAAGATCCAGATAAATCTCCTCTGCACCTTCTGCAGTACAATCATATCTCTCCTGTAATGTGGATTCCAGAACTGCACACCATACTCTAGCTCTGGCCTAACCAGCATTTTATACAGTTTCACTGCAGCGCCTCTGCTTTTAAATTCTATGCCTTCGCCAATATACTAAGTATTCCATATGCCTTCTTAAACACTATATCCACTTGTCCTACTGCCTTAAAGGTGGGATGCTCTTCAGGGGGTCACTGTGGGCTGGATGGGCCGATTGGCCTGCTTCCACATTGTACAGAGTCGATGATTTCCAGAGCAGTAGGTACATGTCTAAGACCAGAGGGCATAAGTTTAAAGTGAGGAGCAAATGGTTTAGAGGAGATCTGAGAAAGTGGTAGTGAAGGAGGCGTTTGGTACGCTTGCCTTTATTGGTCAGTGCATTGAGCATAGGAGTTGGGAGGTCATGTTGTGGTGGTACAGGACAGCGGTTAGGTTATCTTTGGAATACTGTGTTCAATTCTATGCTATGGAAAATATGTTGTTAAACTTGAAAAGGTTCAGAATAGATTTACAAAGATGTTGCCAGGGTTGGAGGATTTGAGCTACAGGGAGACACTGAATAAGCTGGGGCCATTTTCTCTGGAGCATCAGAGGCAGAGGGGTGACCTTATAGAAGTTTATAAAATCATGAGGGGCGTGGATAGGGTCAAGGCCTTTTTTTCCTAGGGTAGGGAAGTCCAAAACCAGAGGGCATAGGTTTAAGGTTATAGGGGAAAGAATTAAAAGGGACCTAAGGGGCAGTTTTTTCGTGCAGAGGGTGGTGTGTGTATGAGCTACTAAAACAAGTGGTGGAGGCTGGTACAATTACAGCATTTGAAAGGCATCTGGATGGCTATATGAAGAGGAAGGGTTTAGAGAGACATGGACCAAATGCTGGCAAATGGGACAAGATTAATTTAGGATATCTGGTCAGCATGGACGAGTTGGACTGAAGGGTCTGTTTCTGTGCTGTACAGCTCTACGACTCTAACTTATACAAATATCTTTTAAATATTGTAACTGTATCTGCATCCACCACTTCCTCTGGAAGTTCGTTCCACACATGAACCACACTCCTGTGTAAAAAAAAAAACAAAATTGTTCCTCATGTCTTTTTCAAATCGTTCACCTCTCACCTTAAAAATATGTCTCCTAGTTTTGAAATCCTCCAGCCTTGGGAAGAGACACTTACTATTTTCCCTATTCCTACCCCTCATGATTTTATAAACCTCTGAGGTCACCCCACAATTTCCTACACTCCAGTGAAAAAAAGTCCCAACCTATCCAGCCTCTCCTTATGACTCAAACCCTCCATTCCTCGCAACATTCTGGTAAATCTTTGCTGAACCCTCTCCAACTTGATGATATCCTTCATGTAACTTCCTGACTCTAAATGCTGTGAAGTGCAGTCTCAGGATTACAGCCACTGGGTGGTGTTAGTACTCTCTCTAAAGCCTCCCCATTGATTGGGAAGGTTCATTGCCAGTGGGAGCCTCGATGGTAGGGAGTTACCAACTCTCGAGGATTGCCCTGGAGTATAGGAAATAGAAATTGGTATATTTTAGACACTGCTGGAGCTGAACCTTTGAGGGAAACCTTTGGGCCATTTCAAGCAAAAGGCATGTGTTTATTTTGCTTAAATATGTTTTATCTCTGGAATAATTTTGTGGCTGCACACATACTGGAGAATGAAATAGAACATAGGACAGTACAGCACAGTACAGGCCCTTCAGCCCATGATGTTGTGCCGACCTATTACCCTACTAAGGTCAGTCTACCCTGCATACCTTACATTTTACTATCCTCCATGTGCCTATCCAAGAGTCACTTAAAAGTCTCTAAAGTATCTGACTCCACTACCACTGCTGGCAGCGTGTTCCACACGCCCACCACTCTCTGTGTGAAGAACCTACCTCTGACATCTCCCCGATACCTTCCTCCAATCACCTTAAAATTATGTCCCCTTGTAATAGTAATTTCCGCCCTGGGAAAAAGTCTTTGGCTATCCGCTCTATCTATGCCTCTCATCATCTATCAAGTCACTTCTCATCCTTCGCTCAATGGAAAAACCCCTAGCTCCCTCAACCTTTCCTCATAAGACCTGCCCTCCAGTCCAGGCAGCATCCTGGTAAATCTCCTCTGCACCCTCTCTGAAGCTTCCACATCTTTCCTGTAATGAGGTGACCAGAACTGAACCCACTATTCCAAGCGTGGTCCGACCAGAGTTTTACAGAGCTGCAGCATAACCTCACAGCTCTTAAACACAATTCCCCTGCCAATGAAAGCCAATACACTGTATGCCTTCTTTACAACCCTATCAACTTGGATCGCAACTTTGAGAGACGTGGACCCCAAGATCCCTCTATTCCTCCACACTGCTGAGAATCCTACCATTAACCCTGTATTCTGCATTCAAGTTCAACCTTCCAAAATGAATCACTTCACACTTTTTTGGGTTGAATTCCATCTGCCATTTCTTTGCCCAGCTCTGCATCCTGTCAGTGTCCCATTGCAACCTACAACAGCCCTCCATGCTGTCAGCAAAATAGGCTGCAAAAGATATTGGAATGTGCTGAAGTCAAGTAAGGCCTTGTATCACAGAAAATTATTTTTGAACCAGAGAGGCTGGACTAGGGGAGCTCTGGGCATCGTCATGGAGCCATACAGCATGGAAACAGACCCGTTGGTCCAGCTTGTCAATGCCGACCAGATATCATTAATTAATCTAGTCCCACTTGCCAGCATTTAGCCCATATCCCGCTATACCCTTCCTGTTCATATACCCATCCAGATGCCTTTTAAATGTTGTAATTGTACCAGCCTCCACCACTTCCTCTGGCAGCTCATTCCATACATGCACCACCTTCTGTGTGAAAAAGTTGTCCCTTAGGTCCCTTTTAAATCATTCCCCTCTCACCTTAAACGTATGCCGTCTAGTTTTGGAATCCCTCACCCTGGGGAAAAAGACCTTGGCTATTCATCCTACACATGCCCCTTTTCAACTTTATAAACCTTTATCATCTCGACCCTCCACCTCCAATGCTCCAGGGAAAATAAAATGAGTAAAGGCCTCCTTTATTCATTTTTGGGATGAGGGTGTCACTGGCTAGGCAACATTTATTGCCCATCCCTAATTGCCCAGAGGGCAGTTACAAGTCACCCACATTGCTGTGGGTCTGGAGTCACATGCAGGCCAGACCAGGTAAGGATGGCAGTTTCCTTCCCTAAAGGGCATTAGTGAACCAGATGGGTTTTTCCCTGACAATGGATTCACGATCATTGTTATATTCTTAATTCCAGAGATTTATTTTATTGAGTTCAAATCCCACTATTTGCCATGGCTGGATTTGAACCCAAGTCCCTAGGATGTTATCCGTGTTTCTGGATTAACAGTCCAGCGCTAATACCACTGGACTATTGCCTCCCTACTCAGCTTCTCCCTGTAACCCGAACCCTCCAATCCCAGCAACATCCTTCTGGATCTTTTCTGAGCCCTTTCTAGTTTCACAAAGTGGTCCTTTGAGTTGTGAAAGGGACTGAATGATGTTCAACTCTCAATTGCATTCAATTATATCAAACCAGACATGCGCAAACCAGCTAACACGGGAACTAAGGGGTTCTCCGTTCTCCCAAGCTTTTCTTGCAAAAGGTGGCTCGGAATCTGTTCCCCTCCTCTCCTCACGGGAGCTAATTCATAAGAAAGAACCTGTGACAGGAGGTGGCAATTCGGCCCATCACGCCAGTTCTACTGTCCGATTAGATCATAAACTAAACCCAGTTACCTGTCCTTGTTCCTTAATATTTACATCAATATAAATATGGATCAAGCTTTGATTTGGATTTTTCACTTGATTCGTGATGGCGTTTGGTGAGGCAGAGGGATGAGGTTTGTGTGAAAAATCATTTCCTGACATCCCCCCTCGATAACCTGTTTTAACTGGACAATTTGTTGCCTTGTCTGGGCTCCCTTTAACAGACGAAACAATTTCTGTTGGTACTCGCACTTTCATAATCACCTTGGATCAGTTGTGGTTCAGAAACCAGCCAGAGAACCACAAGATCCTGGGATCAAGTCCCACTGCAGCGCTGAGGGAGCGCCGCGCTGTCGGAGGGTCAGCGCTGAGGGAGCGCCGCGCTGTCGGAGGGTCAGCGCTGAGGGAGCGCCGCGCTGTCGGAGGGTGAGTTACGTGCAGAAGGTGTTTGGGAGGGGCTGTCTTTCCAACAAGATCCTAAACCCAAAGCTCTGCCTCCTCAGGCTCCCATGGTGTTTTGTTTTTGAAGAGGAGTGGGGAAGTCTCCCTGGTGTCCCAGATAACATCTGCCCCTCGATCAAGATCGAAGCTGTGATTACCTGCTTCTTATCACGTTATTGACCGCGTTAATGAATTACAAACTGAAATCTTGGCAGAATAGCCTGTGTAGCTGAGGAGGAAGGTGTGCCTTGGTTAGACCATCACTTAATCATTTATAATGAGGGCAATGTAGGCCAGACCTATGAAACCTCTTTTTATTGGGCCATTATGTAGCACCAGCATCATTCTGAGGCACAAAAACAAAGTTGCTGGAAAAGCTCAGCAGGTCTGGCAGCATCTGTGAAGGAGAAAACAGAGTTAACGTTTCGGGTCTGGTGACCCTTCCTCAGAACATAGAACAGCGTGTGACAGTCAGGGACACTGCGCACACCGACCGATCTCAGATTTAAAATGAACACCTGACCCCAGCATCAGTTTCCAGCTGTGAAAAAGTTTCTCAAACTTCCACCCAGTTTTATGCTTTGAGGGTTCTCCTGAAGGATGTTCCCAATGCCCAGGGAGTCCAGAACCGGGGCGGGGGTCACAGTCTATGGATGCAGGGTAGGCCATTTAGGACTGAGATGAGGAGAAATGCCTTCACCTGGAGAGTCTGTGGAATTCTCTGTCACAGAAAGTGTTGAGGCCCAAACATTGACTCCTCCTTGAAAACATTCAGATACTGTCCTTAGGGCTAAAGGGATCAAAGGGTGAGGAGAAAGCGGGAACAGGAGACCGAGTTGGATGATCGGCCATGATGGAGCAGGCTTGAGGGGCTGAAAAGCATGCTCCTCCTCTTTTCTCTGTTTCTCCCTTCACCCCTGAAAGGGCTGGCTCCAAGTTTTAGGTTATGACCCCTAACTCTTTACTCTGCGAATAGTTGCAATCATTTCACTCCGTCTGTGCGTTCCTGTTAATGTCTTCACCATTTCCATTCCCAGGACTATTTCTGTTTCATCCATCTCTCCCCGTATCTCGGTTCAACTGCTGAAGCCCTCCTTCACGTCTTTATCATGTCCAGACAGGAGGACCCCTGTGCTCTCTGGTTGACCTTACATCTTCCACCATCTAGATCTGCTGTGCTTTGCCTTTGGCACAGTTTGCTAATTTATACCCTATGTACACGGATTTCCAGTCTGACACTGCCTCAGGTTCCATCGCAATCCCAGCCATATCGCGTTGCCTTTGTGGTCAGCAGAGTGGACCCATTTTCTCCTCTTTCACACCTAACGTTTACACCTATTTTGCATCTCTATCGCTCCTTCACCACTCCCTTTTGTCTTTTGATCTGGGCATCCTCACCATCAGCCTGACGTTGCCCTAAGCTTTGGGATCCTCTTGCTGGAAATCCCAGTCTCTTTCCTTTTATGAGTCACTCTCTAAAACCTGTTTCTTTGACCAACCTTTGTCATTCCCTCCCCTGCTGTCTCTTCCCAAGGCTCAGTGTCCATTCCTTTAATAAGGCTGTATTAATCATCTTGATGTGGATGTGCTGGTGTTGGGCTGGGGGGGACAAAGTCAGAAGTCATAGGACACCAGGTTATAGTCCAACAGGTTTATTTGAAAACACAAGCTTTCAAAGCCCAGCTCCTTCGTCAGGTGAAGTGACAAAGGAGCAGTGCTCCGAAAGCTTGTGATTTCAAATAAACCTGTTGGGACTATAACCTGGTGTCGTGTGATTTCTGACTTTAATCATCTTTGTCCATCTTGTCAGGCCAAAGCCATGTGATTGTCGTTGAGATTGTCTGGAAGTCTCCTTGCACTTACCTGTTCTGTTTTGGTTCTTGTCTGAAAGGGGAACCGAGAGGAAGGTGAAGCAGATCTGGCCCGTGCCATGGAGGATGCGAAGGTAACGAACCCGCTGGGTCAAACACTGTGTGCTCGAAGACAAAGGGGCGGGAGGGAGATGAAACCCATACTTGGATTTAACAAGCAGCAGGTATCACCCACTCCATCCACAGCCTAGTGCCCTGGGCAACATCACCATACCCATGACCACTCCAAACATCTTAGGAATGTGCCAGCCTCTCGGAGGTGCCATTAGTGTACAAAGCCCCAGTGGCTAGGGGCCTCCAAGACTGTCCTAGGGCCTACAGAAAATAAAAATTCATCTCCTGATGCGGGTATACTCAAAATCACAGAAGGGTTTTAATAAAAACGGTGAGTGTTTCTGGAATTAATTTTGCCTTCATTGTATTTGATTATTAATTGCAAAAGTATTGGAGGAAGGAATATATATTTCATTGGTTGGGGGGGCACATCCTGAGGTTGTGAAAGGCGCCACATAAATGCAGGCCTTTCATTAAAGGGTTTAGTGTGATTTCTAACTGGTCGTTTCCTTTATCCTCGCCTCTGTCCCGACGGACTACATTGTGATGCGGAAAAACCCAAACGACTCAGACCTGAATAAACAAGGCCAGCCAGGATGATTAATTACAACCTGGCTTACTGCTTTCAGAAGGCTGTTGGTTCAGGTTCAAGTCCGGCTCCTACTTGAGCAGCTAATGGAGGTTAACACTCCCAGTGGTACTGTGGGAGTGCTGCACGGTCAGAGGTGTCGCCTTTCAGCTGAGAGATTACACCAGGCCTTCACCGCTCCCTCCGCTGAATGCAAAGATCTCCTGGTTCTGGCACAGTCATAGAGCTGTACAGCACGGAAACAGACCCTTCGGTCTAACTTGTCCATGCCGACCAGATATTCTAAATTAATCTAATCCCATCTGGCTCATATCCCTCTAAACCCTTTCTATTCGTGTACCCGTCCAGATGCTTTTTAAATGTTGTAATTGTACCAGCCTCCACCACTTCCTCTGGCAGCTCGTTCCAAACACACACCATCCTCTGTGTGAAAAAGTTGCCCCTTAGGTCCCTTTTTAAGTCTTTTGCCCTTCTCACCTTAAAACTATGACCCTCTATGCTGTTGGTGGGAGGTGTGGTGTACAAATTGCTATGTTATGCATAAAGCAGCTGTTCACTGATTGGCTGAGTAGCTCGTTTTGAGGTTGTATTTTTAAGTACAACACTTTTTTTTTAAACATACTATGTAGAACATGAGCCTGGAGAACTTTAGGATTTGGCCAGCTGCATCTGCAGTTGATGGTATGCATTGAGCTGTTCTGTCTCCTCTCTGTAGCCATCCTGTATAATGGACGCTGTGACCTCCCAGCATGCACAGGGCCCTAGGTGATAGAGAACTCTCCATCACAGTCACGCCCTGCCCTTGTCCTGCCATTGAAACTGTTCAGTTTCAGGAGATGCCTGGTCTTGGTTAACAATTTCACTTGAACAATCAGAGAATGAAATAGCACAGAAGGAGGCCATTTGGCCCATTGTGTCTGTGCCAGCTCTTTGGAAGAGCTATCCTGGACCACTTTGCACTCTCCCCACATTGCCCTACAAATGCTTCCTTTCCAAGTGCTTAACTGTTTCGTCTTTTGAAATATATTCATGATTCGGCTGTTGCCACCCTCTCAGGCAGAGCCTTCTAGAAAACTACTTGCTGCTGTGTTATATAAAAAATAACTCCTCATCTGGTCCTGAGATAAAAGGTACTGCAGATGCTGGAGAATCCGAGATAACAAGCATGGGGCCGGATGACCACAGCAGGTCAAGCAGCATCATAGGAGCAGGAAAACTTGACGTTTC
>JAHRHZ010000289.1:43201398-43225996 GCA_024137785.1 Ginglymostoma cirratum | reverse complement strand
GCCGGTGCAGGGGGAGCGCTGACGTCGTGCACAGAAGTGTGCATGAAACCTTCATGGAGATGTTGAATTTGAAACTTTGTGTTTTGGTGCATAATCAAGTGTCGCTTCGTACACTTGGATAAATATTTAGAAATTGAAACCATTAGTCCTGATACTGGAGTCCCTGTACCCAGGTCTCCTGTACTGAGTGACTCACTAGTGATCAAACAAATATCCCTCGCCCACAAAGGACTACCGGGCTCTGCCTTCACCAGGCATAACACACCCCCTGATATTATCCCCATCATTCATTCAATTCCCTGCTTCTCAAGTGTTCGGTGTTGACCTCCCCATCTCCAAATTGCATCAAGAGATGAGAGGCTTATGTTATGAAGAGAGATTGAGCAGTAACCATAGCGTCATACAGTGTGGAAACAAACCTTTTCTGTTCAACTCATCCAAGCTGACCAAGTTTCCAACTGACTAGACCAACTGATCTTGTCCCATTTGGCCCGGATCCCTCCAAACCTTTCCTATTCCTTTACTGTTCAAACTTCTCATGAATGTTGTAACTGTACGTACATCCACCACTTCCTCTGGCTGTTCATTTTTCTGTGTGAGAAGGTCCCTTTTTGAATCTTTCTCACCTTAAAATATAGTTTAGGCCTCTACGTCTGGAGTTTAGAAGGTGACAGGAAATCTAATTGAGGTGCATAAGATGCTATAAGAGGTTGACAAATTAGATGTAGAGAGGATGTTTCCTCATGTGGGGCAATCTAGAACGAGAGATCATAGTTTTAGGATAAGGGCTGGCAGATTTAAAACTGAGATGAGGAGAAATTAGGTAGACAAACAGGAGGTTGGAAGAATACAGCAGGCCAGGCAGCATCTGGAGGAGAGGAGCAGTCAACGTTTCAGGTATTACTCTACCGACTGCTTTCCTCCAGATACTGCCTGGCCTGCAGTGCTCTTCTAGTCTCCTGTTTGTCTACCTTGGATTCCAGCATCTGCAGTTTTTTTGTCTCTGAGGCGAAGTCACTTCTATCAAAGGGTTGTGAATATGTAGAAATCATTATCCCAGAGTGCGGTGGATGCCAAGATGATGCCAAGATGAGGAGATAATCACATTTTTAGTTAGTAATTGGCTGAAGGGTTATGGAGAGTAGGCAGAAAAGTGGAGTTGAGGCCGAGATGAGATTAGCCACGATTGTACTAAGTGATGGAACAGGCTCGAGGGGCTGAATGGCCTACTCCTGCTCCTAGCTCTTCTGTTCTTGTGCACAGGGAGTGAATCCACGCTGATGGCAACATGCTGCATCAAACTCTTACCATCTTGCCAACTGAGCCCCAGCAGAGCACCTGGTCGTGTTTAAATAGCTCTGAACAACTGCTCTTCTGTCTTTGGTGTTGACTTCAGATTGTTGTCAATTTTTAGGGTGCAGGGACAGATGACAAGACCCTGATCAGGATCATGGTGTCTCGGAGTGAAATCGACCTGATGAACATCCGATACGAGTTCAAAGAGATGTATGATGCATCGCTCTACTCCTTTATAGAGGCAAGTGCCCGAGGGGAACCATCAAACATGAACTCCGTCTCGGCAGAATATGAGGTTGGGGGATGTGGGGGGGAGTTCCTCAAAATGTTCATACGTCCAGTGAAGAGCTGAGTCTTTCGTGTCAGGGTGTGGCTGGGTTATCCTCGGTCTGTGCCCGCTGACCTGCATTGGTGCCCAATCCCACTCGTGCTTTGATCTTCAAGTTCCCAACCCAGGTCATTTGCTGGGAATGAAGACTGAGCAGGGAGGAAGGCTGGGGGTTAGAATTGCACCAGGTAAGTTTCACATAGCTAGCACGGACGCAATGGGGTGGCAAGGTGGCATGGTAGTTAGCACTGCTGCCTCACAGCGCCAGGGACACGGGTTCGATTCCACCCTCGGGTGACTGTCTGTGTGGAGTTTGTGCGTTCTCCCCGTGTCTCCGTGGGTTGTCTCCATGGGTTTCCTCCAGGTGCTCCGGTTTCCTCCCACAGCCCAAAGATGTGGGGGCTAGGTGGATTAGCCATGCTAAATTGCCTGTAGTGTTCAGGGATGTGCAGACTAGGTGAGTTAGTCATGGGTTTTGCAAGGTTACAGGGATTGAACAGGGTGGTAGGTCTGGGTGGGATGCTCTTTGGAGGGTTCGTGTAGACTTGTTGGGCTGTGTGGCCTGCTCCCATGCTGTAGGGATTCAGTAAATGAGCCGAACATCTGAGCTATAACCATTCAATGTGGTCAGATTCCATGATGTCTAAATTTGACACCAAGCCACGGGGCATGATTTGTTGGGTCCTATGACCTCAAAGCAAGGCTAAGAGGCAGTTTGTCTGATTCTTAAAGGTGTAGAGAGAGAGAAAGTTTTAGGGAGGGCATTCCAGAGGTTAGGTTCTATGCTTGTAGTGTGAAGTAACTGGGGGAACACTGAAGAAACCAGAGTTGGAAAAGCAGAGGTTCTCGCAGGTTAGTGAGAACATTACAGAGATGTAGGTGGATGGGGTGGTGTGTTTTGGAGGGGTTTTTGTCATTGAGGCTAAGGATTTCAAATCTGAAGTGACAGCCTGGGAATGACAACGGGGAAAAAGAAAACTGAGGCAGTAAAAGACCTCTGCAGACATTTGCGATGCGGTCTGTAAACAAATTTGAACAGTAGGCCAAGCCAAGTGGCTGTGACGTTAGTCATCGACCCATTTACAGGTGTCACATGGACAAAGTCATCCCAGGAGCAGTACCACCTCCAAATATTCCTGAGATTGACAGCTTTGAGATTGCATTTGGGACTGGCTGACGATATTTGGCCAAAGTGAAGAGTCTGGGGTCATTGCCAGGCCAGAGGAAGAAAAGGGGAGTTTGACTGGAGGTTTTCAAAAACCATCCAGTTCCTGCAGAATGCAGCTAGAAACTAAATGGCAACAGAATCAGAAGCTGGTTGAGGGGGTGAGGCTTATCCAGGGGACCGTTGTCCAAAAGGCCAGTGGGAGCAGATTCAATTGGAATAGTTGAAGGGGATTTGGATAATACTGGGAAAAAAAAAGGTGTTTGGAGGGTGATGGGGAAAGAATGAGAGGGAGTGGAACTAATTAGTTAGCTCTTCCCAGAGACACAATGGGTTAAATGGTCCTCCTGTGCAATAGAAATAAAATTAAATCATCTATTCTTACTGGACTGTAGGACTGCTCTCCAATTAGAGAGAGATTCCTTGTGGTAGTTTAACCTCAGGGGATACCATACCTCAGGCGAGGGGAGAGGTTTAGAAGGAAGGTGCCTCATGATAACCTCAGTTGGTGCAGGAATTGAACCTGTGCATTGGCATCACAAACCAGCTGCCCAGCCAACTGAGCTAACTTACCCCACACCACCACCTGCCCAATCCCATGTAGTATCCCATCCGTGTCCGTGTAGACTTCCATCCAGGAGGCAGCAATCTCTGCAGTGGACAATGGGGACAAGAGATGGTGTGGGCAGGATAGGCCGAATGGAGTTCTTCCCCCCCCCCCCGCAATAATTCTGTGATTCTGTGAAGGGTGTTCGTTTTCCATTTTTTTCCAGGGCGATACGTCAGGGGACTACAGCAAGGTTCTGCTGGCACTCTGCGGTGGTGAAGACTAGGAGACGTCATCCCATTGGACCATGTTGCTGCTGTCCTTGACCTTTGGAGAAATACAGGGCACAAACCACCGGTATCCACTGCTGAAGCAAGGCCCTGATGGGACATTGACATGTGGAGAGAGGGGAAAGGGAAAGGGACAGTCACCAATCCATCAACATCCCCAGGCAACACCGTGTTTGTATCTGTCAAAATGCTGAACCATGAGCTGAGGTTGGCAGCCCCAACCCCCTCTTCATCATGACCAGTCATCCCAGTGAATACACCCTCCATCAGCTCACAATCCAGTCTCTCGATGTCTGTGTTAAGTGATGGTCAGTACTGAGCCCTGCAGTATAATATGTTCACGTTTCTTTGTGTAGCTCCATGGTTGTCCCTAAGCCCCTGGTACTGGAAGGTCTCCCTACCTTCCACCTGTCCACTCTTCCATCCCTCCACTCCTCAAAACCAGTCACCTCATTGTTTTGGGCATTCTGCCCTGGTACCTCAAAGTTGCCTTGCCCTTAATGCCATTTCCACTCTCTCCAAACTCCATGGGATCCCACAGGATCACTGTCAAAATCCTTATCCCTCACTTTCAGGACGTCCCCATGTCATCTTCGACCTCCTCTCGGTGACAATCCCAGCTGCCCCGGCCCCTGCTGCTTCACCCTCAGTCTCCCCGCTCCTGCTCTCTCGATCTCTCTCACTCCCTATCTCCGACAATCTCTCACTCTGCTGCCTGACCTCCGAGTTTCATGAATATTTCAACCATATTTCAAACTATTATTTTCAGCCTAGAGATCTCATTATCAAAAATGGTGTTTGAAGATTTTGAAGATGTATCTTCTGCGCTACGGGGCCGCATTTTCAATTAGACTCGTTTCCACCTTTGCTGCACACCTTCAGATCCCATTGTTCATTCCCTCCCCCTCCCTCACCCTCTCCATTCCCCACCCCTCCCCATTACACCCCCACCTTCTCGACCTCCCCACTTCCCCCTTCTGCCACCCTCTCACTGATTCTCCCACCCCTAGTAAACCAAACCCCATTTTATTCCCGTAAGACCATAGGACCTGGGAGCAGAAGTAGGCCATTTGGCCCATTTAATTCACTGTGCTATTCAGTGAAACCCTGCTTGATCCACCAATCCTCAACTGTACTTTTCTGCCTATTTCCCCATAACCTGTGATTTCCTGACTGATTTCCCCCTTGAAACCAAAATCCAGGGATGTACCCAGAGGTATTTAGTTCCAGGTTTAAGCTCAGACAATGGTCACCCCTGGCCTTTGTGATGAATTCTGTCCCCCTCCCTCCCTCCCAAAGGAGAGCTACTAACTTTCTAGACAGCTCTGGGTTGTTAAAAACACAGCTGTGAGGAAAATCATCTGGATGTTGAAAAAGTTAGGACTTGTAGAACAACAAAAATACAGAGAACAAAAGAGGAGTACAGCACAGGATCAGGCCCTTCAGCCCTCCACTATTTCCATCCGTAAGTGATAAAAGTAACGGAGGTGAGTGAGGAAAAGGTTTTGCTAGGTCAAGGAATAGATAGTACCTCCACCCTCTCCAAACACCATTCATCCGAGGATCAGAATGGAGCATCCTGTCCTGACTCTTGGCATTGAGAAGCACATGGCAGGGGCACAGTATGTTCCCAATGGGCCAACATTTGCCAATCTCAGCCCCCATTCTCTGTCTTCAGCGCATTCTAATGATTCTTCTCAACCCCTTCTCTGTGCTACAAACAAGCTTGCGTTATTTTCTTAAAAAAAGAACAAATTACAATAAACTTGTGAAGGTCCAGAATTTGTCGTTTTGTCCTTTTATGAAGTCGATGAGTATAATTTAAGTCCTTAAACATTCTCTGGTGGTTGCTCAGGATGAAGGAAAACTTGTTCCTGGTCCAGTTGATTGGGCTCTGAGTCGGCTGATGAGTCTAATGCAGGCTGTGCCATTCTGGGGCGATGCGGGATTGGGCATGGGATGTTGGGTGGATGAGTTGCTTGGAGGCTCCCTCCAATGCCTCTCCCATCCCTGCACCTTCCTGACAAAAAAGGTGATGGGGAGGTGGTGGTGGTGGTGGTAGTATTACTGACGGACTATTAACCCAGAGACTCAGGTAATACGTTTAAATCCTGCCATGGCAGATGGTGGGATTTGAATCTAAATAAATAAATAAATTAGGAGTCTAATGGTGACCATTGTCTATTGTCAGGAAAATCCCATCTGGGTCTCTAATGTCCTTTCGGGAAGGAAATCTTAGCCAACTTGGCCGACGTGTGACTTCAGACCCACAGCAATGTGGTAGACACTTAAATGCCCTCTGGGTAATTAGGGATGGGTAGTAAATACTGGTCTGGCCAGTGATGCCCACATCCTGTAAATGAATAAAAGTCTCTCAAATTGTTTGCTGTCTGCTGAAATGAGCCTCCTCTGTTTTTGTTATACTGTGGCACTCACTGTTCTTCATCTGGAGCTAACAAAGATTCTAAGTGGAGAAGAGCAAGTGTTTTGCCCTCAAACTCTCTCACTCATAGAGTCATGGATGAGAAAGGCCCTTTGGCCTATCGTGTCTAAGTGAGTCATGAAGCACCTATCTGCTCTAGTCCCATCTTCCAGCACTTGGCCTATAGCCTGGATGATTCAGCAAAGAGTGTTACCCACTGAGTCAAACCTGGTCACATCTATTTTTTTTCTGTGCTCTGAAATACACAGGGAAGGTGATGGCCCAGTGCTGTAACTGCTAGACTTTACTTGGTTCTATGGATTAATAATGTCCTGGCGACCTGGGTTCAAATCCTGTCATGACAGACGATGAAGTTTGTACCCAATGAATATCTGGAATGAAGTGTTGAATGATTCCAATGAAACCATTGTTGATTGTCAGGAAAAACCCATGGGATTCGTAAATGCCCTTTAGGGAAGGAAATATCTGAATTACATGTGCCCCAGACCCACAGCAATGCAGTTGACTCCTAACTGCCCTCTGGGTAAGTGGGGATAGGCAATGAATGCTGGCCCAGCCAGAGATATCTATATCCTGGGAATCTGGATTAAGGAGATGTTCTTCCTTATTCCCAATGTTCCATCTCATGAACAAGACAAAATTCCTGAACATTGTGCATCTAGCTGTGCTGTAAGTGTTACATGTAAAATACAATAGCATAATACAGCAAAATAAATCCTTAATGTGACAGTTATAGGTAATGAGCGCCTGCTTTCCAATTCCAAAGTGATTTTTATTTAGCACATTTCTTGGAGTCACATTCAGATTATTAATGAGGCATAGCTCTGATCGACTTACTGTTGGGTTACACTTGGCATCATGTTGTTCTCCTTTCCTGGGATAGGGATGTCACTGGCAAGGCCAACATTTTGTTAGGCCAGGCAGCATCAGAGGAGCAGGAAAGCTGACATTTCAGGTTGGGACCCTCCCTGCTCCCTTGATGCTGCCTGGCCTGCTGTGTTCCTCCAGCTCCACACTGTGTTATCTCAGACTCCAGGATCGGCAGTTCTTACTATCCCCAACATTTTGTTACCCTTAAACTGCTCAGCCATTGCAGTGGGCAGCTGAGAGTCAAGCATATTGTTGTGGTTCTGGAGTCCCGTGTGGTTCAGACCTGGGTAAGGACATGCCCTCTGGTTTTATGAACCACATGGGTATTGAATGATACTGTCATGGTCACCAGACAACAATCAGGAAAGCTCAACCAATCTCCCAAAACATGACCAAATCATTCATAGAGCAGCGAGTCTCTGGTGGTGAACCCACCCCAAGGCCACAGAGCAGACAGCTGAAAGGCAGTTTCAGTGACACAACAAAAGCCTGAAGCAGGAGGGATCTCCAAAGCAAGCTGGTCTCGGCTTCTGACCAGCAAGTGGAGTTCTTTCTGTTCACTTCAGCCTTTCTTTTAGCTACTTCACTCACTGTCAATACCTCTGTTTTTGTGGATAACAGCCCAGGTGGGTTCAAAGCTAAGTAGCAGAGTTGCCTGTTCCAGTTTGGCCTATTCTTCATGGTGTTATCATGTAATCTCCCATCGTCCCAATCCCTGGCCCCACAACATGTCCATTATCATGAGGTTCCTGCCTCCCAGCCAGAGACCCCTGTCACCCTCTACAACATCAGTCAGAGCTCCCACAAAACAGCCTTTAGTCAATGAGATGTAGTGTAAATGAAGGAAGACTGAACATTGTGGGCTTTTTTTGGTTTATTAATGGGATGTGCCCATTCCTGACTGCCCAGGCGGCAATATGTTTCTCAACCCCATTCTCCTGCCTTCTGCCCATACCCGTTAACCCCCTTGCTAATCACAAACCTATCTCTCTCCATCTAAACTACCTTCAGCAACTTAGCCTCCACAACCCCTTGCACCAATGGCATTTCCTTCCCTTGCGGACATTAATGAACCAGATTGACATAGCAACTTCCATATTCTCTCCACATCTCAAAAGTTCTTCAGAACTGGCAGCGTGAGCGCAGCAAGATCCCACAAAGCGAGTTTTTTTTTTGTTTTCTCTCTCTTCAAAAGATCATAGGATACAGTTTTCTATGGCAAGAGCAGTAGCCTTCCCTCAAATTTTCTTACCAGTTGCATAGGCCTCTGAGTCCATTGTACAGCATGAACTTATGGGGAGGCGATGGCCTAGTGGTATTGTCGCTGGACTGTTAATCTAGAGACCCAGATAATGTTCTGGGACCCAGGTTCGAATCCCACCATGGCAGATGGTGGAATTTGAATTCAATAAAAATATCTGGAATTAAGATTCTAATGACGACTGTGAATCTATTGTCGATTATCAGGAAAAACCCATCTGGTTCACTAATGTCCTTTAGGGAAGGAAGCTGCCATCCTTACCTGGTCAGGTCTACATGTGACTCCAGACCCACAGCAAAGTGGTTGACTCTTGACTGCTCTCTGGGCAGTTAGGGATGGATAATAAATGCTGCATAGCCAGCAACGCCCACATCCCGTGAATGAATAAATATAAAGCTCGATGCCCCCAACAGTTTGCTGATGCCACTTGCCATAAATGGAACATCAGAACGAATGTGCCCTTCATAGTTTAAAGCCCTTTTTTTAAGCAATTAATGGCAATAAGCCCCATCAATATCTCTCTAAAAGATTTACTAGACTGCTATCCAAAAGTCACAACTGTTTGTAATCAGAAGGTAGCTCCAGCATGCATTAAGCTGCTAACCCCAATTTTTTATATGAAAGAAACATATGGGTTGTCTCCTCCCTTGATTAAAAAAAATGCTGTCTCATCCAGAAAGTGTGCAAAAAGTTCAATAACTTCCAGTTTTTGACATCGTCCGTGAATATAGATATATAATGACATTGCCCAGAATACTTCCATTCAGAATCGGTAATGTTATTCCATCGATGAATTAAGAGGCATCATCGGCCATGAAGCTGTCATGTTAACAAAGTCTCCACAGCTTCCTCGGGGATACGGGGTAGGGATACAAGATCTACTGCATGCAATGTGGTGCAATGTTGTTTACCAGGAAAAGTACAAATGGTCACACAGATTTTCACTTCCCCAACATCCTCCTGCTCCACCAGCCCCTGCTCCTACCAACGCAGATACTCTTTCTGGTTGATGACAAAAAGAAAGTGGGATTTTGATGACTTGCACAAACTGTCGGAACATTGGGAAATTGAGGATGATTGGTTACTTTATAATCTCGTCCACATAGCTTTTCGTCAGGTCACGGGATGATCAGCCTGTGAAAAGCTAAGATGATCTGCTTTCAGTGACCTCGGTTGAAAGTTACAAATTAGTCAGGGCTCAGGGGAAACAAAATACCTGCTTCACATTGACATTTAGGATTCACTTTTACAGAAAGACAGAAATGACAAGAATGCAGCTCTCCCTCAGCACTGACCCCCAACAGTGCAGTGCTCCCTCAGCACTGCATCACCGACAATGCAGCTCTCCCTCAGCACTGACCCCCAACAGTGCAGATCACCCTCAGCACTGCATCACCGACAATGCAGATCTCCCCCAGCACTGCATCAGCGACAATGCAGCTCTCCCCCAGCACTGCATCACCGACAATGCAGCTCTCCCCCAGCACTGCATCACCGACAGTGCAGCTCTCCCCCAGCACTGCATCACCGACAATGCAGCTCTCCCCCAGCACTGCATCACCGACAATGCAGATCTCCCCCAGCACTGCATCACCAACAATGCAGCTCTCCCCCAGCACTGCATCACCGACAATGCAAAGCTCCCTCAGTTTTGCATTTCTAACAATGCTGAGCTCCCTCATTACCGGCAATGGGAAAGTTAGTTGTGATCTTATGTTTAGTTGCTCGGAGCAAGGTTAATCAGAAACTGCCTCCAGTTGTCCTTTGACGTTATTTACACCGTCCATGTGCACCGCTCTTCCCTAGTAACTTTGTCAAAAACTTTAAAACCCTTTGATTTGGAAATTCCAATCTGACCACATCTTCCCTTTTCTAACTTTCAATTTCTTCATTTTTCAGAAAGGAGTCAACACAATTTGGTCAGTGGTCACAGTGACCACAACCAACAGCTTTACTTTAGCCAGGTTTTTCACTTCATAATCCTGAGCACCTCAGTTTAGTCAACCACAAAGACTTGCATTTATGTAACACCTTCAACCAAGCATCCCGAGATGGGATTCCACGATACTGGCACTAGACATATTCATTTGGGATTTGTGCTCAAATTCCAGGAGCATTGATTCTTGTTTTATTCTTTGATGGGATGTGGGTGTAGCCGATCCCTAATTGTCCTTGGACTGAGGGGCTTTGCTAGCGCCATTGTAGTTCAGAGTCAATCACATCGCTGTGGGCCTAGACCAAACCAAAGAAGAATGACAGGTCCCGAAAGGGCAAGGATGTGTGTGTGCAATAGATGATAGTTGCCATGATCACCGTGATTGAGATCATTTAAATTCCAGAATAATTTGAATTTGAATTTGTTCCTCCAGCTGTGGCGGGATTTGAACCCAATTTTTATTACCTAATTGCGGAATGTGAGTGTTGCTGTCTGGCCCAACACTTATTTTCCATCCCTAGTTGCCCCTTGAGAAGATGGCGGTGCTTGAACTGCATAGTCCATGTGCTGTAGGTAGACTGCAATGCCATTAGGGAGGGAATTCCAGGATTTTGAGTGACAGTGGCCCCCGACCATTAGCACTTGGGCCCCCTGGGTTATGAGCCCGGTGACACAGCCAACATAAAATACCGACAAAAACTCCTTCCTGTTTCCCATTGGAACCATTGACTCTGTTCGCTGGGTGTACATTACAGAATTATGGGGCAGAGTCTGACACTGCAGCGCACAAAGAGGTATGAGGGCAGATGGCAAAAAGTCTTGCACAAGCAGGTGGGGCCCAAGGGGCATCTTCAATGAAGATAGAGCAGCAGGGACGTTTAGGAAGAGGTTTCAAGACTTCATGCCTTGAAGTACAAAGGCCTAGCTGTCAATTCTGGAATGATCGAACTTGGAGGAGATGGGTGGGAGAGGCACAAGAGGGCCAGGATCAGAGGAGTGCAGAGATCGATGATGGTTGTGGTGCTGAGGCTATTGGAGAGTCAGGGAGGTGCAAAGCTGTAGAATAGTTGGAGCGCATGGATGAGACTTTTGAAACCAAGGTGCTGCTGGCCTGAGAGCTCATGCAGGCCACTGATGTTGACTCTTTTCAAGAGAAAGCAACCACGAACTTCCTTTAGCCTGCTTCATAACACTTGCCCATGACGCCCTCAAAAATCCCTCTGTGCAGTGGGAGGGTGGCAGGGCTGTGGGGGGTAGTGAGGGGTTGGCACAGTCAAACCAGGCTGCTCGATGCATTTTGCATTAAAAAAAAGTGTGAATTTCTGGTTACTTCCTCCGATTAAAAAATACTAAACCCTCTCAAAGAGGTGAGAAGTGCCCGAGACGAGATGCAGAGAAATCAACTTTTACACGGGGAGTTGTTGTGATCTGGAATGTGTTGATGGGAAGGCTGGTGGAAACAGAAGCAATTAGAACTTTCGAAAGGGAACCAGATAAACAGAAGGGAAGTGCTGATGGGGAGGGATCTGGACTAATTGGGCTGCTCATTTGAAGAGCTAGCGTAAACATAATGGGCTGAATGATCCATATTTGTGCGACACCTCTCTATCAAGCTACAGAATGGACTTTTCCACTGGGAACAATTTGAACATTAGGGTGCACCGCAGGAAAGTTCTGATTTATATTGCTAACCAAATTCTCTCCTCATCATGGAGAGCGTACAGAATAGCTTTACCAGGATGTTCCCGGGCCTGGAGGGTTTGAATTACAAGGAGAGGCTGGATAGGCTGGGACTTTTTTCACTGGAGTTTATGAGGCTGAAGGGTGACCTTAAAGAGGTATATAAAACCATCAGGGTCATAGATAAGGTGCAAAGCTAAGGTCTTTTCCTTAATGTGAGAGGAGAAAGATATAAAAGGGACCTGAGGGGCAATTTTTTTGACACAGAGTGTGGTTTGTATGTGGAGTGAGCTGCCAGAGGAAGTGGTGGATGCAGGTATAGTTACAATATTTAAACAAGGTTTAGGCAGGTACCTGAATGGAAAGGTTTTGAGGGATCTGAGCCAAACACAGGCAAATGGGACTAGTTTAGTTTTAGGGAAATAGGTTGGCATGGAGGAGTTGGATTGGAGGGTCTGCTTCCGTGCTGTATGACTCTAAGCCTTTGTGTGTTAAGAGCAAAAGGGAAAAAAAAAGGTTGAAAGGGTAAAATATTTCTTATTTGCTTTCGTTGGCAGGAAGTCACTCTTTTTTTGAAATCAGATCACTTCTGCAATTGGAGAACGATAACTGTTTCACGCTTAACCAAATTTTGACAACTGGAAATCCCCATGAATGCTGACCTGCTGCATCATTCCATTCCCTTTTATGGTCACAACGATTAATGTTTTGACAGGGAACTGTGTATTGTTCATTGAAAGTTGTGTTCCAGACCTGATGAAAGTTTGTTTTCTGCTGTGGGGTAGGGGTTCTGGTGGGAGGGGTTCAGGGTTTTGCTCCGAAAGGGAAAAGTGCCTCTTTAACCCCTGAATTACCACTGAGGGAAATGACTCTGCTAGCCATTCACCCCCGTACTCAATCAATACAATATACCAGCATCTGAGCAGCAGGAGGCCATACAGCCCTTTGAGCCTGCTCCATCTCCAATAAGATCTTGGCTGCACTCATCGTAGAGAATTACTGATCACCTTGTTATGGCACACCCCCGGAATAGCTGGAACTTGAACCCGACCTCCTGGCTCAGAGGTAGGGTCTTACCGCTGCGCCACAAGAGCCCTCTGAGCTGACTGTATGGAATCATAGAATCTCTGCAGTGTGGAAGCAGGCCATTTGGCCCATCATGTCTACATTGAGCCTCCAAAGTGCATCCCACCTAGACCTACCCCCTCTACCCTAACACTTCCCATGGCCAATCCACCTAAGCTGCACATCTTTGGGCTGTGGGAGGAAGCCCACACAGAATGTGCAAACTCCACACAGACAGTTGCCCGAGAGTGGAATCAAACCCGGGTCCCTGGTGCTGTGAGGCAGCAGTGCTAACCACTGAGCCACCCTAAACTGCACCCTTACTCTGGCATTCCCACCAGCTCCTGCTAACCTTTAACCCCCTTGTTTAAGGAGAATCTAACCACCTCTGCCTTAAAAATATTCAAGGACTGTGGTTGAACCACCTTTTCAGGAAGACAGTTTCAAAGGCTCACAACACTCTGAGAGAAATAAAATGGCCTCATCTCTGTGGGCAATTCATGATTTTTAAACTGACTTCAGAACTCTAGGTTCACCCATAAGAGGAGACATTCTCTCCACATCTGTCTTGCAAAGACCCCTTTTAATCATATATTTATCTTCTAAACTCCAGTGGATACAAGCCTAACCTGTTTATCCTATTGAACACACTCATTCCAGGTATTAATTGGGTAACACTCTCTCTGGTGCTTGAAAGCATTTACATCCTTCTTTATATAAAGGTGACCAATTATGTGCACAACACACCAGGTGTAGTCTTACCAAGGCCCTGCATCATTGAAGCGTAAAGTTCCTCCTTTTGTGTTCAATTCACCTTGCGGTGAACAATATCAGTCTAGTAACTCTCTTCATTGCTTGTCATACCTGCATAGTAGTCCTTTATAATTGATGCACATTGCACAACGATGGCACCTTGCATTTTTATAGTGCCTTTAATGGAGTAAACATGAGACTGAGGTGTTCCAGAGGAGCATATTCAGAGGAGCATAACTGACATTCAGCTGAAGAAGTCGTCAAACCTATAGATTTGTTATGGAAGGAAAATGAACCTGGGTTTTGGTTAACTGCAAATTGAAGGTGCTGACGAATAGTCTGTGTGGAGTTTGCACATTCTCCCCCTGTCTGCGTGGGCTTCCTCCCACAGTCCAAAGATGTGCAGCTTAGGTGGATTGGCCATGGGAAGTGTTAGGGTAGAGGGAGTAGGTCTGGGTGGGATGCACTTTGGAGGCTCAATGTAGACATGATGGGCCAAATGGCCTGCTTCCACACTGCAGAGATTCTATGATTCCATACAGTCAGCTCAGAGGGCTCTTGTGGCGCAGCAGTAAGTCCCTACCTCTGAGCCAGGAGGTCGGGTTCAAGTATGGCTACAGGTGACCATACTTAAAGTTTTGAGGTGATTTATTCAAACGCTTAAGATCCTGGAGGGACCTGGATAGGGTGGATACCAGGAGGATATGGGTCTGGAGGTGTTTAATTATTTAACAGGTCAGTTTTTTTTGAAATAACAAGCATGGGGCTGGATGAACACAGCAGGTCAAGCAGCATCATAGGAGCAGGAAAACTTGACGTTTCGGGCCTAAACCCGTCATCAGAAATGAACTCTGATTTTAAGCCAGTATGTGTCAGAGAGCAGATAGCTCAAGGCCTCCTGGAGCATTAGTTGAAGTTTGTTTATATTGTAGGGTTTTACAACAACACAAAGATAAAAATGCTATTCGAATAGTAGAGGCTAGGAAGACTAAGTTTTAAAGATTGGATAAAAGATTCTGATTTCAGTTCAAAAGAGACTTGACAGAAGTTAGATGCAAGAATGTATTTCCCTAGAAAATAAATAATTTCAGAGCTGTTCAGAGCAGTTAAGGCAATAAGGTACCTCAATGTACGGGTTTCAATTTGTGAAAATTTCCAGACCAGAAGTGTTTAGTTACAGATCTGCGTTGGCTATTCAAAGCTGAGAAAGTCTAAGATCTCAGTCATGCAAGTCGAAATAAAAAGCTTTACAGCTCGCAGGATTGGAACAGAAGAGAAGCAGTCAAGTCAAACCTACAGATTTGTTATGGAAGGAAAATGAATCTGGGTTTTGGTTAACTGCAAATTGAAGGTGCTGAGGAATAGTTGGGGAATAGATTTTGTTTTACCCTGTGTTTGTAATTTTTTAAACTGCTTTTTTCATTTGTGGGATGTAGACGTCATTGGCTAGGCCAGCATTTATTGCCCGTCCCTGGTTGCCCTTGAGAAGGTTGTGGTGAGCTGCCTTCTTGAACCGCTGCACTCCACTTGCTGTGTGTTGACCCACAAAGCTGTATATTGTATAAAAACAGAGTTGCTGGAAAAGCTCAGCAGGTCTGGCAGCATCTGTGGAGGAGAAAAAATAGAGTTAACGTTTCGGGTCCGGTGACCCTTCCTCAGAACTGATGGTGGCTGGGAAAACGTCAGTTTATATGCAGAAAATAGGGAGGTGGGTGAGGTAGGGAGTAAACGATAGGATAGAGCCCAAAGAGAGAGAAAGGCAGTTGGACAGACAAAGGAGTTGCTAACGATCAGGCTGGGAGGGTGAATAGTTGTTAATGGGGACTGTTAGTCACAAACAACAGGGAGTGTGTAATGGCAGGCTATGTGGTAACAAGGCCTGGTTTGTGGCGTGGGGGGCTGGGACATGGGAGAGTTTAGGCCCTAAAATTATTGAACTCAATATTGAGTCCAGAGGGCTGTAGCTTCCCCAAGCAGAAAATGAGGTGTTCTTCCTCCGGCTTGTGCTGGGCTTCACTGGAACTCTGTAGCAAGCTGGAGACAGAGATGTTGGCCAGGGAGCAAGGTGGTACATTGAAGTGGCAGGCAACAGGTAGTTCAGGGTCTTTTTTGCGGGCAGAACGTAGACGTTCTACAAAGCGGCTGTGAAGTCTATGCTTCGTTTCCCCAACGTAGAGGAGACCACATTGTGAGCAGCGAATGCAGTCGACCAGATTCTGGGAAGTGCAGGTGAAGTGTTGCTTCACCTGGAAGGTATGTTTGGGCCCTTGGATACTGGGGAGGGAGGAGGTAAATGGGCAGGTGTTGCACTTTCACCGTTACAGGGGAAGGTAACGTAGGGCTGTGGGGAGGTGTTGGGAGTGAAGGAAGTATTGACCAGGGTGTCCCAGAGGGAACGGTCCCTGCGGAAGGCAGACAAAGGAGGGGAGGGGAATATGTGTCTGGTGGTGGCATCTTGCTGGAGGTGGTGGAAATGGCATCTGATGGTCTTCTGGATGTGGATGCTGGTGGGATGGTAGGTGAGGATAAGGGGAACACTATTGCTGTTGCAGGAGCGAAGAGAAGGGGTGAGGGCAGAAGTGCGGGAGATGGGTCGGACCCGATTGAGGGCCCTGTCAACAACGGAGCTGGGGAATCCTCGGTTGAGGAAGAAGGTGGACATTTCGGAGGCTCCCTTGTTGAAGTTGGCCTCATCTGAACATATGCGACGGAGACGGAGGAACTGAGAGAATGGGATGGAGTCTTTACAGGAAGTGGGGTGTGAGGATGTATAGTCCAGGTAGCTGTGGGAGTCGATGGGTTTGTAAAGGAATTTGTATTTTGTATACACACACACGCACACACGTGTGCGCGCACACAACACACACATGCACATTCCCACACACACGCACACGCACACACACACGTACACACACACACGCGCACACGCACACATGCACACGTACACACACAAACGCGTATACACACACACGCACACACGCACACACATGCGCGCGCACATTCCCACACACACGCACACGCACACACACACGTACACACACGCGCACACACACACGCGCGTGCACACACACAAACACACGCGTATACACACACACTTGCACATACATATTGTAAATAGAGGTTTTTCCCTTTGAGATGGAAGGGTATGAAGAAAGGAAACTTTTTTTTAAAAAGCTTATTGCTAGAGCTTCATAGATAAAAGGTACTGCAGCTGCTGGAGAATCCGAGATAACAAGGCATGGGGCTGGATGAACACAGCAGGCCAAGCAGCATCATAGGAGCAGGAAAGCTTGACGTTTCGGGCCTAGACCCTTCATCAGAAAATGATGAAAGGTCTAGGCCCGAAACGTCAAGTTTTCCTGCTCCTATGACGCTGCTTGACCTGCTGCGTTCATCCAGCCCCGCGCCTTGTTATCTATGCTAGAGCTTCATGGCTGGTGGGTAATGCTAGCTCTCAGAAAAGTTGCCCAGAAGCCAACTTACAGAAGAACAGTCTGCCCCACTGCTGCAGTAACATGCTGCAGGTGGCATTGACAAGTTGAACTTCCACTTCGTGAGAGGAAGTCCCACTTTTTAATGCTGTTGGCCATTCTAATTGGCTGATAGATGGCATTGTCTCAGCAGTGCCAGCGCCGTGTGGTGGGCAGTGACAGAACTGCAAGCAGGGCTGTAAGAAAAGCCCCAGGGATCCAGAGTTAAGGTGGTCAGTGGTGAGTATGGGCTTGGGGGGAATGGTACTGGGAGGGGAGTGATTGGAAATGTTGGGACGAGTGGGGGTTGCAAGTTGATGAGGTGGTGGGCTTTGAAGTACAGGTAGGGTGGAAGGAAAGGGTGGGTACTTTGGGGGAAGGGGAGCGCTTTTATATTGTACATCGCCTTCCCTTCCCACTCTTTCAAAATAACTCCCACCTGCCTGCAAATACCAGCTACAATAAGACGCCAGCCAGGTAATGTTGGGGGCTTTGTACAATCTGATTTCAGCCCCTATCCCCATCTGTCCTCATATGTTGAGGATTTGTCTGGGAGGTGGGGGAGCAGGTAGGTAGGGGTCAGGAAGCCGGTGGGCTGGACACCCATACTGTTTTACATACCCACTTCGCCAAAAGTGGAGAATGTGGAATTGAGCGAAAAGTGTGGCTGGACTGGAAACCGATGTAAGTCATTGAGAACAGGGATTGAAGGGGGATGGGGATTTGGCCATTCAGAAGAGTTTGCAGTTGATAGTGAAACCTTGCTCATGTATTGGTTGTTCACTGAATGTCCTGTCTGACTCCGCTAGAGGGTGGGATGGGGAATGGAAGCCATGAGGCAGGAATGAGGGAGTTTCCCCTCAGACAAGAATCCCAAGGACATTGTGAGTCCCAATTACACGGGGTCCCCTGATGATTGAAATTATGATAGAAGATTGGCTGAAGATCTTGGCCAAGGTTCCAGACTTAGTCCGCGCCCATCGCGGCTTAACCAATGACAAGTCATGTCCAGGGATGTTCAAGCTACGTGTTTAGCCATGGGAAATGGGCCATTATGGAGGTAGGGTGAGATGCTCTTTGGAGGGGTGGTGCAGACTTGATGGGCCGAATGGCCTCTATCTGCACTGGAGGGATTCTATGTTTCTAAGATGGGCGAGGAGAAGTCAGTGAATCGCATCTTTCTCAACTAAGTCCCTTACAGTCCACGAAAGCCATTTGAGAATGTAATATCTGTTATAATGCTGACCAATTTGCCCTCAGCAAGCTCGCACAAAACACAAGGGGATCACGATCCAGATCGACCGTTTTCTGTCATGTTTGGCTGATGGGAATTGACACCAGGGAGCACTCAGGATCACCGAAGTGTGACAGCGATAAAGGAGACCATTTGGCCCATTGGGACTATACTCTTCAATTGGAGAGTCTGCATTCTTTCACATCCACCTGAGGCAGCCTCAGGGAGCGCCTCATTCAGAAGACGGCCTACCCGTGACTCCGAAACACTCTCTCAGCATGGCACCGCAGTGTCAGCCTCAGCCTCTGGAGGTTTGAATACAAAACCTCTGACTCAGAGACACGAGAGAGAATGAGACTCACTGGGCCACAGCTGACACTGAATAAAACTTCCCGAAAATGTTTGGGGTTGAGCTACTGTCAGGCGTGAGAAGTAAAACCCTTGGACAGGATTCGTGTCACCATGGGAACAAAAGCTTACCGGACTTGAAAACCCAATTCTGATGTCATCAGAGCAAAGCTTTCTTGTTTACTTTTGAGAAATTAACTGTGAACTGAGAATGTCACCCATCCCTCGTTGCCCTGGAGACGGTGGTGGGGTGTGCTGCCTTGCTCTGCTGTTGGAGTCTGTGTGGCGTAGGGACAGCCGCAATACTGTCAGAGGAGGGGCATGTGAGTCCAGGATTTTGATCCAGCTACAATGGTCCTACAAACCATAGAAAAGCAGAAAGAGCAGGAATATGTAATTACTTTTAAACTTCCTTTAATTTGATCAGCTTGAGCTGCCTCAGTTAATAGAATTGTCTCCATTTCACCTTTGGTTCATGTTGTACAAGGTAATGGTTTTGAAAGGGATAAAGTTGGAGACTGCAATAAGTTTCCTTAGAGCAGAGGAGATGAGAGGTCACAAGATTGAGATGTATAAAATTATGAGAGACATAGACGGAGTAGACAGGAAGAAACCTTTGCTCTTTGGTGGAGGGCTCAATGACCAGGGGCATTGATTTAAGGTCAGGGGCAAGAGGTTTAGCAGGGATGTGAGGAAAAACATTTTCACCCAGAGGGTGGTGGGAATCTGGAGCTCACTGCCTGTGATGGTGGGAGAGATTTAGATGTGATCTGGTGATGCCAAGGCACACAAGACTATGGCCGAGTGCCGGAAAGTGGGATTAGAATAAATTAGCAGTTGTTTTTGATTGGCATGGACCCATAAACTCATGAAGGGTATAGATGGGAGGAATAGTCAAGATCTTTTCCCCAAGTGGGAGAGTCCAAAGCTGGAGGGCATAGCTTTATGCCGAGAGGGGAAAGGTTTAAAAGGGACCTGAGGGGCAACTTTTTCGCACAGAGGGTGGTGCGTGTATGGAATGAGCTGCCAGAGGAATTGGTGGAGGCTGGTACAATTACAGCATTTAAAAGGCATCTGGATGGGTACATGAATGGGAAAGGTTTAGAGGGATATGGGCCAAATGCTGGCAAATGGGACTGGATTAATTTAGGATATCTGGTCAGTGTGGGCAAATTAGACGGAAGGGTCTGTTCCATGCTGTGTTGATATGTTGTTGTCATGGAGACTTAAATGGGAAGAAGCAGAACATCTTACGATCTAATTGGCTGACACGTATCATTGGTCTTCCAAATGGTCTTAGTAACAAGGTCTAACCGATAACACGTACATGAAGGCTCTCATGTAATAATGAGATAAGAGTCTTTTCGCATTAAAACTCACTAGCGTATTGGCTTTCCCACTGTTCTCGTAGACCCAGTCAGCGAAGAGGAAACAACCCTGACCACAAACTGGCACTGGTTGGCATCAGCCACACGAACAAAAGCTCATATCTTCGCTGTCCCTTTGTGACGCTTGAGTAGTGGCCCTTCAGCAAGGTTTGGAAACTTCTTCTATTGAAAACATTAATGCTTTGGAATATGGATCAAACACAAGCTCGTACAGTTGAGAAACAGATTAGTGGAACAGGTTTGAGGGGCTGAATGGCCTCTTTTAACTTGCATTTTTAAGCTCTTTAGGCTTGACAAGATGAATTCTGATTGTGAATGCAAACTGCAGCAAATATATAGCAACATGCACATGGGATCATGCAACATAACATGATACACAGTGAGAGGTGATAGCCGAGTGGAATTATCTCTGGACTATCAATCTCAAGAACCAGGTAATGTTCTGGGAATCTAGGTTCACTTCTTGCCACAGCAAATGATGGAATTTGAATTCAACAAACCCTGGAATTAAGGTCTAATGATGAACATGAAACTGATGCCGATTGTCAGGAAAAGCCACCTGGTTCACTAATGCCTTTTAGGGAAGGAAATCTGCCATCCTTACCTGCTCCTGAACCACAGTAATGTGGTTGAATCTTAACTGGGCATTTAGAGATGGGCAGTACATGCTGGTCTAGCTAGTGACACCCACATTCCTTAAATGCATAGAAACAAGGTCACCATCTGTAAATTCCCCTAAAGCCACTTATCATCTGCACTTGCAAGTGTACGACCTTTCATTCAGTGTTACTGGGTCAACATCCTGGAACACCCTCCTGAACAGTACGACAGGGTGCACTTATACCTGATGGGGATATACAGGGGGAAACGGATCCTATAGAAATCTACAAGGAAATTGGAGGAATAGAAAACCTGGAAGTGGAAATAATACTTGCTGTCAGGAACAAACAGAAAGACATCAAAAGCAATAAAGGGGAAGAGGTAGGATTAAAATGGAAATTGAGAAAATAATATTATTTTAATAATTTATTTATGGGATGTAAGCATCATTGGCGAGACCAGCATTTATTGCCCAGCCCTAATTACGTAGAGGGCAGTTAAAATTCAAATACCAGCCTTCAAAGATCTATTTACCAAGATTATAATCCCTTGCATTGGACCCCAACCTAAATTTGAGAATAGGAATCTGTACCTTTTAACAATTAAAGATGTTTTAACAGTATTTCCTGAAACAGTACCTTTGGGAAAAGAAAGTGCTGCAAAAATTGCAGTGGAAAAATTAGTTCAATTATTTTTACAAGATGTGGAGTGGCTCAGAAGTGAGCACTGCTGCCTCACAGCGCCAGGGAAGAGGGTTCAATTCCATCCTCCAGGCAACTGTCTGTGTGGAGTTTGCACATTCTCCCTGTGTCTGTGTGGGTTTCCTCCGGGTGCTCTGGTTTCCTCCCACAGTCCAAAGAAGAACAGGTTAGGGTGGATTGGCCGTGCTAAATTGCCCTATAGTGTCCAGGGATTTGCAGGCTAGGTAGGAACAGCCATTGGGAAATGCATGGCTACAGGGATGGGGTGTGTCTGGGTGGGATGCTCTTCAGAGGGTCGGTGTGAATTTGATGGGCCGAATGGCCTGCTTCCACACAGTAGGGATTCTATGATATGGATTACCCAAAGAAATACAATCAGGAATCAGGCCATAGTTCAAATTAATGCCTCTAGTGAATAGTTCGGGATTAGAACAATTTACATCTTCCAATAATCACCCAAAATCTCAAGTTATATTGGAGAGATGACGTCAAACTTTAAAGATCATGCTTAGAGCTACTGTCAGGAATGTCCTAGTGTCGGAGTAAAGGAATTCTCTTATTATTGCCATTAGGTATGTTCCGAATGAGTCCACCAGATTCAGTCCTTTCAAACTGGCAAAGAGACGGGAGGCGAGAGGATTGCTTACGTTGATAAAAAGAACCAAAGTTGAGAGGGTTACACTTCCAATTCAAGTTTTGGAGAGAAGCTGAACAAAGCGTGCGAACTGGCCAAAAGAAAATTGAAAAGTGCTCAACAACCATGTAAGCAAGAGCAGGTAAAAGGCCTGAGATCTGATGGTCAAAGTCAATCCTCTTCGCCCAGCTCAAGGAAGGCACTGGAACATGAGGATGTCAAAGGAAACATTTCAAAGGGTCCCTGAGTGGTTCCTTCAAGCAACATAATGTTGTTGTCAACCCATGGGAGATCCTTGTCCTGAAGAAACTGACTTGGAGGATGCTCCTGCATGAAGGGACTCGATTCTCTGAGAGTACCCGCTGGCCACAGGAAGTATGGAAAAGGAACCGAACAATAGAATGCCAATAATCTCAAGGCCAAGAACCACTTCCACCTCCTGGAGATACCTGCCAAACCTGTGGTCAGAGATGGGGCTCTAGGATTAGACTCATTACTCACAGAACCCATGAGCAGTGACACAGAATTTCCGAGGTGGGTGATCATATTTGTTAGCTGCCCCTGACAATAACTAAGACGGTGGTGGGAGAAGGGGTGGGGGCGAGCGATGCAGGTTATGGGGGTTTGGAGTGTGGAAAGGGTGTTGGTTCCTAAAGGGTTTCAGAAGGGTTCTCAGTTCAGGGGTTGATCAGGTCCTTTGCAAGTATGATGGGGGCAGGGGGGTGGTGGGCTTACTTACAGGAGGATTCTGGTTGTCAGAGATCTGGGAGGAGTGTTATTGGGAGACGGTCAGTGATGAGTTAGGGCATTAGTTTAATAGTTATCCAGGAGTTAAACTGAGTCTATAATCTTCTCACATTTCCGATGTAGCTATTAACCAGATGTGACCTGAAACCCTCAGAATCTCTGGATTTTGATGGTATCTTTTCAAGGGTTCCAGAAGCAGGGGAATAGGCCATTGGAATCTTCAATTTCCAATCGAGTCGGCTTTGTTGGGAATTCCGCAACTCCATGAACCTCATGCCATTGGAAAATCCGGGCCGTTATCCATCAAACAGAAGCAAAATTCTACAGGTGCTGGAGATCTGAAATTAAAAAAAAAACAGAAGGTGTTGGAGAAAACTCAGTAGGTTTGGCAACATCTACAGAGAGAAAAAAAGAGATAACATTATGAGTCAGGTATGACTCGTCTCCAGAATAGTTCTGAAGTCATGTCAAACTCGAAATGTTAACTCTGTTTCTCTCTCCACAGATGTTACCATTATCTATCAAAAGATCTCACTCTGAGATCTGAATTGTCCAGTTTTGCCAGCTGGGATCATCACTCAAGAAGGTTTGAGTACAGGACTCACAAAAATCCTGCTTCAAGTGTTTCAACCCTCAGTTAGACAGCACCTGGAATATTGTGCGACCTTACTTCAGGAAGGATATTAATGCCATAGAGGGAGTGCAAACAGGGTGCACCAGACTTGTCCCCAGTAGTCTTTCCTCTGCAGTATCAAAGAATGAGGACGATCTCATTGAAATCTACACCGTACTTGAGGGGATATAGACAAAGTAGATGCAGATAATGCTGTGTTTCCCCAGCTTGGGGACTCGAGGACCCCAGGGGGAAGCCACTGAGAGAATGAGAATTATTTTGTTGCTCAAAAGGATTGTGAACATTTGGAATTACCTCGAACAGAGCTGTGGAAGCTTAGTAATTGGCAATGTTCAAAATAGACATTAACCAATTTCGAAGTAACACTGACATAAAAGGATATGGGGATACTGTGGGGAAAAAAAACCCTGTGAAGTGAGCAACCAGCACTGACTGCTTTGAATGTTGACGTAGGTTTGAAGGGTTGATTGGCATCCACTGTTTTTATATGCCTTTGTACCACCTACATACCTGATCCCAGGACTGAGGAGAATGGTCCGGGTTCCAGGTTGTGGTTTTGAATGGTTTCAATTTGTGTAACCTCTGGGTTCAGACACCAGCAAAATAAAGAACTAAAATTAGCTACAATACAAGAACTGTGCCCACCCCCACATCTCCCACCCTCCAAACCACCAGCCTCAGCAGTTATTTATGTTATTTGCTGCATCAGCTTCTGGATGAAGAATTAAATCCATTCCTATTTTAAGAAGTGAACAAAACCTTCTCATAAACCTTGAAGAGCAAAAACTTTCCAAATTTTGTGAAAGCATTTCCAAATCCGAGATAACAAGCTGTGGGGCTGGATGAACACAGCAGGTCAAACAGCATCATAGAAGCAGGAAAACTTGACGTTTCGGGCCAAAACCCTTCACCGAAACCCGTCATGGAGAAGGCCAGAGCTGGAAGAACACAGAGCTCTTGGGGATTTGTGTGTCTGAGGGAGATTACAGGGTTGGGGGAGGGGGCCTGGGGAACACAGAAGTATTTGAAAATACTGATGAGAATCTTCCGCATGGGGCAATAATTGAAAGGATTTTAGAGTGAGTAGGATAGAGACAACAGAGGTTTGGATGAGCTCAAGTTTATGGAGATGATTTATACACTCATGTCAGTTCAAATTCACTCCAATCAATATTTCTAACTTTAGAGCAAATCGAATTTGGAAAGAG
>JAHRHZ010000289.1:43189016-43200998 GCA_024137785.1 Ginglymostoma cirratum | reverse complement strand
AGGTGAAGGGTCTAGGCCCGAAATGTCAAGCTTTCCTGCTCCTATGATGCTGCTTGGCCTGCTGTGTTCATCCAGATCCACACCTTGTTATCTCTTTCTCAGGCTTCTCTGCTTTTCTACCTGACTGTCTTCCTTGAAGGTAGTCCTTTAAAGCTCTTGAAATGTTTTAATATCTCTTCGTGGGACCAATTTCCTGTTGATACTGATCTCCTTTGGGGCTGACTCCCTATTGGGAATGGGATTAATCTGGACTTGACTGGGACTAATCTCTCATTGTAACTGTTATTTTGATGTTTCTCCAGATGACTGCTCTTGATACTGTCTGAGTTTTGCCACCTCTACCAGTATGTTGTAGTGGGTAAGGGTTATTTGAGTTTGTATGCTACCCCCAATCCTGCTCTGTCTTTTCTTTCCTTGAGGAAAACAATAAGTACGACTACATTTGGACAGACATAATTACCAAGACCTTGGGGGTGGTCCAAGTATATATTTGGTCCCTCCGAAAGCTAGAGTAGAGCTCCCTATCTCTATCTGAAAACAAAAAAAGCTGGCGATAACAGCGGGCCAGGCAGCATCCATGGAGAAAGAGAGCAAGCTAACATTTCCAGTCTAGTTGACTCTTCATCAGCTCTGATGAAGGGTCATCCAGACTAGAAACATTAGCTTGCTCTCTCTCTCCGTGGATGCTGCCTGGCCCGTTGTTATCGCCAGCAGTTTTGTTTACCGTTCAGATTCCAGCATCTGCAATAATTTTTGCTCCTCCCTAACTCTATCAGCACACTGTGTGTGACATCAATAGAATGGATGGTGCTGGGGTAATATCAACATTAACCCTTTCACAATCATGATCTAACTTAATTTTTTATTCAGATTGAACTCCCATTATGACTGATCTCCTGTCAACTCTGACTCCTCTCTATTTATACATATCATTAGAACTGCTTCAAGGGTGTAACGGAGGTGTAAAATGGCCCCTAAGCATGATAGAAGAAAGCAAGTATAACTCAAAACACAACCACTCCTCACTTTCTTCACTCGTTTCAACAAAGTTTGTTATCAGCTGACCACCAATTCCTGAGAGACCTCACCATCACTCTCAAGAGGTGACGTGACTGAAAACCCAAGCAGGTCATTTGACCCGATGTGGGAACAGACAGAAAGCAAGATGTAACCAGTGGTGTGCCACAAATTCAACTTTTTACAGTTTCCATGAATGACTTGGGTGAAAGGTTACTGAGTTTACTGATGGGACTAACATAGATAGGAAAGTGAGCTGTGTGGAGGACCTAAGAAGATCACAGAGGGATAAGGAGGGGTTAAGTGAGTGTGCAAGAGTCTGGTAATCAGAATATAATGTAGGAAAAATGGGAAATTGTCCATTTTGGCAGGAACAGTATGAAAGAAGCATGGTGAGAGATTGCAGAATTCTGAGATGACTATGGAGAACATCATCTCCATGAGGCATTTTTCCACCTAGAGAGGCATTTACCCAAATTTCAAGTCAGTGAGCCAATCCTTCATTTTGCTTCATTGTCTGTCCTTCTTAAAGAGGTCATGGGTTCAAACATAGAAACCACAAAATCTAGTGGAAAGATCTACAAATACAATGGGAGAATACAATGGAATGTTGGCCCTATCCGATGGGAAAAGGAAAACACAAGGTTGAGAGCTATGTAAGAGCTCTGTAAAGCTCAGGTATGATTACATTAGGCCATAAGACGTAGAAGCAGTAATAGGCCATTCAACCCATCAAGTCTGCTCCACCACTCACTGAGATCATGGCTGATCTGATAATGTGTACAGGGGAGGTGATGGCCTAGTGGTATCATCACTGGACTGTTAGTCCAGATAACATTCTGGGGCTCGGGGCTCAAATCCCACCGCAGCAGATGGTGAAATTTGAATTCAAAAATGCCTGGAATTAAGAAGCTAGTGATGACTGTGAATCCATTGTCAACTGTCAGGAAAAAACCCAATTGGTTCACTAATGTCCTTTTGGGAGGGAAAGTGCCATCCTTTTCTAGTCAGGCCTACATGTGACTCCAGACCCACAGCAATGTGGTTGACTCTGGGCAATTAGGGATGGACAATAAATGCTGCCCAACCAGCAACACCCTTATCCTGTCAATGAATAAAGAAATCCTCAACTGCTTTTTCCCATTATCCTTGATTCCCTTATTGATTAAAAATCTGTCTATCTCACCTTGAATATACTTAATGACCCAGCCTCGACAGCCCTCTGTGGTAAAGGATTCCATAAATTCACTACCCTCTGAGAATACAAATTTCTCCTCATCCCTGTCTTAAATTTGCGACCCTTTTTCTGAGATTATACTTTCTGGTCCTAGACTGTTACACATGAGGAAGCAACCTATCTGTATCTTTCCTGTCAAGAATCCTAAGAAACATATAAGTTTCAATAGGGTTGCCTCTCATTTTCCTATATTCCAAGGAGCACAAGCCCCATCTACTTAATCTCTCCTCATGAGTCAGTCCCTCCCTATCTGGCATCAGCCTAGCGAACCTTCCCTGGACTACCTCAATGCCAATATAACTTTCCATCGATAAGGAGCCCAAAACTGCCCACAGTATTCCAGCTGCGGTCTGACTAGTGCCTTGTATAGTTTTAGCAAAACCTCCCTAGTTTTATATTCCATTCCCTTTGAAATAAAGGCCAACATTCCATTTGCTTTCTGTTATCCATGAACTTGGATGCTTCTGATGTGTAGCTTTCTGTAGTCTTTTCTCATTTAAATAATATCCAGCTCCTCCATTCTTCCTGCCAAAGAGCGTAGGCTCACGTCCCACATTATAATCCATCAACTGACTGTCTATTTGTTTAACCTGTCTGCAGCCTCTGTGTCATCCTCACTGCTTGGTTTCCCATTATTTTTATGTCATCTGCAAACTTGGTCACTTTCTTCATCCAAGCCACGACCATATGTTGTGGATGATTGTGGTTCAGCACTGATCCCTGTGGTACACCACTAGTCACAGGTTGTCATCCTGAAAATAACCCCTTATTCCAACTTTCTGTCTTCGATTAGTTCATCAATCCTCTGTGAAAACAAATAGAATATATACAACACCACACCTCTTATCTTATTAACTTGTCTCACGTGTGGTACTTAATCAATTTTGAAAATTCGATATATTATCCACTGCTTCCCCTGTATCTATCCTGCTTGTTACCTCCTAAAAGAATTCAAATAGATTTGTCAGCCACAATTTCCCCTTCATGAAGCCACGCTGACACAGCTTGATCACATCATGTCTTTCTAAATGCTTTGTGATTCATCTTGATCATAGACTCTACCATTTTCCCAATAATAGACAATAAACTAATTGGTTCATAGTTATCTTTTTGTTGTCTCCTTCCCTCTCTCAATAAAGGCATTATATTGGCAATTTTCCAATCCTCTAGGACTTTTCCGGCTCTTAAGGATTCTTGGAAGATTGCAAGTCTATTTCCATCGCTACTTCCTTTAATATCCGAGGATGAATCCCATCAGGTGCAGGGCCTGTGGTGTCCGTGATGTGGAGGTGCCGGTATTGGACTGGGGTGGGCAAGGTCAGAAGTTACGTGACAGCAGGTTATAGTCCAACAGGTTTGTTTGAAATCACAAGCAAGGTGTCGAGGCGCCAAAAGCTTGTGATTTCAAATAAATCAGTTGGACTATAACCTGGTGTCATGTGATTTTTAACCTTGTGCATGGTCTGATCTGCCTTTCGCCCCATTAGTTTCCTGAGTAATTTTTCTCTCATAAAAGTTATTGTTATTTCCTCTCATCCTTATGCCAGTTGACTATTTAATCATTTTGGAATGGTTTTAGATTATAAAGACTGATGTAAGGTATTTACTTAACACCTGTTCTATTTTCTGCTTCCCACTATTATCTCACCAGCTTCATTTAGTTTAGCTTTTCTCTTTCTTCCATGTGTTTAAAAAAGCTATTGCTGTCTGTCTTGACATTACGTATAAGTTTGCCCTCAAAGTTCATCTTCTTCATCTTTGTGTTTATTTTTGGTTGTTGGTGTTCTTTGTTTGATTCTCTCTTGTTGGAGATGGCTCAGTGGTTAGCACTGCTGCCTCACAGCGCCAGGGACTCGGGTTCGATTCCAGCCTCGGGCGACTGTGTGTGGGGTTTGCACATTCACCCTGTGTCTGCGTGGGTTTCCTCCGGGTGCTCCGGTTTCCTCCCACAGTCCGAAGATATGCAGGCTCGGTGGATTGGCCATTGTGTCCAGGTAAGTGCAGGCTAGAGGGATCAGTCATGGGACATGCAGGGTTACAGGAATAGGGTGGTGAAGGAGGCTGTGGGTCTGGGTGAGCTGCTCTTCAGAGGGTCGATATGGGCTGAATGGCCTGCTTCTACACTGCAGGGATCCCATGATTGTCTGGGCCAGGAGCAGGCAGGTGGGATTAAGTTCAGCATGGACTTGGTTCAACTGAATGGTCTGTTTCTGTGCTGCATGACTCTATGGTCATTGGCTGGCACGTGCGTGGATCAAACTGTTGTTCTCTGAAAGCTGGGTGGTTGCTCAGCGCTCCAAAGGCTCTGTGCAGCCTATTAACAGCACCAAATGCTGGTCTCTTACTTTTTGACTCATTCATTGTTTGTAAGGGGTAATGAGGGCCATGATGCAGTACTGTTAATATTAACCAGACAGTCATTTGTCATCCTCTTCCCGAAATCCTATATTGTTGCAGCATTTTTACATGGGAATTTCCACAGAGAATGATTAGCCAATACTGCTGGCTAAAATCTATTCCTGTGCTGCGTGAGCAAACGGGACAGAGTGTACCATTTGTGATGTCAGTTATGGTTCCTGCCTCTGACTCAGAAGGTCATAAGTTCAATACTGGGGCCTGAGCATGTAATCTAGGCTCACATTCCCAGCGTGAGTACTCGGCTTTTGCAAAGCATCCCAGCAGAACAGCGTGGGATCAATTCCTACATCGACTTGAGGTTATCATGAGGATCCGCCTTCTTCCTTTGCCTGTCCCTGTAAAAAGCAGGAAGGTCCTCCCCAGCGTCAGGGCCAACCAACAACGATCTGATTATTGTAATGTTGCCGCTCAGGGGCTCCAGCGTGTATCTTGGTCACTTAGTTTCCCACAGTACAACAGCTATGTTTCCACAGTTGTTAAAATTCCTTTGGGTCCTTCTGCAGTGTTGAGACATGCTATAAATTAATCTACGTCTTTCTTTCAAAATCATGGGTCTTGTCGACCGAGAAATCGAGTGATGCTGGAGTCAAGGTATTTGCTGGAGTTGTGATATAAATTTTCCCCAATCAGAGACATTAAACTAACTGGCTCGCAGTTACCTGTTTGTTGTCTCCTTGAGCAAAATGAGGGGCTGAATGGGCTACTGCAGTTCCTTTGTCCCTTATTTTTCCTGTTTTTAGTAATTTTTCTGTTATTTATGTTATTCTGGCGGATTTAGTTAGCTCAATTTTCCAGACAGCTAGAATGTAGATCAGAAAAATGATCACAACACAGCCCCATGCTTGTTATCTCAGATTCTCCAGCATCTGCAGTACCTTTTATCTCTGATACAACACGTGGCCTGATTGCTGTTCCAGCTGCAGATACATTTGGAGCCAACCCCATCCACAGTGAAAAGAAATTACTGTGCTTAGTGACGGTTTGGTGAATAATAGCCAAGGACCTATTTGATTCTTACATGGGTCATAGGCAGCATTGGCAAGACCAGCATTTGTTGTCCGTCCTAATTGCCCTTGAATGGGTTGGCTCTGAAGATCATTTTCAGGGCAGTTAGGAAACAACCACATTGCTGTGGGTCTGGAGTCACATGTTGGCCAAACCGGGTAAGGATGGCAGATTTCCTTCTGGAGTGAACCAGATGGGCTTTCACAGCAATAGATCCACAGTCCCCGTGAGGACAGCTTTTAACTCCAGCATTCACATTTCACTATCTGCTTTGGTGGTATTCAAACCCACATTCCCTGAACGTGACCCTACGGCTCTGGACTACTACCCCAGTGACATTACCACAGCACTGCCAGGTCTCCTCCAGCCACAGCACTGAAAAAATTAAGTTAGTCTGTGTGTCTGGGGATATGGGCGATAGAATGGATAATACACAGGCCCCTTAACATCTGGGAACTACTTCCAAATCCAGTCCAGTTCAATTTTTAAACTGGTCATGATTCAACATTAGCTTGCAGCTGGGTTAAATAACTAAAGAGTTATAAAAGGAATGAACATAGAATCTCTGTCTTAATGTGGTTTACAAATGGATTATACATGTGGATACAAAATTGGCTGAGAGATAGGAAACAGAGAGTAGTGGTCAATGGATATTTTTCAGGCTGTTGGAAGGATTGTATTTGAGTTCCCCGGGAATCAGTACTGGGACTCTTGCTTTAAACGGAAATGACACATCTCACCATAATGGACCAGACAGTATAAATTCCAAGCGGAATAGAACAACATCTCTTCAGAGGCCCCACTGATGATGTCACTTAGCATGGTGTCAAATCGTCTGAACGAAAGCAAGCCAGCTCAGTGAACAACCTTTCTTGATGGATATTAATGACCTGCACCTTGGTGAGGAGGGGGCTATTTCAAAGTTTGCAGAGGTCACAAAACTTGGGAGAATTATAAACTGCGAGGACAATGTAGGACTCTAAAAGGATGATAGTAAGTTGCTGCAACAGATGGGTATGCTGTATTGTGTACAGTTTTGGGCTCCACATTATAGAAAAGATGTGCACATGTTGCAGAAAATGTAGAAGTTGCTTTCAAGAATGGTTCCAGGGATAAGAAATGTCAGTGAAGAGGATGGATTGAAGAAGTTAGGACTGCTCCCTCCGGAGAGAGGAAAGTTGAGAAGAGATCTGAGAGAGGGGTTGGAAATCATGTGAGGGCTGGGTAGAGTAGATAGGGAGAATCTGTTCCAGTTCATAACAGGAACAAGAATAAGAGGGCACGGATTTAAAGTGATCTACAAAAGAAACAAATGTGAGGCGAGAAAAAACATTTTCACCCGGCAAGTAGTTAGGGTCTGGAAATCTGTTGGAGGCAAGTTCAACTGAGGCAGCCAAAAGGGCATTGGATGGTATTTAACTGGAAACAATTTGCAAGGGTATGGGGAAAAGGCAGGAAATTAGCACTATGTGCATTTGAAAAGCTGGTGTAGACATGAAAGGCTGAATGGCCTCCTGTTGCACTGTAACAATCCTGTAATTCTTTGATGTGTTTTTGACAGGTAACATTAAAGGACATTCACCACAGAGAGTATAACATTGATTCGTGAAGATAAATCTCAATTTCTCAAGGCAGAATAAACAAAATCACAGAGAATGAAAGGCACATTCAGAAAAGGGGAAACCCGAGGGAAGATATAGTTCTTCGGGCCAAAGGGATCAAAAAGTCTGGGAGAAGCGGGAACAAGGGACTGAGTGGATAATCAGCCCCAAACATATTGAATATCGGAGCAGGCTTGAAGGGTTGAATGGCCTACTCCTGCTCCTATTTTCTGTGATTCTGGATAGAACAGAAAAACAGGCACTTGGTCTTATAATGGTGGCTATATTTTATGTCCAAAGGAGCTGCCTACCAACTTACTTTATTTTATTCTATCTGCATATCCTTTTATTTCTTTCATCCTCCTGTGTCTATAGGAGCTTCCCTCTAATTGCATTAATACTATCCATCTTAGGTAGCAGGTTGCACATTCTCACCATTCTCTGGGTAAGGAATTTTCTCCCAAACTCACAGTCAAATGTGTAAGTGACTATCCTATGCTCAAATAAAAAGCAAAGCAATATGGATGCTGGAGGTCTGAAATGGAAACAGAAGGAGCTGAAGAAATTCAACAGGTCCTGCAAGAAGGGTGAAGACAGAGAAAGAGTTGGTGTTACCAGTCTAGATACTGTTCTGGAAATATTTACTCTGTTTTCTCCCTCCACAGATACTGCCAGACCTGCTGAGTTTCTCCAGCATTCCCTGTGTTTGTTGCATAACTTCACCAGCAATATGCAGATGTCTTTTAGATATTTTCATATGTGCACCAGAGAAAGCATTCTATCCGGATGCATCACTGCTTGGTACTGCAACTGCTCTGCCCAGGACCGTAAGAAACTACAGAGATCTACACTTCTCGCTGCCTCAGAAAGGCAGCCAAGATAATCAAAGACCCATCCCAACCCTGTTATATTTTCTTCTATCCACTTCTGTCCGGCAGAAGATACAAAAGCTTAAAGGCACAAAGCAACAGATTCAAGACCAGCTTCTTCCCCGCTGTTATTAGATTTCTGAATGGATCTCTCAAATTTTAAATTTAATGTCAACCTCGATCTTTGTGCACCTTCTCTGCAGCGGTAACATTGTATTCCTCGATCTGTTCTATTACCCTAAGGCACTTTGTATGTATGGTCTGCATGTACTGCACGCAAAATAAAACTTTTCACTGTACTGAGGTAGATGTGACAATTATGAATCAACTCAAGTCAAATATCTGTGGTTGTGAGAATGCGTCTTCATTTTCACCGTGTCTGTTTGAGGTGACAGCTGTTCAACACAAGTCCCAAGTTGACACTGGATTAACTTTTGTTGAGTGCGTTGAATGTTTATATTGTGATTATTTCTGTAACGTTTAGCTCTGGTAGTTTTATGAAAGTCTTGGCAGTTTTATGAAAGTGAAATCTGTTTTTCTTTCATTTCACCTTGATTTTGCAAATTTGCTCTTAGCCAGGTTTATTACCAGGTCTGCCTCCTGAAGTCGATCGAACAAATTCCGACAGATGCTCCATGTTCCTTCCATGTGTGACTAAAAGTCACCAGCTCATCTATGCACACCACACAGTTGGGTAATCCAGAAATGATGTTATTGGTGAGTCTCAGAAATGTGACTGTATTGTTGGTACCGAATGGCATGATTTGAAACTGGTGGCGTCAATTCGGTGACATGAAAGCCAAAATTTCCCTTGCTCTTCCAGATAAAGGTACCTGCCAGTATCCTCTGAGTAAATCTATTTAGAAATACAAGTTGCTTCTCCCACCTTCTCAATACAGTCTTCCAAATGTGAAATAGGATAGGAGTCAGACTTTATAACTGCATTGACTTTGTGATAGTCCACACATGATCGTTGGATACAGTCTGGTTTTGACACCATCATTATGGGTGAGCTCCATTTGCTGTAACTCACTTTGTTTTCATCATCTCTGAGCATGCGTTCAATCTCTTTTTGAACCTGTGCCAATTTTAGAGGGTAAAGTCTATAAGAATGTGGCTTAATTGAAACAGCATTTCCTGTATCTACATCATGCAATGCATGTATTTCCCACATATCGCCCCAAGTGATTGTAATAACTCTCTCAGGTCATTTCAATGTTCCTCTGGAAGGTAACTCAATAACTTATCCCAATATTTGAGAAATTCCTCTTTGTCAATTTAATTTGAGGAATATCCAATTCAGAATCCTCTGAACGTGGTTCTTCACTCTGTGTTGTAGCCAGTAACACATTCTCCTTTCGCTTTCCTTCCCTATCGAAATACTTTTTGAGCATAATCACATGACACACTCTGTGAGATTTCTTCCCCTTCAATTCGATAAGGTCCACTAAACCTTGCCTTTAAAGATTCACCTACCACTGGGAGTGTTCTCCATTAGCAAAATTGTGAATTTTTGATTTCTTGTCTGCTTCCTGTTTCATCATCTGCTGCGCTACTTTTAAAAGCTGTCTAGCCAATTCGCCTGCTCTATTTAATCTTTCCCTAAAATTTGACACATTGTCCAAATAAGTGGTCTCTGAAGTCTGACTTACCAATTTCTCCTTAATTAATTTCAGTGGTCCTCTCACCTCATGCCCAAAAACTGATTCAAATGGACTGAATTTGGCTCATTCATTTGGTGCATCCCTAACAGCAAAATTATAAATGGAATTCCTTTATCTCAATCCTCTAGGTAGTCTTGACTATAAGCCCTCAACATGGTCTTTGAAGTTTGATGCTACCATTCTCATGCTCCCTGCAATTCTGGATGGTAAACAGTGGATTTGAATTGCTTTATTCCGAAGCTACTCATGACTTCCTTGAATAACTTTGATGTAAAATTTATTCCATGATCTGATTGCATTTCTGTGGGTAGTCCATATCTCATAAAAACTTCGAGTAACTCTTCTACAATTCTTTCAGCCGTGATACTGCATAATGGGATAGCCTCTGGAAATCTTGTAGACACATCCTTTATGGTCAACAAATACCAGTTCTCACTTTTTGTTTTAGATAGGGGTCCCACGCAATCAATTCAGACCCTGTAAATGGTTTTTCAACTGCACAAATAGGTATTAAAGGTGCTGGTTTTATTACTGCCTGAGGTTTTCCAATTATCTGACATGCATGACATGTCTGATGAAATTCAATCACATCTTTAAGCCGTCTAGGCCAATAAAAATGACTTTTTATTTTGGCTTGAGCTTTCCTTACTCTTAAATGACCTCTTACTGGTAATTCATGTACTAATTCACTTCCTTTCTGTAACCCACTGGTAATACAACTCGATGACTTTCTGTCCATCTTACATCCACCTGAATACGTGATGGTCTCCATTTTCTCATCAAGATGTCATTTTTATTTTTAGTAACATTCTGTGATATACTCAGATTCTTCTGTTTATTCTTTTGGATAAAATTGCTTTAGTGTTTGATCTTCCTGTTGTAATTCAGCTAGCTTCTCTGAACTAAAAATATCCACTTTGTCCTCCACCTGATCTTGTTTGTTCCCAACCATCTGATATAGTTTCCGACAACTGAACTTCAACTTCTGTATCTGATTCCTCCTCCTGTTTCAACTTGTGACTTTGTGACCATGTTACCACACACTCAGGAGATATCCCAGGATACACTTCCTGTAACAGCTTGGCTGTCTGATTTTCCACTGGCTTTTCAACCACAGTAGGCATCACTCCCACCTGTGATCCGGCGATTCCATTCTCGAGGATAAACTGTATTTCTGGAACAGAGAATTTCTCTATTGCTCTTCTCTATTACTATCACTCTATTCTCTATTACTCCTACCATCACCACCACTTTCCATCAGACTCTCCAATACCATGTTATGTAATGGATCGCCACTCTTCTCGTCATGAATTCGACATATTAACACCTTTTCTGGCAATACTCCTTCTGAATTACATATCTCCTCATCTCTCACCTTCAAAGATTGACTTGCTCCCATGTGTCTTGAAATCTTAATTCTTTTATGTGCTCCTCCTGGCATACATGAGCGCACCTTACCCTCATAAGTAAATTAGAACATAGAAACTGGAACAGTACAGCACAGTGCAGGCCCTTCGGCCCACAGTGTTGTGCTGACCTATTATTCTACTCTAAGATCAAACTACCAGGCCCTCCGCTTCTTCCTGTCCCGCAGAACGGACCAATCCCCCTCCACCGACACCCTCATCCGCCCAGCCGAACTCGTCCTCACCCTCAACAACTTTTCTTTCAATTCCTCCCACTTCCTACAGACAAAGGGGGTGGCCATGGGTACCCGCATGGGCCCAAGCTATGCCTGCCTCTTTGTAGGTTATGTGGAACAATCCCTCTTCCGTACCTACACTGGCCCTAAACCCCACCTCTTCCTCCGTTACATTGATGACTGCATCGGCGCCGCCTCGTGCTCCCACGAGGAGCTCGAACAGTTCATCCAATTCACCAACACCTTCCATCCCAACCTTAAGTTCACCTGGACCATCTCCAACACTTCTCTCTCCTTCCTGGACCTCTCTGTCTCCATCTCGGGCAACCACCTAAAGACAGATGTCCATTTCAAGCCCACTGACTCCCACAGCTACCTGGAATACACCTCCTCCCACCCACCCTCCTGCAAAAATGCCATCCCCTATTCCCAATTCCTTCGCCTCCGCCGCATCTGCTCCCAGGATGAGACATTCCAATCCCGCACATCTCAAATGTCCTCATTCTTCAAGGACCGCAACTTCCCCCCC
>JAHRHZ010000289.1:43156643-43182716 GCA_024137785.1 Ginglymostoma cirratum | reverse complement strand
GGGGCCTGGTTTGTGTTTATCACAATGGGGCCTGGTTTGTGTTTATCATTTTCAGGCCTGTTTTGTCTTTAAGACAATGAAGCCTGGTTTCAGTTTATGAGTATGACGTCTGGTTTATGTTTATCTGCATGGGGTCTGGTTTTTGTTTGCTAAACACAGTTTATATATATCATAATGCGGCCTAGTTTGTATTTATCATTATCAGAGATAATAGGTAGTGCAGATGCTGGAGAATCTGAGATAACAATTTTTCTGATGAAGGGTCTCGGCCCAAAACGTCAAGCTTTCCTGCTCCTATGATGCTGCTTGGCCTGCTGTGTTCATCCAGCTCCACACCCTTTATCATTATCAGGCCTGGTTTGTGTTTAATTACACTGAGGTCTGTTTTGCATTTACCTCTATAGAGTCTGATTCTTTTTTTATTACTGTGTGACCTGGTCTGCGTTGGTTACTCAGAATCTTGGTTTGTGTTTATCACTATCGAGCCTTCTTATGTTTGTCAGCCATGAGATCTAGTTGATATAATCACTTTGGGGCCCAGCTTCCCACCCAGACCTTTTGACTGAACAAAAGCTGAGCATGTTGCAATGATCGCCCAGAATAGAACCACCACAGGTAAATACTTGTAGGCATTGTGACATTTAAAGGTTGTCCTGTTCAGCTCCTCTATCAATTGGTTCCACAGGGAAATATAACTCTGCCAGGTTTCTGCAGTTTGTCCGGAACTGGTTCAGCTGGTCTCAAGGTTGACTTGGTTTCACACACACATACATACACAAACACACACATGAACACACACACACACACACACACACTCTCACACGCAGAAACCGGTTTGGAAATCCCCAACTTGCTTTAACTTCTAGGTATTGAGACACACTGAATTTCCTCTTCTATGCATTGCACTTAGCAACCTGTCTGCGATCGAGGCGCTTTAGGCAGCTCAATGATTAAAGATAACAATTATGGCAGCAGAAGTAACGCTGAAAGTCAGAAGAATTATCCACAGCAAAAATAAATCCCTGACCCCTCCTCTTGTTTGGCCAAATGACCAACATTCCCCAATTCTGTGTCTTGGTGGTTAACACCTGTTCTGGCCCGGAGGCAGAGAGGGAGAGAGGAAACATTTAGATGTTTGCTGTTTATTTTTCTGTTTCAAATTGTTGGTGGGTGACTGTACATGTTCAATACAGTTGGATGAGAAAGGGCATGGATCCAACGTTACCGACACAAGTATTGTAAGTTCAAAACCCGGACAAACCCATAACCCACATTGTCCATCCTGGGCCTCCTGCAATGCCACAGTGATGCCACCCAAAGGTTACAGGAACAGCAACTCATATTCAGCCTGGGAACCCTGCAGCCCAATGGTATCAATGTGGATTCCACAAGCTTCAAAATCTCTCCTCCCCCAACCGCATCCCAAAACCAGCCCAGCTCATCCCCGCCTCCCTAACCTGTCCTTCCTCTCACCTATCCCCTGCCCCCACCTCAAGCCACACCCCCATTTCCTACCTACTAACCTCATCCCGCCCCCTTGACCTGTCCATCCTCCCTGGACTGACCTATCTCCTCCCTACCTCCCCACCTACACTCACCTTTACTGGCTCCATTCCCGCCTCTTTGACTTGTCTGCCTCCTCTCCACCTATCTTCTCCTCTATCCATCCTCTATCCGCTCCCCCTCTCTCCCTATTTATTTCAGAACCCCCTTCCCCTCCCCCATTTCTGATGAATGGTCTCGGCCCGAAATGTCAGCTTTCCTGCTCCTCTGATGCTGCTTGGCCTGCTGTGTTCATCCAGCTCTACACCTTGTTATTTCGGATTCTCCAGCGTCTGTAGTTCCTGCTATCTCTCACCCACATTGACACTCTCACAGCCAGGAGCTCTTCAGAAGACTCAGAGCAGACCCGAAGCATTAACCTTGTTTCCCTCTCCACAGATGCTGGCAGTCCTGCTGAGTTCCAACAGCAATTTGTGTTTTTATTTTCGATTACCACATTTATCAATGAGTTGGATACAGGGATAAAGGGATCAAAGGCTATGGGGAGAAAGCAGGAACACGGGACTCAGGTGGAGGTTCAGCCATGATCAGATTGAATACAGGAGCAGGCTCAAAGGGCAGAATGGCCTACTCCTGTTCCTAGTTTCGGTAATTTCTAATTTCACATCTGGAGGGAATTCTGCACTGTAGGGGGAGCTGTCTTCTGAATGAGACATTCAATTGAGACTTTTCAGATGCCAGTAAAAGATATCATTCCGAACAGCAGGGTAAGTCTCTGAGTGTGGCCCAGAATATCACAAACTAAGGTAATGGGGTTTGGAGGGGATTTGAGGAAAAACACATAGTTTTACCCAGATGGTGGTGGGATTTGGAAACGCACTACCTGGGGGAGTAGTAGAGACAGGAAAGCTCGCAGCCTTTAAAAGGTATGTTGATGAGCCCTCGACTAGTCATAACATTCAAGGCCATGGGCCTGGTGTGGGCAAGTGAGATTGGTGTAGATAAGTTGGCATAGACTGGATGGGCTGAATGTCCTCCTCCGTGATGGACACCTCTACAACTCTATCAGAAAATATTGCATCATCATCACAGTGACCTCAGAATTACATCCATGATCTCAATTAACCTTCAATCTCAATTTGAACAGAAATAGGGACTGGAATGTGAGAGCAAAGTGACCAGAACCCCAACGGTTCACACTGGAGGTCCCTTCTGAAATGTAAAAGATAAATTGGACCATTATTTGTCATTCACTAGTTTTACTGGTTTTTCCATCCGGGAATTTATTTTTGTGACGTTGAATATTGGCCAGGACATGGGGAGAGCTGTCCAGTCTTTTCTCAGAGAGTGCCACAGGTGGCCTTGGTCTAGACATGCCCATCCTTGGGCCTCCTTCACTGTCAGAGTGAGGCCAAACGTAAACTGCATGCACAATGCCTCAAGTTTCGCCTTGGGAGCTTACAGCCCAATGGCCTCAACATTGACTTCACCAGCTTCAAAATCTCTTCAGCCCCCAACCTGTCCATCTTCCTGCTCACCTATCCACTCTACCCTTCCTACTGACCAACCACAGTAACCCCCTACCTGCATCCATCTATCACCATCTCACCTACCCTGCCCCCAGCCCTAGTGTCCCCGCCCTCTATTTATTTCTGGGCTCCCCTCCCCCTACCCGTCCCCAGTCCTGATGAAGGGTTTTGGCCTGAAACGTTGACTTTCCTGCTCCTCAGGTGCTGTGTGATCTTCTGTGCTTTTCCAGCTCTATCTCTATTGACTCTGCCCTCTGACAGGGTTGGACATCTGCCTCAGGGCTGTACTTGGAGCTGGATTACAGGCATGCCTCTAGGGTAAGACATGAACACTCAGTCTTCTGATCCACAGGTAGAGGGGTCTACTATCCAATGATCTACGATAGGCATCTTTTCTCTTGGAAGTTGGGATCAAATTTAATGCTTTCGACAACGCGGTATGATAATTGATGTTCTAGTGCACCTCGAGAGCAAGAATCTGAGTAAGAAATTTCAATTTCATTGAGGCATAGAGAGCTACACAGTACGGTCAATGGGACTGAGGTATATATTATCCAGGATCTAACTGAATTGCAGAATACATCAGAGGGACTGAAACCCTCGCTTCTGTTCCCAGTTCTTTAATGATTGTGTGAGCATCATTGACAAGGCCTGCATTCATTGTCCATCCTGATCTGCCTTTTAACTGAGGGATTTGCCAGGTCCTTTTCAGCTGGTGCTTAAGAGTCAACCACATTGCTGTGGGTCTGGAGTCACGTGTAGGCCAGACCAGGTAAGGACGGCAGATTCTCTCCACGCATCATCTAGTTACAACAGAGATGGGCAGGGAGTTTTTTTCTCTCTCTCTCAGAGGGTGGCAAATCTGTAATTTTTTTTACCACAGATGACTGTTGAGGCTAGGTCATTAATTATAGTCAAGGCTGAGGTAGACAGAATTTTAAACAGTGAGGGATTCAAGGGGACAAGGCAGGAAAGTGGAGGTGAGGATCATCAGATCAGCCATGATCTCATTGAATGGCGAAGCAAATTTGATGGACTGAATGGCCTACACCAGAGCCATTGATGAGGTTTGCACATTTGTCCCAAGAGTATTATCCTGGGCCTCAGGATTACTGCTCCATGGATGTTACAACTTCACCACCATTCACCCTGTGTCTTAGATGAGATCAATATAATATTCAAAAGTTATTATGCTGATATTTGTCATCAATTTTGAAATTTATTTGATGTGGGCAACTATGGAAATTGTTGCCTATCCTTAATTGCCCTGGAGAATGCGTTGGTGAGTTCCTTCTCAAACTACAGAACTCAATGGAGTACAGGAACATCCAAAGTGCTGTTGGGGAGGGAGTCACATTCTCTTCACCTCACGGCAGTAAATAAACAGTGATATATTTCCAAGTCCAAATGGTGAGTAGCTTGGAGGGTAACGTACAGGCGATGGTCGTAGTGTCATCGAGATCTACAGGGCGAAGAAAGGCCTTTCAGCCCATCAAGTCTGCACCAGTCAAAAACAACCACCTCCCTGTTGTAACCCCATTTCCCAGCACTTGGCCCATAGCCTTGTATACATCTAAACACTTATAGAGTGATACCGCATGGCAACACAACCTTTGGCCCAACCAGTCCAAACTAAACTAGTCGGACCTGCCTGCTCCTGGCCCATATCCCTCCAAACCTTTCCCATTCAGGCAGTTATCCAAATGTCTTTTAAACTTTGTAATTGTACCCACATCTGCCACTTACTCAGGAAGTTCATTCCACATGTGAACTACTCTCAGTGTAAAACATTTGCCCCTTATCTCTTCAATACGAGGGTTTCTGTCTGTACCACCCCTACAGGCAGCGAGTTCCAGATCGCCCCCACACTCTGGGTGAAAACATTTGTCCTCACATCTCCTGTAAACCCCCGCCCCTCACTTTACATCTATCCCCCCAAGTCATTGATCCCTCCATTAAGGAGAAATGTTTCTTCCCGTCTCTTATAGTTTTGTGTATCTCAATTACGTCCCCTCTCGATCTCCTCTGCTTTAAGGAAAACAACACCAGTCTGTCCATTCTCTCCTCGTAATTGAAACTCTCCAGCCCAGGCAGCATCCTGGTAAATCTCCCCTGCACCCTCTCCAGTGCAATCACGCCACTCGTATGGTGTGGATTCCAGACCTGCACACAATAAGGTAGCTATAGTCCCAGGGAACCATCAGGCTGCTCTCTCATGTGAAAGAGGCGACTGAGTGGTGGTTTAGCTGGAGAGGCACCACACCTCAGGCAAAGGGAGAGGTTGAGAAGTAAACTCCTTCACGTTTACCTAAGTGAATCCACACTGTTTGCATCATGCTGTGCATTGCAAACCAAATGGAAAATCACCAGGCAGTGAGCTGGATTAATCTGTCCCTTCAGGCACGGATTACAATGACACAATACTCTTTAGCCTTAATTATCTTGTCACTTAATGAAGCTGAATCAAAAAAGCTGCTTGAGTTGATATACGGTTTACTGACATTTGCAAATAAGCTGTGTATCCTGCAGGGTGTGAGCAACGGTCATGTTTCAAGAATTGTTTGAAATTATTCAAATGCAACAAGATTTGGACAGTGCCCAAGCTTGGGCTGACAAGTGGCAAGTAATATCCACAACTCAAAAATGCCAGGCTATGACCATCACCAATAAGAGACAATCTAACCAATGTCCATTGGCATTCAATGGTGTTACCATCACTGACTCCCCCATCATCAACATCCTGAGGGTTACCATTGACCAGAAACTCAACTGGACTCACCACATTAACAGAGTGGCTACAAGAGCAGGCCTGAAGCTAGGAATACTGTGGTGAGTAACTCACCTCCTGACTCCTCAAAGCCTGTCCACCAACTTCAAGAAACAGGTCAGGAATGTGCTGAAATACTCCCCATTTGCCTGGATGAGTGCAGATCCAACAACACTTGAGAAGCTTGACACCATCTAGGACAAAGCACCCCATTTGATTCTCACTACATCCACAAGCATCCACTCCCTCCACCGACGCTCAGTAACAGCAGTGTGTACTATCTACAAGATGCAGTGCAGAAATTGACCAAAGATCCTCAGGCAGCACCTTCCAAACCCATGACCATTTCTATCTAGAAGGACAAGGGCAGCAGATATATGGGAACACCATCACCTCCAAGTTCCCCTCCAAGTCACTCACCATCCTGACTTGGAAATGTATTGCCATTCCTTCACTGTCGCTGGGTCAAAATTCTGGAATTCCCTCCCTAAGGGCATTGTGGGTCAACCCACAGCAGGAGGACTGCAATGGTTTAAGGAGGCAGCTCACGCCCACCTTCTCAAGGGGCAACTAGTGATGAGCAATAAATGCTGGGCCCAGCCAGAGACACCCACATCCCACGAGTGAATTTTTAAAAAATGCAGGAGAAGGATGAGTGAGGAATGGAGACATTTTAATTGCCATTTTGAATTATTATTCTGACTTCCTGTTGTGTTTTTACCGAATTACCCTGTCTCTTAAAACCAATGTTGCACCTGTTACTCCCAGTTACTGGACCAGAGATATAAACCTGCTTCCAGAAAAACTCCGAAGAGTCAGTGTATGAGGGAACAACTTTCCAACTCTCGAACCTGAAATCAACACGAGCCTTGAAACAATGGGCTATAACACTCCGATGGTCACGCTTCACGATCCACTCTTGTATCAGCTTTGATTATTAGAATACTCCTCTTGCAAACTTCAATCTCTCACCATCTGAGGATCAGGCTCCTTTTTCATCCCTGTGCTTGCTGTAAATTGGCTCCCAGCCCAGCAATATTAAAACATTCAAATTAAAAAACAATAAAATTCTCACGCACATGTCCAAATCCCTGCACAGTCCTACAAACATCTCCTCATTCCTCCCATCCTGGATGCTGTGCATTCTGATTTTAATCTGTCCCCATCAGCAGCCCGGATTTTAATTCTCATCCTAAAGTAATGATAGATTGTATTAAAAGAAAGCTTTGAAAAGTAACGGCCATTATTGAACCATAGAGATGTACAGCACAGAATCAGACCCTCCTTGCGGACAGAGACAAAAAATACTGCAGATGCTGGATTCCAAGATAGACAAACAGGAGGCTGGAAGAACACAGCAAGCCAGGCAGCATCTGGAGGAAAGGAGCAGTCAATGTTTTGGATATGGAGGGATACAGATCAGAGAAGTGAAGACAATTTTAGTACGGAAGGGCAAAATGTGTTGGTGCAGGCTTGAAGGGCTGAAGGGCATGTTCCTGTGCTGTATTGTTCCTTGTTCATTGTTTTTCAGTCCAACTCATTCACGCTGACCAGATACCCCAAATTAATCTAGTCCCATTTTCCAGCATTTGGCCCATATCCCTCTAAACCCTTCCCATTAATATACCTTTCCAGATGCCTCTTAATTGTTATAATTGTACTCGCACCCATTATTTCCTCTTGCAGTTCATTCCACGCACGCCCAACCCTCTGCGTGAAAAAGTTCCCCCTCTGATCCCTTTTAAATCATTCCCCTCTCATTTAAACATGCGCCTTCTAGTTTTGGACTTCTCTACGCTGGGGCAAAAACCTTGGCAATTCACCCTATCTATGCCCCTCATGATTTCATAAGCTTCTATAAGATCACCCCTTCGATGTTCCAGGGAAAATAGCCCCAGCCTATTCAACCTCTCCCTATAGTTCAAACCTTTCAACCCTGACAACATCCATATAAATCTTTTCTGAACCCTTTCAAGTTTCACAACATCCTTCCTATAGCAGGGAGACAGGAATTGCATACTGTACTCCAAACATGAGTTTTCATTGTTTTTAAACAAAGTCTTCTTTTAATACAAGCCAATAAAATCGTCAATCATCCACACCCTGTAAAGTGCTGGGGCCACAACATTTGCGATACATATCACTGACATGGATGAGAAAAGCAAATGTTCTGTAGCCAGAGATAGTAGGAACTGCAGATGCTGGAGAATCTGAGATAATGAGGTGTAGAGCTGGAGGAACACAGCAGGCCAAGCAACATCAGAGGAGCAGGAAAGCTTGACGTTTCGGGTCTGGGCCCGTCTTCAGAAAATATTCTGTAGCCAAGTTTGCAGATGACACATAAATTGGAGAACTAATGGTGAGGACGATACAAATTGTGTAAGGAGGGATATGGACAAGTTAAGTGAGTGGGCAACACTTAGATGGAATAGAATGTGGAAAAAGGTGAGGTTATGCACTTTGGCAGGAAGAACAGAGGAGCTGAATATTATTTAAATAGAGAAAGACTGCAGAAAGCTACAACACAGAGGAATTAGGTGTCCTTGTGCATGAACCACAAAAAGTTAGCATCTGAGTTCAGTGGGTAATTGGGACGGTAAATTTGTGCCCTTTATTTCAAAGGGAATAGAGGAGAAAATAGGGAGATCTTCCAAAATTATGCAAAGCATCTGTTAGCCCACAGCTAAGGCAGAACAGAGAAGGTTCACAAGGTTGTTTCTGGCTATGGAGGGATTGTCTTATAGAACAAAGAACAAAGAAGAAAGAAAATTCCAGCACAGGAACAGGCCCTTGGGCCCTCCAAGCCTGCGCCGATCCAGATCCTCTAACTAAACCTGTCGCCTATTTTCTAAGGATCTGTATCTCTCTGCTCCCTGCCCATTCACGTATCTGTCTAGATACATCTTAAATGACGCTATTGTGCCCGCCTCTACCACCTCTGCTGGCAACGCGTTCCAGGCACCCACCACCCTCTGTGTAAAGAACTTTCCACGCATATCTCCCTTAAACTTTTCCCCTCTTGCCTTGAAATCGTGACCCCTAGTAATTGAGTCCCCCACTCTGGGAAAAAGCTTCTTGCTATCCACCCTGTCTATAACCCCTCATGATTTTGTAGACCTCAATCAGGTCCCCCCTCAACCTCCGTCTTTCTAATGTAAATAAACCTAATCTACTCAACATCTCTTCATAGCTAGCACCCTCCATACCAGGCAACATCCTGGTGAACCTCCTCTTCACCCTCTCCAAAGCATCCACATTCTTTTGGTAATGTGGCGACCAGAAGTGTACGCAGTATTCCAAATGTGGTCGAACCAAAGTCCTGTACAACTGTAACATGACCTGCCAACTCTTGTACTCAATACCCCGTCCGATGAAGGAAAGCATGCCATATGCCTTCTTGACCACTCTATCGACCTGTGTTGCTACCTTCAGGGTACAATGGACCTAACACCCAGATCTCTCTGTGCATCAATTTTCCCCAGGGCTTTTCCATTTACCGTATAGTTCGCTCTTGAATTGGATCTTAAGGAGAGGTTGAGTAGATTGGACTTGTACTCATTGGAGCTTAGAGGAATGAGACTGAAACATGTAGGATTCATGAAGGGCTTGACAGGGCAGATGCTGAGAGGTTGTTTCCCCTTACACTAGAGTATAGGATCAGAGGGTAGCATCGCAGAGGAAAAGCTTACACATTCTAGACTGAGATGATGAGGACGTTTTTCTCTGACAGAGCTGTTAATAGTATTTTAACACAGAAAGCTGTTGAGGCCACGTCACTAATTATATCCAAGATTGAGATTGACTGTGGTCTCTGTACAGATAAATATGGTCATAAGGATTTACAGTACAATAACAGAAACTTCCAAGTAATATAACCTCTTGGTGGCAAATAAACAGTGTGCAATTGACAGAAGAGAATAGAAAGCCACAGACATCAATCAAACAACGTTTTCCATGGGGCTCAGATGTTTCAACAGTCGAAATTATCATAGAATCTCCTACAGTGTGGGAACAGGCCATTCAGCCCATCAAGTCCACACCGACCCTCTGAAGAGCATCCCACCTAGAACTACCCTATCCCTGCATTTCCCCATGGCTAATCCACCAAGCCTGCACATCTCTAAATACTACAGATACTTTAGCATGGCCATTCCACCTAACCTGCAAATCTTTGGACTGTGGGAGGAAACCGGAGCACCCGGAGGAAACCCACACAGACACGGGGAGAATGTGCAAACTCCACACAGACAGTCGCCCGACGCTAGAATTGAACCTGGGTCCCCTGGCGCTGTGAGGCAGCACTGAGGCCACCCTGGTGATGATGTCTCAGCTCTTAGCCAAAACTCATTGTGCGTTATGGAAATCTGAGCATTTAGCAGCTGTTTCCCTGATACCAGCTGAATGTAGGCAAGAACCAAGTGAGCGGTGAGTCAAGGAGGTGAGAAAAGCTTAAAAAGGGAAGTGTTCGTTCTTTTCAAATTTCTGAGGAGCTACCCCTTTGAAGTTAAAGTTACAGCATTCCATCAGAGGTCACAGGAGGAGAGCATTAAGGACTTTGCTAGCTCAGAGAGTTTGCATCCTCCTGGCATTGTGTGGACAATGTTGGAGCAGTGTGTATGGCTGAGTACCACTGGACATGAAGAGCAGCAGTTGGTTCAGCCAATCTAATTCTCTGGATTCAATGGCCAGGGCACTGGGAAGCTGGAAAAGAGAGAGAGAGAGAAAGTGTCGAGGGGCAGAAAGGTAAAGGAGACACTGCCCCTGAGCACAGAAACTGGGAGCAGGGATGTGTTGTTGCAGTTATACAGGGCCTTGGTGAAACTACACCTAGAATATTGTGTGCAGTTTTGGTCTCCTTTTCTGAGGAAGGATGGTCTTGCTCTCGAGGGAGTGCAGTGAAGGTTTACCAGGCTGATTCCAGGGATGGCGGGTCTGACATATGAGGAGAGATTGACTGGGTTGGGATTGTTTTCGCTAAGTTCAGATGAAGAAGGAGTGTCTCATAGAGACTTATAAAGTTCTAACAGACTAGACATGGTAGATGCAGGGACGATGTTCCCGATGGTGGGTGTGTCCAAAATCAAAGGAGACGCACAGTACTGGAGCAGATTGTCCGGCCACAGAGTTATACAATACAGAAACAGACCCTTCGATCCAACCAGTTCATGCCAAACATAATCCCAATCTAAACTAGTCCCTCCTGTCTGTTCTTGACCCACATACTTCCAAACATGTCTTATCCATGGACCTATCCAAATGTCTTTTAAATTGTTCTAACTGTACTCACATCCACCACTTCCTCTGGAAGTTCATTCCACATATGAACCACTCTGTGTAAAAAAATTTCCCCTCATGTCTCTTTAAAATATTTCTCCTCTCACCTTAAAAACGTGCCCCCTTAGTTTTGGAATCTCCCACCCTAGGGAAAAGACACCTGCCACTCACCTTATCTATGCCCATCATGATTTTTTAAACCTATTTAAAGTCACCCCTCAACCTCCTACGCTTTGGTGAAAAAAGTCCCTGTCTATCCAGCGTCTCCTTATTACTCAAACCCTCCATTCCCAACAACATCCTGGTAAATCTTTTCTGAACCCTCTCCAGCTTAATAATTATGACATTACTACTTGTGGGAGCTTGCTGTGCACTAATTGGTTGGTGTGCTTCCTACATTTGAGTAGTGCCGGACACTACTCTATGAGTATTGCTTCAGAATGACTTGCACATCTGTAAAGGAACCCATGTGTTCAGTTGTAATGTCTGAATGAGAATTTATATAGTGCCTAAATTGTGGTAAGATGCCCCAGGGTGCTTCACAGGAATGTTATCAAACAAATATTTTACACCAAATCTTGTAGAGAGACATTAAGTCAAATTGAAAGGAGAAATTTAAAGATTACATGAATGTTTGAGAAGCAGGGAGTTTCAGCAAGGGAACTGTAGAGCTTCAGGCTGAGCAGCTCAAGGCAGGGTCACCACTGGTTAAGCATTGAAGTTTAGGGAGTCTGCCTGATGCTAGGGGTGGAGGAATACTGAGATCTTAGAGCTGGAAGAGTTTGCAGAAGTAAGCAGCAATGATGTAAATAAGTAGTCACCATAGTACTGCCAGCCCAAAGGACTACTCTCTCATTAAAGAGAGATGACTGGTGGTGGTTTAACCTGAGAGTCACCATGTGAAGGGAGAGAGTGAAAAGGAGAGTCCTTCATGGCTACCTCAGTTGGAGCAGGAATTGAAACCATTCTGTTGGTGTCACTCTGCATTGCAAACTAGACTTCCAGCTAACTGAGCTAGCCAACATATTCCCCCATCAACACTCAGGTGGGAATGAGTGAACAACAATGAGAATGTTAACATGGATTGTGAGCTAAAGTAGGTCAGGCCAAGGGGAGAATCGGACTTGGTGGGAGTTACAGTACACAGCAAAGTGTTAGAATTTGCATCAAATCTCTCACAGAAAACTTCGAACTATCTGATAAAACAAAATGGAACTGAATCAGTTTGGGGCTTGGTGAGACTTTTAAATAAAATAAATTGATGACAACCAAATTGAAGGGTATAGATCATTAAACTGTATGTTTTTTTTAAATCCTCCCCTCCAGTTCAGACAGTTTGAACCACAGAGAGACCTCCTAGTCTCAGGAGTAGTCTAGTTTCCTTACGCAATGGGATTTCCCCATCAATGAAAGACATCAGAAACTCAGAGTTTAAGAGGACAAGATATTTCGGCTGCAGCTATTACAGACATTGCTTCGGTAAGTTATTTCTTTTGTTAAAAGCAACACTGATTTACAGTACAATCTGTCACATTCTGGGAATAGAGCGACCCATACTCTCTCAAGCTTATTTTCACACTAGCAAGGGAGTGATTTTTTAGCAAGATAAAATTGGGCCTAGCCTCTTTTGCAAAAATATTCCTGTATTTTTAAACAGTTGCAAGGGATTTACCTTTTTACTGTAGAGTTCAGTTCTCCAGTTTATTGAATCCAGATGCAGGCTTAGCATTTTAGTCTGTTTCTTAATTAGCTCCATCTGTGAGATCAGGCGTATTCTGTGTTGAGAGTTTTGTGGTTTTAAACTCAACTGAAAATGAACTTTTACAGACATAAGTAGCTCTTACCTATCAACTAAGGCAATGCAATATGACCTTGGGCCCTAACGCTTTTTTAAGAACGGTTGCTTGATTTATCTTGTGTGAATGTCTATTTTGAAATGTATAATTATGCATTTTTATGTAACTTTGCCTCTTTCACTTAAAGAGTTATGAAATATGATTATTTTTATGTTTAACCATGGTGCTAGGTAGTTTAGCATTTGTTGCCCATTGATATCAACAATGTTTGACATTGGTGGTAGATAGGGTGAAGGCTAAGGATGATGGATGCGGTGTCTATCAAACAGACAAGTTTGTCCTGGATGGTGTCAAGCTTCTTGAGTATTGTTGGGGCTGCACTCATCCAGGGGCAAGTGAGGAGTATTCCATCACACTCCTGACTTGTGCCTTGTAGGTGGTGGACAGGCTTTGGGAAGTCAGGAGTGGGAATTAATTGACACAGAATCCATAGGCTCCAATCTGTTCTTGTAACCATGATACATTTCCAATTTGTAATGTCGATCACAAGGAAAGGCATAATTAAAAAAGCCAATGCTGCCTCTAATCATCTGTACAGGTTAGACCTGTATCTGGAGTTTGAAAGAGCCAAACGTGAAATGTGATTTAATTGAAACATATAAGATCCTGAGGGAACTTGACTGGGTGGACGTGGAAAGGACGTTTCCTTTTGTAAGAGAATCTAGAACTACAGGCCATAGTTTAAAAACAAGGAGTTGCCTATTTAAGACAGAGATAAGGATTTTTTTTCTCCTCTCAGGGAGCTGCGTGTCTTTTTAATTCCCTTCCACAAAAAAAACAACATTTAGAAACTTTAAATATTCCTGAGGCAAAGATAGAAAGATGCTTGACGACTGAGGGGGTGAAAGATTTTCGGGGGTTATGTACGAATGTGGAATTGAGACTAAAATCAGGTCAGCTATGAATGGTGAAACAGGTTTGAAGGAATGAGTGGCCTGGTTTGCAAGGTTGTACAGTTATCTGGTGCATGTGGGGAGAACAAAGGGTACAACGTATGGACGGAATAGCCCCAAGGGAACATTTTCACTTCTGTATCGAAATTGGCAACCTGGTTAACTGGCAGGAATTCTTTTCGCTTTGAACTGTTCATGAGTTGAGGCTCACATACAGCATTCAACGTGGGGCATTTGATGACTATTTGGATAGAAATAGTGTGCAAGGGTCAGGGGGAGAGGCAGGAGTTTGGCACAAGGTAATGAAGCTTGTTCAATGAGCTGGCTCAGACACAATGGGCCAAAAGGCTCCTTCTAAACCGTATCAATTTAGTGCTTCTACCATTCTCTTCACTTTGGAAATGACCTCTTTGGTCAGCAATGTTGCTGAATCAAACAGGGGAAACAAGAAAGGGAAAACATCAAGTGTGGGATTGTGGCTCAACAGTTAGCACTGCTGTCTCTCAGTGCCAGAGACCCAGGGTCAATTCCACTCTCAGATGACTGTGCGTGTGGAGTTTGCACATTCTCTGTGTGTCTGTGTGGGTTTCCTCCCACAGTCCAAAGATGTGCAGGTTAGGGTGTATTGGCCATGCTAAATTGCCCCATTGTGCCCAGGGATGTACAGGCTAGGTAGATTGGGAAATACAGGGTTACAAGGATGGGGTGGGGTTGAGTGAGATGCTCTTCAGAGGGTCAGGCTGGACTTGATGGGATGAATAACCTCCTTCTGATCAGTAAGGATTCATTATCATGGAGCAATCCTAGGACCATTACTCTGCATTGATAGAGAAGAAGATTGAGAACAGGGGAAAAGGTTGAGGAGAATGAGCTGAGAAAGTTAGGGAGAACTGGGGCCTGTGCAGCTGAAGGTTTTGTTAAAAATGGTTGAGGGATTAAAATTGGAGATACAGAAGGAGTGTGACGTGGGAGAGTTGAGTGATTTACTCTATCTGGTTGAGGTGGAGGATGTTGCAGAGTGTAGGTCTTTATGTTCTTTGAAAACAAGGATAAAAATTTTGAAATTGAGCGTTTTCAGGATTGTGAAGTAGGTTACTGAGCTGAAGGGGATTTGGTGTGAGTTAAGATATGGTAGCCGCAGAATATTGCACAAAATATTATTTTTCTTTTAAACACTGGGCTAAAAAATGAGATATTTGGGAGAGGTAAGGTAGGTTCTAAGGAAGGTTTTTAAATGGTGATATTTCCACTTTTGACCATGATTATTTCATCTCTGGTCCATGAAATCCCCCAGGGTTTGGTTACAGATCTCTCAAATTCCACCCTACTGTGTACTCCAGGTACGTTCCAAGATCAAGCATGATTTTGATTCCCCTTTGAGGGCTGATGTGTGTTCATTTGGTTCCAAAGAGACATTTCTCATAGAATCCCTACAGTGTGGAAACAGGCCCTTCGGCCCAGCAAGTCGACACTGACCCTCAGTGCATCCCACCCAGACCCATGCCCTTAACCCACTTGATCTGCACATCCCTGAACACTACGGGCAATTTCCCATGGCCAATCCACCTAGCCTGCACATCTTTGGACTGTGGGAGGAAACCCACGCAGACACGGGGAGAATGTGTAAACTCCACACAGACAGTCACCTGGGGCTGGAATCAAACTCAGGTCCCTGGCGCTGTGAGGCAGCAGTGCTAACCACTGAGCCACCATGCTGCCAGTTAATGATACTGGTGATGGTTTGCTGTGGGGTAAAGGGCTTTGCATTTTTAATGTCCCTGTCTGTGAATAAATGTGAAACTGAGCACGGATTGATTGGGAGTTGAATATCTCTGGACTATTCTTTCCTCTCTTGGAAGAGATTTTAAACTGAGGGCCTGATTGCCCACATGGGGGCTGGAGGTACTGATGAAAGGAGATGAGGGCACAGCCTCCGACTGAATGGATGACCCTTTGGAACTGAGACGAGGAGGAATTTCTTCAGTCAGAGGGTGGTCAATCTGTAGAACTCATTGCTAACAGAGGGCTGTGGAGGTCAAGTCATTTAAGGTAGAGATAGATAGGCTCTTGATTAGTAAGGGGATCAAAGCTTACGGGAGAAGGCAGGAGAATGCATTGAAAAACATATCAGCCATGATTGAATGTCAGATCAGACTCGATGGACTGAATGGCCTAATTCTGCTCCTATACCTTATGGCCTAAAATTCCACAATGTTATTTCTACAAAGAGCTGGAGGGATTTTCTCCATTTCCCTGGGTCATCGTTTATTACGCTACCAACATAGTGTAGAACAAATGATCTGTCGCCATCACATTGCTGCATGCAGGAATTTGGTGTGGGCAGAAAGGCCACTGTGTTTCCTGCATTATAACATTGACTGCAGCTCCTAAGATGCTTGATTAGGTGTGAAGTGTTTTGGAAGAGGTACAGAAGGGGGTGAACTGTTGGTCTTTGTTTCAGTGGGTTAGATTGGTAATGTGCACCGAGTGAGGGGAAATCTCGTCATTGTTTGACGTCTGCACTACAATAGGCAACATCGATCACAACTGCTCCAACAAACCTCCAGTGCCATTATTTTAAGGAATCATCATCTATTCCTCAATTCAGCAATGACATCCATTTCACAGTCTTGACTTTCTGATGTTGGTCTCCAGGTGAATGAAGAGACTGATTGTCTACCTGCCAATCTTTGGGTACGGTGGGACAATGTATGTTCCACGAGGTAATGGAGCTTGGAATAGAGAATTTGCTTCCTATTCTTTCCTTCCCTGCTCCTGGTCTACCTCATCGTGAAGCTGCTGGGAGACAAAGCGCGGTGCAGTTTGATGGACAAGTTGTTGCCGTTTCGAAACATTGGTACCAGGTTCCACCCAGTCATTAATGACAACGAGGTTGGTCTTAAAGGATAAATTCTTAGAGGTGCTTAGTTTCTCCTCCCCTGGAACGCTGACCATTGGAGACTTGAGGAAACAGGAGCTAACAGGGAACTTGCCTCTTAGCTGCTGTGACACAGTGTCCATTCCATCAAAGTTGGTTTTGTCCAAATATTTGAGAAGCTGGCTTCCAGAAAGACAGTGGAGTCTGTTTGATGGTCCTCCCATTAAACCTGGTGGAGGCATTGCTAGTGAAGTTTTTCTAGCATTCTAATATGTTGTTGAGACACAATACAAAAACATGGTGCTGACAACTGCTCTGTACACTTAGACATTTGTTGATCCGCGGAGATCTTTGTTGTTGTGCACTCAATGTTGTAGTTTGTAGAGGATTGAGCTGGCACAGCTGACCAATGTTGGATCTTCTCATCAATGATAGCGTAGTGCAGGAGTTGGCTGCTGAAATATGGAGCTGTTCAACATATTACAGTTTCCCTTCAACATATTTGGTCACCTTTACCCTGCACTCGTGAGCCACACAGTCTTCCTTTGCTAGTTTTGCTTTTGGGAACTTGGTTTGGAATTTGTCTGGTACCTTCCCCCAATCCTTCCACGGTGAAGTGGTCACCTAGGAAAAAAGGAGCTCCCAACAGTATCACTCAAGGAATTGTGGGAGCATGCAAGCATCCTCATTGCATCAAGTTGGTGATCCATGGAGAAAGGGATATCTTAGAATCATAGAACGATTGAAGCACAAAGGAAGATGGTTGTGGTTGTTGGAGGTCAGTCATCTCAGCTCCAGGGCATCTCTGCAGGATTTCCTCAGGGTAGTGTCCTAGGTCCAACTATCGTCAGCTGCTTCATCAATGCTTCCCTCCATTGTAAGGTCAGAAGTGGGGATGTTCACTGATGATTACATAATGTTCAGCGCCATTTGTGACTCCTCAGATACTGAAGCAGTCCGTGTTCAAATCAACATTACTTGAACAATATCTAGGTTTGGGTGACAAGTGGCAGGTAATGTTTCCCAGGCAATGGCCATCTCTGTCAAGAGAGAATCTAACTGCCTCAATATGCCAAATGATGACCATTTCTAAATGCTCCACTATCTACAGCCTGCAGGTTACTATTGACAAGAAACAGAACTGAACCAACCATAAATATGGTTGTTCCAAGAGTAGGCCAAGAACTGAGAATTCTGCAGCATGCAACTCACCTCCTGACTCCCCAGAACCCTGTCCACCATCTACTAGGCACAAGTCGGGAGTGTGATGGAATATTCCCCACTTGCCTGGATGGGTGCAGCTCCAACAACACTCCAGAAGCTTGACACCATCCAGGACAAAGCAGCCCGCTTGATTGGCACCATATCCACAAACAGTCATTCCCTCCACCAACACTCAGTGTGTACAATCTACAACGTGCACCATAGAAATTCACCAAGGATCCTCAGACAGCACCTTCGAAACCCATGACCACTTCCATCTAGAAGGACAAAGTAGCAGATACATGGGAACACCATCACCTGCAATTTCCCCTCCAAGCCGCTCTCCATCCTGACTTGGAAATATATCGCCGTTCCGTCACTGTCACTGGGTCAAAGTCCTGGAATTTCCTCCCTAATGATGTTGTGGGTCAACTTACAAACGGGCTGCAGTGGTTCAAGAAGGCAGCTCACCACACCTTCTCAAGGACAACTATGGAAAGATAATAAATGCTGGCCTAGTCAGTAATGCCCACATCCCATGAATGAATAACAGAAACAGAAGAAGATTATTCGGCCCTCATGATTGTGCTGGCTCCTTGCAAGAATAATTCTTCTCGTACCATTCCAATACCTTTTCCCATAACCCTGCCAGTTTTTATCATTCAGATGAATTGTCCAATTCTCTTGACAAAGCCATGATTGGATGTGCCTAGGCATGACAGTGCCAACAATTTGTAGTGTAAAAGAGTTTCACCTCACGTCATTTTTATTTCAGCTGTGGATATCCTGTGGAATTCTTTGCCACAGGAAGCAGTTGAGGTCAAAACATTAAATAGTTTCAAGAAGGAGTGACATATAGTTCTTAGGGCTAAAGGAATCAAAGGATATGGGGAGGAAGCAGGAACGGGTTACGGAGTTGGATGGTCAGCCCTGATCATATTGAATGGTAGAGCAGGCTCAAAAGGCTGAATGGCCTGCTCCTGTTCCTATTTTCTGTGTTATCTTACAACTGTATCCCTCTGGCTATTGACCTTTCTGCCAGTTTCTCCCCTTCTACTCTCAGACCCCTCAAAGAGCTGGAACCTCCTCTTCTCCAAGGGGATAGAGTCCCAGCTGCTCCACCCTGTCCCTGTCATTGAGGGCCCTCATCCCTGGAACCATACCTCATGTCTTCTGAACATCTGCTCAGGCTGCGAGCACTCTCCCAGTCAGCTTCGGCTGACTGAGTTCATATTCTTCATCACTGAATGCTCGCAATGAGTCAGAACCTTCGGGGAGAATGAGGGAGAAACCTTGTAAGTTTTTAGAAATTTTATCCAGAAGCTAACAGCATGCTCACTTTTCTGAGGATATATTTCCAAGAACACCAGCTTCGCTCTGCTCCCTGTAAGAGGAAGTCAGCCAGGCGCTTGTTAAAACACAATCATTTTAACTGCCTTCCTAGTGGTTTTCTGAGGAGGTATACTGGGACATCAAACTTCCTCGCTTAATCTTTCCCCACCCATTCAATCTTCCCCAACAGCCTACATACACTCTTTCCTGGATTCTACCCAGCTTTAATCTCCATTCACTGGGAAAGGGACAGCACAGGGAAGCTGCAGCTAAGGTGAGATACAAGAGATGGGCTTTGTTATAGAGCAGCACAGTGAAATGAAAGTGAAAAGACAACAGCTCACAAATAAGATGTGGATAAAATATCCAACGTGTCAACTCAATTCCGTACTCTCAATTGGCTCAACTTCATAGCACATGATCCGCGGATGTCAGTGCAAAATGCAGAGTGCCAATCTCATAGACTCATAGCGTCTTAGAGCTGTACGGCATGGAAACAGTCCCTTTGGTCTAACTTGTCCGTGCCAACCAGATATCCTAAATGAATTTAGTCCCATTTTCCAGCATTTGGCCCATATCCCTCTAAACCCTTCCTATTCACTTATCCATCCAGATGCCTTTTAAAAGTTGTAATTGTACCAGCCTCCACCACTTCCTCTGGCAGCTTGTTACATACATGCACCAGCCTCTGTGAGAAAAAGTTGCCCTTTTAAATCTTTCCTCCTCTCACCTTAAACCTATGCCCTCTAGTTTTGGACTCCCCTAACCTTGGGGGAAAGACCTTGTCTACTCACCCTATCAATGTCCCTCATGATTTTATAAACCTCTATAAGGTCACCCCCTCAGCCTCTGATGCTCCAGGGAAAATAGCCCCAGCCTATTCAGCCTCTCCCCGTAGCTCAAACCCTCCAATCCTGACAACATCCTTGTAAATCTTTTCTGCACCTTTTCAAGTTTCACAACGTCTTTCCTATAGCAGGGAGACCAGAATTGAAAGCAGTATCCAAAAGTGGCCTAATCAATGTCCTGCATAGCCGCAACATGACCTCCCAACTCCTACACTCAATGCACTGACCAATAAAGGTAAAGTCATTTCATTTTTATTCTGCCCAGGAACAAGAAAGTGATTGGTTGGTGCGGTGCCTGAACTGAAGGCTTCAGGTTTGAATGCCAACCCGGGATTGGATGGCCAGGGTAGGTGTGATCATCACGCTGCCACCCTGCAAATCCTTCCAACACGTACGAATGACAGATAGTTAGGGCAGGAGAGAGACTTGGCTGACTTTCTCTAATAGGGGGGCAGTGTGTAGCTGGTGTTCTTAGAAACATATCCTCCGAAAATGAGCATCCTGTTCACTTCTGGCCAAAATTTCTGAAAACCTGTAAGGTTTCTCCCTCATTTTCCCCATGACTCTATGACTCATTGCAAACGTTCAGCGACAAAAAGAGCACTGGACTCTCTATCATCACTGACGCCCGTTATCGGAAGGATATTGTTAAGCTGGAGAGGCTTCAGAGAAGATTCATCAGGATGTTACCAAGAGGGGAGTTATAAGGAGAGGCTGGGACTTTTTTCACTGGAGCAGGTTGACGGGTGACCTTACAGAGGTTTGTAAAATCACGAGAGGTAGAGATAAGCGGAATGGCATGTGTCTTTTCCCTAGGGTGGGAGATTTCAAGACTAGTGTGCATATTTTTAAGATGAGGGGCGAAATATTTATAAGCAGTATGAGGGGCATCTTTTTTACATAGAGAGTGGGTTGTGTGTGGAATGAACTTTCAGAGGAATTGGTGGAATGCAGGTACAGTTACAACGTTTAAAAGATATTTGGATAAGTACACGTTTAGAACAAGCAATGTTTAGAACGATATGGACAGGCAGGTGAGACTGGTTGAGGTTGGATTATGGTCAGCAAGGACTGGTTGGACCAAAGAGTCTGTTTATGTGCTGTATGACACAACAACAGCATGCGTGTGTAACGGCGGCTCTGACTCCTTGAGGGATAGCCAGACTGGGTCAGATTGATGCCAATAGCACAAGGTTTGAGTCCCATCCTGTTTGCTTCACTGTTTATCTGTGGGCGAAGTCTGCTGTCAGTCTTCAGGCAGAGGTCAGAGGAAATAAAATGATAGTTAGTTACAAATTCTAACACGAACACAAAACAAAACTCAAAGAACTGTGAATGCTGGAAATCAGAAACAGAAACAAAAATTGCTGTAGAAACTCCGCAAACATGGTGACACCTTTCTTCAGAACAGGAATCTCTATTAGTTTATACTTTAAGGTGTTTAGTAGTTACAGAACTTGAGCAACAATTTGGTGTGTACTTGTGAGTACTTCAAGCAACCCTATTGTGTAGAAAGAGGCCATTCAGCCCATCAAGTCTGCACCAACCCTACAAACAACATCCCACCCAGCCCCCCGACCTTATCCCTGTAGCCCTGCATTTCCCATGGCTAATCCACGCAGCCTGCAGAGCCCTGGACACCACTTAGCACGAATGGGCAATTTCGCATGGCCAGCCCACCTAACCAGCACACCTTTGGACTGTGGAAGGAAACCAGAACACCTGGATGAAACCCACGCAAACACAGACGGAATATACAAACACCACAGAGACAGTCACCCAAGGGTGGAATCAAATGGTGTCCCTGGTGCAGTGAGGCAGCGGTGCTAACCACTGAGCCACCTGACGTATATTCACATGCAGGACCCTATTCATTGAAGATGGAGAGTGTTGATACAGATTGCATCCGTGTTAACTTAACAAATAGGTGACAGCCATTCTCTGATTAACTCCTCAGAGCAAGCTTTGACCTATCAGACTTTAATTTAATTTAATTTAATTTAAATTCAGTTAATAAAACCTTAAGCTAGTCTCAGTAATGACCATGATAGCGTTCATTGTAGGAAAAACCCATCTGGTTCACTAATGCCCCTTAGGGAAGGAAATCTGCCATCCTTACTGGTCTGGCCTACGTGTGGCTCCAGACCCACAGCAATGTGATTGACTCTTCTGAAATAGGCCATTCTGTTCAAGGACAATTAGTGACAGGGAACAAATAGTGGCTTGTCTAGAGAAACCCACTTCCCATGATAAGAAAAATAATTACTGGCTGACTGGATATTTCCTCCCATCAAATGTTGGGAAGATTGAAGCCAGTGGTTTTGGTCCCGGCTCTGTACTCTATTTCCTATTTGCTGACGATACTCTTATACATGGAAACTCCCTGAGGTTGAACCAGGTTGTTTGAAACCTTGGTATCATATTTCTGAAAGTAAGCATTTCAGGTGCAGCAGGCAGTGAAGAAGGTAAATGGTATGTTGGCTTTCATAGTGAGAGGATTTGAGGACAAGAACAGGGATGTGTTGTTGCAGTTATACAGGGCCTTGGCGAGACCACAGCTGGAGCATTATGTGAAGGCTCGCTCTCTTTATCTGAGGTAGGATGTTCTGACTATGGAGTAAGTGCAGCGAAGGTTTACCAGACTGATTCCTGGGATGGTGGGATCAGTGTATAAATAGAGACTGCATCAGTTATCACTATATTCACTGGAATTTGGAAGAATGAGGCTTCTAATTAAAAACCTGTAAATTTCTAACAAGACTAGACATGGTAAACACAGGAAGGATGTTCCCGATGACTGGGGAGTCCTGAATCAAGGGTCACAGTCTAAGAATATGGGGAAGGCCACTTAGGACTGAGATGAAGAGACATGTCTTCACCCAGAGAGTGGTGAGCCTGTGGAATTCTCTGCCACAGGAAGCGGTTGAGGCTAAAACATTAAATGTTGTCAAGAAGCAGTTAAATATAGTTCTTAGACATAAAGGGATCAAAGGGTAGTGCTGAAAGCTGGCCCAGGGAACCGAGTCGGAGGATCAGCCATAATCATATTGAATTGCAGAGCAGGTTCAAAGGGCTGAATAGTCTGCTCCTGCTCCTCAGTGTTTGACGCTGAGGTGAGCTACCCACCATCTAAATGTGCTTATTTTCACAACCATCCCTGCTATTTTCAAAACCCTCCAGAACCTTGCCTCTCTGTATGTATCTGTTAGCGACATCTAGAAGCCTGGGCAGGGTATCCAATAAGGGACATAAACAGAAATTGCTGGAAAAGCTCAGCAGGTCTGGCAGCATCTGTGAAGAAAAGAATCAGAGTTAACGTTTCGGGTCTGGTGACTCTTCAGAACCGAAGAAAGGTCACCGGACCTGAAACGTTAACTCTGATTTTTTTTCTACACAGATGCTGTCAGTCCTGCTGAGCTTTTCCAGCAATTTCTATTTTTGTTCCTGATTTACAGCAACCGCAGTTCTTTCGGTTTGTATCTGATAAGGGATTGGTCCCTACAGCTGATGGCTCTTACCCTTGAGAGGTGCAGTTTCAGGATGAGGGGTCACCAATTGGACCTGAGGTAAAGAGAAACCCCGTTCTGAGTGTAATGCATTTTTCAAATTATCTACCAGAGGATTGAGGAAGGTCAGTTATTGAAAGTGTTCAAAAGTGAGATCAGGTTGGATTTGAGATAATTTATAATTAACCTATTTAGAGATTATAATACACATGTTTTGGAATAGATGGAATTTAAACTCAGTTTTCCTAGTCCAGAGGTATGGACAGTACCGTTGTGCCACAAGAGCCCTCAGGTTGGATTCTAAAGGATTCTGGGCTATGTGGATCAGGTGGAAAAGTGAAGTTAAGTCACTCAGCAGCTGTGATTGTGTTGAATGGGGGAGGTGTCTCCAGTGGTCTACTTCTGCTCCTATTTCTTGTGTTGCCTCATCACCTTGCTTCCGATTCAGTCCACAGCCTACCCTTCCCTACCTCTGTAATATCCCCAGCTCCAAAACCCTCCAGAATTTCAGAGCTCTCCTAATTCTTGATGTTCATTGCTCCAACTTGACAGTCAGCTGCCTCCCTCAGCCTTATCTCTTCTTGTTTCTATTTGATCATGAAATATGGGTTTCACTGGATGGGCTAACATTCATTGCCCATCCCTGACTGTCCCAAGAGTATTTAACAATCAACCACATTACAGTGGGTCTGGAGTCACATGTAGGCCTGACCAGATAAGGATAGCACATTTCCTTCCCCCAAAACCATTAATAAACCAGACTTTCTTGATGATATTCAATAGAGTGTATGTTGTCACTATTAAACTGTTCTGTTTTATTCCAGAAAATTTATTGAATTCAGATTTTGTCATGGTGGGATTCAAATCTCAGTCCCTCAAACATTAGCCTGGGGTTCTGGGTTATCAGTTCGGTCACATTACCACGACACTACCAATCTGTCCAAAACCTATTACATTGACCACACTTGGGTTATTGGGCTAGCTCTCTCTATTGGGGGTGATTAGTGAGCTTAGATGTTGAGAGTGTAATGCTAAATGAAGCCAACAGTATTGGTTCAATTCCTGCACTGGCTGGAATGACTCATGGAGATCTGCCTCCTCACCTTATCCCACACTCACAGTACGGTGCCTCTCAAGCATCTCACAACCAATTGTTACTGTCTTTCTCTCGAATGGAGAGAGGCACTTAGTCGCTTTGTGAGACTATGATTAAAATTTGGGATCTGACTATGTTTTTTGTTCAGACAGAGAGTAGTGAGCCTGTGGACTTCTCTGTCACAGGTTGAAGCTAAGACATTTGAATGCTTTCAAGAAGGAGCTAGATCGAGTTCTTCGGGCTAAAAGGGATCAAAGTGGGAGACGGCAGGAAACGGGACTGAATTGGATGATCAGCCACGATGGTATTGAATGGTGGAGTAGGCTCTAAGGGTCAAATGTTCTACTCCTGCTCCTATCTTATCTGTTTTACAAAACCATTTGGGAAGCCTTCCTATTTTAAAAGGACTAAATAAATACAAGCTAATGTTGCTATGACTGAGGCTGGGAAAGCCACATTTATGTCAGTGCGTGTGAGGGGGTTTATGAACTTACAAGCTTACACATGTGGGTATGAGCACGTATGTGCATGCAATACCTCTAATGATTATACTAACCTTCCCTCGCACTTCCTGGGGGTGTTCAGGCTCCTAACTGACCAGAATTACTAAATTCGTTTTCACAACTGCCCACGATCATGAGTGGATGGTTGCGGTCTATTGGTTGTATGAAATGCTTTAGTCATTTTGAAGGATGTTGGGTAACTGATTGAATGTCCTGCTGTTCCTCTTCAAATAGTGGCCAGCGGGTCTTTTGCATCCAGTCAAAAGACAAGGGTTCAGTTTTACATCTCATCTGAGAGACCATACCTCTGACAGCACAGCATTCCCTGTAGACAGCCAACCTGTACTTTGCATTCAAATACCCAGGTGAAAGCACTACTAACTGAGTCACAGCTGACACTTCAAACCAGAGGATAATGTTCTAAATAAACAGAAATGCAGCATCTGTGCAGAGAGAACCATAATTAAAACATTCAGGCCAATAACAATTGCATCAGTATTTCCAGAAATACCTGTTCTTTCAGATTGCCAGCAATTGAGGTATCTAATCATTCACGAAAGCTGAGTGTGAGAGGAATTGATTATAAAAAGATAAAAGCAAAATACTGCAGATGCTGGAAAATCTGAAAGAAACATAGAAAATGGTGGAGACATTCAACAGGTCTGGCAGCATCTGTGGAGAGAGAAACCAAGTCAACATTTAGAGTAACAAGGTGTAGAGCTGGATGAACACAGCAGGCCAAGCAGCATCAGAGGAGCAGGAAGGCCTGACGTTTCGGGCCTAGACCCTTCTTCAGAAATGGAGGAGGGGAAGGGGGTTCTGAAATAAATAGGGAGACAGGGGGTGGCGGATAGAGGATGGATAGAGGAGAGGATAGGTGGAGAG
>JAHRHZ010000289.1:43140648-43156243 GCA_024137785.1 Ginglymostoma cirratum | reverse complement strand
GCTTGGCCTGCTGTGTTCATCCAGCTCTACACCTTGTTATCTCAGATTCTCCAGCATCTGCAGTTCCTACTATCTCTCAACATTTAGAGTTCTATATGACTTAGTGAAGTCTCAAGAAGGGTCTGCAGGATCTGAAGAAGAGTCATATGAGACTTAAAAATGTTGTCCCTCTAAAAATAATCTTATACAGGTTATACACGTCATTAGCAGGACAACATCTCACATAGTCTGTGCAGTTGAACGAAGGATGCAAATGCATTGGAAATGGTTCAGAGGACATTTATTACATAAATACCTTTGATTTATTACTGTCACATACATTGACATACAGTGAAAAGTTCTGAGGAAGGGTCACCGGACCTGAAATGTTAACTCTGTTTTTCCTTTCACAGATGCTGCCAGACCTGCTGAGCTTTTCCAGCAACATTGCTTTTTGTTCCTTGTACAGTGAAAAGTATTGTTTTGCATGCTATACAGGCCAGTTCTACCATACAAAGTGCATCAGGGTAGCAGAACAGAGTGGAGAATACAATATTATAGCTTCAGAGAAGGCACAGAGAAAGAGAGATCAGAATTAACATTTGAGAAGTCCATTCAAAAGTCTATTAACAGCAGAGAAGAAGCTGTTCTTGTATCCATTCGTACCTGCATGCAAACTTTTATATCTTCTGCCTGACAGAGGAAGGTGGAAGGGAGTGTAACTGGGGTGGGAGGGGTCTTTGATTATGTTGGTTGCTTTCCCAAGGCAGTGGGAAGTATAGATGGAGTCAATGGATGGAAGGCTGGTTCGCTTGATGGACTGGATTGTGTTCATGACTTGCTGTAGTTTCTTGTGGTCTTGGGAAGAGCAGTTGCCAAACCACACTGTGATGCATCCAGATAGAGTGCATCTTTCTCTGGTGCCTCTATAAAAATTGGTAAGAGTCTTTGTGGAGTGACTGGGTTGTCCTATGAGGATAAATGGGCAGAGTTTATTTCCACAAGAGTTGAAAAATTGACTTGATTGAAGTGTACATGATCCTGAATGGTCTGGGCAAGGTGAATGTGGAAAGGATGCTTTCTCTTGGAGGGTGAGTCCAGAAGTAGAGGCCCCACTTTCAGCACCGACAGAACATTTTTCTCTGTGAAGGTTGTGTTTGTCTCAGAAGGCCGGATTGTTGAAAATTTAAGGTGAAGGTGTATGGATTCTTATTAAATTGGGGAATTCAGAATGATTGGGATAGATGGGAATGTGAAATTCGAGACACAAACAGATTTGGCAGGATCTTATTGAAAGGAGAAGCAGGTCCCGAGGCCGAAAGTAGTTTGGGGGAATGGGAGAACACCATGGCACAGAGACAGGCTGTTCATTTCACAAAGCAGCAGCGATGCTGCCGTGTAGACGTAGCTCAAAATCTCTCAAGTTTCGAAATAGTTCCTGTCGAAATTGTAGCAACCTCAGGAAGCTGCGGAAAGTCCAGTGAGTGAGTGAGTGTGCTGATCTCTCGAACTGTTTCCGATTTCTACTTCTGACAAGAGTTGCGTAAAGGAACATTTCGGGGTGGGGGCTGGAGTGTGGGGTCTGGGGGCTGTGGAAGAGCATCTCATCGCGAGGAAATCCGCTGCAGAAAACGCAGCTGCGCCCAATATGAAAGAATGTCCTTTCTTGCTGAAAATCTTTCATCTGGAGATTGAAACGCTGGATTCTGACACGCTGGGCTCAATTCATTCCAAATGAAAAGAACCTAGGAGTGTGAAGGAGGGGAAGGGAACTTGCCAGACGTTTTGAAATTAACAAAAGTAACAAAGTGAGGCAAGTCTTGCCACCCTTTATAACAGCTTTTCCTTTTTTTGTAAGAACAAGATAAAACCTGATCTCTGCTCTGTTTCCCCCACCCCACCTGATGGCTTTCTGTTTTGTTTCTCTGAGCCATTTACAATTTGCTGCTGGGATGAGAGGGCAAACCCGGAAGTGTGAGGCCCCGCCTCCTCCCTCCGCCCTCCGCGCTGCTATTGGTCCAAGGAGTTGTCCATCAGGCCGGTCGCTGATGTCACAGGAGATCATCCCCGAGCGGGGGGATTCCCCGGCCGCTAGTGCGCAGGCGCGGGCCCCGGGCCCCACTGCCTGCGGGAGGAGGGTTGTCTCTACACGGTCCGCATTGGCAGCCAGCCGCCTGTTCGCAGCGAGAGAGCCGCAGAGATCGGTAGTGAGTTACCTGGGCAAAGCGGGGAGGTGAGGCTGGTGCTGGGCTACTGGGCAGTGGGAGAGTGGGCACGGAGGCGGGAATGCCAGCGATGCTAGGATCTGGGGCATTGCCTGCTCCAGGCCTGGGCTCCCGGGTGTACTCCTGATCGTGTAGGTTGCAGTGCGATGTATCTGCTTTGTGACAATTTGTCTGTGTGTGTGTGTGTGTGTAGGGGTACGACGGGCCGAACGGACGGTATGATTCCACATCTTGCTAGTGTTTCCTGTCCCCAGGCGCTCCTGATGTTTGGGAAGTGGGGGTGGGGGGGAAGGTGGATTTGGAAATTGGCAGGAACGCTATTTGTTTTGTTCTGGGAACAGGAGCAGATCAGCAGATTGAAAGACGACAGGCAGTCTCGTCTCCCACTCACCCCAGATGTTTTCTCAAAGGATTGGCATTTGTGTAGCGCCTTCCGCTAGCTGGGAGCATGCAGTGCATACAGCATAGAAACAGGCCCTTCGGCCCACCATGTCTGTGCCGACCGACAACCACCAAACCGCACTAACCCCATTTGCCTGCACTTGGTCCATAGATTGCTGTGCCTTGTGCATTCAAGTGCTCATCCAGATGCTTTTTAAAATGTTACCTGCTTCTCCCCACCTTCTCAGGCAGCACGTTCCACATAGTCTATCATCCCTACACCCCCCCCCCGTGATTTTTTTTTCAGATCTCCTCTAAACTGCATGCTCCTCATTGTAAACTTATGTGCCCTGCTCTTAGATATGGGAAAAGATTCTCATGATCTTCTTATGCCTCTCATAATGTTGTATGCCACAATCAGATCCCCTCTCCGCCCCCTCTGCTCCAGGGAAAACATGATGTGGAGGTGCCGGTGTTGGACTGGGGGTGGACAAGATCTGAAATCACATGAGTGATTAGAGGTTAGAGGTTAGAGTCCAACAGGCTTATTTGGAAACACAAGTTTTCCGAGGCTCAGTTGGGAAAACAAACCCAGTCTATCGGGTCTCTCCTCATTACTGAGACTTTCCATCCCAGGCCACATCCTGGTGGATCTCCTCTGCACCCTCTCCAGTGCAATCATGTCCTTCCAGTAGTTTGTTTTGTGATCATTGTTGTAATTGCTTGAGGACTGGGTAGCCAATTTGTGCACAGCAGGCTCCCACAAAGCAGCAATGCAATGAGTGACCTGATGTTTTTTCAGTTGAGAGAGAATTGTGGGCTGGGTCTCAGAACAAACCCTCTTACTGTTTCTCATGCAGTGGTTGTGGGATGCTGTACACCCAGCTGAGTGGGCAGACTGGGCCTTGGTTTAATGTCTCATCTGAGAGATGGTATCTCTAAAGGTGCATGTCACAGCAGCAACTATCAGATGCTTTTAATGTAGTAAAAGGCACCAAGCTGCTCTTGCAACACGGCTGCAAAACGGCAGACTGGATTTTGTGCTAAAGGGCCGAGATCCTGCGGTTTGGGCTTTAGCTATTTGCTTGGCCATGGCAGATGCGTTGATGATTGGGCATGTGTGTGTTTGTGAGTCCCTACGTGGGCTTCGTTATATAGATAGAGGCTGTTAAATTACCATCTGGGTGGTGGAAGTGCTCTCCTAGTGTTTAAAGGGAGGGAACCGCAGGATTTTGATTCAGTTGTTGCTTCTTTGGAGAGCTGGCATAGGCACGATGGACCAAATGGCTACCTTCTGCGTTTGTAATATTTCTGTAATGATCCAGAGATTGATGCGTGCCTAAGTCAGATTGGTGTGATGATTCCTGTTTGCGTTTCTGATTGATGTGTCTTTGTTCTCTGTGTGTTGTGTTTGTTGTTATGTGAGAGAGATTTGGTGACGGCTTTCTCTTTTTGTCCTTGGCTGGTTGTGCAAATGCGCACTGGTCCTGGGAAACAGCGCCCTGGATCTCAATCAGGAGTGTTAGCTGTTTGAAAAGTGGCCTGGGAAATTCAGTCCCTACCACCCAACTTTGACCACTGTCTCATGAGGTAAACAGCAGCAGGCTGATCAGGTTGAGCCTGTTGGTAAATCTTCAGGAGCTGCAATCGTATTGTTTAGTTTTAAGTAAGCAAGCAACAGCATTTCATTGACATTGGCTTCATGTGCAGCAATGCTCTAAATTGTAAAATTCTTGTTTTCAAACCCTCTTTGGCCTTGTATCTCTCCAGTCCTTCATTTGGTCTGGCCTCTTGTACACCTGATTTTAACTGCTTCATCATGAGGAGGCTAGCTGCTCCTGAAAACCAAAATAAATCTCCTTTACCCTCCTGCCAAGCACTCCTCCCTCCCCTTCGCTGTGGATGAACCCACCTGATATCTCTTATCTGTGTTGAGTTTGTGTTTGATAGGCATGCCTCGGGCTTAGCTTTTATTGCTGCAAAGGTGTTATATCAACGCAAGTTGTTGTTACAGCACCATGCCACATCAACAAGTCACTTCATGCTGTCAATTAGTTTGCAGCACAGTCACTGTGGGATGTGGCAACCTTTTGCTTCAGTGAGGTCCCAGCACTGATAGAGAGAAAGAGAGAGAGAGGAAATGATTGTGGAACCGCGAGTTATTTTCATAGCCCAATCACATGTTGTTGATGTCATGGTACACTGAGTCAAGATTTCTGCCATTGCCTTGTGTGTAAACAAATGGAAAGCAGGGGTTTTCAGACAAGATTTTTCTGACGATAGTCCCCTCTCTCCCTTAACCCTGTCGTTGCCGAAAGTCCACAACAGCCCAAGGACTGAAGGCAAAATCCTGTGGATGCTGGAAATCTGAAATAAATACAGAGAACGCTGGAGACTCTCAGCAGGTCTGGTAGCGTCTGTGGAGAGAGAAACAGAGTTAATGTCCTGTCTGGTATGAAACTTCTTGAAGAAGTTTCAAAGCGTTACCTCTGTATCTGTCTCCACCAATACTGCCAGCCCAAGGAATGACTCGCTGGTTTAAACTGACCAAGAAACTAACTATTGTTGCGCCTAGATTCCAGGTCAGGTTTCCCAATTTGTTATGGTTCCGGGCGGAATATCCCAAATCATTAAGCTGCAAGGTGGGGCGGATGAACCAACTCCCCTTCTTTATTTATCCACCCCTCCTTTGGTTGGTCAGTCCCACAACCACTTTCCAGCAGCGTTGAAACGGTTTAATACCCCCTGTCCTTGTAATTTCTTCAAGAGGAAAATGCAAAATGTGTCAGCGATTTAGGACATTGATCAGCAGAGGTGGCTTGCTGTTGAGCAGGGGTTCTGTCAACATCTCCTGTAATCTCAAAGAGATCGCAGTCCAGTCTGTTTTGACTTACCTCTGCTCTCTTTGAAGCCTTACTTTTTGGATGTTCCCACATATTTAAATGTGGCATTCTGAGGGTCTGTCTCTCTTTTTCAGTTTCCAGAAAATTGACATCTTTAATTTCACTGGAGTATAGGAGGTTGAGGGGTTTTATTGAAGTTTATAAAATCATGAGGGGCATAAATAACGTAAATGACAAGGGTCTTTTCCTTTGTGGGTGTTCAAAAGTAGGGGGCATATTTTTAAGCTGAGAGGAGAAAGATTTAAAAAGGACATGAGGGGCAACTTTTTTAACTAGAGTGGCTCATGTGTGGAATGAACTGCAGAGAAAGTGGTGGATGTGGGTACAGTCACAATATTTAAAAGACATTTGGATAAGTAAGTGAAAAAGAAATCTTTGGAGGGATGTGGGCCAAATGCAGGCAGGTGGGATTAGTTTAAGTTTGGGAACATGGCCGGCAAGGATTGGTTGGAGCAAAGGGTCTGGTTCCGTTTTGTAAGACTATGACTCTATCTGTGACTAATCTTGGCGATATCAGACCTTTTTTTAAACTTTGGAGTTCCAGTTTCCAAATGACTCCATACACCATCTGAAGCCAGCTCCACCTTTCACAAAAATCTTTAACCTCCATTCTCATTACCTGCCCTTGGTCCTTATCTCTTTCCTGCTAGCTGGATTGCAATGCAGTGACACCAACAGCATGGGTTCAATTCCTGCACTGGCTGAGATTACCATAAAGGCGTCTCCTTCTCAACCCCTCCCTTCTCTTAAGGCCTGGTGCCCCTCAGGTTAAACCACCACCAGTTGTCTCTCTCTCTCTACTGAGAGAGCAGCTCTATGGTCTGGTAGGACTAAGGAGACTAGCTTTACCTTTTATCCAAAAAAAAATCCATCTGGTTCACTGTGGTCTTTTTCATAGAATCGCTATGGTGTGGAAGCAGGCCATTTGGCCCATCAAGCCCACAACAACCTGCTGAAAAGCATCCCACCCAGACCCACCCCATCCCTACATTTCCCATGGCCAATCCACCTAACCTGCACACACTATGGGGCAAATTGGCATGGCCAATCCACCTAACCTGCACACACTATGGGGCAAATTAGCATGGCCAACCCACCTAACCTGCACACACTATGGGGCAAATTAGCATGGCCAACCCACCTAACCTGCACACCCTATGGGGCAAATTAGCATGGCCAACCCACATAACCTGCACACCTTTGGACAGTGGGAGGAAACCCACGCAGACGCAGGGAAAACGTACAAACTCCACACAGACAGTCGCCTGAGGCTAGAATCGAACCCCGGTCCCTGGTGCTGGGAGGCAGCAGTGCTAACCCCTGAGCCACTGTGCTACTTCTTTTGAGGCAATGAAGCCTGCAATCCATAGCTGGTCCGGCCTCCAGACCCACAGCAACGTGACTAACTAATAACCACCATCTGAAATGGCTGAGGAAGCCTCTCAGTTCAAACGTGATTAAAGGATGGGGAATAAATATCCACATCCCATCCCAGAATAAACAACAAAAAAAAACTCAGAATGGCTGCAGAGCATTTTCTTTGATGCAATCTCCGAAGCCTTTTGCCCAGAATTGAACAGTACATTCCAGCTGCTTTGGTTTAACATTTTGACTTTTGTTTCATGCTTCATCTCTTTTTATAAAAAGTTGCATCCTATGTCCAAATATGTCTCTGGGCACATAGCTTCTTTTTTTAACTAGGCATGTGGTGAGCTGCTAATTATAGGAGACCTAATTATGGACAGCCACTGGTTAATGGGTTTGTTCTGGTTCTGGGCAGATTTTGGTGGAAAACCTTCAGAAACAAATCTCTGACGTTTCCAATCCTGTGCAGTGAGTCACAAATGGGTTTGTGTGTCCGAAAATTGTGTCACATTTTGGTGACTGTATACGCTGAGCCAGAGGCGGATTTCTGTGGAGTTAGGCCGCAGATCAGCCAGCACCTTATTACAGCCTCTTCTGGACTACCTCTTTACCCTGATATGGGAAGGATATGATTAAACTGGGGAGGGTTCAGAAGAGATTTACCAGGATGTTGTCAGGAATGGAGGGTTTGAGTTATAAAAAGAGGCTGGATAAGCTGGGCTAGCAAGAATTCAGACGTTGGAGTCAGAGATAACACAGTGTGGAGCTGGAGGAACGCAGCATCAGAGGAGCAGGAAAGCTGACGTTTCAGGTCAGGACCCTTCTTCAGAAAAAATTCTATTTTTCACTGGAGCATAGGAGGCTGAAGGGTGACCTTGTAGAGGTTTATAAAGTCATGAAGGGCTATAGATAAGGTCTTTTCCTAAGATGGGTGAGTTCAAAACTAGGGGGCATATTTTAAGGTAAGAGGGGAAGGATTTTAAAAAGACACGAGGGGCAACTTTTTTTACACAGGAAGTGGTTCTTGTGTGGAATAAACTTCCAGAGAAAATGGTGGATGCAGGTGCAGTTACAATGTTTGAATGAGAATTGGATAAATGAATACATAATAAATTGGATACATGAATGGGAAAGGTTTGGTAGGATATGGGCAAAATGGGAGCAGGTGGAACTAGTTTAGTTTGGGAACGTGGTCAGCGTGGATGGATTGGAATGAAGGGTCTGTTTCCATCCTGTATGAACTTATGAATAATGAAACAGGCTCGAAGGGCTGCTCCTTTGTGTAGAGAGGCCCAGTTTGAGACCTCGAATTGAGGTGGTAGTCAGTGGTACCATCTCTGGCTTCCGATCGGCCGAGTGATCATGCTCCGATATTCCGAGCATTGTCAGTCTGCTAGTCCTGAGCTTCGCAATTCTAGCTGGGAATCCTGATTCTGACTCCTCTGGAAATGCAGAGATTGGCTGATATCGACGCCGTTTCCCGGTAGTCAAACCACATCTCCTGTTAGAGCAGTCAGTGGGCCATGTTCTGAGAGTTAAATGCCCTCTGGCACAGCCAGGCACCCCTGACAGCTGCCAAGGGAGGGGAAGTGTGTCAGGGAAATGTGTGAAAGAGGGTGGCACGTGCTTAAGGGGCATGTATGTCAGGGCTGGTGGCACAGCCAGAGAGGAACATGCTTGCCGGTCAGAAGCTTCTGTTTCTTGGGCAGTTCCCATGGTATTTGTTGCATCTGGGATCCTGCACAGCTCTATAGCACCATCAAACACAGGAGCAGGATTAGGCCATTCAGCCTGGCCAGTCTGCTGTGCCCTTCAGTGAAATTGTGAGTGATCTGACAACCCTAATCTCCACTTTCTGGCCTTCTGTCCATAACCCTTGATTCTCTTGCTGATCAAAAACCTTTCTCAGCTTTGAGTAAAATTAACAACCCATCCTCGACTGCACTCTGCGGTAAAGAATTCCACATATTCACTACCCTCTGACAGAAGAAATTCCTCCTCATCTCTGTTTTAAATAGATGACCACTTACTCTGAGATTATACTATCTGGTCTGAGACTCTCCCACAAGGGAACCTCACCACATCAGGCCTGTCAAGGTCCCTAAATATCTAGTGTTTCACTAAGGTTGTCTCTCATTCTTCTAAACTCCAGTGAGTACAGGCCCCACCTACTCAACCTTTCCTCTTTCAGAGGATGCCTCCATAGTCAGGATCAATCTGGTGCACTGACATCCCACTCTAGTCTGGACTGCTCCAAACATTATCTGGCCTTGGATAATCCAGCTGATGTCGAAGTGGTAGCCAAAGTAACTTGTACCAATTGCAATAAACTGTACTTTGTTGTCAAGGCAAGGGAATCACAGAATCCCTACAGTGTGGGCACAGGCCCTTCGGCCCAACAAGTCCACGCTGGCCCTCCAAGCATCCCACCAAGACCCATCCCCCTATAACCTACCTAATCTACACATCCTTGAACACTACAGGCAATTTAGCGTGGCCAATCCACCTAACCTGCGCATCTTTGGACCGTGGGAGGAAACCGACGCAGACACAGGGAGAATGAGCAAACTCCACACAGATGGTAACCCGAGGGTGGAATCAAACCTGGGTCCCTGGCACTGTGAGGCAGCAGTGCTAACCACTGAGCCACTGTGCAGTTAAGACTCATGAGAGAGTCAGCCTCTGTTACAATCTACCAACAGGCCATTAGAGCCAGGGATAGACAAGAGAATTGTCTTTAGAAAGAGATGGACACCCATCCCAGGGGCCAGGGTGCATTGTCGCCTTGGATAATATAATTTTGATTTAAGTGTCTGTTCTAATTCTATAAGTTTCCGTTACAGTGCTCCAGCAGGGACATGTTTAACCCATTAATGTTTGATAGTTGATGATGAGAGAGTAGAAAGAAGGATTAGCCCTTCACTGGCTCTGGATAAAGCACCTTCCCAATAAACTAACGATGCTAGGTTTGAAGTTTGGCAGTGACTTTCTTGAGATTCACAAGAGAACTCTGAACGTGTACAGCCATACTAGTCTGAAAATGATCAATCTGGCCTGATCGTGGAAACTTCCTGCCTCAGTCTCAGTCCTGGTTGGGAGACCACCAAGGAGTGCCATGTGCAGTAGGCTCTGGGGCACTTGTTACACGGGTGGTTTCGTTCAGACTGTTGGATCAAGAACTACCTGGCTGGAGCTGTTTTGTAACATTTCTGCACAGGTTGATTTTAAAAACAACTAGAGCTGGAGGATACTGAAGAAGGATCACTGGATCCCAAATGTTAATTCTGCTTTGTCTGTCCACAGACGCTGGCAGACCTGCTGAGTTTCTCCAGCACTTTCTGTTTTTGTTAGAGAGGAGGATTGTCTTTAGAGGTGGGCACTGCAGGGGCTGTGATGCATCGTCACCCTGGATAATGTTCTTTTTAATTTGATTTTGATATGTCTCCATTCCAATTCTGGAAGTTTCCATCGACTATCTGGTTTGTTTTGTTAGTGTCTCACTCGGTATGTCTAACCAATCTTTAGTTTAAAAGAATAGAGAGGAAAATTGTTGCAGCAGCATACTCCAACCATAAGTTGCCAACGTTGGCTCCACAACTCATCTGTTTCATGACTTAAACCTAAAACAATATCTCCCGTCAGCCGACTGTGACCAAGCTCAGCCATTAGTCCCAAACTCTTGGCCCTTCTATAACCCTGTGAATGTTATACAGCACAAAAACAGACCCTTCAGTCCGACTTGCCCATGCCGACCAAGTTTCCCAAACTAAACTAGTCCCATTTGCCTGTGTTTGGCCCATATCCCCCTAAACCTTTCCCATTCATGTTCCTATCCAAATGTCTTTTGAATGTTGTAACTGTACCTGTGTCTACCACTTCCTCAGGCAGTTTATTCCCCAAATGAGCTACCCTCTGTGTGAAAATGTTGCCCTTCACGCTCCTTTTAAATCTTTCTCCTCTCACCTCAAAAATGTACCCTCTAGTTTTGAGCTCCCCACCCTGGGGAAAAGACCTCTACTGTTCACCTTATCTATGTCCCTCATGATTTGATAAACCTCCATTAGGTCACCCTTCAACCTCCTACGCTCCAGTGAAAAAAGTCCCAGCCTCTCCTTATGACTGAAATCCTCCGATTCCGGCAACGTCCTTGTAAATCTTTTCTGAGCCCTCTTGAATTTAATAATATCCTTCTTAATGAAAGATAAAAGTATTTATTTCATTCTGTTTTAAGTGTTATTGTTGACTCTGCTTCCACTGCCCGAAAAGTTCTTGAAAACAGGTTGTTGACTCTAATGAAATTTCTCATCTTCCCTGTGGCCCTATTGCTCATGAACAAATATGACTCCTGGTTTCTGACCCACCTGCCCTGGAGCAGTACCTCTTCATAAAACTCTTTATAATTTTTATTTTAGTTGAATCGGCTGCTCCTACGATGTAGCAATCCCTCTCGTGCTGCCATCCTCACTGGTACATCACACCCTGTACCCTTAGTACTAGCCCTCCAGCGTGGGATAGGATTCCGTCAGACATGGCCTCCCCGGTGTGCTGCTGGCACCTTGGGAGAAAAGTTCCTTATGGCTGGCGTTTATTTTTTATCTGCTGCTGTGGTTCATAACCAGGACAAGCTGCTCCCATTCCAGATTGTGAGGCTGACGGGCATTGGGAGTCCACAAAATTGTGTAGAAGTTCCAGTCCTCTGTGTGTGTGTGTGTGTGTGTGTGTGTGTGTGTGTGTGTGTGTGTGTGCGTGTGTGGGAGAGAGAGAGAGATGGAGCCAGTCTGGGTAGGGAGAAGCAGTGTGGAGAGCAGGAAGGGCAGACAGAAACTGGAGAATGAAGGGAAGGAAAAAAATCCCTTCAAGGGAGTTGAATCAGTCTTTGTTTACTCACTGTTTGTCATTGTGGTTGAAATAATATTCTTTGATTCATACAGTCTTTTCGTCTTGTTTCAAAACAAGATGTTGGTGCTGTAGAGATTCTCGATTCCAGTAATATCTGGAAGTATTATGTGACCAAATCTCCAGGAATGCGTCAAACCAGGGTTGTCAACGGGTAACCACCTAGAAACCGATATCCATTTCAAGCCCACTGACTCCCACAGCTACCTGGAATACACCTCCTCCCACCCACCTTCCTGCAAAAATGCCATCCCCTATTCCCAATTCCTTCGCCTCCGCCGCATCTGCTCCCAGGATGAGACATTCCACTCCTGTACATCTCAGATGTCCTCATTCTTCAAGGACCGCAACTTCCCCCCCACAGTGGTCGAGAACGCCCTCGACCGTGTCTCCCGCATTTCCCGCAACTCGTCCCTCACACCCCGCCCCCGCAATAATAACCAAAAAAGAATCCCCCTCGTCCTCACGTACCACCCCACCAACCTCCGGATCCAATGCATCATCCTCCGACACTTCCGCCATCTGCAATCAGACCCCACCACCAAAGACATTTTTCCCTCCCCACCTTTATCTGCCTTCCGGAGGGACCACTCCCTCCGGCACTCCCTTGTCCGCTCCACACTCCCCTCCAGCCCCACCACACCTGGCACTTTTCCCTGCAACCGCAGGAAGTGCTACACCTGCCCCCACACCACCTCCCTCACCCCAACCCAGGCCCCAAGAAGACTTTCCACATCAGGCAGATGTTCACCTGCACATCTGCCAATGTGGTATACTGCATCCGCTGTACCCGTTGTGGCTTCCTCTACATCGGGGAAACCAAGTGGAGGCTTGGGGACCGCTTTGCAGAACACCTGCGCTCGGTTCGCAACAAACAACTGCACCTCCCAGTCGCAAACCATTTCAACTCCCCCTCCCATTCCTCAGATGACATGTCCATCCTGGGCCTCCTGCAATTCCACAGTGATGCCACCCGAAGGCTGCAGGAACAGCAAATCATATTCAGCCTGGGAACCCTGCAGCCCAATGGCATCAATGTGAATTTCACAAGCTTCAAAATCTCCCCTCCCCCAACCGCATCCCAAAACCAGCCCAGCTCATCTCCATCTCCCTAACCTGTTTTTCCTCTCACCTATCCCCTCCTCCCACCTCAAGCCCCACCCCCATCTCCTATCTACTAACATCATCCCGCCCCCTTGACCTGTCCGTCCTCCCTGGACTGACCTATCTCCTCCCTACCCTCCTACCTACACTCACCTTTACTGGCTCCATCCCCGCCTCTTTGACTTGTCTGCCTCCTCTCCACCTATCCTCTCCTCTATCCATCCTCTATCCGGCCCCCCCTCTCTCCCTATTTATTTCAGAACCCTTTTCCCCTCCCCCATTTCTGATGAAGGGTCTAGGCCCGAAACATCAAGTTTTCCTGCTTCTATGATGCTGCTTGGCCTGCTGTGTTCATCCAGCCTCATGCTTGTTATCTTGGATTCTCCAGCATCTGCAGTACGTTTTATCTCTTGTCAACTTTCCACTTCAGTGTTCCTCAACTTGCTATTAAGGTCCTCACTCTGGCTCTCTCGTGATGTGTACCCTGCTCACTCCTCACTATCTGCCCTTACTGGTTCACTATCAGGACCATAAGCCTTTCAGCCCATTGAGTCTGCTCCACCGCTCAGTCATGGCTGACATGTTTCCCAGCTGCATTTTCCTGCTTTCTCCCTGTAACCCTTGATTCGCTTACCGATCAATCTCTCCGACTTAAAGACACTCAATGACTTGGCCTCCATAGCCTTCTGTGGCCATAAGTTCCACAGAGTCACCACCCTCTAGTTGATGAAATTCCTCCTCATCTCAGTTCTAAAGGTCATCCCTTCACTCTGAGTCTGCGTCCGTGGTTCCTAGTTACTCCTACTAATAGAAATGTCTTCTCCACGTCCTCTCTGTCCAGGCATTTCAGTGTTCTGTAAGTTTTAATGAGATCACCCCTCTTCTTTCTACAACCCGTTCCATCACCAGTTGCCCTTGCAAACTAGGAACTCTCTCCCTCCAATTTTTTTTCTTTAAACAGTTTATGGTGAAATATGTGTCTCTCTGACTGGGCCAATATTTATTGTCCATCCCTAATTGCCCTTGACAGGGTGTGGATGAACTGCCTTTGTACACTGTGCTGTCTATTACCCCTTACCAATTCCATAAACACCTTTTCTTACAAAAAAAACCTTTTGTTTTTTTGTGCCTTCAGTCTTGTTCCCTGTACCATTTCTCTCCCCCCATCCCCCATGATGTCTCTCGCTCTAGAATGCTCTCTCTGCCTCTTTCCTCCTTTCAAAATCTCTTCTCAAAAGCCTTGCACGCTGATACAGGTTGGTGACTTTCCCAGTCTCGTGTTTCCTTTGCTTTATCATTCACACCTCTTAGAAATGCCTCAGGATATCTTTTATAGCCCAGGTATGATGTACAGGCACATTGTTTTTGTTGGACTTGAGCTTGGGATCACTCACAAAGTGCCAGTCTGTCTTAGAAAGCCTTTGTGCAAGTTATCGCTGAGAAACATTACCAGAAACTGCTGGAGAAACTCAGCAGGTCTGGCAGCCTCTGGGGGAAGAAAGCAGAGTTAACGTTTTGGGTCCAGTGACCCTCCTTCAAAACCGATAGGAGAGCGTGGTATTCATGCTGAAGTTGAGGTTGGATGAGGTTAAAAGGGAGGTGAGTGGATACATGGCGATGGAGCCAAGAGAGAAAGATACGAAAGAGGTGGGTAAACAAGGAGATTATGGATAGCAGGCAGGAGCAGGACAGAAGCTGAATAAGTGACAATAAAGGCTAAAAGCAGGATGGGTGACCTGTACTGAATGCAGCCCATATCATGTGATAATGGGCCTAGGCGTGGATAGGAATGGGTGACTGTACTAAACACAACCCATGTCATGACGGACCGGCTGAGGGATTGGGTAAGAAACATGGAAGAATGGAATCAGGTTCTAATGTTATTGAGCTCCACGTTGAATCCCAGAGGATGCAGGGTTCCCAAGTGGAAAATGAGGCTAATGCTGAGGCTTGCAGCAGGCCCAAGACAGAATTGTTGGCATGGGAATGCTGAAGTAGCAGGCAATTCGGTCATTTTTGCAGACAAATCAAATGCTTGGTGACCCTGAAACGTCACAACCACCCATTCTCATTTATTCCTGTTCCTACTATCACATTAAATGGGTTGCATTCAGTACAGCTAACCCATTCACTCTTACTCTTAGCCCTTTATTATCACTTATTCAACTTCTCTTCTGTCCTGGCCTGCTAAAATAATCTCCTTTGTATATACCTATCCCTTTTATCTCTCTCTCTCCCTCTCTCTCTGTCTGTCTTTCTCTCTCTCTCTCTCTCTGTCTGTCTCTCTCTATCTCTGGCCTCCACCTCCACCTATGCATTCACAAGTCCCCTTCCGTAACCTTATCTTCAGCGTAAATACCATGTTCAAAAACAAAGTTGCTGGAAAAGCTCAGCAGGTCTGGCAGCATCTGTGAAGGAAAAAACAGACTTAACTACAGTTCTGATCAAGGGTCACCAGACCCGAAACGTTAGCTCTGTTTTTTCCTTCACAGATGATGCCAGACCTGCTGAGCTTTTCCAGAAACTTTGTTTTTGTTGTTGATTTACAGCATCCGCAGTTCTTTTGGTTTTTATAAAAAACACGTTTTCAGCCCTGACAAAGAGACACCGGACTCGAAGCGTTAAAGATAAAAGGTACTGCAGATGCTGGAGAATCCGAGATAACAAGCATGGGGCTGGATGAACACAGCAGGTCAGGCAGCATCATAGGAGCAGGAAAACTTGACGTTTCGGGCCTAAACC
>JAHRHZ010000289.1:43129504-43140248 GCA_024137785.1 Ginglymostoma cirratum | reverse complement strand
AGCCCCATGCTTGTTATCTCTATTAATAAACCAGCCAGCTATTTATTGTTCTGTCAATGGGACAATCCGTTGGTTGAAACTGTACTGTTCTGTAGAGTTGTTTGAAAAGGCACTGGCTGACATCAGCTGCCAAGTTAATTTTGCTGGCCCTGAGGATGTATTTCACTTGTGTTCCTCATTACCAAGCACCCCCCACCCTCCACCCTGCTTTGTACACTGGTCATCAAACGGCTGCAAGAGCCAAACTCAGAAACTGAGTGAGCTTTCTTTCCTCTGCTTTCCTGTCTTGCTGGGATTTTAATCATTTTGATAACCTTTCAGAAATGCTCCTGCATGTTCCCTCCCTCTCCCTCCTGCTCCCCTTTGAGTATGGCGGAGCTGTGCTAGAGGGAGGTACACGTGAGGAATGCCTGAAGAGACACTAGGGAGTGAGGGGATACGTTAGTAAGAGTAATTTTGTCATTTATAATTAATAATTGTCCACTTTGGGCAGGGGAAATGCAAATGGAAGGTTTTTATCGAACGGTGAGAGACTGGAAAATTTTGATGTTCAAAGGGACCTGAGTGTTCTTGTTTACAAGACCCTGAAAGTTAGTGTGCAGGTGCAAATTTGAAAGGCAAATGGTTCGTTGACCTTGAATGCAAAATGGTTTGAGAACAGGAGCAAAGATATTTAGCTTCAGTCATATAGAATCTTGTTGTACGGACACCTGAAGTCTTGTGTACAGTTTCAGTTTCCTAGCCTGCTGTGAATTCGATTCAATAAAAATTTGGAATTAAATGTGATGACAACCACAAATTTGTGGTCGATTCTCAGAAAAACCCATCTGGTTCACTAATGTCCTTCACATAGGGAAACTACCATCCTTACCTGGTCTGGCCTACATGTGACTCCAGACCCGCAGCAGTGTGGTTGACTCTCAACTGCCCTATGGGCAATAAATGCTGCCTAGCCAGCGATGGTCTCATCCGTGAATTAATTTAAAACAAAATGAAAAAGAGAAGGATATGGTGAGAGGGCAGGAAAATTACATCAAGGTAGATGCTGAGTCATGGTCTCATGAATGGCAGGCGCTGAATGGCCTACTACTTCTCCCATTTCTTGTATAAGTTGGAAGAGAGTTTTTAGATCCGTTGAGTTCATGTCAGCCAATACATTTTTATTGTAAAGGTTACACGTTGGGAAACAACTCAGCACTTTTGTCACAGAAGAAACTATGTAATAATGATTTCAGTTTTTATATTTTTTGTTTAGCATGATATTTATGGGGAACACTTTCAGAGTGCAAGCTGAGGGCTGGGTTGGGCGCTCTAATTTATTTTGTTACTTAAAAAAAATCTCTCTGTTACTTTTTTTTTAAAAAAAGAAACGCAGATATTGAGTAAACAGCGATATCAGGAAAGCTGATTTATCAACTGGAATCGGAAGGCCGGACTCTGCCCCCTCACTGGTTTTGGTTTTGTTTCATGGGAATTGGGCCTTGTTCCAAGAACATCGAAGCAGGCAAAGGGTTTTATATCCGTTTCGCAAACCTTGCTGCTTTGTGAGTGGAATTCGGGCAACGCAACACAAAGCTGTCACCGAGTCCCTCCGATTGTTGTTCAAGGCATCCAAGAGGCCATTTGGCCCATCGAGCCTGCTCCCTCTGTGTTCAGTGAGGTCCTGGCTAATGTGGGGGTCATTGCTTCAGCTTCAGTTCCCTGAGTAACCTCCTCATCCTAAACGCTCCTTTCAACAGAAGAGATCTACCATTTTAAGATGGAGGGATTTTTTTTTCCCCAGGAGGTCTGGGGAAGGCGTGGCGTTTAGTTGATCTTTGCGATTGTTTACCTTGGCGAGCAGTGGAGCCTGGGCCACTGGATATATTTAACGGTGACCTTTAGATTGACTAAGGCAGTTCAGGGTTATATTTGTAGGTAGGGGCAGGGACGCAGTCAAATGGAATTAAAGCCTCAATCAGATGAGTTATGATCTCGTGCGGGTAAATGGGATTAGTTTAGTTTGGCATTTTTTTGGTAGGCATAGACACAGTGGATAAAGTGCCTGTTTCTGCGCTTTGTGACTCTATGATCTGTTGAATGGTGAGCAGGCTTCAGGGGCTGAATGGCCTCCTTTTTCTCCTTGTGTTTTTGTTGTACAGATAGGAAACAGGCCGTGTCTGTGTGTGTGTGTGTGTGCGCGCGCACACGCTCTCTGCCTGTCTTTTCACCTTGCCTCTCTGTCTCTGTCTGTTTTTGCTCACCATTTGGAGCAACTAGCACTAAGGGGAGGGGAGCTTTCCTTTTTTCAATTTGCTGAAGCTCTGAGATTTAAGTCCTGGCTTCTGTTCCAAACCTGTTCCCCAGGCCAGGCACATAGCTTGCATTTTTTAGCTTGGTGTAGGGGCTTTCCAGCACTAAAGGAAGTTCCTGCCTTTAGTGTTGAAGTCCATCATAAACCACTACTGTGCATGTTCTAATTCTTTCATGGGAAGTTGATATTGTTTGGCCTGCATTTGTTAGCCTTCCTTAATTCCTTAATTAGCCTTGAGAAGCTGGTGCCCTGTTGCTTTCTTCATCTATTGCAGTAAGTGCACTCAAGTGCTGCTTGGGGGTGGGGTGGGCATTTCCAGGATATTGACCCAATGACAGGGAAGGAACTGTGAAATATTTCCAAGTCGGGATGGTGAGTGGCTGGGAAGGGAACTTGCATGTGATGGTGTTCCTGTGTATCTGCTGCCCTTGTCCTTTGGTTGTAGAGATCGTGGGTTTGGAAGGTGCTGTCAAAGGCGCCTTAGTGTGTTGTTGCTATGCCTCTTGTAAGTGACAGACAACTGCTGCATCTGTGTATCAGTGGCTGAGGGAGTGGATGTTGAAAGTGATCGATCTGGTACCAGTCAAGCAGGCTACTTCCTCCTGGATGGTGTCAAGTTTCTTCAGTGTTGTTAGAGCTGCACTTATCCAGGCAAGTGGAGAGTATTCCCTCGCACTCCTGTCGTTTGCCGGGTAGATGGTGGACAGGGTTTTGGGCAGTCAGGAGGTGAGTTACTTGCTTCAGGATTCTCAGTTCCTGGCCTGCTGATAGTTTCTAGTTAATAATAAACACCAGGTTGTAGATAATGGAGCATTTAGCAATGGTCATCGCTTGGCAAGTAGAGGTAATTTAGATTCTCTCTTGATGGAGATGATCATTGCCTGGCAAAAGTCACTTGCCACTTGTCAGCCTAAGCCTGGATACTGTTCAAGTCTTGTTGCAAATGAACATGGACTGCTTCAGTATCTGAGGAGCTGTGAATGGTGCTGAACATTGTGTAATCATCGGTGAACATCCCCACTTTTGACTTTATGATGGAGGGAAGGTCATTGATGAAGCTGCTGAAGGTGGTTGGGTCTAGGACAATACCCTGAGGAACTCCTGCAGAGATGTCCTGGAGCTGAGATGACTGACCTCCCACAACCATCTTGCTATGTGTCAGGTATGACTTCAACCAGCGGAGGGTTTGGCCCTGATTCCAGTTTTGCCAGGGCTCCTTGATGCCACGCTCAGTCGAATTGCAGTCTCGATATCAAGAGCTGTCACTCCCACCTCCCCTCTGGAATTCAGCTCTTTTGTCCGTGTTTGAACCAAGGCTGTAATGCGGTCAGGAGCTGAGTGCCCCTGGCAGAAATCAAACTGGGCGTCGCTGAGCAGGTTATTGCTGAGCAGGTGCTGCTTGATAGCACTGTTGGTGACACCTTCCATCACTTTACTGATGATTGAGAGGAGACTGATGGGGCGGTAATTGGCCGGGTTGGATTTGTCCTGCTTTTTGTGTACAGGACATGTTTGGGCAATTTTTCACATTGTGTTGTAACTGTACTGGAACAGCTTGGCTCGGGGAGCAGCAAGTTTTGGAGCACAAGTCTTCAGTACTATTGCCGGAATGTTGTCAGGGCCCGTAGCCTTTGCAGTATCCAGTGTCTCCAATTGTTTCTTGATATCACGTGGAGTGAATCAAATTGGCTGAAGACTGGTATCTGTCACGCTGGGGACCACTGGAGGAGGCTGAGATGGATCATCCGCTCGGCACTTCTGGCTGAAGATTGCTGTGAAAGCTTCAGCCTTATCTTTTGCACTGATGTGCTGGGCTCTTCCATCATTGAGGACGGGGATATTTGTGGAGCCTGCTCCTCCAGTGAGTTGTTTAATTGTCCACCATGATTCATGACTGGATGTGGCAGGACTGCAGAGCTTAGATCTGATCTGTTGGTTGTGGGATCGCTTAGCTCTGTCTATCCCTTGCTGCTTTCACTGTTTGGCGTGCAAGTGGTCCTGTTTGGTGGCTTCACCAGGTTGATACTTCATCTTCAGGTATGCCTGGTGCTGCTCCTGGCATGCCCTCCTGTACACTCCGTTGAACCAGGTTTGATCCCCTGGTTTGATGGTAATGGTGGAGTGGGGGGCCCAGTGGATGTCCCGTTTTGAAGCTCTGTTCTGAATGTATCCCATCTAGCACGGTAATAATGTCATATCACATGGAGCGTATCCTCAATATGAAGACAGGACTTTACACTCACAAAAACTGTTACGTGTTAAAGAACAAAGAACAGTACAACACAGGAACAGGCCCTTCAGCCCATCAAGCCTGCACTGACACATGATGCCTTTCTAAACTAAAAACCTTTTGCCTCTATGTGGTCCATATTCCTCTATTCCCTGTCTATTTATATATCTATCAAGACGTTCTCTTAAACATTGCGATTGTTTCCCGACTACCTCCTCTAGCAGCACGTTCCAGCTTATCACCCTCTGTGTTTCAAAACAAAATTGCCTTTCACATCTCCATTAAACCTTCCCCCTTTTATCTTAAACCTGTGTCCCCGAATATTTGAGATTTCTACCCTGGGAGCAAGACTCTGACTATCCATTCTATCCCTCCCTCTCATAATTTTGTAAACTTCTCTCAGATCACCCCTCAGTCCCTGATATTGAAGTGAAAACAAACCAAGTTTGTCTAATCTGTGCTCATAGCTAATACCCTCTAAACCAGGCAACACCCTGATAAATCATTTCCATACCCTCTCCAAAGCTTCCACATCTTTCTGGTAGTGTGGCACAATCTTCCAAATGTGGCCTAACTAAAGTTCTATACAGCTGCAACATGACTTGCTAATTTTTATACTCTATACCCCAACTGATGAAGGCAGACATGCCATATGCCTTCTGGATCACCTTGCCTACTTGTGTTGCCACTTTCAGAGACCTGTTGACCTAGATACTTCTGTATGTTAATGCTGCTAAGGGTTCTGCCATTTACGGTATACTTCGCTCTGGCATTAGATCTTCCAAAATGCATCACCTCACATTTGTCTGGATTAAATTCTTTCTGCCATTTCTGTGCCCAAGTGTCCAGCTTCTCTATATCCTGCTGTATGCGTCAGCAATCCTCCTCACTATCCACAGCTCCCCCAATCCTTGTTTGCAAGCTTACTGATCAGGCTGCCTACAACGTCCTCCAAATCATTTTTTATATATTACAAACAACACGGATCTCAGCACTGATCTCTGTGGAACACCACTGGTTACTGATTTCCAGTCAGAAAAACACGCTACTCTCTGTCTTCCGTGATTAAGCCAGTTCTGTATCCATTTTCTCATCTCACTGTGGATCCGAACCCTCAGCTTTTGTATCAGTCTGCCATGGGAGACATTGTCAAAGTCCTTACTCAAGTCCATGTAGACCATATCCACTGCCCTGCCCTCATCTATTATCTTTGCCACTTCCTAAAAACAAACTCTCAAACAAGTTTGTGAGACATGACCTTCGCCACACAAAGCCATGTTGTTTATCACTAATAATTCCTTATTTTTCCAAATGTGACTAAATCCTATCCCTGTGAACCTTCAGTAATTTCCCTCCCTCTGACGTAAGGCTTACCGGCCTGTCATTTCCCAGATTATCCCTGTTGCCCTCCTTGAACAAAGGAGCGACGTTGGCTATTCTCCAGTCCTCTGGGACCTCTCCTGTGACTAAAGAAGATATAAAGATTTCATACAAAGCCTCCGCAATTTCGTCCTTCGTCTTCTTCAGCATTGATAGATCCAATCAGGTTCTGTTTACCTTCGTGCTTTCAAAATACTCCTTCTTTTAATATTGTCCATGCCCTAGAAAATCAACATAATCCTTCCGAGCGTTGCCATCCACAAATATCTCTGCCTTTGTGAATATCAATGCAAAATATTCATTAAGGACCTCACCTACTTCCTCTTCCTCCACGTATAAATTCCCTCCTTAGCCCTCGAGTGGACGTACCGTTTCCTTAGCAACCCACATGCTCCTTGTATATGTGTGGAAAGTTTTCAGATTTTCCTTAATCTTGTTTGCCGAGGACATTTTCTGGTCCCTTTTTAGCTCTCCGAGTTCCTTGTTTAAGTTCTTTCCTGCTAACTTTGTATTCTTTGAGTGTTCCGTCTTCTTCAGTTTCCTCAACCTTGCGTGTGCCTCTTTTTTTCCTTTTTGATTAAGCTCACAATTTCTCTTGTCATCCAAGGTTCCTGAATATTAACATCCTTATTCTTCATTTTCACAGAACGTACTGGTTCTGACTCTAATCAGCCGGCCTTTAAATGTGGATTTATCCTCTAACAGCTGCTCCCGATCTACATTCACCAGTTTCTGTCTAACATTGTTGTAGTGAAACTTCTCCCAATTTAGTACGTTCATCCAAAGATTATTCTTATCCTTACCAATGACTAACTTAAATCTTACAGAATTTATGGTCACTGTTCCTGAAATGCTCCCCCACAGAAACTTCAATCACCTGGCCAGGTCCGCTCCCCAATACCAGTTCTAGTATGGCCCCTTTCCTAGTTGGACTATTTACAGATTGCTTCAAGAAACCCTCCTGGACGTGCCTAACAAATTAACTTCTGCCAACCAGGTCCCTGGCCCTAAGGGAGTCCCAGTCAATATAGGGGATGTTAAAATCACCCACGACAACAGCTCTGTTGTTTTCACATTTTTCCATAATCTGTCCGTATATCTGTTCCTGTTATCTCCTGCTGGCTGTTGGGAGGCCTGTAGACCAATCCCATCAAAGTGATTGCGCCCTTCCTATTCCTGAGCTGTGCCCATAAGGCCTCACCGGGTGAACCATCCAAGATGTCCTCCCTCAGTACAGCCATGATATTCTCCCTTATCAGTAACAACAACTCCCCACCTCTTTTACATCCCTCTCTTTTCCATCTAAACCCTGAAACATTCAGCTACCAATCTTGACCCTCTCCCAAACCAAGTCTCTGCGATAGCTACAGCACCCTAGTTATGTGTACTAATCCAAACTCTCAGTTGATCGGCCTTACCTGCTTATAGTCCTCATGTTGAAATAAATACACTTCGGACTGCCAGGCCCACTGTGTTCGGTAACGTCTCTCTAACTTGCTTGCCAACTCTGCTGTCGTGGTCAGATGTATCTAGAACAGGTCAGGTGGATAGTTGAGGCTAGAGTCTTTCAGCAATGCTTCCCTTTTGGCTCCCTCTGCACCTGTGGCAGATCCAGTCTGGCAGCGATGTCCTTTAGGAGTTGGCCAGCTCAGTCCGGAACGCTGCAGCTGAGCCACAGTCATTGGTGCACATTGGTATTCCCTGTGTTTTTCCCCTACCATCTGCAGAGCCTTTTCCAAGCATTGCTCAACATTGAGTACTGCCACAACAGCTGAGGTGAGGGGCAGGGGACAGAAACTGGCAATGAACAGGAGGGTTCCTTGCCCATGTCTGATCCAATGCCATGAAACGTCCTGGTTTCTGAATCATCTGATGTTGAGCACCATCCCCTCCAAACCAGCAACCCCCACCCACCCAGAGCAACTTCCTCCTGACTAGATAACAGGACCTCCAGTGGGTCTGTCCTTCTAGTAAGATAAGACATACCCAGGGAAGGTGATGGTGTTGGTGTTGGCTGGGACATTGGAAAGTCGGATTCCGTGACCATGACCCTGTCAGACTGTTGCCTGATGAGCCTGAGGGGTAGATCTGAAATGAAACATAAAAGACAAGCAGCAGATGTAGGCCATTCAGCCCTTCAAGCCTGTTCCACCATTCAGTATGATCAGGGCTGATCATCCAACTCGGCCATCCTGTTCCTGCTTTGTCTTTACACCTTTAGATCCTTTCAGCCCTAAGAACTATTCTGTTTTGAAAACATTCAATGCTTTGGCCACAACTGCTTTCTATGGCAGAGAATTCCACAGGCTCACCTCTGCTTGGGTGAAGATATTTCTCCACATGTCAGTCCTAAGTGGCCTACCCTGTATCCTTTGACTGTGACCCCCTGGTCATTGAGAACATCCTTCCTGCATTGATCCTGTCTAGTCCCGTTAGAATGTTATAGGTTTCTATGAGATTGTTTTCCTCCCTCCCCAGTGGATTTGGTCCTAACTCTCAGATGTTGGTAAGGAGTGCCGCTGTTGATGCCAAGTTGCTGCCATCAAGAAGCTGCTGGATGCTGCTCGATGTTTAACGTGGCACAAAGCAGCAGCTCGAGGTGTGAGAGATTTGTGAGTCCAACATGCGGCCAAGCAGTTTATTTTCTGCTTTGCCCATTCCAGCAATTGCTGAGTAACTTCGGGTCAGACCAGGTGGGCTGTGGTTTGAACAAAAATGTTGGGATGGAGCAGCGAAAGGATTCCCTTCACTACACCAGAGTTAGTGAATCAGTTCAAATTGGATTCTCCCCCTGGGTCAGTTGGGTCAATGTGCTCTGTCCATGGTCCTGTTTGAATCCAAAGGACAGCTGGTCCTGGGAGATGGGCTGGGCTATCGGGACAGCTTCTGAGGGCCAGCAAGAGACAAATGACCTACTTTGGTCTGCAGCAGGGATGCTTTTGCAATTATTAGGCAGCGATGGCCTAATGGTATTATCACTGCTCTGTTAATCTAGAGACACAGATAATGTCCTGGGGACCCAGATTCGAATCCTGCCAAAAATCTGGAATCAAGAGTCTAATAATGACTATGAATCCATTGTTGGGAAAAACCCATCTGGTTCACTAATGTCCTTTAGGGAAGGAAACTGCCACCCTTACCTGATCTGGCCTACATGTCACTCTAGACCCACAGCAAAGTGGTTGACTCTTAACTGCCCTGTGGGTAATTAGGGATGGGCAATAAATGCTGGCCCAGGCTGAGAGTGAATAGAAAAAATTAGAAGCATCAAGCTAAGAGTTGAGGCTGAGGAGAGTGGTAGGTGGGGAAGATGAGATAAATTTTAAACTGTCTGTGCATGTGATTATTTGGATGGAAATGATGTGTAGGGGTATTGGGAAAAGACAGGAGATTGGCTTTAGGTCATGGAACTGGTGAGGCACGATGGGCCAAGTAGCCTCGTTCTGCACCGAGACAGTTCTGTGATATACCCAGAGCATTAACTGGGGGTCTCTGGGTTCCCAGTCCAGTGAAATTTACAGTCTGCAACTAGATTGCTCGAACAGACTAAGTTGGTCGTGTGATTTGATTTACGAAATATGACTGACCAATGGCAAGATAGACTGAAATCTGATTGATCTTCAGCTGTAATCGAGCAAAGACAGATGTGCTTCAACTGATCCAAACTGTTCTGTTGCATTCCAAAGAGGGAGAGACAGAAGCTGTGTTGGTAGAAGGAGGGTGGGTAGGTCGTGGGCCCTCACTTTGTGAACGTAGAAACAGGTGGAAGCCATTCAGTCCCTTGATCCTGTTCCATCACTCCATTGGATCAAGCTTGATATTTCACTTAACTCAGCCTGCCCACCTTGACTCCCCAACCATTCAAAACATTGCCCAACAAAAGGCTGAGGTGGGTGATCAATCACAATCTCATTGAATGGCCAACTCCTGTTCCTATATCCCTAACATCTGAGGATCTTATTGAGTGAAGCCAAGGTCTCCCAATATCTGAGAGACAAGGTCTGGTTCTTTTTTTTCCCCATTTGTTCCTTCATGGGATGTTGGTATCACTGCCTGGGTCAGCATGTACTGCCCATCCCTAATTGTTTTTCCTGATAATCGGCAATGGTTTCATGGGTATTATTAGACCCTTAATTTTATTGAATTCAAATTCATCTGCAATGGTGGGTTTTGAATCCAGGTCCTCAGGACATTACTTGAGTGTTTGAGATTAATAGCCTGGCGATAATACCATTAGGGCCAATGAGTTTTATTTGCGTAACTTGTGCCTGACTGTTATCATGCAATAAGCTATATCTGCCTCCTCTTGTTAAGACTCAGTAGATTGTTGTTGGGCTGGCTTGCTACAAGTTGGAACCGATTAGTCTTCCAGAACCTACAACGCAATTCACTGCTCGAGCTGGGTGAGCATTTGGGGGTGCGGGCGAAAAGAAACAGCAGGCTAAATCCCCCAGCTGAAGCGCAAGCACCAATATGACTGGCCAATGGCCTCCTCGCGAGCTGTAAGATTTCTGAACGCACGCCCCACTAAGCCATAATGTCTGACTCCCAGGTAGGATAGGTTGTGACCCTGGTGTCATTTGATACTGACTCATGGATTTCAGTGGCTGTAACATTACCTTAATGTTTGCTTGTACAGAGGTGCTGTAATGTCTAGTCTGTAGGACGGTGGAGCCAAAGCAGGAAGAAATTCTGATGCAAAAACCGAAGTTGCTGGAAAAGCTCAGCAGGTCTGATAGCATTTGCGCAGAGAATTCAGAGTTAACGTTTCAGGTCAGCTAACCCTTCCTCTGAACTCAAGGGTCACCAAACCCGAACTGTGTTTCTTCACAGATGTTGTC
>JAHRHZ010000289.1:43088825-43126994 GCA_024137785.1 Ginglymostoma cirratum | reverse complement strand
TGTGTGTGTGTGTGTGTGTGTGTGTGTGTGTGTGTGTGTGTGTGTGTATATATATATGCAGGTGCAATGAAGTGAGACAGAGCACTGCCTCTGCAGTTAAGTAGCTGGTTCGTACTGACTTACTGAGGCCCTGGGATAAATAGTTCATCAACTCACTGTGTGCTGTCTCATGCTCACTCTCACGCTCTCTCTCACTCTTTCACACTCACTCGTGCTCACGTTGTCCCATGCTCACGCTGTCTCTCCCAGCCCTCTCGCTTGCTCGTTCACATACTCCTGGCCTATTGGGGTGACGCCTTCATTCTGTCCACAGTTATGACCCCAGGCTCCCCGTGGGCCTGACCTCTGACCTTACCGTGGGTCTGATGTCTCTGCCCTCGGCCTGCTGCACGGTCCGCATGAGGCTCAAAGTGAGCTTGAGGAGCAGCGGCCCCTATCTTTCACATCATTGCATTACAACCTCTGGGTCTTCACATTGAGTTCAACTCCAACTCTGTGTCCAAACCTCCTGCCAGCCACCACTCTGTTTCCTTTCTCTTTGTTTTCCTTTAATCAACATAACCAGATCCTTTTTGTTTCTCTCTTCCTGCCCTTATTACCATTCCTCTAATTCTGGAGCTTTAGGACTTTTTTCATTTGCTTGCTGCTGCTGCCTTCCCTTTTATCCCAGCGCATTCCGTCTCTATTGTCCCACTCACCATGTGTTGGGAACCTATTATATCTCTAACTCTTCCCAGTTTGGAGAATAATGTCACAGACTTGAAACATTAATGTAAACACAGGAAGGATGCTCCCAACGACCCAGGGCGTCCAGAACCCGGGGTCACATAAGGATATGGGGTAGGCCATTTCAGACTGAGATGAAGAGAAATGTTTTCACCCAGGGAGTTGGTCAGCCTGTGGTATTCTCTGCCACAGAATGTGCTTGAGGCCAAAGCGTTGAATGTTTTTAAACAGAAGTTAAATATAATCCTTGTGGGCCAAAGGGATCAAAAGATATGGGACAAAAGTGGGAACAGGGGGCTGAGTTGAATAATCAGCCATGATCCTATTGAATGGTGGAGCAGGCTCGGGAGGGCCGAATGGCCTACTCCTGCTCCTATTTTCTACACTTTTACGAAGGAATGTGCAGATTTACTGGGAGAAGGCAGGAGAGTGACACAAGGTGAGGTCTCCATTTGGAGAGCTAGCACAGAGACACCGGGCTGAATGACCTCTCTTTGTGATTCTTTGATAGGGCAGAGTGTACAGGGGCTGTGATAGGAGTGTGTTTGATGGGCTGAATTTTTTTTTTTTTTCGCTTTTCCACCTGACTGCCTGAATGAACTTTCCCACTTTTCACTGTGTGGTGGCTAAGTGTGTGATTTCTGTGCAATGCCCTAGGGAACCTGTTGGAGGAATCTCAGGCTGAAGCATTAAAGTTGCGACAGAAGGTTGAGGAGCTGGCCCATCAGGATTCTCTGAAATCTGCAAGCCTGTCAGCTCAGGAAACAAATAGTCCAGCTCTCACCAGTGACATACAAGGTATGAAACAGTAATAACCTGCTATCCTCCCTGAGTCCAGTAGGAAGGAGGAATCAATGACATCTCCTCGTGATTCATGAGTCAATTTCTGATTTTGTTTTTTAAAAGAATATAAAACCTGCTGTACGGCCTGAGGGCTTTACTCTGTCTTCCTTGACTGACTGCAATCTGGTTCTCCTACACTCCAACGTCCTAGCCCCCCTAAAGACTTAGAAACTGTTACATTATGTACGTGTCAAACAGTGCCCCCCGAATTGTGAAGCCATGCCCCCTAATTCTGGACTGACCCACAAGAGGAAATATCCTTTCCACGTGTACTTTGTCAGGATTATCTAGGATGTTATACCCTTCTTTACTTTGTTGATTCTGTGCATATTATCAATCATACTTTTTGTGACTCGTGCATTGAATATCTAATTCCCTCAGCAGCTCAGAATTCAGCAGTTGTTCTCCATTTAAGTAATACTCAGTATTTTCATCATTCCCGCCAAAGTGCACACCTTCACAATATCCCACAGCCCGTTCCATCTGATTGATTGCACGGGCAAAAACCAACCAGTCGATATCTACAATTTTCTGATGAAAGGTCTAGGCCCGAAACGTCAAGCTTTCCTGCTCCTATGATGCTGCTTGGCCTGCTGCGTTCATCCAGCCCCACACCTTGTTATCTCAGTCAATATCTACCTTTTTCCTGATTGTGTGCTTCACAAAGTGCTGTCCTGCTTCTCTAAGTTTTCTCAGTGATTTTTGTCTCCTGTGCCTTTGCTTCCCCTCGTCTAAGTCATTGGCTGTAAATTGGAAAGAGTTGAGACCAGAGCACAGACCCCTGCAGAATCTGCTGTCAGCTCTTGCCACTCGGACAAAGGCCTGTTTTTGCATCCTCTGTTTTCTGCCAACTGGCCAATCCTCTAACTGTGCTAAGAATCACACAGTATAGAAGAGGCCAATAGACAATGGACAATAGACAATAGGTGCAGGAGTAGGCCATTCGACCCTTCGAGCCAGCACCACCATTCATTATGATCATGGCTGATCATCCACAATCAGTATCCTGTTCCTGCCTTATCCCCATAACCCTTGATTCCATTATCTATAAGAGCTCTATCCATCTCTTTCTTGAAAGTATCCAGAGACTTGGCCTCCACTGCCTTCTGGGGCAGAGCATTCCATATATCCACCACTCTCTGGGTGAAGAACTTTTTCCTCAACTCTGTTCTAAATGGCCTACCCCTTATTTTTAAACTATTTCCTCTGGTTCTGGACTCACCCATCAGCGGAAACATGCTCCCTGCCTCCAGAGTGTCCAATCCCTTAATAATCTTATACATCTCAATCAGATCCCTTCTCATCCTTCTAAACTCAAGTGTATACAAGCCCAGTTGCTCCAATCTTTCGACATATGATAGTCCCGCCATTCCAGGAATTAACCTCGTGAACCTACGCTGCACTCCCTCAATAGCAAGAATGTCCTTCCTCAAATTTGGAGACCAAAACTGCGCACAATACTTCAGGTGCGGTCTCACCAGGGCCCTGTACAGCTGCAGAAGGACGTCTTTGCTCCTATACTCAATTCCTCTTGTTATGAAGGCCAGCATGCCATTAGCTTTCTTCAGGCCCTTCTGCCCATTACTTCAAACTACCGAAAATATCACACCACAGATACTAGTCCCAATTTCCTGCTCTAGGCTCATAGCTTTGAATATTGTGACATTTGAGGTGCTCGTCCAAGTACTTTCGAAAGGTTGTGAGGTCCAGCTGGCTGACCTTGTTACAATCACTACGCCTACGTTTAAAGTCCTAGTTTTAGACTCCATCATCTCCCTTCCAAACTGAATGTAAACTTTTTTTTATTCATTCACGGGCAGTGAACATCTCTGACCAGGCCAGCATTTATTGATTTAGGTTGTTTTCTCGTCTTTTTTTTGATTTATTGTAGTCACATGTACCTAAGTACAGTGAAAAGCTTTGTTTTACGTGCAGTACAGGGAGATCACAGCCAACAAAAACCTACAGATCATAAAGTGCTTGGACAGAGTGAGTCGTACAAGGTTACAGCTGCACTGGAGGTGCACAAAGCAAGACCAACAGTGATCTGAAGTTGGAGAGGTCCATTCAACAGTCTGATAATGGCAGGGAAGAAGTTTTTCTTGAACCTGTTGGTGTGTGTGTTCAGGCTTCAGTATCCTCTGCCTGACAGAAGAGGTTGGAAGAGAGAATTACCAGAGTGGGAGGGGTCTTTGATGTTGGTAGCCTTTCCACGGCAACGAGAAGTGTAAACGAAGTCCATGAATGTCTGTCCCTAGTTGCCCAGAGGGCAGTATTGAGTCAACCACATTGCTGTGGGTCTGGAGTCACATGTAGGACAGACCAGGTAAGAATGGCAGACTTCCTGCATTGAAAGGCATTAGTGAACCAGATGGGCTTTCCCTGACAATCGACAATGTTTTCAAGGTCATCATTCGCCTTTTAGTTCCAGGTTTTTTAAAATTGAAATTAAATTCCACCACCTGTAAAGGTGGGATCTTGAACCTGGTTCCCCAGAACTTCACCTGGGATTCTGGATGAATCGTTCAGCGATAATACCATTAGCCAATCAAATTTTAATCCTGTTTTAGTGTGGTTGATGTTATCTCTGTTGCCTCTACTCTGAGGTTATTAATTAACCCGGTCACATGACACAACGCCAACTCTAATAGAACCTGCCCTCTAGACAGTTCCAAAACTTTTTCTTTAATCTCAAATGCAGACCCCAAACAAGACATCCTCTCCCCTCCCCCAACCGCATCCCAAAACCAGCCCAGCTCATCTCGACCTCCCTAACCTGTTTTTCCTCTCACCTCAAGCCACACCCCCATCTCCTATCTACTAACGTCATCCTGCCCCCTTGACCTGTCCGTCGTCCCTGGACTGACCTATCTCCTCCCTACCCCCCTACCTACACTCACCTTTACTGGCTCCATCCCCGCCTCTTCGACTTGTCTGCCTCCTCTCCACCTATCCTCTCCTCTATCCATCCTCTATCCGCCTCCCCCTCTCTCCCTATTTATTTCAGAACCCTCTTCCCCTCCCCCATTTCTGATGAAGGGTTTAGGCCCGAAACGTCAAGTTTTCCTGCTCCTATGATGCTGCTTGACCTGCTGTGTTCATCCAGCCCCATGCTTGTTATCCAGGCTACTAGTGTCTGATTTGGCCAGTCCGTGGAGCTGGGGTCCTGGAAATGTAGAAATTCCCTCCCTGATATCTGTGTGAGTGTGCTCACCCTGGAAATGCAGAAATTCCCTCCCTGATATCTGTGTGAGTGTACCTGCCCTGGAAATGCAGGAATTCCCTCCCTGATATCTGTGTGAGTGTACCCGCCCTGGAAATGCAGAAATTCCCTCCCTGATATCTGTGTGAGTGTACCCGCCCTGGAAATCAGTGATCCAAGAAAGTAGTTCACCACTTCCTTCCTTCCCAAGGCGATTTTAAGAATGGACCATACATGATAGCCTGGTTGGCAACACCCACATCTTGTGAGTTAAGTATTTTGAAAAAAAAGACACACAGGGGAATTACTTTTGCTCTAGATTGCAGTGGCTGCCCTGATCCTTTGGTCTGAGAGAATATTCAGTCCTAGAGATCTCCTGAAAACTGTTGCTGTAGAGGGCTGTGGAGTCCATGTCACTCAGTGTATTTAAGGCAGAGATAGGTTCTTGATTGGTCAGGGGATGAAGGATGGTGGGGAGAAGCAGGAGAATGGAGTTGAGAAATGTATCAGCCATGATTGAATGATGGGCCAAATGGCCTAATTCTGTTCCTGTATCTCATGGCCTGAAATCCTGAGCTTCCCTTTCTTTTCCATCCAGTTCCCATGTGTCGCAACCTTACTCACAGAACAACCTGTATGGACTGCTTTTAATGAAAGAGTTTGGCGTCTAATGTTAATGAAGCCTTTTGCTTGTTTTGGATTCTCTTCCAGGTTCTGCTCACCCACATCAAAGTGACTCAGACAAGCATGGCAAACTGGTGGCAGAGGCCAAGTCAGAAGTGAAGGCTTCATCCAGTGTGAGTGTCGATCCCTGTGATGCTCTGTTCCTGTTGCTCTCTGTCTGATGGTTTGGGTGTTGAGTCTCTGCATCCTCGCCCAACGGCTCCAAACTCCCTCTCCTACTATCCTCGGTTTCCCGGGGTCTCCTGCCCTCCAAACTGTCCCCAGTTCCAACCCCATCCTTGTTTCTCCCCCTCCCCTTCCACGGACAAAGACTAAACCTCTGAGATGTTGCATCACATTCTCTGGGTCCCTGCCCCCTCCTGTCCTGTTCCACATGTCCCATCCATGTTGAGATTCTGAATTGTATGACTCAGTGCCTTGAGTGAGCGATGGTGCTGGCTTGGACACTGAAGATTTTGTTGCCTCTAATTGAACACCAGATGTGCCTATTTTTCTAACTGACCTGTTCAGAGATGTTATTGCATGCCTCTGGAGCAGGTGGGACATGAACCCGGGCCTTCTGGCCCAGGGGTAGGGACATTACCACTAGGTAATGAGGACAGACAGGACGAGTGTATGATGCAATCCATTCACCTGGAAGTGTCCATCATATTTGTAAAGGAGCACATAGGCATAAGATATCAGAGCAGAATGAGGCCATTTGGCCCAGCGGGTTTTCTCCATCATTCAATCATGGCTGGTATATTTCTCAACCCCAGTCTCCTGCCCCGCCTTGATCCCCTTACTAAACAAGAACCCATCTCTCTCTGTCTCAAATACACTCAATGAGTTGGTCACTACAGTCTTCTGTGGAAATTAGTTCCCCAGATTCACCACCCTCTGACTGAAGAAATTCCTCCTCATGTCAGTTCTAAAGGGTCATCCCTTCACTCTGAGGCTGTGCCCTCAGGTCCTAGTCTCTCCAACTAGTGGAAGCATCTTCTCCACATCCACTGTATCCAGGCCTCCCTGTACTCAGCAAGTTTCAATCAGATCCTCCCTCATCCTTCTAATCTCCATTGAGCACAGACCCAGAGTCTTCAACTGTTCTTCATCACTGGAACCATTCTTGTGAACCTCCTCCAATGGCTGCACATCCTTCCTTAGATACAGGGCCCAAAACGGCTCTCAATATTCCAAATGTGGCCTGACCAGAACCTTGTACAGCCTCAGCAGTACAAGTGAACCGACAATGCAGAAAGAGGCCATTCAGCCCATTGTACTAGTGCTGACTCTCAAAATGAGCATCTGACTCAGTCCCATTGCCCTGCCTTCTCTCAGTAACCCTGTGTAATCCTTTTCAAATATTAACCACCTCATTCCCTTTTGAAGGTTTCAGTTCATAGAATTTGATAAGAATCCCTACAGTGTGGAAACAGGCCCTTCGGCCCAACAGGTCCACACTCACCCTCAGAGCATCCCACCCAATCTACATATTCCCCAACACTAAGGTCAGTATAGAATGGCCAATCCACCTAGCCTGCATATCTTTAACTGTGGGAGGAAACTGGAGCACCACACAGGAAACCCACACAGATGTGGGGAGAATGTGCAAACTCCACACAGACAGTTGCCCGAGGGTAGAATCGAACCCGGGTCCCTGGCACTGTGAGGCAGCAACACTAACCACTGAGCCACCGTGCCACCCACTGAAACAGTAGCAAAATTATTACCCAGTTGAATGTGTCTCCACCACACACTCGGGCAGAGCATTCCTGACCCCAACCACTTACTGTGTGAGAAAGGCTTTCCTCGTGTCCATCTGTTTTTGCTTCGTTTACTAATTCCTTTGCTTAGCATCGAGTTTTAAAGATTCACTGTTGTAGTGGTGAGAACAGGCTCTGATGCAATGCTCCTAAAAGGGTCCTGGGATCTCAATTTGAACAGGTCCTGGGGACTGATCTGTGAGCTCCACTGGGTGTCTATAACCAGATCGGCTGTGATCTCATTGAATGGCAGAGCAGGCTGAATGGCCTAATCCTGTTTTGTATTATTTGGGTAAATGGGGTGGATGCAGAATGTTGTTTCCTCTGGGGCCCAGAACAAGAGGACACAGTCTCAAAATAAAGGACACACCTTGAGGACTGAGGTGAGGAATTTCTTCACTTGGAGGGTGGTACATCTTTGGAATACTTTGAGCTTCCACATCCCTCAGAGTTTCAGTCTTTGAACAGGGCAGAGATTGAGAGGTTTCTTTTTGATATCAAAGGATACAGTGATAGCACAGAAACATGGCATTGAGGTGAGATGATCATCCATGATCTAGAATGGTAGAGAAATGTTGAGGGGCCTAATGGCCTGTACCTGTTTCTATGTGACTGCAGGTCAAATGCATTCAAGGGTTAAGTCCGCTTTGGAGATTTAGATCTCTTGAAGGATGTGGGGAGTTGGTAGGAACATGCTGCTGAGTTTGAAAGTCAGCTAGGATTGTCTTGAATGTTGGAACAGACCTGAGGGGCTCAATGGCCTTCAACGACTCCAATTCCATCCTATTGTTAAAGTGTGGGCACGGCAGACCGAACAAGGCCTTGTCTGTCCCCCCTTTTTTTTGCGAACATGCATAGGGATTGTCTTACTGGGAGCTGACACACACACACACACACACACACACACACACACAAACACACGACAGAAAGAAACAAAGTCAAAATCTCTGACTTCCGACTTTACCACAGACTGCGCGGATAATTTTCTGTCCAGTACTTTTTTTTGCAATGGCTGAGGAGTTTGTTGTCAATCTGTTTCATTTTGAAGGGTTCATCCTCCGAGTTTGAAGTTGTGAGTGCAGAAGACAAAAAAGATACAAGTGGAGAACAGGCTGAAGTGAGTGACACCAGTATTTTTATCCTACTTTTTCATGGGATGTGGGGCCTCTCTGGCTGGTTAGCATTTATTATGCCCAGGTGTTCCGGGCAATTAGACTTGATTTGATTTATTATTGTCCCATGTACCAAGATACGGTGGAAAAAAGTATTGTTTTGCACACTACCCAGATAAATCATATCTTACATGAGTACATCAGAGTAATGGAACAGAATACAGAGTTATAACTACAGAGAAGGTGCAGAGAAAGATCAACTTTAATATATGAGAGGTCCGTTCATAAGTCTGATAACAGCGGGGAAGGAGCTGAATCTGGTGGTACCTGTTTACAAACTTCTGTATCTTCTGCTTGATGGAAGAGGGTATAACTGGGGTGGGAGGGGTCTTTGATGATGTTGGTTGCTTTCCCAAGACAGCGGGAAGTATAGGTGCAGTCAATGGATGGAAGGCTGGTTTTCGTGATAGACTCTGCTGCGTTCACAACCCTCTGTAATTTCTTGCGGTTTTGGGAACAGCAGTTTCCACACCAAGCTGCAATGCATCCAGGTGGGATGCTTTCTATGGTACATCTATAAAAATGGGTAAGAGTCATTGTGGACCCCTCGAATTTCCTTAGCTTCCCGAGGAAAAAGCAACTTGACTGAAACTTATATAAGATTTGGCTGGGGTTGGGGTGGGGAGGGGTGGGGAAGGGTTGGGGGGTGTGGGTTCCTGAAAAGGGTGGATGTGGAGAGGATCTACAACTAGGGGTCACTATTTAAAAATGAGAAGTCATCCATTTAAGACGGGGCTGAGATGAAACTTTCCCTCAGAGGGTTGAGTATCTTTTGGATCTCTCTCTTTTCCCCAGAAGGTGGTGAATGCAGAGTTTTTTGAATGTTTTTACAATAGAGGTAGGTAGATTCTCAGCACGTAAGTGGGTGAAAGGTTAGGCCATAATTTTATTGAAGGGCACCTCTTCATTTATATGTACCTCCTTGAGAAGGTGATGGGACCTGCCTTCTGGAGCCACTGCAGTCCACCTGCTGTGGGTTGACCCACAATGCCCTTAGGGAGGGAATTCCAGGATTTTTAACCAGCAACAGGAAAGGAACGGCAAAATATTTCCAAGCCAAGATGGTGAGTGGCTTGGAGGGGAACTCGCAGGGGGTGGTGTTCCCATGTATCTGCTGCCCTTGTCCTTCTAGATGGAAGTGGTCGTGGGTTTGGAAGGTGCTGTCTGAGGAAGTATTCATTCCCGCTCCTCACTAGATCTCAACTTCAAAAATACTCTCTCTAGAGCCTACATACCATCCAGGACAAAGCAGCTGCTTGATTGGCATCACATCCATCAGTGCCTACCATTCACCAGCAGCATGTGGTAGCAGCAGTGTGTACTGGCTCTAGGATGCACTGCACAAACCCACCATGCCTCCCTGGACAGCACCTTTCAGTCCCATAATCTTTGTCATCCAAAGTCAAGAACGGTTCTGTAAAAAAGCAATCTCATTGACTTTGTTTTTCTCCATAATATCTGAGCTATCAATTCAGAGGAAATCAGAGCAGAATAGACCCTTGGAGCCTGCCCCACCCTTCAATGTGATCATGGTTGATCATCCAACTCAGTCCCGTCTTCCTACTTTCTCCCCTTCCCTTTTGACCCTAAGAACTAGATCTATCTCTTTCTTGAAAACGTTCAATGTTTTGGCCTCAACCACTTTCTGTGGCAGAGAATTCCACCAGGCTCACCCACTCTCTGGGCGAAGACATTTCTCCTAACCTCAGTCCTAAACGGCCTACCCTGTCTCCTTAGGCTGTGAACCCTGGTTCTGGACATTGGGAATGATTTACCCCTGTCTAGCCCTGTTTGCACTGAGAGCAGATCTGGGCACCACACCTCAGGAGGGATATATTGGCCTTGGAGGGAGTACAAAGTAGGTTTACAAAAATGATACCTGGACTTCAGGGATTAGGTCTTGAGGAGAGATGGTACAAGTTAGGCCTGTTCTCTCTAAAATTTAGAAGGTTAAAGAGTGATTTGATTGAAGTCTTCAAGACATTAACAGGAAAAAACAAGGTAGATAAAGATAAACTATTTCCATTTGTTGGGGATTCTAGAACTAAGAGGCACAGCCTGAGAATTAGGGCCGTACTGCTCAGGGGAGATGTTTAGGGAGTACTTCTACATCCAATAGGTGGGAGAGGTTTGGAATTCTCTACCACAAACTAGAGTGGATGCTAGATGAGTTGTTAATTTTAATTCTGAGATGGATAATTTTTTTTGTTAAGCAGCTTAGTTAAGGGACATGGGCCAAAGATAGGTTTATGGAGTTAGGTCACAGGCCAGCCATGATCTCATTGAATGGTGGAACAGGCTTAAGTGGGCTGAATGGCCTGCTCCTGTTCCCATTTTCCTAATTTGATAGGTTTCTATGAGATCACCTCCACCCCCCTCATTCCTGTAAACTACAGGAAATATAATTCTAACTGATCCTGTCTCTCCCCATGGCTCAGTGCTGTAGATGCAGAATTCACGTTTTTTTTTCTTTCCTTTTGTCGGTTGGAATGAATTTGGGTCAATTCTGGGAACTTTGAGTTTGCGTAATTGATGAGTCACAGTATTCACTGCTAATGAGTGAGCGTGTTACACAGTGGGTCACACAAAACTCCAGGATGAAGTAACCGGGGTGGAAATGCTGGGGGTATCGGTCAGACTCTCTTTAAAGGGACCCCGCCAGGGCTGCTCTTGAGAATCGTTCGTCCCAGTTCTCCCAAGTCAGGGTGAAGTGATTGATTTTACTTCCAGAACTTGACCAGGATCTTCAAACCGCAAGCAAATTTGTTTAAAGACGGTGCGCCTCAATCGCGATGTGTGTGCATTTTTGTGAATCTTGCACAGTTTTTGCTTTTGTTTTGGCTAGACGTTTGCATCGGGGCGGGAGAGAGCATGTTGCGAAAAGGCATTGTCAGTGCATAAGCCTTGGCTGGGTCTTTGACTGCAGTGAGAGCTGAAAACTGAGCAGGATCTATGCTGATCCACAGTGGCAGTATCAAAGGAGTGCAGCACTGTCAGAGGTGCCATCATTCAGTCAAGGCAATGACCTGCAGCCTTATCATTCCCTGTCCCATTCCCCTATGGGACATTGGTGCTGCTGGCTAGCCTTCACTGTCCTAGAACTTAAGTGACATTGCAGCCTATTTCAGAGGGCAGTTAAGAGTCATTGCTGTGGGTCTGGAGTCACTTACAGGTCAGATCAGGTAGGGATGGCCCCTTCCTTCCCTAAAGGACAACAGTGAACCAGCTGGGCTTTCACAGCAACTGACAATGATTACGATGAGACCAGCTTTTTAGATTCCAGAGGTGGGAGATTTGAAGCCATGGTCCCAGCCCGTTTGCCCAGGCATTTGGGCACAATCTCAGAATAAAGGGGCACCGATTTAAGACTGAGGTGAGGAGGAATTTCTTCACTCTTTGAAACGCGTTGCCACAGAGAGCTGTGGGGGCAGAGTCCTTGTGTGTATTTAAGGTTGAGATAGGTGAGAGGGGTAAAGTTCAAAGGAGATGTGAGGGGAAAGTTCTTATCTTACAGAGTGGTAGGAGTGTGGAATGCACTGCCGGGGTGGTGGTGGAGGCAGATACGTTAGGGGCGTTTATATAGGCACATGGATATGGAGGGGTATGGACTGAGGCAGAAGAGATTAATTTGGTGTCACGTTAGCGCAATGTTATGGGCCGAAGGGCCCGTTCCTGTGCTGTACTGTTCTACACATCCTTGATAATTAGGGAATCAAGGGATATGGGGAAAGGTAGGAAAGTGGACGTGAGGAATGTTGGATCAGCCATGATCCCATTGAATGGTGGAGCTGGCCTGTTCCTATTTCTGATGGTCTTATGGAGTTTGGAATACGGTTGGAACAGGTTGATGGGGATGAATAGCCTTGCATCCAGTTTTGGCCTCCTCTTATGTGAGAAAGGATGTTCTGGTGATGGAGGGAGTGCAGCGAAGATTTACCAGACTGATTCCTGGGATAACAGGACTGATATGTATGAAGAGAGACAGGATCGGCAAGGACTATATTCACTGGAGTTTAGAAGAAAGTGGGGCGGAATTTTATCAAAACCTATAAGATTCTCACAAGGCGAGACGAGGTGGGTGCAGGAAGGATGCTCCTGATAATCAAGGATCCCAGAATGAGGGGCGGTTACTGCTCAAGGATATGGGATAGGCCATTTAGGACTGAGATGAGGAGAAATGTCTTCACCCAGAGAGTGGGGAGCCTGTGGAATTCCCTGCCACAGAAAGCGGTTGAGGCCAAAACATTGAATATTTTCAAGAAGGAGTTAGATACAGTTCTTTGGCCTAAAGGGTTGCAAGGGTGTGGGAACAGTGTGCTGAGATGGTCAGCGATTATCATATTGAAAGGTGGAACAGGCTCAAAGAGCCAAATGACCTAATATTTCTAGGTTTCCTGTGCCCTTGTTTTATTCGAGACAAATCATTGACTCCTTTCCGGGTAAACGAACTACCTGAGATGTGTGGCCTTTGAAAATAGGTTACCTGTGTAAAAACATTCTCAGCAGCAGCTTCACACTGAGAACAAAGGACTGCAAACAGCCTTTAGGGAAAGATTTGTAAGAAGGAGGGAGACCAGGATTTAGGAATTTTAAAGTGTGGTCCAGTTTGTTGCAATTAAACATGACCGCCCCACAAAACTTGGGGTCACCTGAAATCGTGCAGCTTATAATCGGAGCTCTACGGTGCAAAAAGAGACCATTCAGCCCATTGAGTCCACACCAACCAATCCACCCTAACCTGCACATCTTTGGACTGTGGGAGGAAACCCACACAGATGCAGAGAGAATGTGTAAACTCCACACAGACAGTCACCCATGGGTGGAATCAAACCCAGGTCCCTGGCTCTGTGAGGCAACAGTGCTAACCACTGAGCCGCTGTGTTACCCTCCAAATCTGACCAATTCCTGTTCACCATTTATCTTGCAACACCTCACTCTTTTTTTCCCTCCTTCTTGTTGTTTTCAAATCCCTCCCTGGCCTTGTCCCTCCACAGTCCCTATTTCTGTTAAAACCCTCCGACTATCTGATCTCAGCGTTCTTCCAATTCTGGCCTCTTGCACAGCCCTGATTTTAATCACCTGACCATTGGCAGCCATGTCTTCAGCTACTGAAACCCAAAATTCTGAAATTTTATCCATAAACTCCTCTGACATCACTTTTCTTTTCTGTAAGTCCCTTTTTCAAATCTGCCTCATTCACTCTGTTTTTGGTGACCTGCCCTGATATCTCTTGATATGGATTGGTATCAAATTGCACCCGTCACGTGTTACTGAGTTAAAGGGTGATATAAAAATGCAAGAGATAACAAGGTGTAGAGCTGGATGAACACAGCAGGCCAAGGAACATCAGAGGAGCAGGAAGGCTGACGTTTTGGGCCTAGACCCTTCTTCAGAAATCACTTAAGGGTCTAGGCCCGAAACGTCAGCTTTCCTGCTCCTCTGATGCTGCTTGGCCTGCTGTGTTCATCCAGCTCCGCACCTTGTTATCTCAGATTCTCCAGCATCTGCAGTTCCTACTGTCACATAAAAATGCAAGTTGTTGCTGCCCAGGCTTTGTGGTGACTGGTTGTGTCTTTGTGCCCTGTCTCAGGTTCAGGAGGTGCTGCAGAAGTTGGCGATTGAAGATGGAAATGTCTCTGTTCATTTGCAGCGTCTGGAGAACTCGCTGAGCCTGTTTGCTGAGGAGACCAACAGGAAGGAGCTGCTAGCCCACCTGGGTCGAATGGCAGTGGACTTCAATCGTCTCTCTTCAAAAGTGCAGAAGAATGAGTACAAGACTACCATCCTGCAGGTAGGGGGCAGTGTCTCTCACCTTTCTGTCCTGGGGTATTGATTAGTGAGAGAAAACTGTCCCCTGTGTCTCTCTGTTTCCCTGGGCTCCTTTCAAACCTACCCCCCTGTGCGGCTTAGTATTAAGCTGCATTTGAGATTCACTCTTGTTTGGGACCTTGAGACAGACCTTTTTACTGTGGCGCTACGTAAATACAGGTTGCTGTTGCTTTTCAGAGGGGAATGTTTGCTTTAGAAACAGAAAACGGTTACTGATGGTCCAGGGGGATGAGTGAGGGGGAAGGCGAGGGGGTATTGAGGGTAGGGGGGTTAGTGGGGTTGTTTAGGAGGGGCAGGGAGTGATGCAAAGGGATAAATTGGATCATGTCTCTCTCTCTCTCTCTCTCTCCATCCTCCCCACCCCCCGAACTTTTGCAGACCCTTTGTGAACAGCTACGTAAAGAAAATGAAGATCTTCGGAAGAAACTGGACCACGACCTTAACGACAAGAATCAGATGATGGAGAGGATGAAGTACGTTGACAGTCTATCCCTTTTAAAATAACAAAGGAACCGCATTCCTGTAGCGCCTTTCACCACCTCGGGATTTCCCGAAGCCCTTGCCAGCTAGCGAAGTACTTTTTTTTTGAAAGAGTGACCGCTGTTAGCGTAGGAACCACGGGCAGTCAATTGAGGAGATAGGAGCAGAAAAGGCCATTCAGCCCCTCGAGCCTGCTACACTCATCAGTAAGGTGATGGCTGATTTGGTTGTGCTCTCTGTTTTCTGTCTGCCCACCATAACCCTCGTACATCAAAAACCCATCCAGCTGTTCTTGGATAAACTTAAATACCCCGCAATGGAGTATTTCACAGGCTAATGTTTGTCAGTCAGATTTACATAAAACAATATAAAGTGAGGTTGGATAGGCTGGGACTTTCCTCACGGAAGTGTAGGAGGTTGAGGGCTGACTTTATAGGGGTTTATAAAATCATGAGGGGCATGGATAAGTTGAACGGTAGGTGTCTTTAACCTAGATCGGGGGAATTTCAAAACCAGAGGGCACATTTTTAAGGTGAAAGGAGAAAGATTTTAAAGAAGGCAGGAGGGTCAATTTTTTTTACGCACAAGGGCAGTTTGTGTGTGGAATGAACTTCCAGAAGAAGTGGCGGATTTGGGTACAGTTACAACACTTAAAAGACAGTTGGGTAAGTCCATGACTAAGTAATGTTTGGAGGGATATGGGCCAGGAGCAGGCAGGTCGGATTGGTTTAGTTTGGGATCATGGTCAGCATGGACAGGTTGGATGGAAGGGTGTGTTTCTGTGCTGTGTGGCTCTGTGACTCTATAATCTCTGTCTATAAAAGAGAGATCACTTATTCTTAATAACTTTTCCTAATTTTGGCCTCTCCAACAAGAAGGAATTAAGGGTTATGGTGAGTGGGCGGGTAAGTGCAGCTGAGTCTCAAAGATCAGCCACGATCTTATTAAATGGCAGGGCAGGCTCGAGGGGCCAGATGGCCAACTCCTTCTCCTAGTTCTTAAGTTCTTATGTTCTTATTTTCTCCTGTGGGAGGATATATATCTAGGAGTCACTGTTGAGAAATAAGGAGACACCCAGTTAAGACTGAGACTGGGGAATATGTTTTTATGAAGATCATGAGTCTTTGGAACTCTCTTCCTCCAAAAGGCAGTGGAAACAGAGTCTTTTAGTATTTTCAAGGAGAAGCTGGGTTGGTTCTTGATATAAAGGGAGGTTGGGCAAGAATGTGGAGTAATCAGATTGGCCATGATTTACTGAACAACAGAGCAGGCTGTAGAGGGGCAGAGTGACCTAATGCTATTCCAAGGTTCCCATGAAAGTCCCACCACTAAACCCAGCCCTCTCTGTTTATAAACTTGCATCTTTTGCCATTTTGTAGGCAGTAAGAACAGAATGGGTCATTCAGCCCATTGGGACTGCTCTGCCAATGGACAACATCGATCTGATAAACCTCAGCTCCACTTTCCTGCCTTTTTCCCCATTAACCCTTAGTGATTTAGAAATTTGTCTAACTCAGCCTTGAGTATACTTAATGACCCAGCCTCAACAACCTTCTGTGGTGAAGAATTCCACAGATTCACTCCCCTCTGAGAGAAGAGATTCCTCCTCATCTCTGTCTTAAACAGACTTACCCTGAGATCATGCCCTCTGATCCTAGAACCTTGCTGTTTATATTCCTTGAGCTGTTGTATTTCCCCTCAGTGGGAAAATTTCCAATTCCAATTGCTCCCACCACAGCTCCAGTATCTATTCCCAGTCTGCCATTCATTGTTGAATGATTTCTTTGAAAGTATGAGTACTGCTTCTGGATCTGGTATTTCCGGCTGGCACTCCTGACTATAGTTCCCCAAATGTTGACCAGCGGCTGTGGAGAGAGGCAGAGAGATAATGTTGTGCATTTAACTCGTTCACCCAGGGCGATGGGGACCGTCAAGGTGTCTCATGGAGATTGGTCGAAGGTGGAGGAAAGAGGCCCCCCCCCCCCAGTTTGAAGATGCTGGTGGAAGAAAATAATGTCTAGGCCAAACCTTTTGGGTGGATGGTCCTTCCCCAGATCTTTGTGATCTTCTGTAAAACAAGATAAAAGGGATTCGGTGAAACTGGCATCTTTTCAGTTCTGTCCTTTATTTCTCAAACCTGCCCCCCTCTTCCTCCCCACCGTCTCACTCCAGATATGAGAACCTGAAGTTGAAGAAAATGATGGCAGAGCGGCTGCAGCAGAGGGAGACGGAGCAGCCATCTCCTGCACTTGAGGTGGCCTCCAAACAGGAGCCAGCAGACAGACCACTGGAAAGAGCAACTCTCCAGCAGGTCAGTGATGTCACCGTTTCAGGAGCAGAACCCACTGCGGTGGCCCGTGCCTTTCCCGTGGGGAGCGGTTTGCATCTCTACAGCTGTTCTCACAACCTTAGAGGATCCTGAAGTGCCTTGAGGTTGGACAGCTCCATTGAGTGTTGTCATGTAGGAAAACACAGTGACGACACCGACCACAAACTGCAATGAGACAGCATCCGGCAACTTGTGAATGAGACAATCCTGATCCCCCTCATCTCGTATACACTGGCATTCCGTTCTGAGGATTGCTGCTACTTTTCTCACGATCTGTTTTTGGTTTTGTTATTTCTTGTGTCACTGATGTTTGTCAAGGGGCAAACATAAGCCGAGAGCATTGTGTGTCAGTTCAAATCCAACACCAAATGAGGTTCACAATGTCTCCCCTCTTTGGTTTGTTCTCACTTTTTCAGCATACTTCCATCCTACCGTCCCTTATCAATAATTAATTTGAGTTATTATTGACACATGTACCTAGGTACAGTGAAAAGTTTTGTTTTGTGTGCAGTACAGGGCAGATTATGCCATACAACGTGCATTAGGGTAATGGAACATGAGTGAGGAATACAATGTTATGGCTACAAAGATAGAGATCAATGTTAAGTTTAAAATTAGGGCAGCCCAGTGGCTGAGTGGTTAGCACTGCTGCCTCACATCACCAGGGACCCGGGTTCAATCCCACCCTTGGGCGACTGTCTGTGTGGAGTTTGTGTGTTCTCCCTGTGTCTGTGTGGGTTTCCTTCCACAGTCCAAAGATGTGTTGGTTAGGTGGATTGGCCATGGGAAATTGCCCCATAGTGTCCATGGATGTTCAGGCTAGCTGCATTAGCCATGTGTAATGCAGGGTTACAGGGATAGGGCAGGAGAGGAGTCTGGGTGGGATGCTCTTCAGAGAACTGGTGTGGACTTGTTGGGCTGAATGGCCTGTTTCCACACTCTGGGGATTCTATGAGGTCCATTCAGAAGTATAATAACAGCAGGGAAGAAGCTATTCTTGAACCTGTTGGTATGTGTGTTTAAGCTTCTGTATCTTCTGCCTGATGTTAGAGGTTGGAAGAGGTGGGAGGGGTCTTTGATTGTGTCAGCGGCCTTCCTGAGGCAGCGAGAAATGTAGATGGAGTCAATGGATGGAAGGTAGGCTTGTGTGAAAGTCTGGGCTGTGTTCACAGCTCTGTCTGTAGTTTCTTACAGTCCTGAGCAGAGCAGTTGCCATACCAAGCCATGATGCATCTATAAAATTGATAAGAGTCTATGGACATGCCAAATTTCCTTAGCCCCCTGAGGAAGTAGAGGCACTGTGGTGCCTCCTTGACCATTGCATCAATGTGGATGGTCCAGGACAGATAATTGTACATTCCGTTTTCACTCCAGTGGTTGTAAAATCGATACCAATTGCGTGAGCTGTATTGAAGATGGGCTCTTGCATTAGGAGTGATGGCATCTAGCTTTTACTTGCAAATTGAGTATTGTTCAGCCTTGTATCGCACTGCACCATCACTGGGACTCATTCGGTCTCTAGTGTCATGAGGCCTGCATTCTCCAACCCAAGTATGATTGTTTAGACAGTTATCAGACCTCTTTTATATGTAGTAGACATACTCCAGACTCTGCACGACAAATATTCCCACATGGGAAATTCAAAGTTAGCCTGTCTTGGGATGAATTTTATGAAGTGGTTGTCCCTTTGGAGAACATATACAAATTGGGAGCAAGAGGAGGCCATCCCACCCATATGGATTCTACATCTTCTGATTCAGGATCACTTCTTGCTACTGTACTTATTCTGTCTCATTACCAGAAAAGTCACCCTGCTATTGTTTCCTTTACAAAAGTCCCAGACACCTGAGTATTTAGTTTCCAGCTTTGATCTTGTAATCTTGTCTCTCTAATAGCTGTAAGATTGTACCGATTAACTTCTGCTGCGTGCTAATTCATTTTTTATTTTGTCCTGAATACAACTTGCATTCATGCAAAGAGATAATAATTTTGCATTTTGTTTTATCGCTTTTGCTCCTGTGTCCCTACGCCTCCCACTCGGCATATCATTCCCTAAAGTAGCTGTTCTGTAACGCTGCCACCTCTTTTCACTTTATAAGCCTGCGTTTCTGCTCTCCTGAACCCCACCTCATAACCTCCGTTTAGTTCACTGCCCTTTCTACGGCTCTAGTTTTTGTCTGTCCAGGACACTGGTCCAGCACAGTTCAAGTGAAGCTGGTCCTGCCAGAGCAGCTCACTTTGATCCCAGTTCTAGCACCGGTACCCCATGAATAGTAACCCGTTCCATTCCATTCTGCCCGTGGCACATGTGCAGCCATGCGTTTGGCTCCTTGACCCATTTAACTTGTGCCAGTTTGCCTGACTCAGGTAGTCAGCCCAAGAGTATTCCCTTGGAAGTTCTGCTTTTTAATTCTGCTCCTCAGTGTTCAAATTGATTTGGCAGAACCTCCTGTCAAAGTCAGTGTCAACGTGGAAAACGACACCTGGATCCCTTCCCTTCCACTCCAATCCATTCGGCCCCTTGAGCCAGCTCCACCATTCACTAAGGTCTTGATCTGTTTGAGTTGTGAATTCCTCCCTCCCAGCTACTGCTGAAAGCCCTTGATTCTCCCACCTAACCAGAATTTATACACCTCTGCCATAAAGTTTTCAGCCACCTCACATTTGCCACCTCCTGAGGGAGAGGGTTCCAAAGTTTCTGAACCCTCAAAGAAAGCAGTTCTCCTCATAGCTGTCCTAAAAGCTGGATCCTGAATTTAGAAACAGTGTCCTCTAGTTGTGGACAAGATGAAACATCCTTTCCAAATCAACCTTGTCACATCTGTTCACACAAATCATTCCTCACTCTTCTAAACTCCAAGCGTGTCCAAACTTTCCCTGATGTGACAACTTACCCAGTTCAGATATCTGTCTATCTGAACTATCTCCAATGTGTTTCCGTCTCCTTTAAATGAGGAGATCAAAATGTGTGCAGTATTTGAGATGTGATCTCACCAATGCTCTGTGTAACTGAATCCTGACATCCTTACTTTTAATAGACAACTCCTCCTGTAATAAAGGACAGCAATCTGGTAGCCTTCTTGATTCTTGAGTGTAGCTGCGTACAAGTGTTTTGTGACTCCTGCAGCAGGATACCTAGACCCCCCCCACCACCACCCCCCCCCCCCCCATGCCTCGGGTTTCTGCAGTCCTGCTCTATTCAAATAATGGTCTCTGCTTTTAGATTCTTTGTGTCAAAGTAAAAAAACTTCACACACTATGACGTTATATTCCATCTGCCGGATTTTTATCCACTCACTCGACCTGTCTGAGTCCATGATTTCCTTTATTTCTCCACAACATTCTTTATTTGCAATGCCTTAGCTCCCCTTATCCTGATGTAAACAGTTTTTGAAAAAAAGATCCCCGTGGATCCGTTCATTGTCGTACCTTGCCAACCAAAGACCCAGTTTTGCATACTCTCAATTTTCTACTGGTTGGCCAGTCTTCTATCTGTGCTAATATACCACCCCTTTACACCATGAGCTTACATTTTCTGTAATAACCTTTTGATAAAGCACCTTATCAGCTGACTTCTGGAAATCCCACTATGCCGTCAGGCTCTTTATTTTCCATATTCTGTGTGACTCAGTCGTAGACTCATACAAATTCTTGAGAGAACTCCAAAAGCATTGATTAAACATGACTTCCCCTTCACGAAACTAAGCTGACTGTTCCCAATTGCTTTGAGTTTTTCTAACACTGCAGTGATGATCTTTTTAATGATTGATTCTAACACCTTCCCTGAGACAGATGTCACGCTAATTATGGCCTATGGTTCCTTGTTACCTGCCATGCTCCCTTTCTGAAAAGACGGAGTAATATTCACTACTTTCCAATCCATTGTAACTTTCCAGAATCTAGGGCATTTTTGGAAGACCTCCTAACCAAGTTCCAGAATTCTCAATTTTACCTTTTACATTCAAGGAGATGTGCGTGAAATCCAGACTTGGATTTTTAAACGTTTGATGGGGACAGTGTTGAGGAGCCTTTACTCTGCATCTAACCCCGTGCTGCCCCTGTCCTGGGAGTGTTTGATGCAGGACAGTGTAGAAGGAGCTATACTCTGCATCTAACCCCATGCTGCCCCTGTCCTGGGAGCGTTTGATGGGGACAGTGTAGAAGGAGCTATACTCTGTACCTAACCCTGTGCTGTTCCTGTCCGGGGAGTGTTTGATGGGGACAGTGTAGAGAGAGCTTTACTCTGCATCTAACCCCGTGCTGCCCCTGTGCTTGGAGTGTTTGATGGGGACAGTATAGAGGAAGCTTTACTCTGTACCTAACCGCACGCTGTCCCTGTCCTGGGAGTGTTTGCTCGTGATGGTGGAGAGGGAGTTTTACTCTGCATCTAACCCTGTGCTACCCCTGTCCTGGGAGTGTTTGATGGGGACGGTGTAGAGGGAACGTTTACTTCCTGTTGAATAGAGCAGTGGGAATATTACGATAATAAAGAACTGGAGATGTGAAACAAAAACAGAAAGCTGAAGAAACTCAGGGCTGGCAGCATCTGTGGAGAGAGAATGCAGAGTTAATGTTTCGAGTCCAGTGACCCATCCTCACCAGAACAGAGTTACCTTTACTTTCAGATTAAACGAGTAGAGGGAGCTTTACTGTGTATCTAAGCCGGCCCTGTACCTGTCCTGGGAGTGTTTGATGGGAACATTGTGAAGGAGGCTTTACATTCAGATTTAAAAGAACAGAGGGAGGTAACCCCATGCTGTCCCTACGCTGGCAAATTCCTGTGTTTGAATTGTTGGTTATTCCCCTGGACAGGGAACGCTGAGCTGGGTCATTGGATGTGTTATGGGTTTTTTGAATTTTTGATGTTTCCCCATTTTTACAGAATACAAAAATAACAGAACAACAGGAAGCTGTTGACAAAAACATGATGGAAATACTGGAGAAGAAAGTTGCAGCTCTGGAGGTGCAGCGGAAGGAGGTAAAGTGTTGATAAAGTGCGTGTTTTCTCCCTCTACCCCTGACCTCTCCCCTCACCCTCTCTCCCCATCTCACATTCTCACCCTGCCTTTCTCTACCCCCACCCTACAATCACACATTCTCTCACGCCCCCTCCTTCTCTCTCTCTCTGCCTCCCAATCTCTCATCCTGTCTCACCCTTCCCCCCCACCCCCACCCATTACTGTCTGTTACGCCCCCAGCGGGATTCTCCTGCCCCTTGCCCTCCTTCAGTTGGCCTTGGCCTTCCCCCGCCTCTTCCCCGCTCGCTGTCGCGCCTCGGTTTCTATTTGAGTTTGGGGCAGGGTAGCCCATGAGACCCATTCCACCAATCGTTTCTTTGAACTCTGCTTGTCATTTCTCCCCATGAGTCAGTTCTTGTGGACGGTGTGAGCTCTCATTTTGCTGTTGTGTTTTTATTTCTAGTTGTTGGAAGTGAACAAACAGTGGGATCAGCAGTTCCGGAACATGAAGCAACAGTATGAGCAAAAGGTGAGGGCCCAGGGCTCCATAATTCAGTCACGAGTATTTGTTAAAGGTGTGAGGGATGAGCTGGAATGTACGAATGCAGCAGGCAGTTAGGATCTGCACTGGGCTAACAGGAAGAGTTGAGTGTATGGAAACAAATACTGCCAATGCTGGGAATTGAAAATATGCACAGAAAATTCTGGAAACATTCGGGCAGCATCTTGCATCATAGACTCCCTACAGTGCAGAAAGAGACCATTTGGCCCTTTTTGTTTTGAGTCTGCACCAACCTTCCAAAGGGCATCCCATCCAGACCCACCCCCTGACGCTATCCCTGCATTTCCCATGGATAATTTACCTAACCTGTGCCTAATCTTTGGACTGTAAGAGGAAACCGGAGCACCCGGAGGAAACCCACGCAGATACGGGGAGAATGTGCAAACTGCACATGGACAGACACCTGAAGGTGGACTCGAACTCTGGGAAGAGAAACCGAGAATTTTATAGGGCTCTATGAGATCCCCCTCATTCTTCTAAACTCCAGTGAATACAGTCCCAACTGATCCAATATCCCGTTCCTGCCATCTCAGGAATGAGTCCGATAAAGTTTTCCTGCACTCCCTCCGTCGCCAGGACATCCTTCCTCAGATAAGGAGACCGAAACTGCACACAATACTCTAGGTGTGGTCTCCCTAAGGCCCTGTACAATTGCAGCACGATATCCCTGCTCCTGCACTCGAATCCCGTCCCTGTGAAGGCCAACGTCCCATTTACCTCCTTCACCACCCCCTGCAGCTGTAATGCTTACTCTCAGCGACTGGGTGTATAGGGACACCCAGGTCTCACTGCACCTCCCCCTTTCCCAATCTATCGCCTTTCAGATAATAATCTGCCTTTTTTTTAATGTAGTCACTGTTTTAACACTGGAACATCAGCAGCCAACTTGCAAACAAAGGTTCAGAAATAGAAATATAATAATTTAGCAATCATCTGTAGTTTTTTTGACATGAATTGAGGGATAAATCTAGAGCAGCGGTAGTGTCCCTACCCCTGGGCCAGGAGTTCAGGGTTCAGGTCCTAGCTGGTGTAGAAGTATGTAATAACATCTGTGATAGCCTTGTGCTGAGTAACGGTAATGGTTAGGAGAATGGGGAACTAAGTTAGGCACAGGCTTACGAGTTTAATTTGAGATGAGACCAATGATATGAAAATCTCTTAAGTCTACTAGTTGTAAGACGTTTGGGTGTTTGTAATCCAGTTTTGTGTGAGTGGAAGGGTGACATGGTGGCTCAGTGGTTAGCACTGCAGCTTCACAGCGCCAGGGACCCGGTTCGATCCCACCCTCAGGTGACTGTCTGTGTGGAGTTTTCACATTCTCCCCGTGTCTGCGTGGGTTTCCTCCGGTTTCCTCCCACAGTCCAAAGATGCGCAGGTTAGGTGGAGTGGCCGTGCTAAATTGTCCCATAGTGTTCAGGGATGTGCAGGCTGGGTGAGTTAGCCGTAGGAAATGCAGGGTTACAGGGATAGGCTAGAGAGGGGTGGATCTGGTCGGGATGCTCTTTGGAGGGTCGGTGATGGGCCGACTGGCCTGCCTCTACACTGTAGGGATTCTAACAGGTTAATCAGAAAAAATCGAGACTCAAGACCACGTGCTTGTCAGCAGTGTGCCGTGGGATCCTGAGTATTTACTTGCGAGGGTAGGTTGGGCCTCTGTTTAAGGTTCCATCAGTATACCAGAACTGCTAACGGTGCAGCATTCCCTCAGCCTGCGCTTTAATGCCCAGGTCCAAGAGTGGGACATGAAACCACCACCTTCTGACTCCGAAGCAGGTGCGCTATGCGCTGAGCCTCCACTAACAATTAATGTGTAATTGCCTTCTGCAATGGCCCCATGAGAAATCCATCTGCAGCAAAAAGCAAACCATTGACCAATGAGCCCGGAAGTGGTTCAGACCTGAAAACAGCTGGCACATTATTCGCAAGAGAAACCAAGCTCCCAGTTCTACCCTCCAGAAGGGCAGGAAGGGAAAACTGTCCTCTGCAAGATCCCTTCCCCATTCCACACCATCGTGACTCAATGTCATTGGGTCAAAATCCTGGAACTCCGTCCCTACAGTGGTTCACAAAGGAATCGTACCACCACCTTTCCAAGGGGTAATTAGGGATGGCCAACAAATCCTGACCTAACCAGCAATGGTTGCCCACACCCAAGAATTTTTCACAAGAAGTATCAGGCTTTGCTACAAGAGTTGGCTTTGTTATGGTATTGCCGGCATTTTGTCATCTCCCTCTGCACTGCATTCTTCCATTTGGTCATTATATTTCTTACGATCCAGAGCCCATTGTCAATCACCCACCTCTTCCTGGTTAATCCTCATCCTCCCATCAGCCTTAGCACCTCTTTGCAATATAGACCTCTCAATGAGCCTCGAGATAGTCATATTGAAACAAAAGCTCGTTGTGACCCATCCTGATTATAATGCACAGATCTGACTGAATCCCAGTGATCTTGGGGTATTCCCATGGTTCCAGTTTTCTAAATGTTTTCACCCACGATTTCAGACCCCTCACCATCTCTCTAATCTCTCCTCTTGCTGCCTGAGTTTCAGTCTCTACACCATTAGGAGCTGAGTGTTCAACCTCTCAGTCCCTAAGCCCCGCAGTCCCGTCTCTTGATCCCTCTGCCTCGCCTCCTTCATTTAAGGTGCTTTTTTTAAAAAATAAAAACCTACCTCTTCAGCCAAATTTGGCCACCAGGCCTAACATCTGCTTATGTACCTCAGCACCAAATGCCATTTGATGGCTGCCCCTTTTTAAGTGACTTGGGGTGGGTGTTTCATTGTATTAGACGTGGTATATTCTTGTAAATGTTGTTGTAGTGGCCTGAAAAATCACTGTTTTTCTAGAAAGTTCTACTGCCTTCCATTGGGTGGCAGTGTTTGGAAGGAAAACTCCATTGACTCATCGCCATGGAACTCCATGAACTTTGCTCAAATCAGTACAAAGCGTGAATAATGTGTCCTACTCTTTAAATAACCCTTTAATCCATGTAATATTGACTACACACACTGGAGACATTGGCACATTTCCTTGGAGGTGCGAAGGCTGAGGGACAACTTGATAGTAGCTTCTTCGGAATTGTGAGGGGCCTGGCCAGAGAGGATAGGGCAAAACTGTTCCCTCTCTAAACACTTCGTGTTTTGCAAATAAAACCAACGCAGCATGAGATAAAACCCTTTTCAGTGAAATGCAGTGGAGGCAGTTTCAACAGAGGCATTCAGGAGGGGATTGAATGATTGTTTGTTGGAGGTGTGGGGGGTGGGGAAAGGACAGGTGAGTGGCAGCAAGAAATAGAACAGGTGCAGACACGATAGGCTGAATGGCCTTCTCCTATGCTATAGCAATTCTGTGATTCTGCAACTCTGAAATAAAAAGCAATTATTACTTTTTCATACATCCATGGGGGTGAGGCCAATATTTATTGCCCATCCCAGAGGGCATTGAAGAGTCCATGCTGTTGTTGTGGGTCTGGAGTCACATGTAGGCCAGACCAGGTAAGGACAGCAGTATTTCCTTCTCTAAAAGATGTTTGTGAACCAGATGGGATTTTCCCCAACACATGGCAGTCATCATTATTAGATTCTTAATTTCAGATTTTTTTTAAAAATTGAATTCAAATTCCGCCATCTGCTACGGCAGGATTCAAACCCAGGTCCCTAGAACATTACTTACATCTCTGAATTAACAGTCCAGTGATAATCTCACTAGGCCAGGGCTTTCCCCTGGACTATTAATATCCTTTCTTCAGGGAAGGCAGTTTGTATCCTCACCTGGTCTATGTGACAATGTGGTTGCCTCATAACTGCCCCCCAGGAGGGTTTTAAAAACCCCACTCAGATGTCGGGAAGGGCGCTAAGATGCTTTTTGAAGGAAGGTTTAGGGGATGGCCAGCTAACACTGGCTTTGTGAGCAAGACAGAGAAGGAAGGCTCGCTCATTCTGGTAAGTGTTCTCCATTTGATTTCAGATTGTGGAGCTGAGGCAGCGTCTGGCTACGTCCCAGAAGGAACTGAGTGAGCGTGAGAGTGGCTGTGAAGAAAAACAGAGGGACTTTGACAGGAAGTTACTGCTGGCCAAGTCGAAGATTGAGAGTGGAGAGGTACAGAGTCCCTACAGCTGCACTGCACACGCACAGCATAAGAAATAAGATCAGGAGTGGACCATGAGGCACCTCGAGTAGGTCCTTCCCTTCAGTAAGACTACGTGGTTGACCGTCAATCTCCATCTGCCTTCCAATCCACTCCACATATCCCATAATTCCCTGAAAGTCCAAACCTCCATCTACCCCAACATTAAATATAATCAACAGTAGAACCTCCACAACCCTTTGGGGTCGAGACTTCCAGAAGTTCACAGCCCCTCTGTGGAAATACTTTCCTCTCTTTAGTCGAAAGGGAATTTTCCCCTTTATCTTATGGCTGTGGCCCTTTTATGTTTGCGATTCTCCAGTCAGGGAGAAATAACGTTAGTGTATACTCTGTCGAGCTGTTTCAGAACTGTGTACACTTCAAAGAGATCACTTCATCAATGCTCTTGACGTTAAAGGCCCAGTTTGCTCAGCCGCCCACCTTAGGACAACTCTCTATCCCAGGAACTGATCTGCCTTATTGCCTCCAAGGTCTTATAACTTCCTTAAACACGACTAGTCACCATCTTCCACAATGAAGGAAAGCATAAAATATTTGTTTAATATCTCTGCCATTTCCTTGTTCCCCAGGATCATTTTCCAATTTCTGCCTCCATGGGATCAACATTTACTTTGTTTACTCCCCTCCTTTTTACATATTCTTGTAAAAGTTCTTATCTGTTTTGTTTTTATTTTCCAGCTAGTTTACTCTCATTCTATTTTTCTACCTGTTATCAGCTTTTGGTGATTGATGTCTAAAACATTCCTGATTTTCAGACCTGCTTTTAATTTTATCAACATTAAACGCCTGTACTTTCAATCAAACGCTATCCTTAACTTCCTTAGTCAGGCACTGCTGGATTTTTTTTTGCTGAGCTGTTATGTTTTTATGCAATGTACTTTGGTGCATATTTTGAATCATGTCTTTGTCCAGTTCTCGCTATTTACTGTCACTCTTACTCCATTTACCGCCAATAAAACTGGTCATCTCCCCCTTGGAATTGACTGTATCAGTTTGAGGTTCTTGTTTGCTCTCAGGAGGTGGGACAATTGTTTTTAATAGAGACTAAAACTTGAGCCTGTGTGATCTGCAAAGCTACAAAGTTCAGAAACACTTGGGGAACAAGTCCTGACAAAGTGGACAAGCCGGATGATTTTGTATTTCTGTAAATTATTTCACTAGCAGAGCTGCTACATCTGTCGTACTTTTTCTCTCTCACATTCTCGCTCTCGCTCTCACTCTCTGTCTCTGTCTCTGTGTCTGTCACTCTCTCTCTGTCTCTCTCCCTTGCTCTCTCTCGTGCATGAAGTGTCTTTTTTAATTTATGGACAGAATGGCCTCCTCCTGGGAGGCAGTGATCTCTGATTATTTGACTGTGTGTCTCTCTCTCTCTGTCTGTCTCTCTGCCTTCACTCGCTCTCTTGTTGTCTTGGTGTCCCTCGACACAGTAGTTCACTTTGTCGGAGGTGCCTGAGATGTAACGAGGTGCTAAATAAATGGGACTGCAGACGTCCGCTGAGAATCCTTTATCTGTCTCTCTCTTTGACCTTCAGAGTGAGAAGGAAAGATGTCTGGCAGAGATTAAGGAACTGAAACAGAGGAACCAGTGTCTGCAGAACCAGCTGTTGCCCCTCACCAAACAGCGGGAATACCAGGAGAAGGAAATTCAGCGCCTCAACAAGGTCAGTTACCAGCCTCCCTGTGTGACCCTCCAATTCCGGAATTCCCACGCACGCACGTATACACACACACACACACTCACACACAGACGCATGCACATGCGTGCACACGGATACGTGCACACACAAATGTACAACCCCCATCTCTCTTCCTCACCCCACCACTACAACTCCCCAGCTAACCCCCCCTCCTGGCACCGACAGACAGCCCTCTGAGCAGACATTCTCTCTCTGTCTTTCCCCAGGCCTTGGGTGAGGCTCTTGCTGTCCAGCCATCAAGCCCACAGCTGGCTCTGTTCAGCAACACTGGTGACTCATGTATGAGTGCGAGGAGAACTGAACTCCTCACCCAGATCGAGGTGCTCAAACAGCAGGTGAGTAGATGATCGCAAATTTCCTTTTTACTTTCTCTCTATATTTAATTTTATGTTCTTGCAGCCACCTCTTCTCAATGCTCCTGCTCCCCCTCCCCATGACCAGGCTGGGCCCTAAACCCCTCTCTATCTCTGCAAAATCTTCTCTGAACCAACACTCCCCCCTCAATCTTCAGCTGCTTGGGTCAAAGCGTTGGGGCGGCATGGTGGCTCAGTGGTTAGCATTGCTGACTCACAGCGCCAGGGACCCGGGTTTGATTCCAGCCTCAGGCGGCTGTCTGTGTGGAGTTTGCACATTCTCCCTGTGTCTGCGTGGGTTTCCTCTGGGTGCTCCGGTTTCCTCCCACAGTCCAAAGATGTGCAGGTTAAATGGATTGGCCATGCTAAAGTGTCTGTAGCGTTCAGGGATGTGTAGATTAGGTGGGTTACAGGGGGCTGGGTCTGGGTGGGATGCTCTGAGGGTCGGTGTGGACTTGTTGGGCCAAAGGGCCTGTTTCCACACTGAAGGGGTTCTATGAAGCTACATTGGACTCGAAACATCAACTTTTTGTTTCCCTCTCCACAGATGCTGCCAGACTTACTGTGTTTCTCCTACATTCTCTGTGGTGGTCTCTGGCATTCAGCCCTCTAAATCTCTACACTTCATGTTCCCCCCACCACCACCCCCCCCCCCCACCCCGCCCCTTCCCAAGGTACTGCTTAAAATGTACCAAGGTGATGTACAACAAGCTGCTGTGGAGTTGGGTGGGGAATAGTTGGTGAGGTTGGAGATGGATATGGACTCCAGCTGTGAGGAGCAGTGCCAGTACTCCGGAGTTTGCACAGAGCATTCAGTTATTCATTAGAATCGAACGGAGATCCATCTCACTGAGCACGTGGCACAGTACATGCTGTGGGCATGGAGTTACAAAGGGGTCACTGAATCGTGGGGAGGAGCTGTGCTGGATGGAGTTCAGAGTTGTGTGTGTGGGGGGGAGGGAGTGGAAGTTTGAGGATTAAACCAATACTGCAAAGCGGGGATAAGCAGCCAGCTTCTCCTGCACTACTCCAGGTGCCGTCAACGTAAAGGTCCACAGGATCAATTTATTCTTTTACTCTAATCCCCTCCCACTTCAGGCCAAGGTAATGTTTGCCTTCCTAATTGCTTGCTGCTTCTAACTTGTGTTCCTTGGAACAAGTACATCTTTACACCTGTGTAAATATCAGCTTTTACAAGTTTCACACCTTTTTAAAAATCCTGATTTTTGTTTTAACATCTTTACAGACGAAGAGAGTTCCCTCTCACGTTCCGACAGGGCTATTCTGTCTGTCTGTCTGTCTGTCATGTGGTGTTTAACCTATCGATATGTTTTTGCAGCTTCTCCGTGTCCTCCCCTCAGCTTTCCTTTCTGCTTAGCTTTGTGTCATGAGCAGACATTGATTTTTGTTTTAAAATCACAGACCAAAAATAATGTAACAGAGTCGTTAATATAGATTGTAAATAGCCCTCTACTGGCCAACTCCAGAATATGTTGTTCACCCCTACTCCCTGCTTCTGTTCCTTAATCGAGTCTCCCTCCTTGCTAATACATGGCTCCATTCCACAAGCACTTATCTTGCACTCTTACTTATCTATTACTTACTTCTCTCTGTGCATGTAAAAGCTCTTACAATCTGTTTTAGTAATTCTGGCTGGTTTACTCAACTTAGTTTTCTCCCTTTCCTGGTAACCATTTTACTTTTTAAACTGTTCCCAATCTGGGTTGATTAATATTCTTCATAATATTTAAAGATCCTCCTTCTACTCTTAACAATAATGGCCCAGCGTAGTGTCAAAATTAAAATCCCCCATTAACCCAGTCCCATTTGCCAGCATCTGGCCCATATCCCTGTCAACTCTTCCTACTCATGTACCCATCCAGATACCTTTCAAATGTTGTAACTGTACCAGCCTCCACCGCTTCCTCTGGCAGCTCGTTCCATACACGCACCACCCTCTGCCCCTTGGGTCCGAATCAAATCTTTGCCCTCTCACCTTAAACCTCTGCCTTTCTAGTTCTGGACTCTCCTGCTCTGGGGAAAGCACCCTGACTATTCCAAGGTGTCCTCTTTCACCAATGGAAATTTGCCTGCTCACCTTTCTCGGAGCTTGACCGTGTCTATTTTTGCCGCATGTTGAGCCCCGGGGCAGCGTGGGATCTGGGATGGAGCTGTCAGGGAGGGACGTGACGGGGTGTGAAATAAGAAGGGGCTGGACTCCTGACACCAATGAGCTTTCCGCTTCCTCAGGTGAAAATATTTGAAGAAGATTTTCAGCGGGAGCGGAGTGACCGAGAACGCATGAATGAAGAAAAAGAAGAGTTGAGGCAGAAACTTGAGAAGGTCCAAACACAGATGACATTGTTGAACACCCAGGTATGCCATGATGGTGACTCCCTCTCCATTCTCTCTCTCTCTCCGTCTCTCTCTCTGTCTCTCTTCAGCCTCTCTTTCAATATTTCTTTCTGTTTCTCCTCTATCTGGGGAAGGGAGGAACCAGGTCACATGGCCCATTGAGTTTCCGCTGCCTTTCAAACAGATCACGAGCTCTTCATCTACCATAAGGCCATTAGCTCCATGTCCTTTTGTTGTCAATGGTCTCCACAAACCCATTGCCTTCAGTCTTGAAGCTGCTCGATAACAGAATTTCCACAGGCCTTTGGGCGAGAGAATTCCAACGATTCCTGACCGTCAGGTGAAGAAACTCCTCATAGCCATCTCCAAAGCTCTGCCTCACAGTCTCCTTCATTGGGTAAGGAGACCAAACTGTACCCCGAGCTCCATGTGCTCTCTCTCCAAAACATTCGCAGCAAAGCTTCCCTGCTCTTGCAGTCACCACCCTCCACACCCACTTCCCCTCGGCTTGCTGTCCTCTCAGGGGCCTTTTCTTTCTCTCTTTCTCTCTCTCTCTTTTTTGTTCTTTCTCTCTTTTCTCTCTCTCTTTTTCCTTCTTTCTCTCTCTTTTTCTTTCTTTTGTTCTTTCTCTCTCTCTCTTTCTTTCTTTCGTTCTTTCTCTCTCTCTTTCGTTCTTTCTGTCTCTCTTCTTGCACCCTGTCAGGGCCCTCGCTTTTTCTTTCTCTGTCTCTGGGGAAGAGACAGACAAAGCTCACTGCCTCCTTGCAGACTGTAAGTGATCCCGAAGCATAGCCACCGAGTCCTGTCCCAGGCCTGGGTTAGCAACAGGGCTGTTGAACCTGCTCACATTGGCAAGTTCCTCCCTTTCTGAGGCCATGCCCTGTTCTCTCAGCATTAGAACATTGCCCTCCTGTACCTGAGCAGTTAGGAACAGTGGTTCAGTGCTGCCTCACAGCGCCAGGGACTGGGGTTCGATTCCAGCCTCGGGCGACTGTCTGTGTGGAGTTTGCACATTCTCCCTCAGCCTGCGCGGGTTTCCTCCGGGTGCTCCGGTTTTCTGTCACTGACTAAAGATGTGCAGGTTAGGCGGATTGGATGCGTTAAATTACCCCCAGTGTCCAGGGATATGTAGACTATGTGGATTGGCCATGCATGGGAAATGCAGGGTTACAGGGATAGGGTAGTGGGTGGGTCTGGGTGGGATGGTCTTCGGAAGGTCTATATTGACCTGATGGACTGAATGGCCTGCTTCCATGCTGTAGGGATTCTGTGATTCTGTGAATATCCCAAAGAAGGCCATTAAATTCAAGAGGCTTTATTGTGTTTACCACTGCCGAGCCCCATAATCTGACCTCTCTGTCTCCAATGAATCCGAGCCAGTAAACATTGAACAGTGAGAAACAAACACTGCTGTTTTTTTAATTAATGACCCAAGGAATTTTTCCTCTCTCTGTCAGCATTGTCCAGGATTTCATTACTAGACACTCAGTCTATAACACGAGAGGCTCAAAGTAACAATTTCTGAGTCCCCACCTGTTGATGTTTGTGTGTGTCTCTCAGTCATTTGTTCAGTAGACTGTTCATTCGTATAGAGCCTGTTCCAGCCTTGGAGCGCTTCACATCCAAAACAGCACAATTTTCTTGAGGTGCGGTCATCATTAGGAAATGTAGCTGCCGATGGTGCACAGATGTGTTTGTTAATCCAGAGACCCAAGCAACGTTCTGGGGATCAGTGTTCGAATCCTGCCGCGGCAGATGGTGGAATTTGAATACGATAAAAGTCTGGATTTAAGAGTCTCATGAAACCATTGTTGATTGATGGAAAAACCCATCTGCTTCACAAATGCCCTTCAGGGAGGGAAACTGCCTTTCTTACCTGTTCTGACCTATATGTGACTCCAGCAATGTGTGTGACCCTGAACTGCCCTCTGGGCAATTAGGGATGGGCAATAAATGCTGCCTAGCCAGCGATGCCCTCACCCTGTGAATGAATTTTTTAAAACAAAAAATCTGTTGATTTATAGGGCAAATGTTGGCAGGACACACTTCTGCTGTTCTGCAGAATAGGAGTTTAGAAGGATGAGGGGGGATCTAATTGAAACTTACAGAATACTGAATGGCCTGGACAGAGTGGACTTTGGGAAGATGCTTCCATTGGTGGGAGAGACTAGGACCTGAGGGCACAGCCTTAGAGTAAAGGGAAGGCCTTTTGGAACGGCGATAAGGAGAAACTTCTTCAGCCAGAGAGTGGTGAATCTATGGAATTCACTGCCACAGAAGGCTGTGGAGGCCAGGTCATTGAGTACATTTAAGACTAAGATAGGTTCGATTCCAGCCTCCAGTGACTGTCTGTGTGGAGTTTGCACATTCTCCCCGTGTCTGCATGGGTTTCCTCCGGGTGCTCCGGTTTCCTCCCACAGTCCAAAGATGAGCAGGCGAGGTGGATTGGCCATGCTAAATTGCCCATAGTGTTCAGGGGTGTGTGGGTTATAGGGGGATGGGTCTGGGTGGGATGCTCCAAGGGTCGGTGTGGACTTGTTGGGCCGAAAGGCCTGTTTCCACACTGTAGGGATTCTAATGATTCTAATAGGTTCTTGATTATCAAGGGTTACGGGGAGAAAGCGGGAGAATGGGTTTGAAGAACTTATCAGCCATGATTGAATGGCAGAGCAAACTCGATGGGCGGAATGGCCTAATTTCTGCTCCTATGTCTTATGGTCTTATAGTACCATGTGATCTTTCTATGCCTGCCTGAGAGAGCCCTTGGGGCTTCAATTTAATTCCCCATTTGAAAGGACCAGCCCCTCTGACAGAGTAGAGCTCCCTCAGTGCTGCTGTAGCGATGGTCTCTAATTGTACTTGTTCACTCCCGTCTCTGAGCTGCGTCTGGAACCCACAATCCCTGGCCTTTTGAGGTTGGATTGTTCCCTACGGAGCCATACTGCCAGGGTGCGCCAATCTAATCCAGGCTGGCACTCCCAGTGCAGCGCCAAACGAGTGCTTTTTGCACTGTCTTGAGGTGACACCTTCCAGAAACGATCTTAAACTGAAGCCAAGTGTGACCACTCTGTTAGACAGACACGAATAGTCTGCGACCTCTATCTCAAAGTGCAGCGGAAATGATCGACCCCTGTCTGGAGCCAAGATTCATCCCACGACCAATGTTGCGGGAAAAAAAACAGATTTTCGCCGGATGTTTGTGGGATCTTGCTGTGCTCAAATCGACTGTTGTGTTTCCTACTTTGCAATATTAATTACACATCGAAACAAAAACCCACTTTGACTCAGTGGTGCTTGGACACTATAAGTTTAAACATTGCTAAAAGGTGACTACAAGTTATGGCTTTTAGGTCTTGACCTTATCAGAACGAAGAGGCGAGAAACAGACTTTTGGAAGAGACACTGTTTTATACGTAGTGTGCTGGTCGGTTGCGCCATCATTAGCATGGCGATGCACCAAGAGCAGTTAACTGTCAATCTAAAGGGTAGGAAACTGGATCAGCCATGATCCTATTGAATGGTGTGGCAGACTCGAGGGGCTGAGTGGCCTCCTCCTGAACCTGTTTATTACGGTCCTAATTCTCATGGCAGGGTGATAGATCCTGATCGGTCCAGGCATTGCCCTGGGAATGCAAATACAGGTTTGTTCTCTCGCTCTATCCGTGAGCAATGCCACAGGAGGCCTGCTCCACAAGTGCCTTGTCCTTGGGGCCGTTTCCTTGCTGCTCGGCTCAGAAGCATTCGGGGTAAGCTGGTGAGATGTGGTGAAGGGTTCGTCCAGTGGCTGTCTGAGGTAGTTTATCCAGCATTAGCTGCAGCGTGGGAGGGCGCGTTTCTGTATAAACACTGCTCCCCTGTCGCACTCCTCCTGCCAGCCTCCAGGATGGTGCAGCTTCTTGTTGGCATTGCTACCTGTGTTTTCTCAATCTAACCCAATTCCCAAAGTCTGCAATTGTTTCCCTGTGCATCTGCTATAGTTACTGGGACTACTGCCATCTGTGTGTCAAACATATGTCAGTGTCTGTCTGTCTGTCTGTCTCTCTCTCTCTCTTTTTCTCTCAGTCTTCTCTCTCGCGCTCTTGCTCTTCTCTCTCGCGCGCTGTCTCTCTTCTCGCTCTTCTCTTTCCTTTTCTCTCTCTCTCTCTCTGAAGCTGTATCATGTCAGTGTCTTTGTGTGTGTCTCTCTCTCTCTGTCTGTATCTGTATCCTTGTCACATTCCCTGTCACAGATTGGGTGCTGCTTAACCTCCTCAGCATCTTGCATAGGTTACTGGACAGGCCTCCTCCATAGGATAACAACCACCCTGCCCCACCCCCACCCTCGTCTCCCTCTGGATTCCTCCTCTTCCTCCCTCCTGAGTCTGATGTTTGATTTTTATCTCTGTATCTGCTCTTGCTGACTCCTGTGTCCATCTGTCTGTCTGCTCGCAGCTGCTGAAAGCTCTCTTGTCTGCTCTCTCTCTCAGCTGAGAATCTATCAGGAAGATTATCAGAAGGAGAAGTTGGAGAAGGAAAAATTTCAGAGGCTGCTGAAGCATCAGAAACAGGTATTGACCTCCCATTGGGCTCGGGCAGTGCCTCCTTGGATGGGAATTGGGGTTCAACAGTCAATGTTGGAGTCACATGGATGCCATTCAGCCCCTTCCACCTGCTGTGTCACTCACTGAAATTTGTGTGTGTGTTAATTCCACAAAAAAATGCCTTTTCTCGACTTTTCATCATCCCTTTGAATAACGGAAATTAATCGAGAAAAACAAAGAACTGTGACTGCTGGAGAAACTTGGCAGGTCTTGGAAGCATCTGTTCAGAATGTTTTCTGAAGATGTTAGATAGGCAACGTTAACTCTGCTTTCTCTCTCCACAGATGCTGCCAGGCCTGCTGAGCTTCTCCAGCATTCTCTGCTTAATGATTATTACAGAAATCCATCAATCCCTGATCTGAAATGCGCCCATCAATTGCCTTTTCTCAAAGTGGCTTCCAAATTCCTCGCCCCTTTTTCCTGTGGAGCTGTTTCCTTACCTGACTCCCTTTAAAACAGGTGCTCCTTGAATCTAAATTCCTCTACACAGCGAGCGATATGTCTCTCTCTCTCTCTGTTAGCTGCACCATGAAGCAGCGAGAGAAATGTTATATTGTTAAGTAAGACCAGAAATATTAAAGTGTTTCTCCATGGTGCTGAGAGTGGAAGGGAGCAGATACTGAACTGTCCAGTGCTGTCAATGTTTCTCTGACCTGCCTTAACCTTCTCTTGCTAACTTGCCAGTCTGTGAAAGCACATTCTAACTCTGTCCCCGGCTGCAGATTCTACAGGACAGGGACAGACATAACCTGCCTGATAGTGATACTTATAGGATTCCTGCCTGATGGGAACTTCTTTTTTGAGCAACTTACAAAAAAAAACACTTAGCCTCGAATGTTATGACATTTCATCTACATGCCCAGTGTAGAAAAGTAGGACTAGTGTACATAATAGTGTGACAGTACAGACTTAATGGACCAAAGAGCCTCTTCTCATAGATTCCCTACAGTGCGGAAGCAGGCCATTCGGCCCATTGAGTCCACACCACACCTCCAAAGAGCATCCCGCCTAGACCCACCCCCTTACCCTATGCCTGTAACCCAGCATTTCCCATGGCCACTCCACCTAACCTGCACATCTTTGGACTGTGGGAGGAAACCCACGCAGACACGGGGAGAATGTGCAAACTCCACACAGGCAGTCGCCCGAAGGTGGGATCGAACCGGGGTCCCTGGCGCTGTGGGGCAGCAGTGCTAACCCCTGACTCACGGTGCTGCCCATCTTCTATACTGTACGATTCTATGATCAGGTACAGCTCAGTGGCTGACGCTGTGGCACCGTCCAAGTCAGAGGTCTTTGGGTTCATGTCCTGCCAATGACTCAAGCAGGTGCTCCCCGATGGTGGAGCGCCGCGCTGCCGGAGGGTCAGCGCTGAGGGAGCGCCGCGCTGCTGGAGGGGTCAACCCTTCTAGTGAGGGTTTCAAACCATCCCAAGTGCCTGCAGGCTGATGGGTAACAGGCTGAGTACTAACCCAGGTTGGGCCTGCCTTTAAACTTGGGCTGCAGTGGAAGAGGGAGAAACATGATTGGTTTTTTATTTCCTGCTAATCACTCGATCCTGCCAGTTGGGCATCCGAGACGTGACTGGCATTTTGTGAAGAACAACAAGTTCTCCAGAGTCATGTCTCGAGAGTTAGCTCACCGTCATTTTTATTTAGAAAAATAAATGATAATTTACCTGATAATTTACCTGATAATTAACATGTAGTTGTTGGGTTCTTGCTGTGTACTAGTTGGGTGTGATGCTGCCCGCATTACTGAGAAGGAAGTTCTGAGGAAGGGTCACTGGACCCGAAACGTTAAATCTGTTTCTTTTTCCTTCACAGATGCTACCAGACCTGCTGAGCTTTTCCAGCAACTTTATCTATGTTCCTGACTTACAGCATCCGCAGCTCTTTCTGTTTTATTTTATTGATGAGAAAGTGTTTGATTTGCTGTAGACTGGTGTTGGGGGGGCACGTTGGGATGGTGAAAGCTGCCAAAGAAGTGAAGGTGTGTTTTGGATGAATAGCTGTGGCCCAGTCTGTCAGGGACACTGAAAAAGCTCTCAGTCACCTCAATCTTTGTGGGTTTTGCAGGTTCCCAGTGAGAGGAGGTCATCCGATCCACCGCCTGGAGCCCCAGGGCCATACTGCCCCCCTCCCTACCAAATACAGTACCCACCCCTCCCTCACCCTGGAGGCTACGAGTGGCAGATTCACTATCCTCCTGCTGGACCCGGTGCACATGCCCATTACCGAGGGGTAGGTATGAGAAAGCAGCTCTTCAGAGGCACCGAGCCTCCCTCTCTGTGACCCTCTCTCCATCCTGTCCCCCCCACCTTCTCCGTCATGCTCCCCCCCATCTTCTCCATCTCCCTCTTCCCCCACCGCCTTCACTGTCTTCCTGTCTACCCCCCACCCCTTCTCCATTCCGCCCCACTTTCACTTTACCCCTTCCCCTTGGCCCCTCACGTCCTTTCTACATCTCGCTGTGTTTCTCTCTCTCTCTCTCTCTCTCTCTCT
>JAHRHZ010000289.1:43071175-43088425 GCA_024137785.1 Ginglymostoma cirratum | reverse complement strand
TGGAGCATGGATCGATGGAGCATGGAGCATTCACCACGGCCAGGAGCATTTTACAAGCAATGGAGTACTTTTGCAGTTTCTTCGTTATTGGAATACAGGAGACACGGATCCTGGTTTGTGTACAGCTGGCTCCTGCAAACGTCAATGTGATAATGAGCAGAGTTGCAGAATTCGGGGAATATAGGGGAGGCAATGGCCTAGTGGTATTATCACTGGACTGTTTATCCAGATTTTGAATCCCACCAAACTATCTGGAATTAAGAATCTAATAATGACCATGAATCCATTGTCGATTGTTGGGGAAAAACCCATCTAGTTCACTAATGTCCTTTTAGGGAAGAAAACTGCCATCCTTACCTGGTCTGGCCTGCATGTGACTCCAGGCCCACAGCAATGTGGTGGGATGGGCAACAAATGCTGCCCGGCCAGCAACACCCTCATCCTGTTAATGAATTTTAAAAAATCGTCACAGCACAGAAGTAGGCCATTCAGCCCATCGTGCCTGCCTGGTTCTGTCACCCAGTGCCAATCTCCTGCTTTTTCCACATTTCTCTGCCCACCATTTCTAATCAAACAATGCCCCTCGAATGCCTCAATTGAACCTACCTCCACCACATTTGCAGACAGTGCATTCTGGATCCTAACCACCAATTGGTTGAGGAAGATTTTGCTCACATCAACCTTGCTTTGTTTGCACATAGAGTCATTGAGTTAGACAGCACGCAAACAGACCCTTTGGCCCAACCCATCCATGCTGTACACATACCCTAAAATTAATCTAGTCCCATTTGCCAGCATTTGGTCCATATCCTTCTAAACACTTCTTAATCCTGTACCCATCCAGATACCTTTTAAATGTTGTAATTGTACCAGCCGCCCCTGCTTCCTCCGGCAGGTCATTCCATACACATACCACCCTCTGTGTAATTAGGTTCCTTTTAAATCTTTCCCCTCTCACCTTAAACCTATGCCCTCTAGTTTTGGACTCCCCTACCCTGGGGTAAAATATCTTGTCTATTTATCCATGCCCCTGACGACTTTATAAACCTCTATAAGGTCACCCCTCAGCCTCTGACGCTCCAGGGAAAATAGCCCCAGCCTATTCAGCGTCTCCCCGTAGCTCAAACCCTCCAACCCTGGTAACATCCTTGTAAATCTTTTCTGAACCTTTTCAAGTTTCACAACATCCTGTCCCTCTCTCAGTATTCCAAAGGTGACCTAACCAATGTCCTGCACAGCTACAACATGACATCCCAACTCCTCTCCTCGATGCACTTACCAATGAAGGCAAGCGTACCAAATACCTTCTTCATCTCCCTGTCTACCTGTGACTCCACTTTCAAGGAAATCACTTTAAATTAATGCCCTCTTGATCTGATCTCTTTAACAAGCAAAAGTGGTGTGTTTCTAACTACTGTCTCCAGCCTGCTCATCATTTAGGAAACCTCTATCAGATCTCCTCTCCGCCTTCTTGTCTCTGAGGAGAACAGTCCCAACATCTTCAATGTATCAAAGGGGGTCTTTGGCCCGTAGGGTCTGTACTATCCAAAATATACCACTGCGATCACTAGTCCCACTTTCCCACCCCAGGCCTGTGGCCTTGAATGTTACGTTAGCTCCCGAACTGATGTTTCTTATTCCTAGAACGATTGTTGTAAATCGCTTCTGCCTTCACAACTTCCCCACAATGTAGTGTCCACAACTGTACACGATACTCTAACTGAGGTCTAACAAGTGCCTTGTACAAACATCACCTCACGCTCTGGTACGTTCTGACTCTCTGTGCCACTAGATAATCTGAACATGGGAGGGTCATCAGCATGGTTCTAGGGTGACCCACCACTCACTGACACCCATGGTGAGAACGCTCACAAGAAAGAAACTGAGGCCAAAGTCAGAGGAGACTCCCTGGCTCCGTCTGCCCCAGGGCGCCCGTAGAAATGAAGAACGAAGGGCCTTCCTTGGGGCAGGCAGGAGTCTGGCCTTTGAACCAGACGCTCCAGGCTCGAATCATAACTCCAGGAGCTGATGGGCAAGGAACGTGGTCAAACCGGGAAAATTCAAAGATTAGAGGCTGTGTATTTAAAATAGAATTATCTGAGAATTGAGGAGAAATTTCAGTCAGAGAGTTATGGAAGTTTGGCATGTTGTGGCATCAGAGACCAAAAGAAAATTTCAAAGGCGAGAGCAGGATAGAGGCATAATTTTCAAGGGTCCTTGGAATCAAAGTTGGGATGTGGAACTGAATGAGATGAAATTTGCGAAGAGCTGATAGAGTCACACTGGGCTGAATGGCCATGTTTCTGTGCTGTTTGGGCCTAAACACCAACTTGCGAGTGTTGGGCCAAATTTTTTACTCATTCATAGGAAGTGGGCTTTGCTGGCGGGGCCAGCATTTATTGTGCGACCATGGTTGCCCCTTGAGAAGGTGGTGATGAGCTGCCTTCCTGAACCGCTGCAGTCCACCTGCTGTGGGTTGACCCACAATGCCCTTAGGGAGGGAATTCCAGGTTTTTGATCCAGCGACACTGAAGGAACGGCGATATATTTCCATGTCAGGATGGTGAGTGGCTCAGAGGGGAACTTGCAGGTGACGGTGTTCCCATGTATCTGCTGCCTTTGTCCTTCTCGATGGAAGTGGTCGTGGGTTTGGACGGTGCTGCCTGAGGATCTTTGGTGTATTTCTGCAGTGCATCTTGTAGATAGTACACACTGCTGCTACTGAGCGTCGGTGATCAAAGAGACATCATGTGCCTGATTATCTGTGTCTTTGTTGATGAACTGATTTGACCTTTGTCTTCTTCCTCCAGAACCTACATCTCCCAGGCTTGGCAGAGGGCAGCACTGAGGGAGAAGGAACCGAGTTATTCTGAGCTGACCTGTACAGCGTCTGGTGATTTGGCCATCACAAGGCGACTGGACTTTACCTTCCTTCAATGGCAGTGTGAATTGTGAAGGCTTCTGTCCCTGAGGTTCTTTGATGCTGTAATCTTGTGTCCATTAGCAGATACCGCAGCACCCCATTGGCTGGGGTTTGGGCTGGGGGTGGGCTGTGTGACAATCATTGTTTGGTTAATATTGGACTGCCCTCCTCCACTTCCCTGGGTTGTCGGCTGCCTGTCCTCCATCTTGTTTCTCCCTTGCCTCCATGTATGATCAGGTAAAGTTCAATGGTGGGAGTTGACAATCCACCTTCCATGTTTGCGGTTTAAAGATATGAGAAAATGGTTCAAGGCATTCAATAGATTCACCTGTCAATATGTGACCTACTCGTGTCTACACTCGCTTCCCTTTTCCATTTCTTTCTTCCCTTCCTGCCACCCCTCTGAAATATTGACTTTCCCAATTCAACACCTAACCCCTGCCCTTTCATAAAGTTGGCTTGTCGGGGCTAACCCTACATGAACCCTCCGTTTCTCCTCAACCTTCCCCTCACTGCGCCTCGAAACTTGTTGTTATCTATTTCCAGGGAAATAGTTACAGATTGTGCTGTTGGACTGTGATGGGCTTCACATCAGGGCTTGGTGGGGACGGGGGGTGGCATTTGAAGTTAATACTTGGTGGGGTGGTCAATCAAAATAAATATCCCATTTATAATTTTACGCACCTTTTATTTTTATGTGTTCCAATAAAATCTGATCAAATCAGGTGTGTGTTTCTTTCCTTTGGAATCAAATGGGCATGGAGTGGAGGGGTTTTCTTGTGAAATTTTTATTTTGGTAAGAGGTGAGGGAAACTGGTGGTGAAATATGGAGGCCAGAGAGTAACTCACCTCCTGCCTCCTCAAAGCCTGTCCACCATCTACAAGGCACAAGTCCGGAGTCTGACGGAATATTCCCCACTTTCCTGGATGGGTGCAGCCCCAACAACGCTCAAGAAACTTGACACCATCCAGGACAAAGCAGCCGCTTGATTGGCACCACATCCACAAGCATCCACTCCCTCCACCACTGAGGCTCAGTAGCAGCAGTGTGTACCATCTACAAGATGCACTGCAGAAATTCACCAAAGATCCTCAGACCGCACCTTCCAAACCCACAACCACTTCCATCTAGAAAGATAAGGGCAGCAGGTGCATGGGGAACACCGTCACCTCCAAGTTCCCCTCCAAACCATTCACCATCCTGACTCAGAAATATGTTACCATTCCTTCACTGTCACTGGGTCAAAATAGAACACAGAACATTACAGCGCAGTACAGGCCCTTCAGCCCTCAATGTTGCGCCGACCTGTGAAACCGATCTGAAGCCCATCTAACCTACACTATTCCATTATCATCCATATGTTTATCCAATGACCATGTAAATGCCCTTAAAGTTGGCGAGTCTACTAATGTTGCAGGCAGGGCATTCCATACCCTTACTACTCCCTGAGTAAAGAACCTACCTCTGACATCTGTCCTGTATCTATCACCCCTCAATTTAAAAATCCTGGAATTCTCTCCCTAAGGGCCTTGTGGCTCAACCAACAGCAGGTGCGTTACAGCAGCTCAAGGAGTCAGCTCACCCCCCAATTTCTGAAGGAGCAACTAGAGATGGGCAATAAAAGCTGGTCCAGCAAGGGATGCCCACGTCCCAAGAATGAACAAAGAAAATCCCAGGAGTTTGGAAGAATGAGGAGAGTCCTCATAGAGACCTATAAAATTCTAACAGGATGAGGCAGGTTAAATGCAGGAAAGATGTTCCCAATGACCAGGGAACCAGGGCTCACAGTCTAAGGTTATGTGGTAGGCCATTTACCACTGAGATGAGGAAATATTTATTCATCCAGACAGGAGTGAGCCTCTGGGATTATCTGCTGCAGAAGATGTCAGATGTAGATACAGATCTTGAATGTTTTCACGAAGGAGTTCAATATAGTTCTCACAGTTAAAAGGATCAAATGGTATGGGGAGAAAGTGGGAAGATGGGACTAAGTTGGATGATCATCCATGATCATATTGAAGCAGACTCAGAGGACTGAATGGCCTACTCTTATGTTCCATGCAGAAAGCAAGGCATCAGGACCCCCTTCCAATTAAGCACGAAACCACTCCAAGTACATTTTGGAATCAGATGTAGTCGAATCTCGTCTCACCCATTTGGCAGGGGCCCTGGGAAGAGGTGGAATAGCCTGGGGGTAGTGGAGCAGATTAGCTGTAGGACAATGGTAGTATTGCGGGAATGTCGGTGGATTAGCATTGTAGAGGTTGAAGCTAACGCTCATGGCTTTATATCCTATCACTTGAGCTAGTTCCAATTAATAAATATTTAATATAAAGGCAGTCTTGATGATGGTGGCCATGAAACTATCATCGATTCTCATGAAATACCCATCTGGATCATTAATGCCCTTTAGGGATTGAAATCCTCTGATCTTGCCTTTATGTGACTCCAGGCCCACAGCAATGTGGCTGATTCTCACCTACCTTCTGAAAGAGGGCAGTTAGTGATGTAGATCAATGTTTAAACTTGTTAGAAACTAGTGCAGTTCAGGAAACTGAGCCAAAACCTGCAAATGTCGGATTTGTTCTTGCTCTTCGGTAAAGAAAAAGGAGCTAGTTTGGTGGATTGTATCAGAGATAAAAGGTACTGCAGATGCTGGAGAATCCGAGATAACAAGGTGTGGGGCTGGATGAACCCAGCAGGCCAAGCAGCATCATAGGAGCAGGAAAGCTTGACGTTTCGGGTCTAGACCCTTCATCAGAAATGGGCGAGGGGAAGAGTGTTCTGAAACAAATAGGGAGAGAGGGGGAGGCGGATAGAAGATGGATAGAGGAGAGGATAGGTGGAGAGGAGGCAGACAAGTCGAAGAGGCGGGGATGGAGCCAGTAAAGGTGAGTGTAGGTGGAGGGGTAGGGAGGAGGTAGGTCAGTCCAGAGAGGACAGACAGGTCAAGGGGGCGGGATGAGGTTAGTAGGTAGGAAATGGAGGTGCAGCTTGAGATGGGAGGAGGGGATAGGTGAGAGGAAGGACAGGTTAGGGAGGCGGGGACGAGCTGGGCTGGTTTTGGGATGCGGTTGGGGGAGGGGAGATTTTGAAGCTTGCAAAATCCACATTGATGCCATTGGGCTGCAGGGTTCCCAGGCTGAATATGAGTTGCTGTTCCTGCAGCCTTCGGGTGGCATCATTGTGGCATTGCAGGAGGCCCAGGATGGACATGTCGTCTGAGGAATGGGAGGGGGAGTCTCTTTCCATACTGTAGGGATTCTGTGACGGAGATGAAAAGTGAGGCCTGTGTGACTTTGGAACTCCTTGCCTCAGAAGACACAGGGAGTCGATGGTCACTGAATATTTTTACGGTAAATAGATTTTTGCTGTGGGAGGAATCAGAAAGTTATGGGGGTAGAAAAGGTTGTGGACTTTGAAACAGAAACTGATCAGCCATGATCCTATTATTGGAAGGTCTTGAGGTGCTGTATAGTATCTGTCTGTCACTGTTTCAGATCTTCGTATGAAACCAGTGATGTCCACATCCCATGAAAAAGCAAGTAGCATTTGATGGAGGGCCGAATGGTCTTTTCTTGTTGTTGCAGGTTTCTGAACTGCCTCTTTCACAGTAACTGCTGTTAGGTTTTGTGGTGTGTTTATTGACCTGGGAAATGTATAACTTCTGGACTGTCAACATTTCACTTCCTGGACACAGTGTGCTGTCAGACTCGGCCAGTTGCATACGGACGTTGAGAAAGGCCAGAGGAAGGGAAGGAAGTGTGATCCTTGACAGGAACATTCAATTAGAATTCACCAATCCCTGTCTGTAAACACTTTCTGATCCCTCAGCAGCGGCAAAAGAACAGGAGCTGTTCTCTGTTGAGGCTGAAAGCACTCACTTTAATCATCATATCAGGCCTGAAACTTACTGGGGGTTTTGGATATGAACATCGAAGCCAGGAGCAGGAGTAGGCCATTCAGCCCCTTGAGTCTGGTCTGCCATTTAATGCAATCGTGGCTGAACTTATCTTGGCCTCAACTCCACTTCCTTGCGCATGACCCTTTGACCCATTGCTAATTATAAACCTGTCTATCTCCTCCTTAAATTTACTCAGTGTCCCAGCATCCACTGTACTCCACGATAATGAATTCCACAGACTCACAATCCTTCGAGAGAAGTAATTCCTCCGGGTCTCTGTTTCAAATCTGCTACCCCCGCACCCCCGTCTAAAAATGGAGCCACTTTGGGAAGGTAGTGGTGAAGGTGCCAGACATCATTTTAATTATGCGCCAATTTTAACTACACCCAGCCCCTCCAAAAGCATTGACATCAGAGAGAGGTGAGAGGGAATGGGAATTAGGTAGGTGTTTGCTTTGGAAAGCCAAGGGCTGAAAATGATGGGTGGCACAGTGGCTCAGTGGTTAGCACTGCTGCCTTACAGGGTTCAATTCCACCCTTGGGCAAATGTCTGTGTGGAGTTTGCACATTCTCCCCGTGTCTGCATGGGTTTCCTCCAGGGGCTCTGGTTTCCTCCTGCAGTCCAAAGATATGCAGGTTAGGTGTGTTAGCCATAGGAAATACAGGATTATAGGGATGGGGTGGGTCTGGATGGGATGCTCTTTGGAAGATCGGTGCAGACTTGATGGGCTGAATGGCCTGCTTCCACGTTATAGGGATGCTACGAGAACAGTCCTTGGAATGACCTCAGCACTTGGAATAACATGGAGAGGCAAGCTGGAAACCAGGGAGGCCAGTGAGGTCCGTTTGGGAGCTAAGGGTAGTACACCCTCTGTAGTGAGCTCTCACCAAAGTATGATGGAGCTGGGCAGCAGTGGAGTGACCTTAGGCCAGTATGTGGCCTTTGTCCTATTTTAACTCTTCCCCGAGCCACCGTTCTCTGAAGAATGAGGACAATGGGTGCTTGTTCAATAAATGTCAGGTTGAATTTGGCTGGACAGATCACATCATGGTGCGGTGATGGTAAAAAGAGGGCCACCAAGGAATTACAAACAAGTTAAACAAATATTTGGTGCAAAAGTGCTAGATTGTATAATTCTAATTAAAGGTAGGGTGGCTGAGCACCATAAATCCTTCGCTGATCAATTAATAAATGATGAATTTGTAAAGAATAGAATCGGCCTGTCAAATCTGTTTGAATTCTTTTGGACACATGAACATAAAGGATGGTGCTTATCTGGATTTCCAGAAGGTGTGCAATCCCTGAATTGTGGAATTGTTAATAATGCAGAAGAAAGCCATTCTGTGCATCTTTTCTGCACCAACTCACCAAATGAGTATTTTTACTTCATGTCAATCTTCTACCTTTTCTCCGTAACCTTTCAACGTCCATTATATATATAGTTGTGAATATTTGAAATGTTGATACTCTCACATTTGCCCTGATGAGTGCAAAATGGAAAGCTTCAACAACATTGAATTTCTACTGTGTGGAAGCAGGCCATTCAGCCCATATACCAAAGCTCTAAAGGGCATTCCACCCAGCCCCAGCCCCCTGTAACCTCCATGGCCAATCCACCTAACCTGCACATCTTTGGACTGTGGGAGGAAACCCACGCAGACACGGGGAGAATGTGCAAACTCCACACAGACAGTCAGCCCAGGGTGGGATTGAACCCAGGTCCATGAAGCGCTATAAGGCAGCAGTGCTAAACACTGAATCACCACACCACCTGGAGACGTGGGTCTCTGCATGACGATATTCAAGCTGTATACAACCAATGGATTCTGCTTATCTCTGTAACGTTTATCCCAGAATGCAAGCAATTATGATGCTCAGCCACGCTCAGCAGCTAGGGAGATGATGACCTAATGGTATTATTACTGGATTGTTAGTCTAGAGACCCAGATAACACTCTGGGGACCTGGGTTCGAATCCCATTAAGGTAGATGGTGGAATTTGAATTCAATAAAATATCTGGAATTAAGAATCTAATGATGACCATGAGTCTGTTGTCAATTATTGAAAAAAAACCCATCTGGTTCACTAATACCCTTTAGGAAAGGAAACCGCCATCATTACCTAGACTAGCCTATATGTGACTCCAGAACCAGAGCAATGTGGTTGACTCTGAACTGCTCTCTGGGCAATGAGGGATTGGCAATAAATGCTGCCTAACCAGCAACGCCCTCATCCTGTGAATGATTAAAAAAAAATCAGTTTAGTCTATTTGTCTTTAGCAGCTCTGAGCTAACCTTCATTATGTCTGGGTTCCTGAAGCAGATTCAGGCTGTCACATACTGCGAGATTCCTGTGATAGCTTAATAGCTCACCACCACCCCACCCCAAGTATCGGACTGAATGGCTCGTGCCCAGGTAATCAAGCAGGATCCTGCACTTAGAAAGGAGAAATGAATTCCCTCAGGCTAACGCAGGGTTTGTGAAAGATGGATTTTTATTTGTGTGTACAAGTGTCTGATGACTTGTTGGTATCCTGACGGACGGGCAGGGCTGCTGTCGTGTGGGGAGAGGCAACATGCTCTGGGTGAGCTGACAGAACAGCCTGAATGCACTGAAGGACTAAGCCTGCCTTCACCCAGCTTCAGACCAGACCTGGCAGGGAGCGCCTGCTTTTAGACCCGATCGTCACTCTGCACTCCTCTTCCCATCGCCTCCAGCCTTGCCAGCCCATCACCTGGAGAGATCCTGGGGCTTAGACAGAGACTGTGATTAACTATTGTGCGTAAAGTTGCAGCATTGCCGGTTCGCATTAGATAAGTGAGAGGGGAGAGAAAATAGGCTTAATGTTTTGGTAAGAATCTTCTTCGGGCAACTGGAGAGTCCTGACCAAGATCGTCAGGAGGAATTGGACCTTTGACCCTCTTCACCAGAGAGCAGGGTGAGAATTCACAGCAGTCTCTGCTTGGAAATCTTCTGGGTGTTATGTGTGGGGCTGGGGAGGGGAAGAAGCGAAGGTTGGCAGAAGGGGGAATGAAGGGGTAAGATGAGTGACTGAAACAGGCACAGGGAATGGAGGAAAAGAGAGAGAGAGAGATGAGGAACAAGTAGGATGAAGGAGGGGTGAGGTCAGGTGTGAGAGAGGGAGACAGAAAGGGGAAAGGAGTGGAACGTAATGGAGGGAGAGTGAAGGGATGGAGTGGGGAGCAATAAATGGAGGGGGGAGAGAGGGGAGAGGGCGAAGGAGCAGGGAGCAGGGGAGGAGGAGTAAAACAGGAATTATAACATGAAAGGGGAGGGGGGTGTGAATGGGAAAGTGTGTAAGAGGTGCAGGGTTGGTGTGTAAAAGGAGAATAATGTGGACAAGCCTCACTTATCTAATTCAAACCGTTGTATGATATATGCAGTTGAAATAATAAAGCTTTGCGATTTCATTTAGATGATTTTTTGTTGAATGGGTAGAGTACGCATATAGCGGAGGATATCCTCTTTGACCGTAACCATGGGGACCTGTGGGAACCAGCGCAGGACGGCCTTGCCATCAGGCCCAACGAGAAACTTCTCAAAGTTCCACTTGATGTCAGAGATCTTGAGGGGCTGCCAGAAAAGCTTGTCGGGGTTTCCAAAGCTGTTTCCCACTGGGCCGCAGGCGTTCTGCTCAAAGCAACAAAAACAGGAAGGGTGTGTGGATAGATTAATCTTTAGCATCTTCAACACTCCTGCCCTACAACCTCCAACCCATTTGCCCATCCCCAACAGGCAACATCGGAATGAATTCCCAAGCTCCGCGCACACAGCAGCCATTGAGTATTGCAGCCCAGTTAGCAGCAGTTCCCCAAGAATACTCCAATCCCAAAGATGATTCATATCGGACTCAAAGTGTAAAATCTGTTTCTCTTTCCATACAGACTGCCAGTCTCGGTGGGTATTACTGCTGGCCTTGCTAACAATGTCTACTCGGAATTAGTATAAGGAAAAGATCATTTGTCAGGGGGTCCATAATCATCCCCAAGATTGAGAAGGGCTTAATCTGCATCTCATCAGGTTGGATTCAACTTTATCATTGTCTATTCTCAACTTGGGAAAGTTCCAGAATTTGGAACAGTCTATTCTGATCCAGGTAGATTTGATTTATTCCCAGGCAACTTTTCTTTCAGTGCTCCTCCAACGGTGCAGCACTCTCTCAGTACTGGTTCAAAACTGTTTGGGACCACGATAATGTTGAGAGACACGGTTTGTGAGGGTATCCCTTACCTTCAGGTACGTGAATAACTGCTGCTCGTTTTCGCCGTTCACATCTCCTTTCCTGAACAGTTGGAAGTTTGGAACAAACCCGTTGCCGGGGCGGATATACCTGTGACCAAACGGCAACAGAGGAGTTATCCAGGGAAAAAAAAAACATTTCGAGCAGGAGCGTAAAGTGATGGCATTGTCCAGTGAAGGGTCATTCAGACCTCTCCCACTGGAAGGGGCTACTGTTCAGTGTCTTTACCCAAAGGGGGCCCCACACTTAGCACTTTCCCTGGATTGTGACTATGGGCAGGAGTGCAGATGGATTCTCCCAATCACACGGTCACTCAGACCGATTGTACTGCCTCCTGCTGCTGTGACCTGGTAATAATCGGGGAGACAGTGGGGTAGTTAATAACATCACTGGAGGAGCAATGCAGGATAATGCCCCACTCTGTCTAATCTGGCTCTCTGAATGAGCATTGCACTTAGTGCTGCCTTCTCCCTCAACCCTGAACATTGTTCCTCATCTAAGAACTATCTATTCCCCTTTTGAATGATTGAATCTTCCTCCACCACACTCTCAGGCAGTGTGTTCCAGACATCTAACCATTTGCTGCTTGAGAACACGTTTCCTCAGAAAGCCATGGATTCCTTGCCAAATTGCGGTCAATCTGTGTCCTTTTGTTCTCGATCCTTCCATGAGGACATGGAAACAAATCATCAGAAATAACTATTTGGCACTTCAAGTCTGTTCTGTCATTCAAGAGATTGTGGTTGATCTGTTTATGTTCCAAGTTTCACAATTCCCATCTACCTCAGCTCCCTCCCGAGCAAGATTCAGAGAACTGTGTGCGGTTCTGGTTGCCACACTGTAGGAAGTGTGAGGATGGTTTGGAAAGAGTGCAAAAACAGGATTACCTTGTTGCTGGTGTAGTGGGAACTGCGGACGCTGGAGAATCTGAGATAACAAGGTGTAGAGCTGGATGAACACAGCAGGCCAAGCAGCATCAGACGAGCAGGAAAGCTGATGATTCAGGTCTGGGCCCTTCTTTAGAAAATGTTCTGAACTATTACCTATTACCAGCCTATTACCAGGTCGCTGCCTGGATTGAAGCCTACTCGCTATAATGAGAGATTGGACAAACTTGGATTTTTTTTTACTGGCATGTCGGAGGCTGAGGGACAACCTGATCGAAGTATATAAAATCATAAGGGGCATGGACAGGGTGGATAGTCAGAGTCTTTATTCCAGGGTGGAAATGTTGCCTGGAACACGCTGCCAGGGGAGGTGGCAAAAGCAGATATGATAGTCATATTTAAGAGGGTATTTAGACAGAGACATGAACAGGCAGGGAATAGAAGGATGTGGACCATGTGGAGGCAGATGGGATTAGTTCAGTTTGGCATCGTGGTTGGCGCAGACAGACAACATGGGCCGAAGGGCCTGTTTCTGTGCTGTGCTGTTTATATCACATGTTCTATCCACCTCCACCCTTAAAATATTCGTTGACACCACCTCCACCACCTTTTGAGGCAGTGAGTTTCAAAGGCCCACAGCCCTCTGAGAGAGAAAAACGAAATTCCTAACTTCCGTCCTAAAAAGTTGACCCCTAATTTTGACGTAACTTGGGACTGTTTCTGTGCCACCTTGTCAAGACCCTTCAGGATTTTCTGAACTTCAATTAAACCTCGTTCAATATTCTAAACTCCAGTGGAAACAAGCCCAGTCTATCCAACGTCTCCTCATAATGTAATCCACACTGTCTTGTATATCAATCCCATAAACCCTCCCCCAAATTGCCTGTGATGCATTTACACTCTTTCTGAAATGAAGAGATGTAAACTGATCTCAATGTACAAACGTACAGTGTACTCGGAGGCCTGGATAGAGTGGACATGGAGACGATGTTTGCGCGAGGAGGAGAAACTAGAACCTGGGGGCACAGCCTCAGAGTGAAGGGACAACCCTTTAAATTGAGGTGAGGAGGAATTTCTTCAGCCAGAAGGTGGTGAATCTGTGGAGCTCATTGTTGCCGAGGGCCGTGGAGGCCAAGTCATTGAGTGTCAAGACATAGATAGATAAGTTCTTGATTGGTAAAGGGATCAAGGGTTACAGGAGAATGGGGTTGGGAAACATATCAGCCATGTTTGATTGGTGAAGAAGATCCGATGGGCCGAATGGCCTAATTCTGCTCCTATTACTTATGGTCTTATGATATAACCTGTATGACTGAGGCTTTTAATCCATACTTTAGGATTTAAATCCTCCTATAATAAAGGATAGCATTCCATTTACCATTGTAATCACTTGCTGTGCCTTCATACAGATATTGTAACTCTTCCACAAGAACAGCTGGATTTCTCTGCTCCTCAGAATTCTTTAGTCATTGTCCGTTCAATAATCCTTGGCTTTCTTTCAGTCCTTCCTGCCAAAATGTTCAAGTTCACATTTTCCCACATTGTACACCATCTGCTAGATTTTCATACACTATCAATATCAGGCTGCCTCCTTGCTCCGTCATCTTCAGATCAAGCTTTCCCACCTACTCCATCTTCTGCCCTCTCATCTAAATCGTTGATACAATTGTAAAATGTTCAACCCTGCGAGATTCCGCTGATCAAATCCACACAATCTGAAAAAGACCCATTTAGGCATATGCTCCGTTTTCTGTCAGCCAGCTATCTATGCTAGACTAACCTGAAGTGGGGCAGTTCCTCTGAAATTACTCTGTCCAGAACTATGTGATTTTGACTACATAGAATCCCTGCAGACCATTTGGCCTGTAAAGTCTACACTATCCCTCCTAGGAGCATCCCACCCTATCCCTGTAACCTTGCATGTCCCATGCCTAACCCACTGAACCAGGACATTCCCAGACACAGCAGGCAATTTAAGCATAGCCAATCCACCCTAAACTGCACATCCTTGGACTATGGGCAGAAACTGAAGCATCCAGAGAAAACCCACACAGACGCAGGGAGAATGTACAAACTCCACGCAGACAGTGACTCGAGAGTGGAATTGAACCCAGGTCCCTGTTGCTGTGAGGTAGCAATGCTAACACTGAACCACCCATGCTGCATCTATGAATCAGACCTCCTAGTGTCCAAGGAAACAATCTTTACAGCTAGATATCACATCCCTGAATCCATTCTTGGAAACGTCTGACACCCTGCCCAAACTTTTCACATCCTTCCTGAAGTGCACTGCTCTGGAGATGCTAAAGCCTCTTATCCAAGCGTCACCACCTCGTTCTTATATCCTGTTATTAAGCTGAGGATACCATACACTTTACTAACTGCTCTCTTAACCAGTCCTGTCACTTCTTAAGGGATAGTTGTCAAGATCCCCTTTACTGAGATCAGCTTTAGATTCCAGAAGTTACTAATCAAATTTAAATTCCATCAATAACCCTGGTGTGACTTGAACCCACGTCTCCTGAGGTTTAAACCTGTGTTTTTGGATTATTATGGTCAGTGATAAGACCACAGTGGCACCATTTCCATGAATAGGGGCTATAGCTTTAAGTCTACTGATAGCCCTTCACAATGTCTGACGTCTTTTCTGAAGTGAGTCCTTCCCAGCAGCCATACACGGTGGGCAGGGGATTGGAGAGGGATCAGTCACTTACTTCAACAAAGGGAGGATCTCATTGTTTTCAGCTGGTTCCTGTTTGCCAAACTGGTTGGATGGGAATGCGAGGATGGTGAAAGCATCTTGACCCAGCTCCTCCTGTAGTGCATTCATTTCTAGAGGGGAAAAGGTTGTTCATAAAACATTAAGATCAGACCGGTGAGTCTTGTTCCCTGTAGATATGATTCCTGCTCCACCTCAATGGTGTAACATTGCTGGAAATCAAGTCTCACTGTTTCCAGATTCATCACAAATATTAAAGATTTTAAAAAGTACTCAAGATTCCTCAAAGTGACTGGCTTTTAGACCCAAATTGATAGAAAACACATCAGGTTTATCCCCATGAACAGAATTACCATTTATAACAAAATAAATAGATCCTAACTACAGATAAACAGTGATGAACCATCAATGTATAACTCTATTAGTTAATGCATAACTATTTTACAAACTCCCCCTGTACACACACATACAGACAACACAGTCAAAAAAACGTGGGTGTTATGGATTGAGTGAAAGACCGAGAAGGCAGTTCAATAGTCCCTGTCCACAAGGTTAACTGAGGTGATTCTTTTGGTTTCTCAAGACATGCTGCTCCTCGACCTTCAGATGGTTTCATTTACTAGCAGGAGGCACAGGGTGACTGGTTCACAACTTAGAAAGTCCCTGACTAATTAGCTAAGAGCCACAGCGTACAGCAAGTGATGAGAGAAAAAAGATACACTGACTTTCTTCAGGTTTGAGGCAGGTTTTACTACAGAGAAAAGAACAGTCCTCTCCTTCCAGAGGTCCGATAAGTTTTCCTTCAAACATACCTACCCACAAGCTGCTCAGCAACCTGGGAGCCAATCATATAACTGCTGCCCAGCAGAAGGCCTTTGTCATCAGAAGCAGTCATAAATCCCTAGACCAATCAGCTATTTGTTGCCAGCTGAATCTCCCATTGTGTTCAGGCCAGTCTTGTCTGGGACTAGACTTTCTTCACCGCTTCAGCAAACAGCTGTGCAGCACTTATAATGAGGGTTTGGTAACTTGCTTTTAAAAAGTGCTCCTATCCCATCCACAATCCTTGTTCTTTTCATAAACTGACCCTTTTCCCATTTCAGCCCGCAATCAAAACTACAGAAAAATAAAAAGAGATAACAAGCGTGGGGCTGGATGAACACAGCAGGTCAAGCAGCATCATAGGAGCAGGAAAGCTTAAAAAGGTTTGGTCTTTACACTCGGTTGGGCTCCTTATCAATCTGGAACATTCGCTGCCTGCTTTCTGGTCTTTGGGTTCAGCAGCAATTTTGCGCTTAGGTTCCCATTTCCAACATGGCTCTCTAAGAATTGGGGTTGGGATTTTTTTTGGGCAATAAAGGATAACGAAAGATTTAAGGGAAAAAACTGCTAAAGGGAAGAGAGAAGTGGAAAGCAATTTATTACTGCATTTTGGAAATATAGTTCCAAGGAAAGAAAAATTTGAAATGTTAAATGAAAAGTGAGTAGCACAGAGTGACAGACTTTTGCTGACTTTGATTTCCCAGCTTCCAGAGAATCAAGTAAAGTTAGAAACATTGTTTTCACTGGTGGGTAATTAATCTAAGGATACATACTTACAACTGTACACATTATTCCCAGTCCTGCTCCAAATTTAGATGTTTGTACAACCAGCTGGGGCGTGGCGAGAAGAATTTCTTTTTGGAACTCTGATTTGATCCGATCTGGGATCTACTGGCTGAAAGGGCGATGAAAACAGCTGCTAGACCAACTTTCAGAAGACAGAGAATGGGGGCCATGGGGTTGGATGAATGTCCGAAAGCAAATGTAAAAATCATGCATTTTTGTTTTACTGTATCTTTGACTGCAGACTGAAATGGGAAAAAGACTGCTCCAAAACTAAGGAATGCCGCACCTTTTAAAAGCGAGTTACTTGACACTCGCTCTAAGTGCTGGTAGATTGACATGTCAGTGATTGGTCACTGTTTACAAAGAAATTCTTGTGAAGAACCTGGACCATGTTTTCTGTCAACCTTGGTCTAAAAGCCAGGTGAACTGCATACTTTATTAAAATCGTTAACTTTTATGATGAGTTGGGGAATCATGGGGCTTGATTTCCAGTCCACTACCCCAGTGAGGTGTTATAGCATTGAAATTACTCCACGAAGGCTGGTATCCTGTCACCAAATCAGCTTGCATAGCAGTCCATTCTGGTCCAGCTTCCTCAGTGCCAGCTCTCAGAGTGAACAGCACCCCGACATTCCTGTTTATAATCTGTCAGCCAGGGCTCCTTGATTGGGGCTGTTAATATGATCCAATCAGGGAACTCATTCTCTATGATAACAAGCATGGGGCTGGATGAACACAGCAGGTCAAGCAGCATCATAGGAGCAGGAAAACTTGACGTTTCGGGCCTAAACCCTTCATCAGAAATGGGGGAGGGGAAGAGGGTTCTGAAATAAATAGGGAGAGAGGGGGAGGTGGATAGAGGATGGATAGAGGAGAGGATAGGTGGAGAGGAGGCAGACAAGTCGAAGAGGCGGGGATGGAGCCAGTAAAGGTGAGTGTAGGTAGC
>JAHRHZ010000289.1:43059733-43070775 GCA_024137785.1 Ginglymostoma cirratum | reverse complement strand
CTTGACCTGTCCGTCCTCCCTGGACTGACCTATCTCCTCCCTACCCCGCTACCTACACTCACCTTTACTGGCTCCATCCCCGCCTCTTCGACTTGTCTGCCTCCTCTCCACCTATCCTCTCCTCTATCCATCCTCTATCCACCTCCCCCTCTCTCCCTATTTATTTCAGAACCCTCTTCCCCTCCCCCATTTCTGATGAAGGGTTTAGGCCCGAAACGTCAAGTTTTCCTGCTCCTATGATGCTGCTTGACCTGCTGTGTTCATCCAGCCCCATGCTTGTTATCTCGGATTCTCCAGCATCTGCAGTACCTTTTATCTCTCATTCTCTATGATACCCACCTGGCTGACCTCGTCCCAATCACTCCAAGATCATTTGAAGAGTTGGGGGGAAAGAGTGGGAAGTGGAAAGAATTGGATGGCTCTTTCAAATGGCCTCCTGTGCTGGATGGTGTGTAAACTGTGACAGTGGCATTAAGTCTTAGCAAGCTGTAAGAACTGCCAAAACAGTTTCACTTTCTGTGAGTCACCATCAAATGATACTTGGAGGACTGTGCAAACAAAGGGGACTGCTTCGTTCTAATTACACATGAACATACAAACCACATGCAAGAGGAGGCCATTCAGCCCCTCAAGCCTGCTCCCCTATTCAATAAGATCATGGGTGATCCGATTGTAACCTCCAATCCACATTCCCATCTACTCCATAAATCCCTTGCATTAAATCTAATCAAGGTCTGCTTTCACTGCCTTTGCAGGTACAGGGTTTCAAAGACTCACCATTTTCTAAGAGAAAGAATTTCACCTGACCTCTGCTTTAAATGGGCAGACTCAGATTTTTAAACAGTGGGTTTTCCATAAGAGGAAACGTCCTCTCCACATCCATCTCTAAGGATCCAAATCTCCTCTAAAACCTCTAAACTCCAATGGATACAGGGCTAGCCTGTCCAGTCTTTCCTCATCAGGGAATCTATCCATTCCAGGTACTAGCCTAGTAAACCTTTCCTGAACTATCTCCAATGATGTGGAGGTGCCGGCGTTGGACTGGGGTGTAAATAGTCAGAAGTCACGTGACACTAGGTTACAATCCAACAGGTTTATTTGAAATCACAAGCTTCTTAAACACTGCTCCTTCACCAGGTGAAGTGCCAGGAAGCACATAAGCACAAAATTTATAGAAGAGAGATCAAAAGATCATATAAATGGTGTAAGTGGCGTGTCGACAGGTTTAATAATAAGGCTCCACAGGTGATCAAAAGTGCCAACAGCTGAATGGCAAAGTGCAGGGGATGACTTATAATCCAATTAAATGAGGCAGAGAGATAATTACAAAAAATAGGTGATGCTGGAGACAAGCGAAATGACTTGAATAACATGATAGGTATAAGAGTCACACGCTGAGGGTCTAACCAAAGTAATCAAGTAATCTAAAACTAATTAAGTTTGAGAGATCATAACAATTTATCAAGGCGATGGTGTCAAAACAGGGCAATAAGGAAGATTTTACAGATACAGAACAGCGTGGTGGGGTCACATGTAGCGTGATATGAACCCAAGATCACGGTTGGAGCTATCTTCATCAGTATGGAACTTAGTTTCTGCTCGGTGATTCTGCGTGGTTGTGTACCTCGAAGGCTGCCATGGAGGACGCCTACCTGAAGATCGGAGGCTGAAGGTCCTTGACCACTGAAGTGTTGCCTGACCAGGAGGGAACATCCCCGTCGGGTAATTGTTGCACGGTGGCCATTCATCTGTTGCTGTAGCGTCTCGTCTTGCCAATATACCATGCCTCGGGGCATCCTTGCCTGCAGGGTATGAGGTGGGCAACATTGGCCAAGTCACATGACTATCTATCATGTACGTGGTGTTCCCACTTGTGATGGTAGTGTCCATGTCGATGATCTGACATGTCTTGATGCTGCCGTGGCAGGGTTGTGCGCTGTTGTCCTCAAGGCTGGGTAATTTCTGTGAAAGATAGTCTGTTTCAGGTTTGGCAGTTGTTTGGAGATGAGAAGTGGAGGTGTAGGGATGATCTTGGCGAGATGTTCATTGTCAATGACATGTTGAAGGCTACAGAGAACATGGAGTAGTTTCTCTGCTCCGGGGAAGTATTGGACAACAAAATGTACTCTATTGGTCATCCTGTGTCTGTCTTCTGAGGCGGTTGTCGCAGTTTTTGCTGTGACTCATCAGAACTGGTGACTATCTCCAGCGTGTTTACAATCTTACTTGAATAAAGTGAACAATTCTGTTTATGGTCTACTAATGCCCTGAACCATTTTTATATTCAATTTCCCTCACAATAAATATTCTATTATCTGGGGTGGATAACGTTATGTTAGCTTTCATAATTACTTGCTGTACCTGCATATTAATCTTCTGTGATTTATGCACAAAAACACCCAGATGCCCCTGCAATCTCCCACTCTTTCGAGAATATGTTTCTTGTTTCTGCTTTTTGCCAATTTCACTCTTTTCCACAATATACTCCATTTACCGCAGCTTTGCCCAATCACTTAACCTCTTAATATCTCTTTGCAATTCCCTTGCATCGTCTTTACAATATACCTACTAAATTTGGTAACTATACCTCTGTCCGTTCATCTAAGGCATTCACATATCATTTGTCATTCATGTAAACAATTTGGATGAGAATTTAGGAGACTTTTGTAAGTTTGTGGATGACACCAAAAGTGGTGGTGTAGTGGACAGCGAAGGTTATCGAAGATTACAAAGGGATCTTGATCAATTGGGTCAGTGGGCCGAGGAGTGGCACATGGAGTTTAATTTAGATACGTGCAAGGTACTGCACTTTGATGAGATGAACGTGGGCAGGACTCACACAGTTAACGGTAGGGACCTAGGGAGTGTTGTTGAGCACAAAGACCCAGGGGTGCAGGTACATAGCTCCTTGAAAGTGGAGTCGCAGGTAGACAGAGTGGTGAAGAAGGCATTTGGTACACGTGCCTTTATTAGTCAGAGCATTGAGTATAGGAGTTGAGATGTCATATTGCAGCTGTACAGGAATTTGGTGAAACATTTTTGGAGCACTGTGTACAGTTCTGGTCATCCTGCTGCACGAAGGATATTATTAAATTGGAAAGGGTGCCAAAAAGATTTACAATGATGTTACCAGAACTAGAGGATTTGATTTACAAGGAGAGGCTGGATACGCTGAGACTTTTCCCCTGGAGCGTAGGAAGTTGAGGGGTGACCTAACATAGAGGTCTATAAAATCATGAGGGGCATAGATAAGGCGAATAGCAAAGCCTTTTCCACTAGGGTAGGGGAGTTCAACACTAGAGGGCATACCTTTAAGGTAAGAGAGGAAAGATTTAAAAAGGGACCCGAGGGGCAACTTTCTCCCCCCACAGAGCATGGTTCATATGTGGAATGAACTGCCACAGGAAGTTGGATGCAGGTGCAGTTACAGCATTTAAAAGACATTTGAATAGGTACTAGAATAGGGAAGGTTTAGAGGGATGTGGGTCAAATGCTGGCAAATGGGACTAGTTTAGTTTGGGAAACCTGGTCAGCATGGACAAGTTGGACCGAAGGGCCTGTTGCTATGTTGTATGACTCTATAAAGTTGTAAGCAATTGATCTCTGTGGTACACCACTCATTACACCTTGCCAAACTGAATGATCCATTTACATATACACTCTGTTTCCTGTAGGCCAGCCAGTCTTCAATGCATGCCAATGTGCTACTCCTGACACAATAAAGCAAAACATTTTGATTTAGCATTTGTCAAATGCCTTTGAGAAATTGAACGACTGGCTCCCCTTTATCTACAGCGCATACTACATCCTCAATAAACTAATAGTTTGTTTTAACATGATTTCCATTTCACGAAACCATGTTAACTCTGCCCCATTAACTTGAGCTTACCTATTTTCCCTGACATAATGCCTTTAACAACAACTTCTATTGCTTTTCTTATGAGCCAAGTGTCCAGAATTCTCCTGCTTTGTCTCCACCTCCTTTTGAGGAAAGGAGGTACATTAATTATCATCCAATAGGACCATTCCAGAATTGAGGAAAATGAAAACCAGTACATCAACTATCTTATGAGCCACTTCTTATAAAGGTTAGGAGGAAGTCCCATCAGAATCCATGCAATTGTCAACCCCTGCTCCAACAATTTTGTACCATTTCTCTGGTGCATGTGATTTTCCAGAGTTCCTCCCTCCATTCCATTCCCTAATTTATCACTGCTCCTGGGCAACATTCCCTCCAAGTCACATGGCACAGCAGCTCTGAGCTTCCTGAGGTTCTGCGAATTCCGATAGGCATGCTCGGACAATATGATGGCTTTGAGAGGTCTATTTTATCCTGAATTTGTTTTGGAGAGGTTTTAAGCCAGACGTGTAGAGCTGTCTATTTGAATTACTTAGTTGAATTATTCCTGGCCTCTGACTGCTCTCATAGCTGGTGTATTTATATGGCTTGTCCAGTTAAATTCCTGGTCAATGGTAACCCCCAGGATGTTGATAGTGGGGGATTCAGTGATGGGAACATCATTGAATGTCAAGGAGGCAGCTATTAGATTCTCTCTTATTGGAGATGGTCCTTGCCTGGTATTTCTGTGGCATTAATGTTATTTGTCACATGTCAGCTCAAATCTGGATATTGTCCAGATCTGGTTGCATTTGAACATGGGCTGCTTCAGCACCTGAGGAGTTGCAATCATCAGCAAACATTCCTGCTTCTGACCCTATGATGGAGGGAAGGCCATTGATGAAGCAGCTGAAGATGGTTGAAAATATTTGATGAGTTCCTTCACTAGCCTACCTTTGATTATTCGGTTTCTGCAGTCAGTTCTGAAGAACTGTCACACTGGACTTGAAATGTTAACTTTTTCTCTCCAGAGGCACTGTGGTGTTCATCTGGTGATTTTTTTCTACTTTGCAGTATTTATTTGGCTTTTTCAATTGATATGCAGATTAAAATGCACCATGATTATCACTGTGCCTTTCTGACAATCTCTCATTATTTCATCCTTTACACTCCTCTCTTCAGTTATGAGCTGGAAATGGACTGACTGGAGTTGATTTCCTTAGAGGCAAGGAGATTCAGAGCTGACATGGTTAAGATTTCCCGATGGAGGGATCAATGACCAAGGGCATAGCTTGAAGGGAAGAGGCAGGAGGTTTAGAGGAGATGAGGAAAACCTTTTCACCCAGAGGGTGGTGGGAGTCTGGAACTCACTGCCTACAACGGAGGGAGAGGCAGAAACCCTCATCATATTGAAGTATTTAGTTGTATAATTGCAGTGCCAAGTGATACAAAGTTTTGGGCCAAGTCCTTGGAAAATAGGGTTAGAATATAGTGGTTGTTTTTGACCAGTGCAGACTTGATGGGCCGAAAGGCCTTTCGCTGTGCTCTGGATTTCCAGGACTTTATGATTCCACCTTACTAAGTGGCCACTGTTAGGGACCTGTACACAACTTCCACAAGTGACCTCTTGCCTATAACATTTCTCATTTTTCACTGCAACTTATTCTCCATCTTAGTTTTTGCATGTAGGCCCACCTTTTCCTTCTTACTTGTGCTGTTCCCTTTGTGTTTCAGGCCACTTCATACCATCCATCCTTTAGCCTGGTTTCTGTCCTAGCTACCAAATCATATTTATTCATTTCTATTTGTGCTCCCAGTTCTTCTGTTTTGTTTTGAATGCTAGATGTATTCAGATACAGGGCCATTAATTTTACTTTCACTCTTTGGAAATTTTAGTTTGGTTTGTTGGTTGACTCTGGGATTCATACTCTCAATCTCTTCCTGTCATGGTCAGTTTATCATTTCCTGTTTCAATACCTCTCTTTGCTCCGGTTTCTACACTTCCACATCTTCTCCAGATTTTGATCCATCTTCCCAAATTTGATCCCTTACCCCCATTATTCAGATTAAAATCATCTCCACTTCCCCCGGTTAGACAGCAAGAACACCAGATCCAGCACAGTTTGGAGGGGGAGGGGGTGATGGAAAGATTGCCTATGGTCATGATCCCACTTTCCCTGGGAATGATCAAAGGGAAGCTAAGCAAATATGAGGGAGAGGAAAATAGAAGGATAAAATAATGGTGGGAAATGAAGTAGAGTTGGATGAGTTTTAGATAAACATAAAAGCTAGGGCACCTTGGGCTCACTTCCTAAGCACTAGGGACCCCGGTTTGATTCTAGCCTTGGGAAACTTTACAAACGCCACACATTCTCCCTGTATCTGTGTGGGTTTCTTCTAAGTGCTGCAGTTTGCTCCCACAGTCACAAAGATGTGCAGGCTAGGTAGATTGGCCATGGTGAATTGCCCTGCAGTGTTCAGGGACGTGGTTATCTGGGTTAGCCATGGGAAATGTGTTATAGGGATGGGGTGGGGTTGCTGGATGGGATGCTCTTTGGAGGGTCAGACTTGGTGGGCTGAATAGCCTCTTTCCACACTGCTAGGATTCTGAGAGCGGGTGTTGGCCATTCAGCCCCTAGAGCTTTTTAAATATCATCTTGGCCCATCTCACCTCAACTCATTTCCTGTCTGCTCCCCATAACCCTTCAACCTGTTACTTACTAAAAATCTGTCTGTCTTCCTCCTTCTTTAAATTTATTCAGTGTCCTGGCAGTCACCACACTCTGGAGTAGTGAATTCCATAGATTCATGACCCTTACAGAATTAATTCCTCCCACAGTCCAAAGATGTGCAGGTTAGGGTGGACTGAACGTGCTAAATTGCCCCATAGTGTCCAGGGATGTGCAGGCTGAGTGGGTTAGCCATGGGAAGTGCAGGGCTGGGATGCTCCTTGGAGGGTCAGTGTGGGTTCTGATGGGCCGAATGGCCTGCTTCCACAATGTAAGGATTCCATGATTCTATGACTCATCTGTTTTAAAATTGGCCACCCCGTTAGCCTGTGATGGATGGAATATATGTACCAGCACAGTCACTAAACTGCTGCCCTGTGTGGGGAAAAACAGCAATCTGCAGACCACCCTCACCTTCATACTGGTACGTCAGTCCTCAGAATGTGGCGACATTGACGACCAGGACTAGCTTTCCTGCGTAGTCATGAAAGGAGATGTTTCTGCTTCCATCTATAGTAGTTGCTCCATAATCATAGAAGGAGCCAGGGGCTGAGCCATCGCAGTAAGAAATCTGGAAGCAGAAAGGAGAAAGGAGGAGGTTTACTACTGATCCTGTGACGTAAAAACAAGCGCCTCTCTCCGGGTCCTGCTGGAGAGAGCAGGCCATCTCTTCCTGGTGTCCTGGGCCAGTCTGTACAAGTCAGGAAGAGTATGACAAATGCAGGAGAGAGGCTAAAGCCTCTAAGGAAGGCTAAGAGTAAGCATGAGGGCAAGAATGTGCTAAAACAAATAGTAAGATATTCTTCAAACACATTAATAGTAAAAGATTAGTGAAGGATGGAGTGGGGCCCCTAAGGAACAGGCAAGATAAACTGCTCATTGAAGTAAAGAGTATGGCAGAGGCACTAAATGCATATTTTCCTTCTGTCTTTACCAGAAGAAAAAATGGTGCCAATGGCCCAGTTGGAAATGTGGGCGTTGAGTAACTGAGCAGTATAATGGTAGATAAAGAAATGTTTAAAATAAAAGGGCTGGCAGCATTCCAGGTAAAGAAGTCACCAGGCCCAGATGGGATGCACCCTGGATTGCTGAGAGAGAGGTAAGGGAACAAATTGTGAAGCCATTGACAGAAATTTCCCAGAGCTCTGTGAATGCAGGATTAGTCCTGGGGGACTGGAGGATTGTAAATGTGACGCCATTGCTTGAGAAAGGATAATCCAGGAAACTACAGACCTGTCAGTTTGATATCAAATGTAGGAAAACTAATAAAGGCCACAATACACTTGGAAAAATAAGTTATTACTAGACTATCAATATGGCTTTGTCAAAGACAGGTCATTTCTGACAAATTTAATGGACCCCCTTTGACAAGGTGACACAGACAATGGATGAGGGCAGCGCTGTGCATGTTATATGTTTGGACTTTCAGAAAGCATTTGAAATGGTGCTGCCCGGCAGGTTTGTTGGCAAATTAGAAATGTTTGGGATTGATGGGTCCGCGGCAGCATGGAATAGAAACTTCAGAAGGTAGGAAGCAGAGGGTAGATATAAAAAGGGAATTTCTCAGATTGGAGATGAGTTGAAAATGGTGCTCCCCAGGGATCAGTGTTGGGACCCTTGCTTTTTCTGATTTATAGGAACAATTTGGAGATGGGTGTTGAAGGCAAAAATCTTGAAACTTGCAGCTGATATCAAGCTAAGGAGAATAGTGGATTGTGAGGATGATGCTGAGTGACTTCAGAGGGACTTTGACAAGTTGGTCAAATAGGCAGACACCTGGCAGATGAATTTCAATGCAGAGAAATGTGGGGTAATGCATTTTGATAGAATAAAGAGACAATACAGGCTCAATGGTACAACTCTGATGGGAGTACAGTAGCAGAGGGACCTCAGTGTTCATGTACATGATTCTCTGAAGGTGGCCAGGCAAGGTGAAACAGTTGTTAAGGCATATATGATCCTTGGGTTTATAAACAGAGGCGCAGAGTATAAAAGCAAGGAAGTGGTGCTACACCTCTATAAATCATTGGTTGGACCACATTTGGAGTATTATGTTCTGTTCTGGGCACCTTATTTAAGGAAGGATGTTAAAGCCCTAGAGAGTGCGCAAGGGAGAGTTATTAGAATGACACCAGGAGTGAGGGATTTTAGATACAAGGGAATGTTTGAGAATTTGAGCTTATGCTCTTTGGAGCAGAGAAGATTAAGAGGTGACCTTCTTGAGGTGTTCAAAGTTATGAACAATTTTGACAGGGTAAGGAAGGATGTCCTGTTTCCACTAATTGGTATGTCAGTAACGGGGTCACAATTTCAAGACTGTCGGCAAGGAAGCTAGGCGTGAGATGAGGAGAAATGTCTGGACTCAATTGTTAGGATTGGGGAATGTGCTGCCTGGGAGAGTGATGGAGGCTGATTCCATAGGAGGCTTCAATATATATTTGAAAGTCAATGTAGAGAGATACAGGGATAGGGTTGGAGGATGGGTCTAACTGGGTAGCTCCTTTAGGAGCCAGTACAGACACGATGGGTTGAATGGCCTCTTTTTGTACTGTAACATTCTTTGCATCTCAACTTGCATCACTGAAGAAAACATTATCTGATCATTACCAAATTGCTGCTTGTGGGAGCTTGCTGTGCACAATCTGGCTGCTGGTGTTTCCTACACGATGACTACATTTCTAAAAGGACTTCATTAGCCGGAAAAGTCTGAGACATCAGATGTGGTGAAAGATGCTGGAGAAATGCAATTGTTGACTCTTGGACAGTTAGAGTATAGAAGGAAGACCATTCAGCCCATTGTGCCTCTACTGGTCAACAAGGATCTGACTACATGAACCCTATTTCCAGCTCTTGGCCCATCGCTCTGGATGCTATGGTAATGCAAATGAATATCAAAACACTTCTTAAATGCCATGAGAATTTCTGATGGAACCAGCATTCCAGACTCCCACTTCTTTGGTGTCAACTCAGAATCTCCAGCTCGTCTCTTGGCATTCTAAATTCAATCTAGGCCTCCTGGTTAATGGTCTTGCTACTAATCTTGAAAAAATGTCTTCCTATCCATTCTATCTTTGCCCCTTATAATGTTATACGCTTCCATCTGGTACCCTTTCAACGTTCAGTGCTCTGAAGAAAACAAAGTCCAGTCCATCACATTATTTCACATCGCTCTGACCCTCAAACTCAGACAGCATCCTGGTAACAAGACAAAAGATTGCGAATGCCCGAAATCTGAAGTCAAATCTTTCCAGCTGCTAGCCATTTCAATGTACCATTGTGCTCCCATTTCTACCCCTGCCATGTTACAGTGTTCCAACATAGTTCACTGCAAGCTGAAGGAACAACACCTCATTTTCTACTGAGGCACATTACAGCCTCTAGGACTCTGTGTTGAGTTTCTCTATTTCAGAGCATGGCCTCTATGCTCCGTTTTGATCACTGTGTCTTGCTCTCGAGAACAGACCATTCTCCTAGATAGTAGGAACTGCCGATGCTGGAGAATCTGAGATAACAAGGTGTAGAGCTGGACGAACACAGCAGGCCAGGCAGCATCAGAGGAGCAGGAAAGCTGATGTTTTGGGTCTGGACCCTTCTTCATTTCTGAAGGATAACGTTTCTGTTATCCCATTCTCTTAGATCTTGTCTTTATCATGGGACAGAGTAGATGGGTTAAACAGTTTCTTTTGGTCTCTGCCCATTGAAGTCACCATAGCCCTACTTGACCACAGAGCTGCTCTCAGAGAGAGAGAGAGAGAGAGAAACAACTGGTGGTGGTTTAACCTGAGGGTCACCACATCTCAGGTGAGGAGAGAGGTTGAGAAGGAGAGGCCTACATAGTAACCTCAGCTGGTGTGGGAATTGAACCCATGCTGTTTGCATCACACTGCATCCAACCTAAGAGCTAAGTGACTCCCCATTCTGACCATTAGTACTCGCTTTGTCTTTTGTCTTTGGGAAACCTTGCCCCGCCTCCCCACTTGCCATCTGTTAACAACTTAGAAAATTCAACTTTCCAGTACCTTTCCATTCTGAAGAGTCATACTGAACTCGAAACGTTAACTGTTTCGTCCCTCCACAGATGCTAACAGACTTGCTGAGTTTCCCCAGCACTTTGTTTTTGTTTCAGTAGCCCGGTGAATCCCCTTTGTGCATTCACATCCAGAACTGGACAGTGCTCCAGCTGTGCCCTAACCAGTTCCAACATTACCTCAGATAGTAGGAACTGCAGATGCTGGAGAATCTGAGACAAGGTGCAGAGCTGGATGAACACAGCAGGCCAAGCAGCATCAGAGGAGCAGGAAAGCTGACGTTTTGGGTCTGGACCCTTCTTCATTTCTGAAGGATAATGTTTCTGTTATCCCATTGTCCTAGATCTTGTCTTTATCATTGTTTAACCCATCTACTCTGTCCAATGATAAAGACAAGATCTAGGAGAATGGGATAACAGAAACGATATCCTTCAGAAATGAAGAAGG
>JAHRHZ010000289.1:43046260-43059333 GCA_024137785.1 Ginglymostoma cirratum | reverse complement strand
TGCTTGGCCTGCTGTGTTCACCCAGCTCTACACCTTGTTATCTCTAACATTAGCTCCCTGTGCTTGTATTCTATGACTTGGCTAATTCCATATACCTTCTTAACCACCTTTTACTTTTATTTATGATGTAAAATATTAATATTATTATTAAAATAAATTAAGTAACTGAATCCAGATTTCCCACATTCTTGGGATCATGGCTGGATGTGTAAGTGTTTGTTGTAAAGGGTTTGAATCCCACCATGGCAGATGGTAAAAATGACTTTGGTAAAACTCTGGATTAAAAAGCTCTTCTAATGATGACCATGTTTCCACCACTGATCATCGTAAAATCCCATCAATGTCCCCTTTAGGGAAGGAAATTTGCCATCTTTACCTGGTCTGGCATACATGGGTCTCTAGTCAACTACATTGCTGTAGGTCTTGTAACTAATTACTCCAAGGGGGACAGAGGTCAGGACTAAAAACTGGGCCTAGTCAGCAATGCCAGTATCCCATGAATGAAAATATATCTTTTTAAACTACCTGCAGGGCTGGATGCAAAGGAGAGACAGAACATAGATCAATTGGGCGTAGAACCTAAAAATCAAAGGAAAGTGCATTTTTATGGGACTCTTCATCTTAGGATGCCCCAAGATGTTTTACAGCCGATAAAATATGCTTTCGAATTTAATCTCTGTTGTAAATAGGAGGAGCAGGGTTTCCAATTGTACACAGCAAGCTCCCACTGACAGCATGGCTGGCTCGGTTTTGTTTTAAACTGATGTCAGTTGAAGGATGTTGGGGTGTGATTCGAACACAGAACAAATCCTTCTACTGTACCACTAGAGCTCAAGCTGATGAATAAAGCATGAATCCAATTGAAACCTATGAGGGATGGACAAGTAAAGGAGCTGATTCATCTGTCCTCACCCAGGACCCTAATGATTTGGGGTATCTTGTCAGCATTCCTTTCAAGAGGGCTAGAATACAAGAGCAGGGATGTACTTCAGAGGCGATGTAAAGCTCTGATCAGACCACGTTTGGAATATTGAGCAATTTTGGGCCCCGTATCTAAAGGATGTGCTGCCATTGGAGTGGGCCCATGATCCATGCATTGGAGTGGGTCCATGAATCCTATGAAGCCGGCACAACATAGTGGACCGAAGGGCCTGTACTGTGCTGTACTGTTCTATGTTGTATGAATCATTGGTAGTGTTTCGATGTAAGGATGACATTGACTCAGGGCTGAGAGTTTCTGTTGGGGGGCTTCACATGGAGACCATGAAATACAGGAGCATGAATCAAGCTGTTCGGCCCACAAGGTTTGCTCTGCCATTCGATCATAGCCGATTTTTCTCAACTTTATTCTTCTGCTTCCTCCCCCTAATCCTTGATTCCCTTACTGATCAAGAACCCATCTGTCATAAATATACTCAATGATTTTAGCCTCCAAAGCCCTCTGTGACAATGAATTCCACAGAGTCACCACGCTTTAGCTGAAGAAATTCCTCCTCATCTCAGTTCTAAAGGGTAATCCCTTCACTGAGGCTGTGCTCTCAGGTTCCAGGATCTCCTACTATTAGAGACACCTTCTCAAAATGTCCACTCTGTTTGTGCCTCTTGTATTCTGTAAGTTTCAACCAGATTGCCTTCATCCTTCCAAACTCCATTGAGTACAGACCCAGAGTCCTCAACTGCTCCTGTGACATGCCCGTCATCTCCAGAATAATTCTTGTAAACCTGGTCTGGACCCCCTCCAACATCAGCACATCCTTAGCTACGGGGCCCAAAACTGCTCGATATTCCAAATGTGGTCTGATCAGAGCCTTACACAGCCTCAGAAGTACATCCCTGCTCTTGTATTCTAGTCCTCTTGAAATGAATGCTGACAGGATACCCCAAACCATTAGCGTCCTGAGAGATGAATCAGCTCCTTTACTTGTCCATCCTTCAGCCAGATGTGACAAGATTAATTTAAAAAAGATCCTTTTCTTTGTGGTTATCTTGCTCCAAGAGTATATGAATTTTAGTTTGGGAAAGGGGCTGATGTAGCCAGGCTTTGAGATAATAAAAGAATACAATTATTATTTATAAGTCTAGAGTGTGAGTTTGTTTAATGTGAGGCCTTGGGGCCACCATGCACATGATCTTGACAGGTTGGTGGTTGGGTGTTGGTGAGAGCACTGGTCATGAGGATGGGGACTTTGGTGCTCATTTCAGTCTTCCTCCACTCCCACAGCCAGAGAGACACAGCTCTCCCTCCTTCACCTCTCCTACTGCTGAAGCCACAATGGATCACTCACAATGGCATCTCTCCGGGGGTTATCAGGCCAAGTGAGCCTCTACCTGTGTCAAAGTGGCAATCCACAGAGGGGAACAACTTACTACAAAACGACCTGCTAATATTCCCTTAAAACATAGGAGCAAACCAGTTTAGTCAGTCCGCGGCTGGAATGCTGTGAACAGTTTTAGCCCCTTATCTAAAAGGATAACTATATCAGATCGGGGGCACTCCAGAGAAGGTTCACTGAGCTGATTTCAAGTATGAAAGGACTGTCTAATGAGCATGTTGGGCCGGTACTCATTGGAATTTCAAAGAATGAGAGGTGACCTCTTTGAAAGAGAAAACATTGTCATGGGCCCTGACTGGATAGATCTGGGAGATAATAGGAACGGCAGATGCTGGAGAATCCGAGATAACAAGGTATGAAGCTGGATGAACACAGCAGGCCAAGCAGCATCATAGGAGCAGGAAAGCTTGATGTTTCAGTCCTAGACCCTTCATCAGAAATGGGGGAGGGGAAGAGGGTTCTGAAATAGATAGGGAGAGAGGGGGAGGCGGATAGAAGAGAGGATAGGTGGAGAGGAGACAGACAAGTCAAAGAGGTGGGGATGGAGCCAGTAAAGGTGAGTGTAGGTGGGGAGGTACGGAGGAGATAGGTCAGTCCAGGGAGGACGGACAGGTCAAGGGGGCAGGATGAGGTTAGTAGATAGGAGACGGGAATTGCGGCTTGAGGAGGGAGGAGGGGATAAGAGAGAGGAAGAACAGGCTAGGGAGGCGGGGATGAGCTGGGCTGGTTTTGGGATGTGGTAGGGGGAGGGGAGATTTTGAAGCTTGTGAAATCCACATTGATACCATTGGGCTGCAGGGTTCCCAGGCTAAATATGAGTCTGCAGGAACAGCAACTTCGGGTGGCATCACTGTGGCATTGCAGGAGGTCCAGGATGGTCATGTCATCTGAGGAACGGGAGGGGGAGTTGAACTGGTTCGCGACTGGGAGGTGCAGTTGTTTGTTGCGAACTGAGCGCAGGTGTTCCGCAAAGCGGTTCCCAAGCCTCCGCTTGGTTTCCCCGATGTAGAGGAGGCCACAACGGGTACAGCGGATGCAGTATACCACATTGGCAGATGTGCAGGTGAACATCTGCTTGATGTGGAAAGTCTTCTTGGGGCCTGGGATTGGGGTGAGGGAGGAGGTGTGGGGGCAGGTGTAGCACTTCCTGCGGTTGCAGGGAAAAGTGCCGGGTGTGGTGGGGCTGGAGGGGAGTGTGGAGCGGACAAGGGAGTCACGGAGGGAGTGGTCCCTCCGGAAAGCAGATAAGGGTGCGGAGGGAAAAATGTCTTTGGTGGTGGGGTCTGATTGCTGATGGCGGAATTGTTGGAGGATGATGCGTTTGATCCGGAGGTTGGTGGGGTGGTACGTGAGGATGAGGGGGATTTTTTTTTGGTTGTTTTTGCGGGGACGGGGTGTGAGGGATGAGTTGCAGGAAAAGCAGGAGACATGGTCGAGGATGTTCTCGATCACTGCGGGGGGGGAAGTTGCAGACCTTGAAGAATGAGGACATCTGAAATGTACGCGAGTGGAATGCCTCATCCTGGGAGCAGATGCGGCAGAGGCAAAGGAATTGGGGATGGCATTTTTGCAGGAAGGTGGGTGGGAGGACACCTGCGCTTGGTTCGCAACAAATAATTGCACCTCCCAGTCGCGAACCATTTCAACTCCCCCTCCCATTCCTCAGACGACATGTCCATCCTGGGCCTCCTGCAGTGCCACAGTGATGCCACCCGAAGGCTGCAGGAACAGCAAATCATATTCAGCCTGGGAACCCTGCAGCCCAATGGTATCAATGTGGATTTCACAAGCTTCAAAATCTCCCCTCCCCCAACCGCATCCCAAAACCAGCCCAGCTCGTCCCCGCCTCCCTAACCTGTTTTTCCTCTCACCTATCCCCTCCTCCCACCTCAAGCTGCACCCCCAACTCCTATCTACTAACTTCATCCTGCCCCCTTGACCTGTCCGTCCTCCCTACCCCCCCACCTACACTCACCTTTACTGGCTCCATCCCTGCCTCTTTGACTTGTCTGTCTCCTCTCCACCTATCCTCTCCTCTATCCATCTTCTCTCCACCTCCCCCTCTCTCCCTATTTATTTCAGAACCCCCTTCCCCTCCCCCATTTCTGATGAAGGGTCTAGGACCGAAACGTCAAGCTTTCCTGCTCCTATAATGCTGCTTGGCCTGCTGTGTTCCCTTAGATCTGGGAGATGTTGCTTCCCCTTGTGGGAGAGTCTAGGGTCAGGAAATCAGGTCAGAATAAGAGGTCGCACATTTAAAACGGTGATGAGGAGGAATGTCCTCTCAGAGGGGAGTGAATCTGAGGAATTCTTTGCCACAGAGTTGACGTTGGGTAGTTAAGTATATTTGAGACATACAGATCTTTCTTAAATTGGTAAGGGATACCCAGGCTGTGGCATAAGGGCAGGAGCGTGGAGTTGAAGATCATCAAATCGGCCATTGAATGGCAGAGTCACTTTGATGGGCCAAATGGCTTACTTCTGCCCCTATGTCTTATAGCCCTATGATGTAAGGCAGCACAACACCACTTTCTCCAGGACAATGAGTGCTGTCCCAAACAGTGACACCCACATCCTATGAACAAATAACAGTAAAGGAAAGAGGAAGAGAGAGTGAGGGTGAAACAGAGCTGGGGGTCAGAGAGATGGTGAGGGTAGGTTGTGTGGTGAAGAGATAGAAAGGGGGAGGGACAGAGGTGGCAGGGAAGCAGGTTTATATGGAGGTGGTAGTATTGTCACTGGACTGGTAATCATAGAATCCCTGCAGTGTGGAAAGAGGCTATTCAGCCCATCAGGTCGATACCGACCCTCCAAAGAGCATCCCACCCTGGAGTACTGATCATGAGACCCTACCTGATACTCTCCAGGCATGGGTCCAGCCCACCACAGCAGCTGGTAGAACTTACATTTATGAGTAAAACAGAAATACCCGTCTTCTCAGTGATGGTGTCCACCAAACCATTCTCAACTGTTGTAAGGACCCCATCTGGTTCACTAATATGCCTTAAGGAAGGAAATTGGTTCTCATTACTCAGTCTGGCCTAATGGGATTAAAAAACTAATATGGTTGACCCTTAACTGCCTTCTGAAGCAGCCTAGCAATGGGGGGAGGGAGCAATTAGGGATGGGCAACAAATGATAACCCTACTAGCAATGCCCAACATCCCATCAAAGAATAAGGAATTTAAAAATAGCAGCCTCCCTAACCTGTTTTACCTCCCACCTCAAGCCACACCCCCATCTCCTACCTACTAACATCATCCCGCCCCCTTGACCTGTCCGTCCTCCCTGGACTGACCTATCTCCTCCCTACCCCCCCCCCACCTACACTCACCTTTACTGGCTCCATCCCCACCTCTTCGACTTGTCTGCCTCCTCTCCACCTATCCTCTCCTCTATCTGCCTCCCCCTCTCCCTATTTATTTCAGAACCCTCTTCCCCTCCCCCATTTCTGATGAAGGGTCTAGGCCCGAAACGTCAAGCTTTCCTGCTCCTCTGATGCTGCTTGGCCTGCTGTGTTCATCCAGCCCCACACCTTGTTATCTCGGATTCTCCAGCATCTGCAGTACCTTTTATCTCAAAAATAGCAGCGAGAGGTTTGGAGGCGTAATGGAGGAGAGAGAGAGGATGGGACTTAGAAGGGAAGAGACCAAACCGGAGCGAGAGCTATAAACCAGAGAGAGAGTGAGCTGTACCGAGTGAACGTGCTGAGTTTATTTGCTCACACGCACACCGCTGATAACACAAGCTTATCATTAAACAGTTGCCACCAATTGAAAGGCAGAATGTTTCTTTCCTCTGTTTATTTTGTTACAAGGATCAAGTTCTTGAGGCAGCAAAAAAAACATTTCCTGACACAGCTATGCCTGTCAGAGGATGTAAACAGGCAGCACATAACTCAGGAACAATGAGGTGCCTGACTGTCTCACTCCTGTGGAGAGATTGTCTAGCTACAGATCTGGCACATGAAGTAATGGTCCCAATTTGGCTGTTTTAATGCCGCAACTGTGTTCATTAGATTAGGGATGCATTAGGTCAGGTTGATCTGTGTGTGTCATTGACACATTAAGCAGGAAAATATGCCGAACAAGAATCGAAAGCTATGGTTCACTGTATTGGAGACATTTTAGTCTCCGAACATGCCCATTTGTCTTACAAAGAAATAGCTCGAAAATAATATTAACAAAGGATCTGGTGGCAATTGATTTGAGGAGATGGTGGCGCAGTGGCCTGGAAAAACCAGGAAACATGGATTCAAAGATCATAGGAACTGCAGATGCTGGAGAATCCGAGACAAGGTGTAGAGCTGGATGAACACAGCCAAGCAGCATCAGAGGAGCAGGAAGGCTGATGTTTCAGGCCTAGACCTTTCTTCAGAAATGGGGGAGGGGAAGGGGGTTCTGAAATAAATAGGGAGAGAGGGGGAGGCGGATAGAGGAGAGGAGACAGACAAGTCAAAGAGGCGGGGAAGGAGCCAGTAAAGGTGAGTGTAGGTGGGGGGGGGGGAAGGGAGGAGATAGGTCAGTCCAGGGAGGACGGACAGGTCAAGGGGGCGGGATGAGGTTAGTAGGTAGGAAATGGAGGTGCCGCTTGAGGTGGGAGGAGGGGATAGGAGAGAGAAAGAACTGGTTAGGGAGGCGGGGATGAGCTGGGCTGGTTTTTGGATGCGGTAGGGGGAGGGGAGATTTTGAAGCTTGTGGCATCCACATTGATACCATTGGGCTGCAGGGTTCCCAGGCTGAATATGATTTGCTGTTCCTGCAGCCTTCGGGTGGCATCACTGTGGCATTGCAGGAGGCCCAGGACGGACATGTCGTCTGAGGATTGGGAGGGGGAGTTGAAATGGTTCGCGACTGGGAGGTGCAGTTGCCGCACCATCTCCTATTCCCAATTCCTTCGCCTCCGCCGCATCTGCTCCCAGGATGAGGCATTCCACTCCCATACATCTCAGATGGCCTTGAAAAACATCCACCCTCCCCCCCCCACCCCACAGTGGTCGAGAACGCCCTCAACTGTGTCTCCCGCAACTCATCCCTCACACCCCATCTCCACAATAACCAAAAAAATACCCCTCGTCCTCACATACCACCTCACCAACCTCCGGATCCAATGCATCAGCCTCCGACAATTCCACCATCTGCAATCCAACCCCACCAAAGACATTTTTCCCTCCCCACCCTTATCTGCCTTCCGGAGGGACCACTCCCTCCGCGACTCCCTTGTCCGCTCCACAATCCCCTCCAGCCCCACCACACCCAGCACTTTTCCCTGCAACCGCAGGAAGTGCTACACCTGCCCCACACCACCTCCCTCACCCCAATCCCAGGCCCCAAGAAGACTTCCACATCAAACAGATGTTCACCTGCACATCCGCCAATGTGGTATACTGCATCCGCTGTTCCGGTTGTGGCCTCCTCTTCATCGGGGAAACCAAGCGGAGGCTTGGGGACCGCTTTGCTGAACACCTACACTCGGTTCGCAATAAACAAGTGCACATCCCAGTCGCTAACCATTTCAACTCCCCCTCCCATTCCTCAGACGACATGCCCATCCTGGGCCTCCTGCAGTGCCACAACGATGCCACCCGAAGGTTGCAGGAACAGCAACTCATTCTGCAGCCCAATGGTATCAATGTGGATTTCACAAGCTTCAAAATCTCCCCTCCCAAAACCATCCGCATCCCAAAACCAGCCCAGCTCGTCCCCGCCTCCCTAACCTGTCCTTCCTCTCACCTATCCCCTCCTCCCACCTCAAGCCGCACCCCCATTTCCTACCTACTAACCTCATCCCACCCCCTTGACTATCTCCTCCCTACCTCCCCACCTACACTCACCTTTACTGGCTCCATCCCCGCCTCTTCGACTTGTCTGCCTCCTCTCCACCTATCCTCTCCTCTATCCATCTTCTATCCGCCTCCCCCTCTCTCCCTATTTATTTCAGAACCCTCTTCCCCTCCCCCATTTCTGATGAAGAGTCCAGGCCCAAAACGTCAAGTTTTCCTGCTCCTATGATGCTGCTTGGCCTGCTGTGTTCATCCAGCTCCACACCTTGTTGTCTCGAACATGGGTTCAAACCACAGTCACTGGTGAAGGTTAAATTCAAATAATCAGTCTGAAATAGAAGAGGTAATCTGCCAAATGGTGACCATTAAACCATCATTGATTACCATTAAAAACCCACCTTGTTCACTAATGTCATAGAATCATTGAACCCCTACAGTGCGGAAAGAGACCATTAGGCCCATCGAGTCCTCACTGACCCACTGAAGAGCATCGCATCCAGACGTGACCCCAAACCTTATCTCTGTAACCCCACAATTCCCATTGCTAACCCACCTAGCTTGCTTAGCCCTGGACATTATGGACAATTTACCATGGCCAATCTACCCTAACCTGCACATCTTTGCCCCTCAGAGAGGGGAAACCTGCTGTCCTTATACAATCTGGCCTGTGTCTGTCAAAATAAGACACTTCTCTGGTCATGCAGTTGACGTACAGCTGCTCCCTGAAAAGGCCTAGTGAGCGACTCAGTTCCAGGGCAATAAAGGGGATGGGCAACAAATTCCAGCCTTGCTGCACACCACATGGAAAAGTTTAAAAATCCTAGGGTTTTCTTCACTTTGGAGAAAGATTTTAATCTAGGTGCCAGGTTCACATAACGTGAGCAAAGAGAAGCTGTTTCAGCTTCAAAGAGAAGCCAGGTGACTCGGACTAAGGGACATGGGTGAAAGTTTTGCTCAAGAACTTTTGGGGGGTGGGGTGCGGGACGGTTGGGTGGAGGGGAATAATTAATTTAAAACAGTGAGCTGTAATGACTTGGGAGTTCCTGCCCCTGAGGGGACAGCAGGAGATGTTTCACAATTTCCAAAATAAAGTGAAAGGGATACTGGAGACAATAAATTTATTGGCCTAAGTGGATAGAACAGGGTGGGTGGGACTGATGGACAGCTCTACAGACATGGACTTGATGGGCTGAGTGTCCTCTTCCTGTACGTTTAATGACACTATGATAATTGCTGTAACATTTTACATTGCCTGAATCTCTCCCTATGTGCCTCAATGATCAAAAACTCGGCCAAAGAGGGAGATTTTAAGGCAGCTTCTGAGCGAGAGAATTTAGGGAGGGTTTGACATCTGGTGATGGTAGAACCATCAAAATGATCACAGAGATACAAAGGCATAGCAGCTATCTCAGATTTCTAATGCTGGAAGAGAATACAGGGGTGTAATCTCCTTCAGGGGATTTGAAAACAAGGATAAAAAAGAAGTTTAAATTTGAGCTATTGACAGGCCAGGAAGCTGATGTAGGTCAGTAAGCACAGGGCTGATCGGTGCCCAGAATCTGGCATGAGACAGCAGATGGACTGCTGAGTTTTAGATCACTTTAAAGTAGATTTAGAATTAGCCTTGTCTCGCGCACGCAAGTTTCAAAAGAACAGGAGTGCAGTGAGAAGTGTACAAGTGTTGCCAACACAAGAAGCCATCTTCGGTACAAAGTACCTCGGAACAAAAATACAGAAAATAAAGAAAAACGTCACACTACATTACAGGTATAAAGTGTAAGTAGACGTTAGGAAGATAAGAAATAGAGCTAAAGAGGTAGATATTACAGTCTTTCTATGGAGGGTGTAAATCAGGTGTTGGTAAGGGAGCATTGAATAGTTAAACCTGGGGTCAGTAAAAATATGGCTGAGGGGTTTAGCAATAGGGCAGCAATGTACCACATTGTGGAGGTAAACTTTTGCCACCTTGGCAATGGAGAGGATTTCTAATAATTAATACCGCATTTGTCTGGCATCCGACCAAAACACCTCCTTTTTGTTGATAATAGGTCATTCATTCATGGAACGTGGGTGTCACTGGATTGTATCCCTAATTGCCCTGAGGGCAGATAGGTTAACTACATTGCTGTGAGTTTGTAGTCACAGGCCGGGTAAAGGCGAGAGTTTCCCCCATGAAAGGACAGTGAATCAGATTTTCTGGATAATTAACAATTAAATCCAATTTTTTTTGTTGAACTCAAATTTCACCATCTGCTGTGGCAGGATTTGAACCCAGGACATTACCAGGGTCTTGGGGATTAATAGTTGAGTAATAATACCACTGGCCCATCCCCCTCCCGTAAATACTCATGGACCTCTGATGGTGTGTTAAAGAGTAACAGATAAGGTGAATTGGAGATAATAAGGACCACGACATTCCCATTTCATACAAATACTGAGTATATCAATGTGACAGAAGTTATTGGAGGAAAGGATAGGGAGGCTCTGGGGGAAAAGGACAAAAATTATACACAAGGATGGACCAGAACTGAAACGTCAGCTTCCAGAAAAGACAACAAACTGAGGTTTTATTTTGCCAAAAGGAAGGGGCTAAAGTCTTTTTTTTATATATAAAATTATGAAGAGGCAGACATGGAAATAAGAATGTTTCCATTGACAGGCAAGGAGCCACAAAGAGAAGATAGTTTTCAAATGTATCCAGTCAGGAATTCATAAACAAGGTTTTAATATAACCTGTTTAGAATGTGGAACTTGATATCACAGGGAGTGGTTGGGGTGCACAGTATAGCTCTAATTAAGGAAATATTACACATACCTTTGAGTGAGAAAGGAATAAGAGACTGCTGATAGGATAGGATGAAGCAAGCAGCATGGGAGGAAGGACCTGAGAGAACAAGCCCCAGCATTGACCGGCTGTGTCCTCTGAGAGCACTAGCCAAGCCAGAAAAAGGCTTCTGTGGACATTCTGTTCCCATGTAAATAATGTTGTCGGCGTGAAAGTAACTGTAAACAGGGAATGAGAAATCAGGTGGATTGTAACAACCATTGGTCTGGCAGGGGTGGTGGGAGCGCGCTGTGGGTGGGGGGGGGGGATGGGAAATTGGAGGCAAGAAGTCATACAGCACGGAAACAGACTCTTCAGTACAACTTGTCCATGCTGACCAAGTTACCCAAACTAACCTAGTCCTATTTGCCTGCGTTTGGCCCATATCCATCTAAACTTTTCCCATTCACGTATGATCCAAATGTCTTTTAAACGTTCTAACTATACCTGTATTCACCACTTACTCTGGCAGCTCATTTCACATGCTAATCACCCTCTGTGAAAAAAGGCTGTCCCTCATGTCCATTTTAAATCTTTCTCCTCTCACCTTAAAAATATGGCCCCTGGTTTTGAACTCCCGTATCCTAGGGGAAAGGCCTTTGTTATTCAGCTCAGCTATGCCTATCATGATTTTATTAACTTCTACAAGGTCACCCCTCAACCTCCTACACTAGTGAAAACAGTTCCAGCCTATCTAACCTCGCTTGATAACTTTAACACCCCAGTCCCAATAACATCCTGGTACATCTTTTCTGAACCCTCTCCGACTTAATTGTATCCTTCCAATAGCAGGGCAACTAGAAATATAAACAGTATTCCAAAAGGAGGGAAAGGGTATTCTGCACCAGAACTCTGACAGATCAACACCAGTTAGTCCCACAGAGCGATAGATTGCAGCTGGTATTCACCAACTCACTATCTGGCACCTGTTGGTAAGGGTTTCATACACCATGGAGTCTATACTGTTAGCTCAGCACTTCTTAAGGGTTACAGAGGGGGAAGGGGGAAGGGGGAAACCAAACAACTCAACCTCACATCCAATCCTCCTCTGGTATCTCAGCTGGCCCAGACACAATGGGCAGAGTGTCCTCCTTCTGTGCCCCAAGCTTTCTCCAAATATCTGAAAGGGGGGAGGGGCAGTACGTGGATAGTTCTTCAGGAGGGTCACCACAGGTCAAATGGCATTCTCCTGTACCACAGTGATTCCATGGCACAATAGAAGACCATTCAGACTGGGAGCTGGGAAGGGGATGGGGTTTTGAGATGCATTTTGAGCCAGTCATGAGATTGGGGGAATGACATGGGGGCGACCCAGGCTGGATCAGGAAGAATGAGGCTGAAAAATAAAACACGGGAAACAATTTGCATTTCCTGTCAATATTAAGTCACAATTCAAAGCATAGACAGACATTCCTCAGGAAGCCAAAGCATAACATTAATTCCCTTAGGGTCTAGCTTGACAAAAAAAAAATCAATAAGCCATAAAGAAATTTAAGACAGAAACAAGGATATAATTGAAATGACAGATGAGGCAAGTTTAATCAATTAAAACTATTGCTTTCAGTTGCTGGGAAGGTAAATAAAATTCTCCATTCAGTGCTTGCTTGAAACCACCTTTACCTGGCCAGCTCCTGCCCGTACCCATGCTAGCAGGAGCGACAGCAGGAGCCCACGCTTGTACAAAGTGGCCATCACGGATGCAGGACAGTCATTTCCCAGTCACTGGCTCGGATTCAGTCACTCAGGACTTGGGCTCGCTGGAACAAACATTGTCCTATTTAAACACAGAGCAAAGTCAGTCAGAGCTGGAGCCAGCCAATCAGACACACACGGGTATGTGTTTGCCTTTGTGCTGGGTGTAACCCTTTCAATGCAGAATTACCGAGCCCGCTCGGCAGTGTCTTCAAATGAAATGTGTCAAACCTCACCATAAAATTCACCCCCAGGGCACCCCCTGTAAATACTGACACACTCACCCCGGGGACCTCCCCTGTAAATACTGACACACTCCCCCCAGGGACCCCCCTGTAAATACTGACACACTCACCCCAGGGACCCCCCCTGTAAATACTGACACACTCACCCCGGGGACCCCCCCTGTAAATACTGACACACTCACCCCGGGGACCCCCCC
>JAHRHZ010000289.1:43019933-43040496 GCA_024137785.1 Ginglymostoma cirratum | reverse complement strand
TGTAGGTGAGGGTTGGGATTATATGTAGCTGGGGGTGGGGATTATATATTTCTGGACGTGGGGATTTTATGTGTCTGATGGTGGGGTTTATACACCACTGGATCAGTTGTTTGATTCTTCACTTTCTACTTGCTTGCCGCCCTCACTGTTGGGATATTTCTCTGTTTGTGTTTGTCCTCCATATTTACACAGCGAGGTCTGTGATCAGCTGCAGTTTATTTAGTTTTGCAGTTTCCTGGAAGCTGCGGGTTCCTGGCCAATGGTCCAAGGGGCTGTGTAATCTCAAACAGAGAGAGCTGGAAGAGTTTTAATGCAGGAGGAGCCATCAGCCCTACAGTACTATGTATTAAATTGGCATTGTTCACATTAAACCCGTCAGGTTGATGGGCATGGGGTTGGAAATGGATTGGGACAGAGAGACTATGAGGTATGGGGAAAGAGTGATACATTGATCCATGGGAGCTGGGGTGACCAGCATTTTGCCCATTGGCCAGTCTACCCACACCCAGTAGCACCTTTCAGTACTGTGCACTCTGACCCAGGAGTGAAAGTCCAGGTCTCTGTCTGTTATGTGGGTCATGAACCAAACAATTAACTAGTAACTCTGTTTCTCCGTTGGCTGGTAAATGACTGACGTTTATCCTGTCATCAAATTTGACATGTTTTGAGACTAATGGTGCCAATCCCTTCACTTCACCTTGTTCCAACAACATTCAGACCATAACCTCAATATTTGTGTTTAATTTTAAAGCAGTCTTACACTTGCTTTGCCAGCAATACGTTGGGAGAGAAAAGCATAGACTTGGCTTGTATTGCCCTGAGTGCTGAAGATTAAGGGGAGGGTTCTTGTCGGGCAGCAATAGTGCTCCTGCCTCTGGGTTAGGACTTTCTCTTCTCTCTCTCTCTCCCTTTCTGTCTCACTCTCTGTCACCAGACTATGATGTGGAGGAGCCGGTGTTGGACTGGGGTGGACAAAGTCAGAAGTCACACGACACCAGGTTATAGTCCAACAGGTTTATATGAAATCATACGCTTTTGGAGCACTGATCCTTCACCCGACTATCTCTTTCTCTCTCTCTCTCTCTATGTCCCTCAACCTCTCTGTCCCCAGTCTCTCTTTCTCTATTCCCAGACTATCTCTCTTTTGCCAGGGTTATCCCTAATTCTCTCTCTCTGTCCCCAGAATATCTCTTTGTCTCTCTGTCCCCAGATAATTCCTTACTCTCTCCTTCTCCTTCTCTCTCTGTCCCTGGTCTCTGTCTCTCTCTCTCTATGCCAGACGATCTTACTCACTCTCGCTTTTTGTCCCCACACTATCTCTCACTCTCTAACTCTCTCTCTGGCCCTCAACTACTCTGTCCCCCAATCTTGCTCCCTCTGTCCGTTTGTCTGTCCTCAGTCTGTCTCTCTGTGCCTCACATTTCTCTCTTACATGCCCCCACCATGTCTCTCCCTGCCTCTCTCTCTCTGCACCCAGACTCTTTCTCTCACGCTGTCCCCCAATGTCTCCCTCTCTTTCTCTCTCAGCCCTCAGTCTGTTCTCTGTGACCCAGAGTCCCTCTCTCTATCTCTCTCTCTGATCCCAGTCTCTAGCTCTCTCTGTTCTCCCCTCTCTTTCTCTCAGTTCCCATTCTCTCTCTGTCACTGGGCAGTGGCTCCTTGGCGGTGCACATGTTGGTAGTTCACAGACAGTAGTAGACTGTAGAACGACGGTTTCGTGAGCAGGGAACCCAATGGAGTAAGAAAGAACTGGCATTTCTATGGCACCATTCACAATGTCAAGAACACCCAAAGATAGCAAGAACTGCCGATGCTGGAGTCTAAGATAACAAGGTGTGGAGCTGGAGGAACACAACAGGCCAAGCAGCATCAGAGGAGCAGGAAAGCTGACGTTTCGGGTCAGGACCCTTCTCTCTGATGGTTGATGCTCCCTCGCCTGCTGTGCTCCTCCAGCTCCCCTCTGTGTTGTATCAAGAACACCCAAAGCACTTTGCAGCTACGCAGAACTGAGCAATGTGAGGAAACTCAGCAAGCAATGTAAGCACAGCAAGATCCCACAAACAACCTGACAATCTGCTTCACTGATATCACTGGAGGAATTGGAATGTAGGAGGGAGTTTGTCTGGATTTCTTTAACAAAAGACCATAAGACCTTGGAGCAAATAGTTTCTTGAAAGTGGAGTCACAGGTAGACAGGGAGGTGAAGAAGGTATTGGTACGCTCGCCTTTATTGGTCAGTGCATTGAGTATAGGAGTTGGGAAGTCATGTTGTCGCTGTACAGGTCATTGATTAGGCCACTACTGGATACTACACGCAATTCCAGTCTCTCTGCAATAGAAAGGATGTTGTTAGACTTGAAAGGTTTCAGAAAAGATTTACAAAGGATGTTGCCAGGGTTGAAGGGTGTTAGCTACAGGGAGAGGCAGAATAGGATGGGGTTATTTTCTCTGGATCATTGGAGGCTGAGGGGGCGACCTTCCAGAGATTTATAAAGTCATGAGGGGAAAGGATAGGGTCTTTTCCCCAGGGTAGGAGACTAAAAAGCTAGACGACATAGATTTAAGGTGAGAGGGGTAAGATTTAAAAGGGACCTAAGGGGCAACTTTTTCTCACAGAGGGTGGTGTGTGTATGGAATGAGCTGCCAAAAGAAGTGGTGGAGGCTGGTACAATTACAACATTTAAAAGGCATCTGGATGGGTGTATGAATAAGAAGGGTTTAGAAGGATATGGGCCAAATTCCGGCAAATGGGACTAGATTAATTTAAGATATCTGGTTGGCGTGGACAAGTTGGACCAAAGGGTCTGTTTCTGTGCTGCACATCTCCATGACTCAAAGTAGGCCATTCAGCCCATCAAGTCTGCTTCAATGAGATCATGGCTAATCTTTTTTAATCCTAAAAACACTGCTTTTTCGCTGTACCCCATAATCTTCGATTCCCTTCCTGATTAAAAATGTCTCTCTCAGCCTTGAAGCCATTGGGTCTTTGATGGCCTTTTGAGAAGGAAGCTGGGGCTTTGGTTTAACATCTCGGTTGTAAAACAGCTCACCTGTCAGTGTGGCACTTTCCAAACCCTTTGATAAAACTCCTGGGGTCATGTGTGCAGATCACTCAGATACGAGCCAGAAAGCCTGTGGACTAATGTTTACTGATATTCTTTCCTAGAACTTTGTGCCCTAGTTGCAATAGGTCACTCTACTCACCAAAACAGGGGACAATTTATCTCATTGGGATTTGAAATCTGCATACAAACTTGCAGCGTCATATCTGCCCCACAAACTGCTCGAGTGTCAATAGCCACCCGCAATTCCCCTGAACATTTTGCGACAAGGGCCACTGATTTACTGAATGATATAATAACAACTGAGGCTTGGAAGTGAAGGGCAGAATTTCCAAACTGTGGATGACGGGAATTGCTAACACTGTAGGAACAATTAGATTAAACTTTAGTGGGTACAGCAGATGGCACGGTTAGAGACATTTTAAGGCACACAAATGGGAAATCATGTCTTTTAGAACAAGAAAGACAGGCATTCAAAATCATTTAAACATAATAAGGGGAGACAATTGCCTAGTGATATCATCAATGGACTATTAATCCAGAGATCCAGGTAATGTTCCAGTGACCCGGTTTCAAATTGGCAGATGGTGGAATTTGATGTCAGTTGAAACAAAAATTTGGAATTAAAAGTCGAATATTGACCGCTCTCGATTGCTATAAAAATCCATCATAAAGGTCATTCAGGGATGGAAACCTGTCATCCTTACTCAGGAAAAAAACCCAGGAATTGCTGGGAAAACTCAGAAGGTCTGGCAGCATCTGTGGAGAGAAATCAGAGTTAACATTTCGGATTTGATGATGCTTCTTCAGAACACCTTACCCCCACTGTTAGGGGGCTACATGTGACTCCTGTCTCACAGCAATGTGATGGACTCTGAACTGCCATCGATTGCAACTAGGGACTGGCAATAAACTCTGGCTTATCCGGCAATGGCCAATTCTGTGAATGGCTTAAAAAAATACTCATTCTAAAGGGGTGGAAGCAAAAGGACTGCGGGGAGGTGGGCACAAACCATTCAAGGTGGCAGGAATGGTTGGGAAAGCAGGTAACATGCAGGATTCAGAAATTTCTGAAGGAAAAGGCAAGGATCTTACAATAAACTTGTCTGGCCTCATTTTTCTGGTTCTTCACACTTTAGGTATGTGAAGATATTGGAGAAAATGCAAACTATATTTCTGAGAGAGCTTTCTGAATAACGGACTTCAATGATGAACGTAAACTTGGAGAAGGCTGACAAGACATCTGAAAGATATGTTCAGCACCAGAGAAATTCCCCATTGGAGAAGGATCAAAACCAGGCAACATCAATTCGAAGTGAACGGCAAAGGAAGTAAAGATGACATGAGGGAAATCTATTTTACATAGCTAAGACTCCTTCAGTGCTCGTGCTCCAACAGTGCAGCACTCCCTCTGTACTGACCCTCTGACAGTGCGGCGCTCCCTCAGTACTGACCCTCTGACAGTGCGGCACTCCCTCGGTACTGACCCTCTGACAGTGCGGCGCTCCCTCAGTACTGACCCTCTGACAGTGCGGCGCTCCCTCAGTACTGACCCTCTGACAGTGCAGCTCTCCCTCGGTACTGACCCTCTGACAGTGCGGCACTCCCTCAGTACTGACCCTCTGACAGTGCAGCGCTCCCTCAGTACTGACCCTCTGACAGTGCGGCACTCCCTCAGTACTGACCCCCTGACAGTGCGGCGCTCCCTCAGTACTGACCGTCTGACAGTGCAGCACTCCCTCAGTACTGACCCTCTGACAGTGTGGTGCTCCCTCAGTACTGACCCTCTGACAGTGCAGCACTCCCTCAGTACTGACCCTCTGACAGTGCGGCACTCCCTCAGTACTGACCCTCTGACAGTGCGGCACTCCCTCAGTACTGACCCTCTGACAGTGCGGCGCTCCCTCAACAATGACCCTCTGACAGTGCTGTACTTCCTCAATCTTACCCTCGGGTTTTTTTTCGGTGGATTTTGTCGGTTCAGGCCTCTGGAGTGAACCCACACATTCTGATGCCAATGCTGGCATGATCCTCACTGACCAATGGCAGTGAGGGCTGAATCAAGCTGGTTACATTTCTGTGACGTGGAGAGGCTTGATCTCCTTGTGGCTGCAGTGAGAATGCTGTCTGCTGGAGATTTTACCCAGTGCAGTATGTACCACACTCTCCTGTTTGAACACGAGATGGCGCCATCAACCAACATATCCTTTCCGCATTCCCAGGATCGCAATGTGATATTCCAATGTTCATAAATCCTGAATCCAGAATCTCCAGCCCTGTACCACCCACACATCCCTTTTCTTGTTTCTCGGGTTCGCCTAATTTTCTTGGTCCATTTCCACATTTCCGCAACTTTCACCTTTTTTCATCCAGTTGTTGCTTACATCCCCTTTTCTCTTTATCATTCTCTTAAATCTTTTAATTGCAGTCCCTCTTCTTTCATTGCATTTATATTTATTGCTGTTTTTCTTCTCCACCTTTCTTGTTCCTCTCTTCTCTCTTTCTTCTCTTCTCCTTTGCTCTTTCTCACTCTCATTCTTCTCCTCCGTTTGTGTTTGCTCTCTCTGTCTTTCCCCTCCCTCACATTGTCTCTTTCCCCTATCTCTACCCAAATATTTTCATCTCTCTTTTCTTTCTCTTTCACACTTCCCTCACTCTTTCCTTCTTTCTTCCCTCTGGCTGCCTCTTCCATGTAGAAATTTATAAAACCATGAGGGGCATGAATAGGATGAATAGCCAAGGTCTTTTCCCCAGGGTGGGGAAGTCCAAAACTAGAGGGGAATAGGTTTAAGGTGAGAGGGCAAAGATTTAAAAGGACCTTAGGGGCAACTTTTTCACACAGAGGGTGGTGCGTGTATGGAATGAGCTGCCAGAGGAAGTGGCAGAGGCTGGTACGGTTAAAAGGCATCTGGATGGGTACGTGAGTAGGAAGGGGTTAGAAGGATATGGGAAGAGTGCTGGCAAATGGGACAGGATTAATTTAGGATATCTGGTTGGGATGGATGAGTTAGATAGCAGGGTCTGTTTCTGTGCCGTATTGTGACTCTATGACACATTTTTAAGATATGAATCCAGACAATTCCATTACTGATATACACATTGTGTTTTATCTGATGAAATAATACATAAATTGGGAACCCCTTTGGTCCATGAATAAAAGTAATTGAAGGGGAACACAGGGTGTGTGGTATTGTTAAAACATTTTTAAAAATTTTTACATTTTGAATTTTTAAAAATTTAATCTATTTTTCTAATTGTTTTCTAATAACCAGCATTTATTACCGTGTCCCTAGTTGCCCCTTGAGAAGGTGATGGGGACCTGCCTTCTTGAACTGCTGCAGTCCACCTGCGATAACAAGGTGTGGGGCTGGATGAACACAGCAGGCCAAGCAGCATCATAGGAGCAGGAAAGCTTGACGTTTCGGGCCTAGACCCTTCATCAGAACTGGGGGAGGGGAAGAGGGTTCTGAAATAAATAGGGAGAGAGGGGGAGGTGGATAGAGGATGGATAGAGGAGAGGATAGGTGGAGAGGAGGCAGACAAGTCGAAGAGGTGGGGATGGAGCCAGTAAGAGATTATGAGAGAGTTGCAGTGGGAAAGAGATTCCCTGAGGCTTGTCCGGAGGGAGGAGGGTAACTTCTTCAGGGTAGGCATCCTTAGAAGAGGCTTCACAGTGGGGTTAAAATTGTATCAGAGATAAAAGGTACTGCAGATGCTGGAGAATCCGAGATAACAAGGCGTGGGGCTGGATGAACACAGCAGGCCAAGCAGCATCATAGGAGCAGGAAAACTTGACGTTTTGGGCCTAGACCCTACATCAGAAATGGGGGAGGGGAAGAGGGTTCTGAAATAAATAGGGAGAGAGGGGGAGGCGGATAGAAGATGGATAGAGGAGAGGATAGGTGGAGCCAGCATCTGCAGTACCTTTCATCTCTGATACAATTTTAACCCCACTGCGAAGCCTCTTCTAAGGATGCCTACCCTGAAGAAGTTACCCTCCTCCCTCCGGACAAGCCTCAGGGAATCTCTCTCCCACTGCAATTCTCTCATAATCTCTTATTGGCTCCATCCCTGCCTATTCGACATGTCTGCCTCCTCTCCACCTATCCTCTCCTCTATCCATCCTCTATCCGCCTCCACCTCTCTCCCTATTTATTTCAGAACCCTCTTCCCCTCCCCCAGTTCTGATGAAGGGTCTAGGCCCGAAACGTCAAGCTTTCCTGCTCCGAAGATGCTGCTTGACCTGCTGTGGTCAACCAGCCCCACGCCTTGTTATCTCGGATTCTCCAGCATCTGCAGTACCTATTATCTCTGATGCAGTCCACCTGCTATGGGTTGACCCACAATGCCCTTAGGGAGGGAATTCCAGGATTTTGACCCAGCGACAGTGAATGAATGGCGATATATTTCCAAGTCAGGATGGTGAGTCACTTGGAGGGGAACTAGCAGGAGGTGTTCCCAGGTATCTGCTGCCCTTGTCCTTCTAGATGGAAGTGGTCATGGGTTTGGAAAGTACTGTCTGAGGATCATTGATGAATTTCTGCAGTGCATCTTGTAGATAGTACACACTGCTGTTACTGAGCGTCGGTGGTGGAGGGAGTGAATGCTTGTGGATGTGGTGCCAATCAAACGAGATGCATTGTCCTGGATGGTGTCAAGTGTCTCGAGTGTTGCTGGAGCTGCACCCATCCAGGCAAGTGGGGAGTTTTCCATCACACTCCTGACTTGTGCCTAGTAGATTTACTGTATCCTGACATTCACTCACTGTGAGGGGTGTCCTGAGGTTGTTGATCTCACTGAGCTGGTGACTGTGGTTCTCTGAATGGAGCCGTTTTCTGTGAGCAATGGGACTGTGTTGGGTTGCCATGCCTCAATCACCACCTGCACTGACCTCTAATGGCCCTGAGTGTTCCAGCAGCTCCAATCGCAAATTCTCACCCTCGCGTTGCATAATGCAGGTGACCATCCAATAGTATTATTGCCAGACTATCATTCCAGAGATCCCTGAGGAGTCAGGTTCGTAATCCCACTCTTGGCAGATGGTGGAATTTGAATTCTATAAAAATCTGGAATTGAGGTGCTAAGAATGACCGCATGAAATCCTCTTTGATTCCCTAATGTCCTGCCATCCTTACCTGGTCTGGCCTACATGTGACTCCAGACCCACAACAATGTGATTGACTCTTAACTGCCCTCTGGGCAATTAGGGATGGGCAATAAATGCTGACCTGTGGATGAATAAATAAAAATCCTTCCATATAATCTCCTTATGGCCTTCAATCTTTGAAGAAACTTCACTCATTTGATTCCTGAAATAAAGGGGTTGTGTTATGAGCAAATGCTGGGCCTGTCCTTGACAGAGTTGATGCTGAGAGGATGTTTCCCCACTGCGGGGGAGGGTCTAAAACTCAGGAGCATAGATTAAAAATAAGCAATCTTCCATTTCCGATTGAGAGGAGAAGGAACTTCTTCTCAACCTGGTCATTAATCCCACTATGATGAGTGGGGGCCTGGGTCAGTAAGTATCTGAGGTGGGCAGACTACTGATTGACAAAGGTGTGAAGGTTTCTGGGAGATAGACAACATGAAGAAAAGACTCAAGCTCCTATGATGCTGCTTGGCCTGCTGTGTTCGTCCAGCCCCACACCTTGTTATCTCAAGCTCTCACCAGATCAGTCATAATCTGACTGAAAGCAGAGTAGGCTTGATTGGCTGAATGGCCTTCCCCCGTTACTATTTCATAAGGTATTATATCTATTTTCTTAAACTCTGGACTTTCAGGCATCCTGATTTCCACATCTCAGCTGCCCGGCTCCCCCTCCCCTCTTTTCACGTGGCCCCTTAAAACCCACTCCTTTGACCAAACATTTGATCATTTTCCTGTGTAATTTGGTCTTAAACATCGCTTCACCTTCACACTGTAGAGTATGAAGGTGTTAATGGTGCTAGATAAAGACAAGTTGTTGTTGGTGAGGATTGTATGGGGTTCTGTTACAATGGGAGCAACATTATATCTCTCAGGAGATATGTGGCCCATTCATCATGGGATTGGATGACGGAGAGTATGGAGTCAGTGTCGCTGATTCAATGGGCATCAGAGCTGCCTGTGACATTCATTTCAATGCCCAGAAAATTTCTATCACGGCTTTCAGACCCTCTTGACCTCAGAGCAGACCTCATTCCTCATCTAGGATCACATTCACCGAAAAAAACAAATGCAGCTCATCATACAGGGCGGCACAGTGGCTCAGTCGTTAACACCACTGCCTCACGCAGCAGGGACTCGGGTTCAATTCCACCCTCGGGCGACTGTCTGTGTGGAGTTTGCACATTCTCCCCGTGTCTGCATGGGTTTCCTCCGGGTTCCTCCCACAGTCCAAAGATGGATTGGCCATAATGTGCAGGCTGGGTGGGTCAGCCATGGGAAATGCAAGGTTACAGGGATAGGGGGTGGGATGCCCTTTGGAATGTTGATGTTGACTTGATGGGCTGAATGGCCTGCTTCCACGCTGTAGGGATTCCATGCTTTGCAAATCCAGCTAAGAATGGAACAAATTAGTTAATGTGTTTATCGTGGTTTTGATTGAGGGGGCACAGCTTTGTCCAGAACACTTGGACAACTCTCCTACCTTTATTCAAATTGATTATAAGCAATTCACCCACAGAATGATAACCACTTTGCTGTGGCTCTGGGTCACATGCAGCCCAGAGTGGGTGAGGACAGCAAATTTCATTCTTATGAGGACATTATTAAGCCAGATGGGATATAATAAAACTACAATCTAGTTCCTTGTCCCAGTTACTGACAATAGTTTTATTCCAGGTTTAGGTAAAGAACAATATTTAAATTCCCCAACTACTGTCGTGGGATTTCAAGTAATGCCTCTGATTACTAGATCAACAACAAAGCAACATGCTCTCTAATACAGCTGTGGGATCTTAAAGGAGCTCAATTCAAAAACTGCACCTCTGACACTGCAGCACTCCCTGTGTCTCTCATCCTCTCGGTCAGCTTCATTTGGTCAGCCTGTACCTCTTTGTACTTCACACTTTTCTATGTACATCTGCACCCGCAATCTCAAAGACGTAGGTCCCTTTCCTAACACAAGAGGTGTGAAATCACTTCCTAAAGCTAGGAGCAGGGGTAGGCCATTCAGCCCCTCAGGCCTGTTCCACCTTTTAATATGATCATAGCTGATCTCATCTTGACCTCAACTCCACTTTCCTGTCCATAACCCTTCAACGTATTACTAATTAAAAGCCTGTCTATCTCGTCTTTTAATTTTATTCAGTTTCCTGTATCCACCATACTTTGGGATAGTGAATTCCACAGATTCATGACCCTTCGTGAAGTATTTTCTCCTCATCTCTATTTTAAATTTGTTACCCCTTATCCTAAAGCAATGATCTCCCGTTCCCCACAAGGGGAAACATCCCCTCTATGCCTACTTTGTCAATCCCTTTTAGCAATCCCCTTTATAGACCTCAATTAGATTTCCTCTCATTCCTCTAAACTCTAACATGATTAGACCTAACTGCTCAATCTTTCTTCATAAGAAAAGCCTTTCATCTCTGGAATTAATCTAATAAACCTCCTCTGAACTGCCTCCAAGGCAATTCATCATGTAAGGAGACTGAAATTGTACACGGCACACCAAGCACTGTTTCATTAATGCAATTACAGCAAGGCCTCTCTGCTTCCTTATTCCATTGCTTTTAAAAGTCCATTTGCCTGCATAAATGAGCCAACAACAGAAATCAGGCACAGAAACAGAAATTGCTGCAAAACCTCAGCTGGTCTGGCAGCATCTTGTGGAGAGAAATCAGAGTTAACGTTTTGGGTCTAGTGACCTTTACACAGAACTGGTGGTAGCTAGGAAAAAGTTGGTTTTTATGCGGAAGATAGGTGCAGATAGAGCCCAAAGAGAGGGAGAAGAACAGCTGGACAGACAACAGAGTGGATAAAAGTTGGCACTTTCTGTTTTTGTTTCTGACTTACAGCATCGGCAGTTCTTTCAGTTTTTAACAGAAATTGGGCAACTGCTGGACTATTGCCCAACCAGCATTGTTACCCCTCAGGAAGGAAACCTCGTTCTGTCTCCACCCAGTCTGGGTCCACATACAGTTTTGAGGAAGGGTCACCAGACCCGAAACGTTAACTCTGTTTTTTCCTTCACAGATGCTGCCAGACCTGCTGGGCTTTTCCAGTGACTTTGTTTTTGGGTCCACATACACCTCCAGTACTGCTCTGCAGTAACTGGGAGTGGACATTTAATACAGGATTGACAAAGTTATCCACGTCTTTAATATGACCTTAAGGAAAGCACAGATAAAATACTGCTGTTTGCAGCAAGATGAGATAAAATTCGAACTGATTGGAACTGTTCAGCAGGTCATGGAGCATCTATGGATAGATAGTCCTCTAGGTAGAAACATAAGCTGTAGAGCAAAAACCAGGTGACTGAGGAATAGAATACAGAAGAGGTTTTCTGCTTTTCTCCTCTCTCTCTCTCTTCCTCTCCTTTCTCTGCATCTCCTTCCCACTCTCTATCTCTGTATCTCATTTTCCTTCTCTGTCTCTTTCTCTGTCTCTCTTTCTTTTTCTCTTTCTCTGTCTCTGTCTCTGTCTTTCTCTTTCTTTCTCTGTCTTTGTCTCTGTCCCTTTCTCTGTCTCGGTTTCTCTATCTCTCCCTCTCTCTGTCTCTGTACCTCTTGTTAATAGTGTACCCATTATGTTATTGAGATACACAGTGAAGGGTATTTTATAGGGAGAGGGAGATTCTTCCATATCTGGGCACCACAGCAGCTGGAACACATTATCACTCCACAAGACCAAACTTTAATTTTAATTTACACATTTAATCTGTGGATTTGAATTCTGTTGCCTCCTTTGTACAAGACTTTGGTTCGGCCGCATTTAGAATACTGTGTACAGTTCTGGTCGTCACATTACCAAAAGGATGTGGAAGCTTTGGAGAGGGTACAGAGAAGGTTTACGAGGATGTTGCCTGGTATGGAAGGTGCTAGCTATGAAGAGAGGTTGAATAGGTTAGGATTGTTTTCATTAGAAAAAAGGAGATTGAGGGGGGACCTGATTGAGGTCTTCAAAATCATGAAGGGTATAGACAGGGTTGATAGAGATAAGCTTTTTCCCAGGGTGAGGGATTCAATAACGAGGGGTCACGCGTTCAAGGTGAGAGGAGAAAAGTTTAAGGGGGATACACGCGGAAAGTACTTTACACAGAGGGTGGTAGGTGCCTGGAACGCATTGCCAGCAGAGGTAGTAGAGGCAGGCACGGTAGATTCATTTAAGGTGCGTCTGGACAGATGCATGAGTAGGTGGGGAGCAGAGGGATACAGATCCTTAGGAATTGGGCGATAGGTTTAGACAGTGGATTTGGATCGGCACAGGCTTGGAGGGCCGAAGGGCCTGTTCCTGGGCTGTAAGTTTTCTTTGTTCTTTAAGGGATCACTAATTTGGTTGTACGTTGGTTTATTTGGTTTAATGTAGCTTCATTGACATTGATTTAGAAAGTGTAAAGTGAGTCTGTTCCATGGCTAGTTAGCTCTGTAGCGGCTGGAGGACATTGTCACCTCCAAAACCAGACTGTAATTTAAATTGGTAAGTTTTATTTAGGGTTTTGTGCTATGTCACGGTGCTCACACTAGTTTGGCAGTTAGGAAGCAATTAAACTGTAACAATGCATTCTGTAAATAAACAATCAAGAAAAGGATTTATGTCTGGTTTCATACTTCAGCAACTGACTTAGGATTTATTTATCATCTTTCAACCTCTGGTACAGCCTTTGTCCTTGAGCCTAATACCCCTGCCATCCATCTCCTTCTGTATCTCAATCCTTCACTATATTGGCCTCTCCCTACCCCTCCCACACAAAAAAATCCCCCGCAAGGTTCATAGAATTGAGTTATAGAATCCCCACAGTGTGGAAGCAGGCCATTCAGCCCACTGAAACCACACCAACCCTCCAAAGATCATTGCACCCAGACCCACCCTACCTCTGTAACCCTGCACTTCCCGTGGCTAATCCATGTAGCCTGTACATCCCTGGACACTACGAGCACCTTCCCTGTACATCTTTGGACTGTGGGAGGAAACCCACATAGACACAGGGAGAATGTGCAAACTCCACACAGACAGTCACCCAAGGGCAGAATCGAACGTGGGTCCCTGGTGCTGTGAGGCAGCAGTGCTAACTGCCGAGCCTCCAAGTCACCCCTGTTTTGGTTCCATTAACTCCCATAGCTGCTACATATCGACCAGAGACAATAATATGAAACAGAAACAGAAGTTGCTGGAAAAGTTCACCTGGTCTGGCAGCATCTGTGGAGAGAAATCAGAGATAACATTTCGGGTCCAGTGACTCTTCCTTGGATCCAGGTCACAGGACCCGAAATGTTAACTCTGATTTTTTACTTCACAGATGCTGCCAGACCTGCTGGGCTTTTCCAGCAACTTCTGTATCTGTTTCTGATTTACAGCATCCGCAGTTCTTTCAGTTTTTATTGAGAGACAATAATGTGCTGAGGGACGGGTTGAGGTTGGTGGGGGCTGGAATTTCACTGGATAATTTGCACCTGTCTCCTCCAACGCCAATGCAAACTTGAGGGTACTGAGTGCAAAAGATGAATGCCACCCCGGGCTTCGAATGTGGGTGTTCTTGATAGGCATGGGCCATTCCTGCGATGACCAGTCAGCAGAGAATCATTGTACTTTTTCTGCAATTTCCCAAACCTCCAACGGAAATCTCAGTTTCTTACTTCTCAAAAAGAACCCTTCCTCCTGGTTCTTTCGTGAACAGTTTTAGTCCCAATTCAGCAAAGTGCCTGCATAACGGCTGTTTTCAATCAGTTAGGGACTTCTTTTCCCTCTGTTTGCAATATATCAGGGTGAAGTGTAACAAAACATATACAGTATCAAACTCTTTATCAACAATGTGTGTCTTCGATTAGCGATGGAATTGATGCAAGTGCTTTCCATTATTACTCTGTCTGGCCACGTAATCTCCTGTTTATGCTTTCAGTGTCAGTTTTGAACTGTTAACTGGCCCTCTCTGACCCTGTGTTTGAATCACAAGCAAAAATAGGCCATTCAGCCCATTGAGTCTGCTCCACCATTGGCTGAGATCATGGCTGATCTGATAATCCTCAACTTCACTTTCCTGCTTTTTCCCATAATCCTTGATTTCCTTATTGATTAAAAATCTGTCTATCTCAGCCTTGAATATACTTAATGACCCAGCTTCAACAGCCCTCTGTGGTAAAGAATTCCATAAATTTGCAACCCTCTGAGAGAAGAAATTCCTCTTCATCTCTGTCTTAAATGTGCCACCCCTTATTCTGAGATCATACCCCCTGGTCCTAGACTCTCCCACAAGGGGAAACAATCTTTCAACATCTACCCTAAGCCCCCTAAGAATCTTGTATGTTTCAATAAGGTCGTCTCTCATTCTTCTAAATTCCAATAAGTACAGGCCCAACCTACTTAACCTCTCGTCATAAGACAGGCCCTCGATACCTTATATCCTCTTAGTGAGCCTTCTCGGGATTACCTCCAATTCCAATCTATCTTTCCTTAGATAAGAGCCTATTGGATTAAGCCTCTTGAACATTTCCCAATTCACATTATTCCACCATTGGCAGCCTGGCCCCAAGCTCTGTAATTCTCTCCCCAAAACTCTCTGCTTCTCTCCTCTTGCAAGACTCTCTACAATCTCACCTCTTTGTGAAAACCTCTGAGCACCCAAACTGGTATCTTTTTGCATGGGTCAGTGTCAAATGTCAACCAAATACTGGATGCTACAACAGAACACCTTGTGTCATTTGCACAAAATGAATGCAAGCTGTTACCCCAGAGTTAGAGCAAATAGCAGCAACAGAAGGCCATTCAGCCCCCTGAAGCCTGCTCCTCCTTTCCCAGAGACTAAGGCTGAACTTCTATCTCAATGCCATTTTCCTGTGTTATCAACGTCACAGTTACAGAATCACAGAATTGTTAAGGTGCAGAAGGAAGTCATTTGGTCCATTGCTCATGCACCTGTTCTATCCCCTAGTGCCAATCTCCTACTGTTACCCCACAGCCCTGCACACCATTTCCATCCAAATAACCAGCCAATTCTCCTCTTGAAAGCCTCCATTGAATCTGCCTCCATCACATTTCTAGCCAGTGCACTCCAGACTCCTGCCTGTGTGAACAAACTTTTTCCACCCTTGCTTCATTTGCAAACCATTGTTGTTTTTAATGTTGAAAGAAGGATGAGGATCTCGTTTGATGAATTATAATGACATGGGTTTTCGTAGTCGAGGTATAAATCCAAACTTTGCAGATAGGATGACACTCAGGATCATATGAAGTGGTGAGGCAGACTGAGACACTTTGGTGAATTAAGCAAACAAATGGAATTTACAACAGAGAAGTTAGATGGAAGTAAGAACAAGGGAAGCAAGAAATGTTACACCATTTTGAAGAGGCTGCAATCTTTTCAAGGGGAGGTGGGTGCAGCTGTGGTCCAGCCATATATACCCCTGAAATGAGTGGCTTGCTCATCTACTTCTGGGGACAGTTAAGAGGCAATCACATTGCTTTGGGTCTGGAGTCACATGTAGTCCAGACCAGGTAAGGATGGCAGGTTCCTTCCCACTGGGGAACCAGATGGATTTTAAACAACAATCAATGGTAGTTCCATCGTCCCCTATCACTGAGATGAGCAATCTCACAGAGACTGACTTTATATCCTGGACTTTATTCATGGGATTAATGTAATTGTTGGCTTTCTGAATGAAGACTCATGGACTGGTGTTTAATTGAAGCAGAGAGGGTCCTGGTCTCTGGCTGGAGAGCTGAGGAAACATCTATATCGCCTACAGTGGAAACGCCGAGTGCCAGTCAAGCACTGATGGGGTCAAGGGACCAGACCTCTATCCCAGAGTCAAGGACCATGGGGGTGGAAATCCCACACACCTCCACTTGAGAGCTGCTGCCCAATCAAAATTTGGCTGTTCCCCATTTGAAGGCAGCACCATCGAGAGGTGAGACCATCTCAATAATGGTAAATAATAATGTTATAATAATGGTAAATAATAATGGTCGTAGAGGGAAACAGTGAGGAGCCCCAGGCCATGGGGGAGTGAGTGAGGGATGGGTAATGGTCACCATGGAGCATAGTCGGCAGAGGGCGCACTGGGTGGTGGGGTTGGAGGGATCGGATGAAAGAAGCAGTGGCTCCTTACATAGCCCACCTTCCTGACGGTGGGGCCCCTCAACTGCGCACTAAGTGCCAGTCCATGGGAGAGAATGCCCCCCTCCCCAAATTTCTCACTCACCCAAAATAATGTCATCACTCTCACAGCTGCCACTGGGGTGAAGATGTTGAGGATATAGGTGATGTTGCCCTTCAGGGGGCAGTAATTGCCTCCTAGAGGGGCTCAGCTGATGTGGTGGTGGAAAGGTTGGCCACAAGACTTCTCATTTCAGATAACAGGGTCCCTTCTAACCCACTCTGCACACCCCATCACAGTTCCCAGCTCACCCCAGTAGAGGGTATTACATTTTGCCCATGCATGGTGAGAGATTTTAACTCAATCCAAACCACTCTACTTGGGCAGAGATCAATTTGGATTCACAGTGTAGTCAAACGTGGAAATAATGTTTGTTGAAGGGAGGATGTGGAGAATGATTTTTATACAGCACGCTCTTGTGATCTGGAATGCACTGCCTGAAAAGGTGATGGAACACATTCAGTCAAAACTTTTAACAGGGTATTAGTTAAGTAACTCAAGGGAGTAAATTTACAGTGTTATGGGGAGAGAGTAAGGGCAGTGGGATTCATTTAATAGCTCTTTCAAAGAGCCAACACAGGCACAATGGGCTGAATGGTCTCCTTTGACATATTTTATGAGTGAGACACAGATTGTGGTGGCATGGTGGTTCAGTGGGTAGCACTGCTGCCTCACATTGCCAGGGACCTGGGTTCAATTCCACCCTCAGGCGACTGTCTGTGTGGCGTTTGCACATTCTCCCTGAGTCTGCGTGGGTTTCCTTCGGGTGCTCTGGTTTCCTCCCACAGTCCAAAGATGTGCAGGTTAGGGAGGATTGGCCACGCTAAATTGCCTGCAGTGTTCAGGGATGTGTTGCTTAGGTGGATTATAAGGGGATGGGTCTGGGTGGAATGCTCCAAGGGCCAGTGTGGACTTGTTGGGCCGAAGGGCCCGTTTGGACACTGTAGGGATTCTATGTTCTGTGGCAGAGCATTAGGGTGGTCAGCAATCATTGATTCCTGGGATTGGCAGGACTGACATATGAAGAGAGGCTGGAATGGTTAGGATTGTATTCACTGCAATTTAGGAGAATGAGGTGGGGGGACCTCATAGAAACCAGGAAGAAAAATCCTAACAGGATTAGACAGAATGACCAGGGGTCACGGTCTAAGGGTAACAGTGTAGGTCATTAAGGACAGAGATGGCGAGACATTTCTTCACCCAGAGACTGGGTGAGCCTGTGGAATTCCCTGCCACAGAAAGTGGTTGAGGCCAAAATATTGGATGGTTCAAGGAGGAGTTGGATATAGATCTTAGGGCTAAAAGGATCAACAGGTGTGGGGGAGAAAGCAGGAACTGGAGACTGAGTTGGATGATCAGCCGTGATCCTGTTGAATAGTGGGCAGGCTGAAAGGGCCTATGGCCTACCCCTGCTCCTAGTTTCTATGCCCGTGCCAGGGAAATGTCTGTCAGTGCAGTGAATCAGCTTTCACAGCGGGAGGGTTGACAGGAGTATAGGGGTGGGGGAGAAGGGATAAATTTTACCAAGTCCTTTAATTTCAGCCAAATGGGTTTTTCTTAAATCAAACTGCAAGGTAATGTGATTTTATTAAAATAGGATATAGTGGAGACCGCATGTGGCTGTGAACATTTATCGTATCTCTCAGAACGAAATTGAATTCCGATGTTAAATTCGAAAAATGTCCCTCACCTCTTCCTTATCCCTGTGTAACCTCCTCCAGCCTCACTGCGTCCCTCTCCCTGTATAATCTCCTCCAGCCTCACTGTGTCCCTCTCCCTGTGTAACCTCCTCCAGCCCCACTGCTTCCCTATCCCTGTGTACCCTTCTCCAGCCTCACTGTGTCCCTCTCCGTGTGTAACCTCCTCCAACCTCACTGTGTCCCTCTCCCTGCATAACCTCCTCCCTGTGTAACTTCGTCCAGCCTCACCACCCTCTGAGATCCCTGTGTAACCTCCTCCACTTTCTGAGATTTCTGTGATTCTCTGTGGTCAGGCTTCCTCAGCATCTCCAGTTATCGTTGCTTGATCTTTACGCTCCATCTCTTCAGCTGCTATGGATATAGGATGATCTATAAACACCTCCAGCACTTTTCCATAAGAACGTCCGAATTCAGACTGGGAGGAGACCATTCAGCCCCTCAAAGCTGCTCTGCCATTCAATACAATGATGTTGTATGGAATTATAGCCTTCTGTTTCCCTACATTCCATAATTGATCAATAATGTGTCTGTCTCAGCCTGCAAAGGAAGGAAAGGCCTCTCCTTTGCTACTCTGTCAGGGAGACATTTTTAAACATGAACAGTCTTGAGAGGCTAAATTCCCCTTACCTGAAGGCCTTGCTCTGGCCTGTGATTTCCCTGTTGTCTGGATCTCACTGATGTACTTTGTATTCTAATGCAACTGCCCTGAATTAACTTCATCTGTAAGAAACTCCATCAAATCTTTAAGCATGTGGTTTGTTCCAGTATCTCCACTTGCGACTCAGCATCAGGTTATTAGTGATTTTTTTTTGTGAGGTGTTTTGGAATGTTTTAAAATGGTTAAAATTCCAACATAAATGCAAGTTGTTGGCATTGTTGCTGTCAAAGATTTATTTCCTGGATCCCACTCTGACTATTCAATCTCCCTTGCGTACCCTCCAACCAGACCTACACCCCCCCCCCCACCCCCCGGTTCAACTCTGACCCATTCTGTTTCCCTATCGCACTCTCCCTGCTTTTTCTCGGAGTCACTGGATTGTGGGTGGAATCCACATTTTGGGTAAAACTCAGGTCGGCATTTATCCTGCAGAACTGAAGGAGTGCGACTCTGCCATCTGCCTGAGGAGACACTAAATTGAAGCCTTGTCTGCCCGTTCAGCTAGATGTGGGGCAGCAATGGGCCAGTGGTATTATCATTAGACCTATTAACCCAGGCAAATGGGGGAGGGCTTTGAATCTCACCATGGCTGATGGTGGAATCTGAATTCAATCCAAAAAAAATCTGGAATTAAGAGTCTAGTGGTATCATGAAACTTTTGGAGGGAAAATCCCAACTGGTTCATTTCACAGCCATAAGGTATAGCAGCAAAATTAGGTCATTAGGTCTGATCTGCCATTTGATCATGGCTGATGTTTCTCAATCCCATTCTACTGCCTTCTCCCCCTAACACTTGATTCCTTTACTAATCAAGAACCTATCTATCTCTCTCCTAAATACACTCAATGACTTGGCCTCCACAGCTTCCTGCTGTGTTCCACATATTCACCACCCTCTGGCTGAAGAAATTCCTCCTCATCTCAGTTCGAAAGGGCTGTCCCTTCACTCTGAGGCTGTGCCCTTGGGTCCTACAGCCTTCTACTCTTCTCCATGTCCACTGCACCCAGGTCTCCCAGTATTCTGTAAGTTTCAATTAGATACTCCCCTCATCCTTCTAAATTCCATGGAGTACAGACCCAGAGTCCTCAACCATTCCTCATATGACAAGCACTTCACCCCCAGGATTATTCTCGGCCCTTCAGGGAAGGAAATCTACTATCCTTACCTGGTTTGACCTATAGGTGACTCCAGACACTCAGCAATGTGATTGACTGTTAACTGCCGTCTGGGCAATTAGGAACGGGCAATAAATACTAGCCTAGCCAGTGAATGAATATTTTTAAAATCCTGCGGGTATTATTTTTGGCGTGTAGTGGGGATGGGGGTGTTGTGCCTGGTCTCCCACATTTATTCCCTCTTGGACGGCAAAAGCACATTGTCATAACTTTGCTGCTTCACAGTGGGGGTCTGGCTGTGCGCACATCTAGGTCGACCTGGCGGCAACTCCAAGGTACTTGAGAGGCTGTGAAATGCTCTGGGACCGCTGCAGAAATGGGAAGTTTCGCTTCTGGCTCCGAGGCAGCAGTTTTACTGTCCGAGTCAATACGAGCTCAGCTCACTGAGCAAGGCTTCGCCTGTGCTGAGGATTTTGTAATTGTAATAGGGGAAGGAACCCATCTGATCTGATCCTCAAACAGGGTTGATTAATGCATTACTGCGATGAGAGGCAATGGCATTACTGGTGGCTCCTAGCTCTCCATGTAGTAACATTTGTTCGCTGCTTTATTTCCCCCCAGTTGCCTTGTTTCCATTCCCCCCTCCCTCCCCCAAATGCCTTGCTTCCATTCCCCCCCTCCCCATTGCCTTGTTTCCATTCCCCCCTCCCCATTGCCTTGTTTCCATTCCCC
>JAHRHZ010000289.1:42998866-43009312 GCA_024137785.1 Ginglymostoma cirratum | reverse complement strand
CTACACTTTGCTTAGACTTTTAGTCCCTTTATTGCTCTAGTTTTGGCTTTGCAACATTCCCGGGAGTATTACTTTGGTTTGGATAACCTTGATCACACTTAATTTCCTTACTGTGTATCATGGTGCCCCCCTGATGTGGTGGCAATGCCTGTTCTAAGCTACAGGCATTTCTTTTTCACTTTCAGCCTTTTCATCATCCAACTGCACTATTTATTTTCAGAAGGCCTCCTCTTGCCGACCAGGGATTTTAATATTTCTTCGATAGTCTCTGGTGCCCATTCACTGTCTGTAGTAGATCCTTTCATCAGGACCCACAATAGAATCAGTCACTGCTGGATGTGACTAGTTTGCCAGCTCCATGTAGCTTGCAGTTCGCAATTGCTTCTGCACTTTTCCTACCAGGTCTGAAATGTTTTCTCCCTTGGTTGCCTTGGAGAATCTTCCCATGCATTTGTCTGTTTATAAACATGCTCTAGTCACGCTTAAATCTGCAACTGGAAATTTCTTCAGGCTGCATTGGAATTCATTCTGTGCAACAAAATTGCATTCCAAACCACACCACAGCCACCATATTGTATGAACATGTGATGCCAAGCACTGCCCAACATATGGTTGGGTAGATAGCTGCCACCATCACTCTCCTTTTTGACCAGGTCTGCACAGTCTAAAGTGGTAGGGGAAAACCAGGAGCTAGCCTAACACAAAAAGGCTCTTGTCTTAAACAAGTTTAAGAGTTTGTTGCATGCTAGCAATCAGAACAAGTTACAATAGTACGATTGACATTGTTATTAAGACTATGAAGGGACCAAGATGGTAGAAATGTCTCCTTCGAGATCCAGAGCAGTTCAGTCTTTCTCCACACAGATTGGGTGGAGCTTAATGCACTCTGCAGTGTCAACCATTTCAGAGCCTTTGTTTGTAAACTAATATCTTCCCTCGCTTTGTCTCCAGGTGCCTGTCCTCAGTCTCCTGTAAGACTTCCCACTGTCTGCTCACCATTCAAAGCTGTTATGTTAGATCAGCGGTAATTATGAATTAATGCTAGCGGTGTGTGAGGCATCTCCAAGCTGCTTTATTCGAGTACTCTATGATTGGTGACGGTAACAATTTTCCTTTCCCAGTTTAATGCTGTTTTCTTCCCTGAAGATACTACTTCATCGTGGAAGAGGACAGCTCTCCTGTCACGGTGACAGTTACACCTTGTGAAGCTCCTTTACAGTGGACCCTCACTCTTCAGGTGCTGCAGGACCAGACCAGCCAAGAGGGATCAGGTGAGGGAAAGTCCCAGGCAAGTTAAATTTGGTCTCACTATCTGTCTTCATTCACGGGATGTGGGTGTTGCTAGCTAGTTCAGCATTTATTGTCCATCCCTAATTGCCCAGAGGGGAGTTAAGAGCCAACACATTGCAATGGAGTATCTTGTAGGTCAGAGCAAGTTAGGGGGTAGACTTTCATCGCTAAACTGTATTAATGAAGCAGATGGGGTTATTCCAGTAGTGGCTTCATGAATTCAAAACATTGTGTGAAGCAGAGAGTTTAGGGTGGAAACTGAAAAGCTGAGAAAACTCAGCTGCCCTTGTTTACTTTATACCGATTCCAAATAAATATATCACTGATGTTGCTTATCTAACATCTTTTTGAATGTTCTTTTTTGTGTGTAAGACATTGTGATTAAAAGAAAAACCCCAGAACTTGTCCTGATTCCCTATCCTACATCAGCAACTCGAGCTGCTCGGGTTCCTAATTTGCAATCTGGGCAGAATACAAAAACAAGAAATTAAATTATTACTTTGTGCCCACATCAAACCTGAAGGTTCTCAAACTGACTTCAAAGGGGATAGAGTGAGGCCAAAATGAACGTAAAAACCCACAGCCCTTTGCTCTAACGATATGATCTCAACCTCATCCAAGGATCAAATCATGGATATTTAATAAATTGATTTTGATTAATGGTTTGACAAGTGTTTCATGCTTTAAATCTGATTGATTTGAAAGCACTGTGAGCTGGAATCACCCAGTGAGTTCTAATGTTTTGGTTCAGCAACCGTAGGAAACACTAAATAGCAGAGATACCATAATCCGCGTATGATTTACAATGTCAGTACGGATCCTATGGCAACCAGATAATATAAACCCACCCTGCAAGGTGTTAGTTTGTATGTCAAGCTTGTTTTATCACCCACATCTTGGCTCTAAAAGAGGTGTCGAGGTGCATTAATTATGAAAAGTAAGTGTATTATCATGATCATCCCAGCAAAGACCGGAATGTTGATTGACGCCGGCGTTGTAAATCCTGGTGATATTTCTGTAATTCGATATGATTTGGGGCAACATTTAGTGATGCAGCGACTGGGGAGTGATGTCTGGGCTACCACTCTTAACTCTGAGTCAGAAAGTTCAAGTCTCACACCAGTGATTTAGAATCATAGAATTTTAGAGCATAGAATAAGGCCATTCAGCCCAACATGCCTGTGACATCTGTTTGAAAGAGACTCTCCATTCTTTTACTCAAATGATTACCAAGGGGGATGAAAGATTATCAGGGGATATGCAAACAGTACAGCTGTGGTTAAAATCAGATCAGCCATGATCTTATCGAATGGGACTGAAGGACTGAATGGCCTACTCTTGCTCCTTGTTCGTATCTGTCTTTTCTCCTGTCCACATTTCTGAAGGTTGGGACATGGATGTCGCTTACGGACTAAGTGCTGCAGAGTTTGTCCTCTGTGGGATGCTTGACCAGAAGGATTCTCTCACTCTTATTCCCTGACATTGAAGACATTGGAAGGATTTAACACAGTGACAACCAACCCCTTTGACCATGCCTCATACGCATCTTCCATGGCCAACAGATCCCAAAGCGTAACTCCTGGATTTCAGTGTCCCTGGGTCAAAATCCTGGCATTCCCTCCCTATTGTGGGACTACCTAAAGCATGTGAACGATAGTGGTTCAAGAAGGTAGTTTACCACCATCTTGTCAATGGTGTCTAGGGCTGGCCCAACTGGCAATGCCCACATCCCAAGAGGCTTTGAGAAAAGCCCTGGAGGCAGGAGCATCGCATGGTCTCCGAATTAGCCCCATAACAGGCCAAATTAGTTTCCTTTGAGTCCATGACCAACTCCAATAGAACCTGCTTCCATCACCCAAACAACCACAAAATTCGAATGAGTGATTAGACAATATTCACACAGATAAGGCTGGGACTGATCGTGCGGGCTCAGATTCCAATCGGGAGCTTGTGGTTCTGGTGTTAGACACTGTGGCCTGGAGTTTGGAAGAACATAGCTGAAAGGAGACATATGTTACCAATGCATCTCATCTTGCACTCATCAGGACTAACACAAGAATGCCAAATTTCAGACAATCCCCAGTTTTTATACCAGAGGGGGCAAGGGCACTGATTTGATGGCAAGCTCTAATTGGCTGAAACATTACTCTAGAAAAAGCAATGGGGAATTGTTGGTTCCCCAGTCTCCTGGGAAATTCAAAATAGGTGCCAGGCTTGAACAGAGTGGGTCCCTCTGCGCCTTTTTCTCCTAAATTGTTGTCATCACTTCATGCTTGCTTTCATCGGTCAGAGCATTGAGTATAGGAGTTGGGACATCTTGTTGCAGCTGGACAAGATGTTGTCTGGAGTACTGCATGCAGTTCTGCTTGCCTAACTGTAGAATGAATATTATTGCAGGATAGATGTACTAAGTTCTGAGGAAGGGTCACCGGACCCGAAACATTAACTCTATTTTCCCTTCACAGATGCTGCCAGACCTGCTGCGCTTTTCCAGCAACTTTGTTTTTGTACTAAGATGCTACCTGAATTGGAAGGCTTGAGTTTTAGGAGAGGTGGATAGGCTGGGACTTTTATTCCCTGGAGCGGAGGAGACTGAGAGGCAACCGTACAGAGGTCTATAAAATCGCTAGAGGCATAGATGGGGTAGATAGCCAACAGCTTTTCCCCAGAGTAGGAGAGTCTAAAACTAGAGGGCATAGGTTTAAGGTGAGAGGGGAGAGATACAAAAGGGTCCAGAGGGGCAATTTTTTTCACACAGTGGGTGGTGAGTGTCTGGAACAGGCTGCCAGAGGTAGTGCTGGAGACGAGTACAATTTTGTCACTTAAGAAACATTTGGGCAGGCACATGGATGGGACAGGTATGGACCAAACTCAGGCAAATGGGTCTAGATTAAATGTGAAAACCGGGCAGCATGGACAAGTTGGGCCGAACAGCCAGTGTCCATGCTGTAAACGTCTATGACGCTATGGTTTGAAATTTGGCATTCTTGCATTTGTCCTGATGAGTCTAAGATGAAAGGTTTTAGCAACACATCTGATTTTTAGTAATAGTCAACATTAATCCCAATAAATAACTACTTGGGAGAATATATCACAAGAACTGACCGAGAAATGATACTCTTTTGCCCTCAATCATTCCTCTGTTAACAGGTGAGTCGGAGACTCTTCACTTACAGATAGATCCCAAGATGCCTCTTTCTGGACAAAGTGTGGAACTATTTTCGTATCAAGGTAATGATGTTGAATCTTATGCTGCTGCCGAAAGTCCGAGCGGTATCTACAGACTGGAGTTGGTGTCAATCGAGAGGGACACCATTTTCAACATCTATGCCACAACTACCCCAGAATCTGACCAACTGTACCCCGAACTGCCAAGTGACTTGAGACTGGGTCTGACCTTTGTGGGTCACACTAGCATCTCCCTGGTGTGGAAGCCAAGTCCGGCCATCACTCAGTTCCAGCAGCCTGCTCAGTATTGTGTGGTCATCAATCGGGAGCACAATTACAAAAGCCTATGTGCTGTTGAAGCTAAACTTAGAGAAAGCATTTATTCTAAAAGGGTGCGGTGGCTAGATTTGGACTGGGGGATGCCAGAGTCTCCGCACCTCGCTTCTATGGCCAACCACCCAATTATTAGAGCTCGGTCCACAAAGTTCCCAGCTGGTCGCCAGGGAGACATTCGGAAAACCTGCACGGGGACCAAGAATGTCTTTACTGTGTCCCAGCTCACTCCCAGCACCCAGTATTATGTCGATGTCTTTGTTGTGAGCCTGCTGACCAACACCAGTGCTGCCTACATTGGGACGTTTGTGAAGACCAAAGATGAGGTCAAACGCAAGGTGCTGGAGGTGAAAGGTGGCCGAGTGACAGAGATCCCCATCAAACGAGGTGCTTCCAGAACCTTAGAGTACAAACCGGCTTCCTCTCATCGTGTGGTCACAGTCTCTCTTCATTCCTGCTACCAGCCGGCCCACGTTCAAATCCGGCAGAACAGAAAGTTAGTGGCATCCCAGAGTGTTGAGGGAGTCAAGCATTTCCAATTCATCGGTAAGCCTAAAGCCAGGTACCAGCTCCGTCTCAGAGCTGGTGATGCTGGCAGGACCTTACTGAAAGTTCACATGACCACTCACCCCAACAAACAGCCCTTCCCCAGCCTGCCTCGAGACACAAGGCTCAAAGTGTTCGACAGACTGCGCAGTTGCTCATCTCTGACTGTCGCCTGGCTTGCCACGCAGGAGGCAAACAAATATTGTGTCTACAGGAAGCAAGTCACAGACCAGGAGGACCCCAAAGAACTGCAAAACCATTGCCTCGACCCAACAACACGCAGCAAGTCGGAGAAAGTGAGCTGCCAATTTTTCGGTGGCTTGAGCCCTCAGAAGGCTGTGATGACGGAACGTGTTGAGGGTCTGGAACCTGGACGAACCTACCAGCTTGATGTCTATGTGATAGGCCAAGGGAGACATTCAGTGAAGTACCAGAGCAAGATAGTGAGAACGAGGATGACATGCTGATGTGCGGGATAATGAAGTCTTCACCGTGCACCTTCCTCAATCTTTCCTTTCTTAAAGAATTTCAAACCCCAGGTTTGGAGAGTTGGGGGCCTGATGGGGAGGACACCTTAGCTCCCTACTTTATCTTGTCCTCTCATCCATTCTCTTCAAATGTAGCCAGTGACCTTCCATCTTAGGTAAAATCACCTAGGGGCCTTCTGTCCAGGAAAAGAGAGACAAATATTGTGCCATAATGTGAAGTGATCTCGGAGGATGAACCTCAAATTCACATGAACAGAGAAACCTCAAGAAGCTCAGTGTTTCCTATGAGATGTGTTCACCATCACCTCATCCATTTGATCTTGGGTTTACAGAAAATAATTAGACTGTGCAATAATTTGGAAGAGGCCATACTTTGACGTGTGTACAAAGTGTTGACATCTTATTGTGATCCTTTCAGATTTATTTTCTTTGGTTCTAGTTTTGGAACTGGTGTTGGAAATTGGTGTCCCCTTAAAGCTGAATTATCTTAGTACTTACAGTGAGATTTCATTTAAATGTTGTTAAAGTGGGGGGAGGGGGCAAGGGAAGTTTAGCTCAGTGGGTGAGACAGCTGGTTTGTGGTGCCAGAGTGACACCCCAGAGTGAGGGGTCAATTCCTGCACTGGCTGAGGTCACCTAGAAGGCCCTACCTTCTCAATCTTGCCCCTCATCCCTGAGATGTGGCAATGCTCAGATTAAACTCACCACCAGTCCTCTCTCTCATGAAAGATCAGACCAATGGGTAATAGCAGCTACTCCTACAGCTGCAACCAGCTCTCCAAACTTTCTAACAAATGATAAGAAAAAGAAAAGTCATGTGAGTCACTGAAGGCATGATACCTCATTGATGTAGCAATGCTGGAGCACTATTTACTCTATTATCAGTGTATTGTTGGGGAAATTAAGAAGCCATTGCTCTTGAAAGAATGCTAAATTTATCCTCGGATGAAGACGGGAGAAGGGGTAGTGGTCATCCTGGCATCATGAGTGGCTGCCCATGGCCATCAGCCAAAGGGAGTCAAGAGATAACAAGGTGTGGTGCTGGATAAACACAGCAGGCCAAGCAGCATCATAGGAGCAGGAAAGCTTGACATTTCGGGCCTAGACCCTTCATCCGAAACGTCAAGCTTTCCTGCTCCTATGATGCTGCATGGCTTGCTGTGTTCATCCAGCTCCACACCTTGTTATCTCGGATTCTCCAGCATCTGCAGTACCTATTATCTCTGAGCCAAAGGGAGTCAGATGGTTGATTGGGCCAAACCCAGGCAAGGGGACTAATTTCATTTGGGAAACCTGGTCAGCATGGACAAGTTGGACCAAAGGGTCTGTTTCTGTGCTTATATGACTCTATGGCACAGTGTAGATGGACAGTCCCAAAAGTAAGATTTATTAACAGGGGGAGGTGGAACATGAATGAGAGACAGGGAAAACACAGATTCAGAGAAAGGAGCTTGCAGACTCCTCAATCATCTCGCACATCAACTCCACAGCAACCTTGAAATCGAGATAGAGTCCATATTCTCAGCTTGCGCTCAGGATACAGCAGTACAGTTACTTGGGAGCAGACCAGGAGTTCCCCTACATCAGCCTGAGGGTGAAATAAAGATTGTTACCGTTGAAGACTATCACTAAAGACTGAGAGACGTCAGGGACAAACACTACAACATTCAGAAACTGTATGGGTCTTCCACCTCTGCTTCTCCATTCTATAGAACAGCTTCAAGATCATAAAGCATTCTCATCTGTCACAAGTTATATATTTGTTCAATTAACTAATGCATTGTACATAAACTGATGCTTCTTAACAAACTCAATAAACTTTCTGAAAGTGGCTTAGAAATGGTCGACTGCCTATTTTGGGTGAGGTGGTCATTAACTCCTAAGATCTAAAAACGGTGCATCACGAACTCTGAACCCTGCAGAGAAGGAAGTGACTGCTCATTATTTGGACTGAGAAATGGGATTATCCATCACTTCTTGTCTTTGGGTATCAGATATGGTGGCCTGGTGGCTCAGTAGTTAGCACTGCTACCTCACAGCACCCAGGACCCAGGTTCAATTCTACTCTTGGGTGACTGTGTGGAGTTTGTACGTTCTCCCTATGTCTCTGTGGGGTTTCCTCCCACAGTCCAAAGATGTGTAGGCTAGATGGATTGGCTGTGATAAATGTGGAATTGGAGGGGTGCTAGGTCTGGGTGGGATGCTCTTTGGGAGGTTAATGGGCTGAATGGCCTGTTTCTGTACTGTAGGTGAGGTGTTTAATGATTCTATTTGATGAACTGAGAGGGTCGTACCAACCAGGAAAGATGAACAGGTTGGGACTCTTCTGTCCAGAAAAGGCAATGTTGGGGAATGACCTGACAGAGTTCTGAAAATATTACAAAGGGATTTGAAAGAAGCGGGTGGGGGAGGAGGTTAGGTAAACCAAAAGTAGGGGCTAATAATTTAAGAAAGTCAGTAACATATCCGGTAAGGAATTTGGGTGAATACCCAGAAAGTAGGTGAGAATGTGGAACTCGCTACCCCATGTTGTGGATGAGGAGAATAGTGGAGATGTGTTTAAGTGGGAGCTGGGTGAATGTGAAGGAGAGAATATAATGTAGGTGGAGTGGGTAGGAGCAAAGTTGTGTGGAGCATAAGGACTAGGTGGGTGAGGGCCTGTTTCTGTGCTGTTTATTAATTGTCATGGCACCGACAAATTACCTCCAAACATACCGTACAATATTCTGAAATGTCAAAGCCACTTTTTTACCATTGGCCCTTTAATAGATATAAACGATAGCAACTCATGAGGGACCACTGGGCAAAAGTTTTGGCAAGCTGTTTAAATACACTGGGCATCAGAGTCCGACCTTGCTAGACACGATGGGCAATTTACCCAAGCTGCATATCTTTGGACAGTGGGAGGAAACCCACGCAGACTTGGGGAGAATGGGCAAACTCCACACAGACAGTTACCCGAGGATGGAATCAAACCCTGATCTCTAGCACTGTGAGGCAGCAGCGCTAACCGCAGAGCCTCTGTGCCACCCCTAATCCCACCTGTCCTCATATTTTAACCCCTATCTGTGCTGGAACAATTCTGTGACTCTATGTCTTAATGTCGCCTTTCAGATGAGGTCTCAAAAGTGAGTAAAAGACCCCAGAGGGGCTCGTTTTAATAAAAGTGTGGAAGCTCTTCCTTGGTGCTGAGGCCAATGCTTACACCTCAGTCTCTCGCTATAACTAGAAGTCCACTAGTCAAAACAGTCCCAAATGTTGGACATCCAATTCACCACCTTCAACCTCCATTCCCTCCACCACCGACGCTCAGTCGCAGCAGTGTGTACTATCTACAAGATGCACTGCAGAAATTCACCAGAGATCCTCAGACAGCACCTTCCAAACCCATGACCACCTCCATCTAGAAGGACAAGGGCAGCAGTTATATGGGAACACCACTCTCTTCAAGTTCCCTTCCAAGCCACTCACCATCCTGACTTGGAAATATAATCACCTTTCCTGCACTGTCGCTGGGTCAGAATCCTGGAAACCCATTCTTTCTTTTATTCATGGGACATGATTTCACTAGTTCGGCATTTATTGCCCTTGCCTTATTGCTCAGAAAACTGTTAAGAGTTAATCACATTGCTGTAGGTCTGCAGTCCCATCCCTTCTTCACAACACTATGGGTCAAACTGCAGCACACGGACTGCAGCGGTTCAAGAAGGCAGCTCACCACCACCTTCTCAAGGGGCAACTAGGGACAAGCAATAAAAGCTGGGCCAGCCAGAGACATCCTTATCCCATGAATGGGATTTAAAAATCCCGTTGCTTTTTGCAAATGTAAAGTTGACATAGTACCATTGGAGAAAGACAGAGATGTCTGGGGGTGGTTTAACCTGAGGGTCAGCACGCATCAGGTGAGGGAAGTGGTTGAGAAGGAGAGTCTTTCATGGTAACGTCAGCCAGTGTGGGAATTGAACCCATGCTGTTGGCATCATGAACCAGCTCTCTGTCCAGCCAACTGAGCTAACCGACCCAGAGGGAAGGGCAGTATTTTACGTTGGAGTGGGAATTGACTCAGGGGCACAATATTCTCCGCTGAGCCCAGTCTGTGTGCATGTTCATCAGGAGCAAGTTTATCGGCTGGATGAATACAGAATCGGAAAATGGGAAGCAAAGCCATTGGCTCACTGAGCGTAGCTCTCTAAACCAATCTCACTTCGCTGTTATTCTTTTCTTCATTGAGGAATGTGAAGATTTATGATGTGATAAAAACACAGAATTAATGTGCACTGCAGGTGATATCCCTTTTTACAATCAGGCTCCTTTAATTGTAGATTTTCAAACACCTCAGCCTGTCAGACTGAAAGCAGGACTGTGTTTCTCACAGGGAGACAGGGGCAGCTTTGTTCAGCTGGGAGATGTGATTCATGCATTCTGTCCGCTGGCCAATCTCTCCGACAGTATGCTTTGATTTGGAAGCTCCATCCAGCAAATGATATTTTGATGTCCTTTACAGCGAAAAATATTCCCGTTTCGTCTGTCAGCATGACATCTGTTTCAGCTCTTGGCTACTTCAAATCAGCATCTGTTTCAGATGGTGTACTGCTGGATGAACACAGCAGGCCAAGCTTAT
>JAHRHZ010000289.1:42970113-42998466 GCA_024137785.1 Ginglymostoma cirratum | reverse complement strand
CCAAAACGTCAGCCTTCCTGCTCCTCTGATGCTGCTTGGCCTGCTGTGTTCATCCAGCTCTACACCTTGTTATCTCAGATTCTCCAGCATCTGCAGTTCCTACTATCTCTGTTTCAGATGGGTTGGCTGCTGTCTCTCTAATGTTCAGACAACCTTAAAACCTCCCTCCTAGACCAAGGTTTTGGCCATCTGATTCAAAATCTCCCCAGATGCGTCGAATTTTATCTGATAACTCTCTTGCCTCCTCGCCTTGTGTTGCCTTGCCATATAAAGGTGCCATGTAAAGGAGCGGCACGGTGGCTCAGTGATTAGCACTGCTACCTCACAGCACCAGGGTCCTGGATTCCAGTCTTGGGGGACTGTCTGTGTGGAGTTTGCATGTTCTCCCTGTGTCTGTGTGGGTATCCTCCAGCTGCTCTGGTTTTCTCCCACAGTCCAAAGATATGCAGGGTAGGTGGATTGGCCATGCTAAATTGGACATAGTGCCCAGCGATCTTTAGGTTAGGTGGGTTAGACATGGGAAATGGCTCTGGGTGGGATGCTCTTTGGAGGGTCGGTGTGGACTTGTTGGGCAAAATGATCTGTTTCCAAACTGTAGGGATTCTATGATAGATGCGTGCTTTATACAATGGGAGAAACAGTGTTTGTTCTGGTTCTTCCCCCAAGACGTGACACTCACTGCTGGGATGGGGATCACTAACTCCTGTGAACGCTACATGGCATCTGACTGAGGATTCTGGGTAATGTATTCTGGCTATTCTACCATGGAGGTGTATTCTTTCATGGGATCATCATAGATCATCATCATAGAATCCCTACAGTGTGGAAACAGGCCCTTCAGTCCAATAAGTCCACACCTCAGAGCATCCCACCTAGAACTCATTCCCAGGATGTGGGCATTGAGTTGAATTAACTTCATTGTCACATACTCAAATGAGGACAGTGAGTAAGTTAAAAAGGTGCCAGCTTAGGTATCAATGTATCTAGATACAGATGCTTAAGAACAAATTCTTAGGGAAAAAGAATCAGAAAAATAAAGAAATTAAAAGATCAGAATAACAGTGTTTCCAACCCAGACCATGCAAACACCTAGCCTCCAGTAACTGGAAAGGAGACCTCTACCATCGTCTGTGCTAGACCCACCAACATACAAGTTCCCCACTTTAAGTTCCATCTCTTTGCTGCTGGGCCCACTTCACTGACACATGCCCCGCAACCAGGAGTGCCCAGCTCTGCTGCTGCCATCGCCTCATCGCCAAGGCCAGCATTTGAGGTGAGATTTAATTGAGACGTATAAGCGTTTCCTCACGTGGGACAATCCAAAATGAGGGGTCATAGCTTTAGGATAAAGGGTCTCAGATTTAAAACAGAGATGAGGAGAAATTACTTCTCTCAAAGGGTCATGAATCTGTGGAATTCACTGCCCCAGAGTGTGGAGGATGTTGGGATATTGACTAAATTTAAGAAGGAGATAGACAGATTTTTAATTAATAATGGGTTAAAGGTTTATAGAGAGCAGGCAGGAAAGTAGAGTTGAGATCGAGGTGAGATCAACCATGATCGTATTAAATGGCAAAACAGGCTCAAGGGGCTGAATAGCCTACTCCTGCTCCTAACTCTTATAATCTTTGGCCATTTTTTAAGCCGCCTTTTGAATTGAGTGCTTACTCAATTATTTCAGAGGGCAGTCAAGAATCAACCACATTGCTGTGGGTCTGGAGTCACATGTAGGCCAGACCTGTTAAAGATGGTAGATTTCCTTCCCTGAAAGACATTAATGAACGAGATGGGTTTTTACAATGGTCGTTGATAAGTCCGTGGTCTCCGTTACTGAAACTAGCTTTCAGTTCCATACTGTTTTTCAAATTAGTTTTCTTTTAAAAAAGCAATCAATTAATTTAAATCTTACCTCCTGCCATGCTGGGATTTGAACCCACATTCCCAGTTCAGTGATATTCCCATCAGGTCCCCAGGTAAGGTATTCAGTCTGTCTGAGCTTACACAATGCTTTTATTAGGCTGATACATGAAGACTCAGTCTATTCCAGTCAAACCTTTCCTTTGACCTGTCTAACAAGTTTACTCTGTCATGTTCAGGTGGGGTACACTTTAGTTTTGTTTCATCTCCATTACTGAGGATAAAAGGATGGGTAGGAGTGTGGGTCAATGGGCTGAGAGAGTGACAGATGGAGTTTAATTTGGATAAATGCAAGGTATTGCATTTTGGAAAAACAAACAAGGGCAGGACACATTTAATTAATGGTAGAGCCCTGGGTAGTGTAGTAGCAGAGAGACCAAGGGGTTCAGGTACATAATTCTTTGAGATTTGCGTCACATGTAGACAGGGTGGCTAAGAAGGCATTTAGCACACATGTCTTCATTGCTCAGGCCTTTGAGAATAGGAGTTGGGAAATCATGTTGAGGTTTTACAGGACATTGGTGAGGCCTCTTCTGGAGTATTGTGTCTAGTTCTGCTCCCTTTGTTATAGAAGGATATTATTAAACTGAGATAACAAGGTGTAGAGCCGGATGAACACAGCGGGCCATGCAGCATCAGAGGAGCAGGAAGGCTATTTATTAAACTGATTAAACTGAAGTGGGCTCAGAAAAGATTTGCCAGGATGTTGCTTGGAATGGTGGGGGTTTGAGATATAAAAATAGGCTGGAAAGACCAGGACTTTTTTCACTGGAATATAGGAAGTTGAGGGCTGACCCTTTGAGGTTTATAAAATCAACAGGGGCATAGATAAGGTGAATGACAAAGGGTGGGGGAGTTCAGAGCTAGGGGGCATATTTTTAACTTGAGAGGAGGAAGATTTAAAAAGGATGTGAAAGGCAGCTTTTTTACCCAGAGAGTGGTTTATGTATGGAATGAACTTCCAAAGGATGTGGTGGATGCAGGGACAGTTGCTACATTTAAAAGACATTTGGATACGTTCATGGATAGGAAAGGTTTGGAGGGATATGGGTCAAGGGCAGGCAGGTAGTTTAGTTTGGGAACATGGCCAGCATGGACTGGTTGGGCCAAAGGGTCTGTTTCTGTGCTGTATGACTCTATGACTCTAACTGGAGATGAGGCCACTGATACGACGTACAAGGTTCATGTACCTTCAGTGCTACACAATCGCTTTCTGCAGATATTTTCTAATCAACCTGGTCCAATGTGCCTCTGATTCGAACGCAGGTCCTCCAACTCAGAAATACTGATGCTACCACTGTGCCACAAGCTCCCCAGCGTTGTTGCTTCTTTACTGTAGAGGAAGACTTACATTTTTCTAGAGCCTTCCTCAATCTCAACACATGCTTCACAACCAATGCAGAGTGGTCCCGGAGCAAAATGAAAAACATGGTTTCTAGCTCATGCACAGCAAACTCCCACAAAGCACAATATTTGAGGATGACCAGATAGTCTGTTTTGTATGATGTGAATTGAGGGAGAAATGTTGTTAAGCTGTATGAGGGTAGTCAGGCTGTGAAGGGGTCAACTGACATGCTGAGTCAGCTGTGCCCATCAGAACATAAAGGACATCCATGGAAGAGCTAACTAGAGTGTTATGTCCCTAAAATGTATGCTGAAATTTTTTACCAGCATTAATATTTACTTAGAAATATAGAAACTGGGAGCAAGAGTAGGCCATTCGGCCCATTGAACATGCTCTGCCATTCAGTACAATCACGGCTGATGCTCTAACTCAATGCCGTATTCTCACTTTTCTTCCATACCTCTTGATATCTTTAATTATGAAAATGTATCAATCTCTTTCTTGTGGCCTTCTGTGGTAGTGAATTCCACAGGTAGACCATCCTCTGAGTGAAGAAATTTCTCCTCATCTCTGTCCTATCCCATATCCTGAGACTGTGACTGCTGGTTCGAAATTCCCCAAGCAGGGGAAACATCCTCCCCATAACTAATCTATCTGAACCTATAAGAATTTTACATGATTTAATTAGATTCTCTCTCATCTTTCTTCACTCCAGTGAATACAGACCCAGTCAAATCAATCTCTCCTCATAGGCAAGCCCTGCCATCCCCGGTATCAGCTGAGTGAACCACCACTGCACATCCCCAATGGTAATTATATTCTTTCTCAGGTGGGAGACCAGAATTGCACCCAGTACTCCAGGAATGATCTCACTGAGTCCTTGTATAACTGCGGTAGGACATTCCTCTTTCAGAGCCCACATCACCTTGCAATGAAGGCCAATGTTTAAGTCCCTAGTTACTTGCTGTACCTGCCTGTCAACTTTCACTGGCTGGTGTTCAAGGACACTCAGGTCCATAATTACCCTTAAGTTGAGTTAGAGGTCTCACAAAGCACCCTCATGCATCTCAGATGAAACGTAACTAGCCATTAGTAATAAGTAATAAAGATATTCTGTTTGACAAAGACCAAGCCAAATTTCTGCCTGAGCTGTCGCTTTGGCGTCATTGCCCACTGGGCATCAGTAGTCAAGACTCAGAACAATCAGAAGGATTGGTATGAGGTGAACCTACCCAAGACAATTGGGTAAGCACTGTGCATCAGTGATTAGCACTGCTGCTGCCAGCACCAGGGACCTAGGTTCAATTCCATCCTTGGGTGACTGTCTACATGGAGTTTGTACATTCTCCTTGTGTCTGTGTGGGTTTCCTCCAGGTGCTCTGGTTTCCTCCCATAGTCCAAAGACATGCAGGTTAGGTTGATTGGCCGTGCTAAATTGCTCATAGTGTTCAGGGCAGTGTACATTAGCTGTGGGAAATGCAGGGTTACAGAGAAAGGTTCCGTCCCAGCCTGGTCATTAGCAACTGTCTCTCTTTGGGCTTTATCCTATCATTTACTCCCTACCCCACCTTATTTTCTGCATATAAACCAACAGTTTCCCAGCCACCATCAGTTCTGAGGAAGGGTCACCAGACTCAAAACGTTAACTCTGTTTTCTCCTTCACAGATGCTGCCAGACCTGCTGAGCTTTTCCAGCGACTTTGCTTTTGTTGGGTTAGGGGAGTATTGGGTCTGGGTGAGACGCTGTTTGGGGGGGGTCGTTGTAGACTTGATGAGCTGAATGGCCTGCTCGCACAACTGTAGGCATTCTATAACCAAGATGGCCCTGGCAGAAACAACATTCATAAGGCAGACCACAAGAGAAATCCCTTCTCTTTGTCAACTAGTGCCACGGAATCATTTATGTCCATTTTGGGGAGCAGAAGCAGGCCATTCAGCCCATTGAATCTGCTTTATCATTCAGTAAGGTCATGGCTGATCTCATAACCCTCAATTCCACTACAATGCCTTCTCCCCATAAGTCATTGAATAAAAAAAAAACCTGTCTGCCTCAGCTGTTACATACACTTAATGACCCAGTCTCAACAGTGCTCTAAGGTAACGAATTCCACAGATTCACTCCTTTCTGAGACAAAAAGTTCCTCCTCAGCATCAAAGAGTTGTGGGTTCAAGCCCTCCCCCCCCCACCTTTCAAAGAGAGTTGAAGTAGAGAAATCCAGGGTGAATTCCCCTGCAGTGTTGGTATTGAGGGTGTGCTACACTGCCACAGGTGCCAGTTCCAGTAGAGGTGGTCAAAGTTAATCATATGGGGCTTTGGTTTGTAAATAAAGAAGAAATTGCTTGCACTGGTGGGAGGATTAGTCACATGGAAGAGGATTGATAACAGAACCAGACAGAAAGAGAATTGTTTTCATGCAGCGAATTGCTGGAATGCAGCGGGGGAAAAAGATGCAATGATGCTTTTCAAAAGATAAGCACTCAGAGTGGAGAGGGTGTGGCACCGATGTTGAGTAAATGGATGGTTCGTTCAAGAATGTAGCCCGATGGGGCTGAATGGCCTCCATCCTCTATCAGGACACCCTCCTGAAGGATGTGAGGGGGAGGACTGTTAAATTCTTGCCTTGGTGCTGCAGCCTTCCAGCTCAGGATGGAAACATTTGGCAGCTTCCTGAACTCAGAAGTCAAAACAAAGTTTGGAAAGTTAAGATCAAAGGCACCAAGCCAGGGCCGTAGAAACTTTGGCTTTCATTTCCTTTTCACACTTAGTTACTCGGGAGAGCATGAAACAAGGTGCGCAAATTCCCCTTTTCACGGTCCCTGAGCCGGCGCATATCAATTTGCGTGGCTGTGTGAGCAGTTCTGTTCTCTGTGAACATGGTTCAAAATGCTGCTGTGAAAGTGGGTCAGAGGCAGAGCAATGCAGAGAATTCTACACCACCATTGGGCCAGTGACTCAGCTTACTGAGCCCATTTACCTTTGCAGCTGAAGGACACTTTGGATCCATTCCACAGCCTCCAGCAACAGGGAGGACTCAAATGAATCAATTTCAAACCTCTCATGGATTTGCTTTCACCTTCGTCTCCCACTTTCCCCAGCACAATCCTGCACTCTCTCCCGCGACCATCTGCACTGAATAAGCTGCTGTCCAGATGACAGACTCAGAGTGAAATGAACAGCAGCAATTTAAATTCCTATATAGCACCTTTGAACACAGGGAAACGTCTCCAGGTGCTTCAGGGGAGCAACAAGCAGACAAGGAGCAACAGAAACAGAGAAAATCGGAGCAGGGGTAGGCCATTAGGCCCTTCGAGACTACTCCACCTTTCAACAGGATCATGGCTGATCATCCAACTCAGTCCCCTGTTCCCACGTTCTCCCTCTGATCCCTTTAGTCCTAACAACTGTATCTAACTCCTTCTTGAAAACACAATGTTTTTGTGGCAGGGAATTCCACAGACTCACCACTCTCTGGGTGAAATAATTTGTCCTCAGTGGGATACCCCCATATCTTTGGATGGTGTTCCGAAAGGGAGGAGAGATTCAAAAAGGTGACCAAGTGCTGGGTCAAAGAAATGGGCAGGCACGGCCACCAATGGTGGAGCAACAGAAATTGGAGATGGATCAAGAGGCCAGAAATGGAGCGCGCAGAGATCTCAAGAGTTGTTGAGTTGACCAACAGATCGAGTGGGACAAAGCCACATTCAGATTTGAAAACAAGAATGAAGGTTTTAAAAACAAGATCCTGCTCGACTGGCAGCCCATGGAGATCCAGGAGCAGAAGGGTTGATGGGTGGACAACTGGCTGAGTTGTGGACATGGTAAAATTTACACAGAGCGGAAGATAGAAGGGGAGGTGGAAGATGGTGAGAGTCAAGTCAGGTACCTGGATGTGCAGTGGAGGCAGCTTCGACTGATGCATTTGAGAAGACATTGGATGGTTATTGAAAATAACGAGATGTAGAGGCACGAGGAAAAGGCAGGAATTTTGCACTAAGTCAAAGACAGCCAGTGTAAGATACAATGGACCAAACTGGCACCTTCTGCACTGTAACACTTTGATAATTCAAGGGTTATGTGGCAAACAGGAAAGTGAAGCTATGGCCACAACTCAGTCAGCCAGGATCTAACTGAATGGTAGAGCAGGCTTGAAGGGCCAAATGGCCTACTCCAGGCCCTATGTTCCTATGATGGGAAGGGGACAGCAGTGGGTGATGGGCCTGGCGTGGGAATGACCAAGAGACTCAAATGAACCTTGGACATGTTTATCAAGGATAAAGAAATGGAGAGATCTAGGGGTTAACGTGTTGAAGATGGTAGGACAAGTTGAGAAGCTTGTTGAAATGTGTTCAGAATCCTTAGCTCTTTAAACAGAGAAATAGAGGACAAGAAACAAGGAGCTTATGCTGAACTTCAATAAATCAGTTAGAACATTCTGTTCAATTTGGGGCACGACACATTAAGAAGTGCTTAGAAGAGCAGAGATTTACAGCATTGTTCAGCTATGTGAAGAGACTGCAGAATCTGCAGTTTTTTTGAAAAGGATAAGGGGACCAAGCACACAGGGAATGCTGGAAAAGCTCAGCACATCTGGCAGCCTCTAGAATAGAATCCCTACAGTGCAGAAGGACGCCATTCAGTTCATCAAGCCTGTACCAACCCACCCCATTGCTATACCTCACATCTCTCATGGCTAATCCAGCTAGACTGGACACTACAGGACAACTTAGCATTGCTAAGCCACCTAACCTGCACATCTTTGGACTGTGGGAGGAAACTGGAGCACCCAGCAGAAACCCAGCCAGACACAGGGAGAATGTGCAAACTCCACACAGACAATTGCCCCAGGCTGGAATTGAACCCAGGTGACTGGGAGGCAGCAGTGCTAACCACTGAGCCACCCCATGGGAAGTGCAACAGAGTTAACACTTCGAGTCTGAGATGATGGGTGCTGATTGGGGAAATAAGGAAAAAATTATTTCTGCTAACAGGACGGTCAGTACTTCAAATAATTGCTCAGGTGAAGAGATGTTGCAATCTGAAATGCTCCACCTGTTAGCAAATACAATAAATGATGCGAAAGGAAATTGAATAAATATTTAAAAGGGATAACAAGTTGCATTTTACAGGGAAAGAGTGAGGGAAAAGCAGTAATTGCATAGCTCCTTTGTTAGGTATTAGAAGATAAATGTTTTTAAACAGGGTCCAAGTTGAAAGCTTTATTTCAGTTTACTGCATTCAATAAAACTCTCATTCCCTGATGACTAGCTCCCCATATTTACACAACCAATTCAAACCCAATTAACCTTTAAGTAACATGTCTAGCACCTTTTCTCTTGTTTGTGGGCCTTATTTTGGACTAAATTAAATAATGACATTTCAAAGGATCTGGCACAGGCAAAGTGGACTGAGTGGTCTCCTTCTACAGTACAGCAATTTAGGGTTCTACCAACTGGAAGTACCAGGCTATAAGACCATAAGATATACAAACAGAATTAGGCCCATTCGGCCCATTGAATCTGCTCTCCCATTCAATCATGGCACGTATGTTTCTCAACCGTATTCTCCTGTCTTCTCCCTGTAACCCCGATCCCCTTACTAATCAAGAACCTATCTACCTCTGTCTTAAATACAATCAATGACTTGGCTTCTTCTACAGCAATGCATTCCACGGATTCACCACCCTCTGGGTGAAGAAATTCCTCCTTATCTCAGTTCTAAAGGGTTGTCCCTTCACTCTGAGGCTGTGCCTTCAGGTCCTAGTCTCTCCAACTAGTGGAAACATCTTCTCCACATCCACTCTATCCAAACTGATTAGCATTCTGAAGTAAGTTTCAATCAGATCGCCCCTCATCCCTTTAAACTTCGTCAAGTACAGACCCAGAGTCCTTAACTGCTCCTCATATGACAAGCATTTCATCCCGGGGGATTGTTCTTGCCAACCTCCTCTGGACTCCCTCCAAAGCTAGCACACCCTTCTTTAGATATTGGGCCCAAAACTGCTCACAATATTCCAAATGTGGTTAGACCAGAGCCTTACACAGCCTCATCAGTACATCTCTCAACTTGTCATAGAGTCATATGGACATAGAGTCATACTGCACAGAAACAGACCCTTTGGTCCAACCAGTCCATGCTGAACATAATCCCAAGCTAAACTAGTCTCGTCTGCCAGCACCTGGCCTATATCCCTCCAAATCCTTTTTTATTCATGTACTTACCCAAACGTCTTTTAAACATTGTAATTGTACCCACATCCCCAACTTCCTCAGGATGCTCATTCCACATGTGAGCCACCCTCTGCGTAGAAAATTTGCCCCTCATGTCTTTTTTAAATCTCTCTCCTCTCACCTTGTGTGCCCCCTAGACTTGAAATTCCCTGTCCTAGGGAAAAGACAATTACCATTAACTCTATCTATACCCCTCATGATTTTATAAACTTTTATAAGGTCAACCTTCTCCACGCCCCAGGAAAAAAAGTGCCAGCCTATCCAGCCTTTCTTTATAACTCAAACCTTCCACACCCGGCAACAGCCTGTAAATCTCTCTGAATCCTCTCCAACTTAATAATATCCTTCGTATAACTGGGTGACCAAAACTGGATGCAGTATTCCAAAAAAGGCCTCACCAATGTTCTGCACAACCTCTGGATAACTTCTCAGACTCTTCTACTCAAAGGATTGAGCAATGAAGGCAGTGTATTCTAGCCCTCTTGAAATGAATGCCAACATTACATTTGCCTTCCTAATTGCCAGCTGATTCTGCGTTAACCTGAAGAGGATCCTGAACTAGGACTCCTAAGCCCCTTTGTGCTTTTGATTTCTGAAGCCTTGCCCCACTTAGAAAATATTTTACATCTCTATTCTTCTGACCAAAGTGCATAACCTCACATTTTCTCATTTTGTATGCCAATTCTTTGCTCCTTCTCCTAGCCTTAATAAGTCCTTCTGCAGCTTCCTTACTTCCTCAGTACTACTTGTCCCTGCACCCATCTTTGTGTCATCTGAAAACTTAGCAACAATGCCCCCAGTTCCTTCGTCCATTTCATCCTGAATGATTTGGATATGAATACAGGAGTTATAGCTAGTAATATTGTAGAGACACTAAAATTGGAGGTGTACTGGACAGTGAAGAATGTTACTGAGAGTACAATGGAACCCTATTCAGATGAGCCAATGGGCCAAGGAATGGCACATGGAGTTTAATTTAGATAAATGTGAGGTGCCGCATTTTGGAAAGGCAAATTAGGGCAGGATTTACACACTCAATGGTAAGGTCCTGGGAAGTGTTGCAGAAAAGAGACCTTGGGGTGGAGGGTCATCGTTCCTTGAAAGTGGAGTTGCAGATAGACAGGATAGTGAAGAAGGTGTTTGGTACACTTGCCTTGACTGGTCAGAGTGTTGAGTATAGGAGTTGGGAGGTCATATTGTGGCTGTACAGGACATTGGTTAGGCCGTATTTGAAATACTGCATTCAATTCTGGTCTCCCTGCCATTGAAAGGATGTTGTGAAACTTGAAAGGGTTCAGAAAAGATTTACAAAGATGTTGCTGGGGTTGGAGGGTTTGAGCTGTAGGGAGAGCCTGAATAGGCTGGGACTATTTTCTCTGGAGCTCAGAGGCTGAGGGGTGACCTTATAGAGGTTTATAAAATCATGAGGGGCATAGATAGGGTCAATAGCCAAGGTGTTTTACCCAAAGTAGGGGAGCCCAAAAGTAGTGGGCATAGGTTTAAGTTGAGAGGGGGTAGATTTAAAAGGGATCTAAGGGGCAGATTTTTCACACAGAGAGTGGTGTGTGTATGGAGCTGCCAGAGAAAGTGGTGGAGGCTGGTACAATTACAACATTTAAAAGGCGTCTGAATGGGTACATGAATAGGAAGGGTTTAGAAGGATATGGACCAAATGGTGGCAAATGGGACTAGATTAATTTAGGATATCTGGTTGGCATGGACGAGTTGGACTGAACAGTCTGTTCCTGTGCTGTACAGCTCTATGATTCTATATTAATGTATAACATGATCTTATTGAATAGTGGAACAGACTATTAAGGCTAGGAGAAGGAGCAAAGAATTGGCATACAAAATGAGAAAATGTGAGGTTATGCACTTTGGTCAGAAGAATAGAGATGTAAAATATTTTCTAAGTGGGGCAAGGCTTCAGAAATCAAAAGCACAAGGGGCTTAGGAGTCCTAGTTCAGGATCCTCTTAAGGTTAACACAGAATCAGTTGAATGTCCTCCTTCTGCTCCTGCATCCTAGGGTCTTTGTACAATCAACAGTGTGCTCTTTACCAATTAAATATGCAGAATATGCACAAGGTAAATAAAATGAACAGAGGCTGTATATGGGTGAGATACAAACAGAATGCACAGTAGTTATGTGAGGTTATGGGATTATATCCCAGAGTGAAAAAAAATCTCAGAAAAGCTAACAAAAGTACTTGAAAATGGATGTACTGGAATTCCACTTTGAAGTAAACAGGATGCATCAGATCATGTGTCTCTGTCACCAGTTTTACTGTTTTCTCCTTCTGTCAGTGATCTCTTTGTGAGGATTCTGAATACAGAGCTCAAAGTGTTGGAAAGCTAAGCTCCAAATTTGTCAGGTAATCATTGACTTCACCATTCTATATCTATTGATATTGGCGGAAGGACAGAGGGGGATATACTGGAGCAGTGTGATACAGCTCAAGAACCTTGAATCTACGTTCGACATTGAGCAATAGAACTTACAATTCAAGTATTAACCCTGCTACTCCCACAGTGAACACACAATCTGACCGACCGCTCAACCATCACAAAACCTTCCCCTGGACACGTCTATCAACATCATCTCAAATACAAGATGTATTCCTGCCTTGCCATTAGGTAGGCCGTCGTTATGTTGGACACATAGAAAAGGGAAGTAAGTTGACAGTCTATGTTTCCCCACATTGGGTTGGAAAACCAATACCGTACTTCCTCGTTTGCTATCTTCAGGCATGCCTGACACACTCAATGATGGCAACTGTCTTATAACCAGTTTGCATAACATAGGGACATAGAAACAGAGAAAACAGGAGCAGAGGTAGGCCATTTAATCCTTCGACCCTGTTCCACCAATCAATATGGTCATCCAACTCAGTCTCCTCTTCCTGCTTTCTCCCCATAGCCTTTGATCCTTTTAGCCCGAAGAACTATATCTAACTCCTTCTTGAAAATATTCAAGGTTTTGTCCTAAACTGCTTTATCTGGTAGAGAATTCTACAGACTCACTACTCTCTGGGTGAAGACATTTCTCATCTCAGTCCGAAAGGGATTACCCCATACTCACAGACTGTCTCCCTGGTTCTGGACTCCCTGGTCTTTGGGAACATCGTTCCTTCATTTACCATGTCTAGTTCTGTTAGAGTTTTACAGATTTCTTTGAGGTCCCCCACCCCCATTCTTCTAAACTCCAATGAATATAGTCCTAACTGATCCAGCCTCTCCCACCATCTCAGGAATCAGTCTGGGAAATGTTCTCTGCACTCCCTCTATAGCCAGAACATCCTTCCTCAGATAGGGAGACCAAAACTCCTCATTATACTCACCGGGTCTAGCAAGCCATGCCTGCTCTTGCACTTGTATCATCTAGTACTGAAGGCCAACATACCATTTGCCTTCCTCACCTCTGTAGTACAACCACATTATACTCACAACAACCCACATGTCCTGACTAATATTTATCCTTCGATCAGCATTATTATAAACATATGGCTGGATATTCTGATGGTCAGATAGTGGTTGGAGCAGGGTAGACTAGAGTGGAATGTTAGGGCATTGCTGAATCCAAGACATAGCTTGTTCACCATCTACAAGGCACAAGTCAGGAGTGTGATGGAAAGCTCCCCACTTGCCTGGATGGGTGCAGCCCCAACCACACTTAAGAAGCTTGACACCATCCAGGATAAAGCAGCCCGCTTGATTGGTATCATATCCATGAACATACACTTCCTCCACTACCAACGCTCAGTAGCCGCAGTGTGAACTATCTATAAGATGCACTGCAGAAATTCACCAAAGATCCTCAGACAACACCTTCCAAACCCATGTCCACTTCCATCTCGAAGGACAAGGGCAGCAGACATATGGGAATGCCACCACCTTCGAGTTCTCCTCCAAGACATTGATCATCCTGACTTGGAAGTATGTCACCATTCCTTCACTGTCGCTGGCTTACAATCCCGGAATTCCTTCCCTAAGGGCATTATGGATCAACCCACAGCACATGGACTGCAGTGGTTCAAGAAGGCAGCTCACCACCACCTTCTGAAAGGATAATTAGGGATGGGAATTAAATGCCGGCTCAGTCCATATCTCATAAGAATAAGAGGAATTCTTCCCTCAAAGAGCCAATACCCTCCCTAATGGCACATACATATCTCTCCCACTGCTCAATCTGATGTCTCCTTCTGTACTCTAACCTCTCAGTCACTTACCTGGCCGCTGTTCCCAACCCCCAGCCTGACACTTGACCTTCCTTACCCAGCTAGCACTGTTCCATCTCACTGACCTGTCACCCATCACCTCAGCAACTGTCCAACTCACAGCCTCCCCACTCTGGCACGCCAACCCCATCTGGTACTTTACGCTCCTCATCCACCATGGACCATACCCACCTCATGCACTTGGCACCTTACTTCCCCACTCAGTCACACTCCCCACCTCACTCACTTGGCATCCTACCCCCTCACTCATAACACCATATTCTGCCACTCACAGCACCCTATTCCCCCACCCACTTGGCACCCGACTCCCTCACCCAGGTGGCACCCTACTCCCTCACCCACTCGGCACCCCACACCCTCACCCACTCATCACCCTACATCCTCACCCACTTGGCACTCTACTCCATCAGCTACTCAGCACCCCACTCCCCCACTCACAGCACCTTACTCCCTCAATCTCTCAGCGCCCTACTCCCTCACCCACTTGGCAGCCCACTCCTTCACTCACTCAGTACCCTACTCCCTCAGCCACTTGGCACCCCATTCCCTCACCCACTCGGCACCCCACTCCCCCACCCAATTGGCAAGCTACTTCCTAAACCTCTGGTACGCTACTCCCCTCAACAACCTGCAACATTACTGCCTTCATGCACCTGGCTCCCACCTTACCCTCTCGGACATGGTACCCTACACTACCCCACCAACCATTGGTTTGACCACCTGATCCAGCTGGCTGACCAACACCTTGCCTACTTACCCACCATCCTACCCCTTCATTGACACGAGACACTGGCCTTTCCTCAGTCGCAGTCAAAATGGTCTAGGGACCTTCAAATAGTTTAACTCCTGAATGACTGCAGCAAGTGCTCCAAAAAGGGGCAGATCTGGCCTGCAACACCATTCCTGAGTTGGGAAGGTTTCTCCCTTGTTTTATCTTGATGGGCACAGTCGCTATAGACCAGATTCGAAAGCTTGGCTGGAAAAAGGTCCACACATCATTTTAAAGAGGATTTATTTGCTTTGATGTTAATCGGAATACCTGGGCAGTTATTTCCATGTAGACCACACCTTGGACAGTCTTAGCAGCTGGGTCTGAGCTTCACACTGAGCCACGTTTCCATCAGGTTAATGGGGTACTGGGGCAGTTGGGAACTGAGTTGCTTTCCAGGAGAAAAGAGACGGCTGAGGGTAAGTATTTAAGGTGTCAGGTCAGGCTGTTGTGGCACAGTGGTAGTGCCCCTATCTCTGAGCCAGGAGGGCTGGGTTCAGGTCCCACTTCCTCCAGAGGTGTGTGATAGCATCTCTAAATAGGCTGATTATAAAATATTTAGAGTGTGGTTCACTGCTCAGGTGGTAAAATGTATGTAATCATATTGACGGCTCTTATGGTGCAATGGTACTGTCCCTACCTCCGGGCCAGGAGGGCAGATTCAAACCCAACCTGAGCCGGTGCAGCATTGCAATGTCTCTACACAAGTAACTTAGAAAACAACTGCAAAATCTAAAGTGATGTGCCAATGAAGAGAAGGATGTGTTTTCACTCAGGAAGTAGTTAGGGTCTGGAGTGCACTGCCTGGAAATATGGTAGAGGCAGATTCAATGGAGACATTCAAGAAGGCACTGGATAGAAATGGTGTGCAAGGGCACGGGGAAAAGCCAGGAGATTGGCACTGGGCAATGATGATTGTTTGAAGAGCTAGCACTGGCTCAATGGATGAATGGCCTCCATCTGCAATGTAACAACACTGTGATTCTGAAGATGTCAGAGTCACTCCATCCAATGCCCTCCCCATTCATTTCCCAGTGTCCATCAGGACATAAAGTTCATTAGAAATATAACCAATCTCACTAACCCAACAGTGTGAACAGAGTGTGACCAACTGATTATCTTTTTGAGAAAGCTGTACAGGGAAAATGTACCGCATGGCTTCCTTCTGCATTGGGTAATTCGTGAGGAAAAGAAGGAAATAGGAAAGGAGGAAAGAAATGAGTTTCTTCTCCATAAACTGCTCATTGCGCATTTCACAACCTCAGGTTAGACCAAAATATTTACCCCTGCAGTAAAAATCTCAGTTTAAACTTGAAGAAAACCAGTTCCCTTTCCTGCAGCAGATACAGAGAGCTGTGATTTTTGAATGAATAAATCAGAGACATTTCCCAACCCGAAATGTCAAGCCTTCCTGTTCCTCTGATGCTGCTTGGCCTGCTGTGTTCGTCCAGCTCTACACCTTGTTATCTCGGATTCTCCAGCATCTGCAGTTCCTACTATCTCTTCCAACTGAATCAATTTCTCTGTACTTCATACAAATTGGTGGGCACATCCAAAGAAAAACAAATGAATGCAAAGGGTCTGGCTTGGTGAAGAACGAGCATTTCAACATTGGAATTCGGAAGCAAAGACTAGTGGGCTGACTTCCCAGATTTTCATTACCTTTGTCAATAATCTATTTTTCCTATTTGTGTGTGTGCGCGTGCGTGTTTGTGTGTGTGTGTGTGCGTGCGCGCGCGCGCGCGCACATGCGCCCGCATGTCTGTGTGTGTGCATGTCTGTGTGTGGGTGTGCTTCTGTGCCTGTATGTATGTGTGTGTATGTGTCTGTGTGTACGTATATGTGTGTATACCTGTATGCGTGTGTGTATGTGTGTGTGGTGCGTGTGTGTGCGTGTGTGTGTGCATGCATGTGTGTGCGCGCGTGTGTGTGCGTGTGTGTGTGTGTGTGTACGCACGCCTGCATGTGTGTGGGTGTGCACCTGTGCCTGTATGTATGCGTGTGTATCTGTGTCTGTGTGTGCGTATATGTGTGTATATCTGCATGTGTGTGTGTATGTGTGTTTGCCTGTGTGTGTGCACGTGTCTGTGTGTATGTGTGTGTGTCTGTGCATCTATGTCTGTGTGTATGTCTGTGTAACTATGTGTGTACCTATATATGTGTGTGTATGTGTGTATGTCTGTATCTATGTTTGTGGATATGTGGGTGTATCTGTGTGTGTGTATGTGTGTGTCCTTCTGTGACCATATATGTATCTAAGAATGTATGTATGCATGTTTTCATGTGTGCGTGTGGTCTGCACATGTGCATGTGTATGTGCGTTTATAAGGGGATTAGAGCTTTAGTTAGTGGTGTTCTACACCAATGCTTTATATATGTTTATTTGTAGCTATAGTTTAATTACTTATAATAAATAATAACTCTTATTTTGTACAGAAGCCTGTGCTCTCTATCAACCTTGGTCTGAAAGTCAGGAAAGCTGGGGGGCACTGTGAGCACCTTACCAAAAAAAAATTAACATTTGGTTGGACTTTGGAGACAGTGGGATTTGATTAACAGCCTGCTCCCACAGTGAGTAGTGACAAAATGCAGGTTCTTTTCTTGTCATAAATCGCTACGTTCTTCAGATGTGGCAGGCACGAGCAAAGAAAGCATTTATCACCAATCGCATTCAGAGGACCGCTTACAGAATCAAACACGTTGGCTTGGGTCTAGCTAAAACCAGTAGGTTTTCTACCCTAAAGAACATTCATGAAGCTGGTCAGTTGTTTTTTAGGGAACATTGGAACAATAACAGCTTTTTGCTTCCGATTTAAAAGTCATCTGGATGGGTGTATGAATAGGAAGGGTTTAGAGGGATATGGGGCAAATGCTGGCAAATGGAACTAAATTAATTTAGGATATCTGGTCGGCATGGGCAAGTTGGACCAAAGGGTCTGTTTCTGTGCTGTACAGCTCTATGCCTCCATATTGTTGCTCCCAGGGCACTGACCCATGTCAGAAAATGCATAGAAACAATGGATGGGGGGTAAGATTCAGACTCAGTGGGACTCAACTCTGGCTGCGGAATATTGCCTTGATGATCCCACTGCAGGGTGACACAGATATGGACAGTGGTGTACCTGAGCACAATGAACTGGATCTAAGGGAAGGATGCGGAGGACAATGTGCCATTGAACTGAAGTGCAGACACAGCTGTGGCTTAATTGTGACTTTGAGCAAATCACTGTAGTTCTAGCGTAAATGTTTGGAGTTGGTTCCTGCCTGGTTAACACAGCAATGAATGATTAATGCTGGAAATGTTCCAGCCAACAGTTTTGTTCGTTTTCTGGGATAAGCAGAAAGGATACGGATCAGAAGGAGGAGATATTTCAAAACTGAAATTACTGTTGGAATGTTAATCCAGCACAGGCAAAATGGAGGGATTCAGGAGTAAGGAATTCCGGCATCATTTGATGCACAAAAAAATGTAAAGTTAAGCAGTTACTGAGCTCCAATTGTCCAAGCAGCTGAAACCTGGATAATCACAGAGCAGTAGTTAACCCATTCCTGAGGGAGTGCTGCACTACTTGGGGCAGGAGCAATCTTCTCCACTTTCAGTTTATTCATTAGCCTGGAGTCCGTCTACTATCCCAAGCCTAAAATCTCAAAGACCAGCAGGGGGTTTCTCCCTGCACACCTCTCAATACTCACACCTCGAATAGAAATCACGAAACAGCCATTCCTGTTTGCAGGATCCTGCTATCCACAGCTGCCATGTTTGTTTTTATTCATTCACGGGATGAGGACGTTGCTGGCCAGGCAGCATTTATTGCCCATCCCTAAATGCCCAGAAGGCAGTTAAGAGTCAACCACATTGCTGTGAGTCTGGAGTCACATGTAGGCCAAACCAGGAAAGGGTGGCAGTTTCCTTCCCTAAAGGACATTAGTGAACCTGATGGGTTTTTCCCGACAATCAACAATGGATTCACTAGACTCTTAATTCCAGATATTTATTGAATTCAAATTCCATCATCTGTCATGGCAGGATTCAAACATGGGTCCCCAGAACATTATCTGTGTCTCTGGATCAACAGTCCAGCGATAATGCTACTAGGCCATCGCCTCCCCTCAATGCTTCCTATATTACAATGGTGACTGCACTTCATTGACTGTGAAATGCTTGGAACCCATTGGAAGTTATGAAAGATGCTATCCAAATGCAAATTCCTTCTTTCCTTTTCCTTTGCTGGCTTTTATACCAAGTGAGATATTAAATGTGCTTCTTGTATAACTGCAGTTTAATAAATTTTTTTCGGTTTAGTCCACAATATTTCATAACCTAATGTGTTGACCCAAGGGCAATTGCACAACATAGGCCAGGGGCCAATTAGGGCCAAGAACAACTCATCAGAAAATCTACCTGGATACAAGGCCAATGTGTTTCCTGTTGCCATGGGGAAGAGGACAGAGGAAGCCATTCTAAAGATCAGGTTACACGCTTCCCTATGTGTCAATGACCATCACAAACAGATGGGAGGTCTGTGTGGCCAACACAGAGAGAATGCTGCTTGACCTCTTGGCTTTGGGAAGCCTCTCATCAAAGGGAAGCTTCCTGAAGCTTCCAAAGAGTTCTCAGGAATTCATCTTGGCATGGCAGGAGGGAAGAAGAAATATTGGAACTGGCTGGTGCTGGATTAAAGGAACTCTCCAAAGACTAAAGTCATTGCCTAGAAACGGTTAATCAAAGATACCATATGGTGAAACAAGGATATGAAACCCAGAAGCAACTGTGGATTGTTTGCCACGAAGATTTCAATTCCAGGAATAACGTGTAGAAGAGGGAAACTTCACCTTCTATAACTTAAAGCATAGGTTTTGTCTATAGTGCTTTTAGTCATTTGTTACAGTAAAAAAATTGATATACAACTGGTCATTATTTTGGCTATTAACTGTTTGAATTTCTTGCTAATTGCACTTTGATCCAACATTCCTTGTGGGTTGAGCTTTAATTAAACTTCTAACTTAAATTTAATTTAAACATTTGTCCTAGCCTTTGTGCTGAGTCAGTATAATGGAAGAAATTCACACTTCAGGGAACCAGTATCACTCCCAGAACAATGCAATCAGGTACAGTGATAAAAATGCTCCTTCTATACTGTACCATTCCCAGGAGAGGAATAGAACAGGGTCCCTCTACACCGTTCCAATCAAACATTCCCAGGACAAGTACAGCATGGGGTTAGATACAGGATAGATCTCCTTCAGAAGAAAAGAATGACACACACAGTGATGCCTTCGAAACTAGATAAAGTTCAGCTGTTGCCAAATCCTAGATATCCAACTTCCAATCTTTTCCATTCTCCCCAAGGGACGACTGAGGAGCAGGAAATGAGTGAAGAGGGAGGAACAGTGAGTGGGAAGCTGGAAGAAAACCGCCTGAAAAGCTACTGGCAAAAGCTATCCATGATGTGACACGCTTATAGGTCTTGAGCCAGGCAATGTTTAACATTAGCCGTTCTCTAATTTTAAACATTAAGTGCGACTGCTTATTTAATTTAAATCATTATTTCACAAAGTGCCTGTTTGTTTAAAGTAATTCTGATCAGTGAAAGCCAACCATAGAGCCGACCTGCCAGCCTATTCCACTATATGGAGTGGCTCAGCAGTTAGCACTGCTGCCTTACAGCACCAGCGTCCTGGGTTCAATTCCAGCTGTGTGAAGTTTGCACATTCTCCCTGTGTCTTGTGGGTTTCCTTCAATTGGCCCGTCAAGTCCACACTGTCCCAACCAGTCCCTACTGTATCCCCATAATCCCACATCACCCATGGCTAATCTATCTAGGCTGGACACCTTGTGGCAATTTCACATGGCCAATTCACCTAAACCTGCACATCTATGGACTGTGGGGGGAAACTGCAGCACTAACAAGGCTCATATCCTTTCTGAAGCTACCCTCTTGGTCCTTGGAAGAATTATATGCGTTTTACTTAATCTTTCCTCACAGGAGAACCCATCCAACCCAAGAATGATTATTTTATTACCATATTAAAGACAGGATATAAATCCAAGCAATGATTGTTGTTGCATGCGTTACCATTCCCATTCCCGTTCCCATTCCCATTTCCATTCCCACTCCCATTTCCATTTCCATTCCCATTTCCATTCCCATTCCCATTCCCATTCCCATTCACATTCCGATTTCCATTCCCATTCCCATTCCCATTCACATTCCCAACCCAAAACTGTTGTGTTCTCCCTCATGGTCAGTACACCTTTAAGAGATAGATCAGTGAACACTGAGGCAATGAATAATTCCTGAAAGCAGGACACTAGTTTTTAATGTGACATTACCTCTAACAATGAGTTTAACCTGATACCACAATGTTTATGCTGTCTCCAATAACATAGAAAACTGGATGGATACTGTGGTTTTGATGAGTCCAACAGACACTTATTATTGCGAGCCAATAAATGCAAATGTTACATTCCTCAGGTACCTCAGTGCCTAGACTAATAGAATTGATTATTGCTATTAGTCTAGGTTAGCTGATCCCAGGTGGGAAGGATGCTCACCCAAGGCCTTCAACAGAAAAGATGCTCTTCCTTGCTTATTATGTAGTACTCAATGGCTAGATACGACACATCTCAGTTACATGATAGTCTCTTGTGAAACCTCAGGCTAGATGTAAGAGGAAGTGCACATTACAGTTTAGCTCTTTAGAACTTAATACTTAGAATACTAGTGCACTAGCTTTTCCAAGGACCAGGCTTTATATCACAATGGGTGGATTATATCCCATAACGGTGTTGTGTGGATGGAATGAGCGCCAGAGGCGGCTGGTTCAATTACAACATTTAAAAGGTATCTGGATGGATATATGATCAGGAAGAGTTTAGAGGGATATGGGTCAAATGCTGTCAAATGGGACTAGATTAATTTAGGATATCTGGTCAGCATGGACGAGTTGGACTGAAGGGTCTGTTTCCATGCTGTAGATCTCTTTGACTCTGTATCAGTTAACCCTTTGAAGTACTGACTGCCTTATACAACACCTAGCATTCCCCTTCTCCTGGAATTTATCTCTGCACTTCTTTCCCCTTCCATTATCCACTGCATGATCACCTCCCTTTCCCCTCTGCTTTCCCATTCCTTCCTCTCTCCCTCCCTCTCTTTCCCTCTGCCATCCACGTTTCATCTACATCTTTCTTACTGTCTTGCTCCCTCTTCCCTGCACCCCCCCCCCACTGCCTGTCTTCCTGTTCTGATCACTTTGCTCATCTGTTCCCCTGCTTCCCTCTCTCCTGTTCCTGCTCTCCTCCCTCCCACCTCCATCCTTCTCACAAACCAGAGAATAACAGCAAGGAATTTTTTAAAAGAAACAGAGAGCAAGCAAAGAAATTATTGGAAGGGAAATCACACAAATATGAAGATGGAGCATTGAATAAACGTTGGATACTGCAATTGGTTTAACTCAGAGGCAGAGACTGAAGACTGTTCCTGGGAACTTCTTGATCTGGTGTGCGTTGGTTAGAACCAAATCCATCAATGGGGAACAGGGTGGGATGCCTTGTTGACAGCAGATCAGCAATCCCTGTCAGTCTTTCTCTTGAAAATGGGACTAATGAAGACAGACAGGTTGGGAGCACAGGAGCAGACTTTAGTTCCCAAAATGATTTTTAATGGTTTTCCAAGATTTTTAATGGTCTTTCAGTCAGTCTGTCACTGGACGCCAGAGTAATTATGTCGGCTGAAGTTAAACCCTCTGGCACTTTCGTTCTAAATCACACCAGATGTCACATTATCCCTGACCATGTTTATCCAAAGTCCCACCTTTCATCTCGTGGTACTTGGCATGTTGCAGTTTACAAAGGGCAATCCATGTCCACTGACGTAATTTAGAACAGAATAGTAATTTATTGACACTTGTATTTCTGCAAATAAAAATACAGTGAAAGTTGTTTAAGTCACCATACTGTGGCACCATTTTATTAACAGAGATTGTATATATTGAACAAAAAGAAAAAAATTAAGACAAAGTCCATCTTAGTTCAATTCGTGGCTCCAGGACTCTTGACGTCGAGGAAATCTGACATCGGAACTGCTGCAAGGAATCGCAGGCCGAAGCCAAAGCATATTGCCAAAAGGAAGCCCTGGCCGTTGGAATTCCAGACCATTGGAATCCTGGGTCATTGGAATCCCAGGCTATTGGAATCCCAGACCATTGGAATCCTGGGCCATTGGAATCCCAGACCGTTGGAATCCCGGGCCATCCCCTACTTCTGCTTTGACCCGGAAGAAAGAACATCCTTTCTACATCCAGTTTTTTCAAGACTATTCACATTATTCAAGTCACCCCTCACTCCTCTAAGCGTCAGTATAAACAACCTTCCTGTCAACACCATCCTATTCATTCCGGGTTTCAATTAGTGTTAGTAAATGTATTAGAAAACTTCCTCTGAACTGTCTCCAATGCATTCACATTCTTCTTTAAATAAGGGGACCAAAACAGTGCACAGAATTCAAAATGTGGTCTCACTCATGCCCTGTACAACTGAAGTGTAACATTTGTACTTTCATGTTCAATTCCTGCTGTACCTGATTACTCACCTTTTGTCACTCATGCACCAGAACACCCAGATCCCACTGCTCCTTGGAATTCTGCCATCATTTTTTGATTAAATAATGCTCTGCTTTCTCATTCTTCCTGTCAAGGTGAGCTACTTCACATTTTCTCACATTATACTCCATCTGTCAGATTTTTGCCTGATGTCTTATTCACAACATGCTGTGTGCGTGTGTGTGTGCGTGTGTGTGTGTAAGTGTGTGCGTGTGTGTGTGTGTATCTGTGTGTGTGTGTGTGTGTGTGTGTGCGTGAGTGTGTGTGTGTGTGAGAGAGAGAGAGATGTACATGTCGGCAGGTGTGGGAAATGCCCATTCTGTTCACTAAGGACTTTTAGGGAAGGAAGCTGCCATTCTTACCTGGTCTGGCCTACATGTAACTCCAGGCCCACAGGAATGGTATAGATTATTGACTACCTCTGGGATGGGCAATAAATGCTGGCCTGGCCAGTGCTGCCCTTGACGTGTGACTGAATAAATAAGTAGCTGTGTGAGACTGTGAGAAAGTATGCTGGAGTGGAGCATGCAGTTGCAATCCTTAGGCATCAGTGGCACCGTATCTGCGAAATGGGCACAGTGTGTGCCAGTGTGTCACTTTCAGGAGTCTTGTGTCCCATTTGAGCTCCATCCTGGGCCATGCACTCTCCTTTCCAGGAACGGTGAATGGTAAGTCCACACAGCACTGAGCAGAGGGGTGTCAGTGAGGGGCTGACATGGAGCAAGCAAAGTGCATGTTGTGGAGCACTAAGCACATTGCAATTCCAGGGTTTGAAATCAATAAAAATATTTGAAAACACTCAGTTTACTGCTCCTAACAGTAGCAACAAAGTTATGTTCTTGACAAAGTGGTTACATTGTTTTCCTGTGCAATTAATGATTAATCAGGAAGGTTGTAATAGCAAACTCCATTGAAATAATCTGGCATTTTGTACTTTGAAGCTTCCACGAAGGGTTTTTGTAAGTTTTTTGGCTATGTTTTGTCCAGCCATGATGTACACATATTTCAAAATGTTTAAGAGCCAGTACCAATTCCAGAATGTCTTTTTTCTCTTTGGAGTCATTTGTTGACTTTAGCTTTTTAAAGAAATACCTGACTGGCCATCCTTTCCAAACTCCCTTTGTGAAATTTACTGTAAGACTGGCAGTTTGATCACAATGGCTTTGAGCTTCTCAAAAAAATGCCTGGCGCCCCACTGACCACACTTCCTTGGAGCATAGCAGCAGTAGAGTAGTGCTGAACGTTGCTCCAAATGTACAATAGAATTACACAAGCTGCAAAAATCTCATTATTTCCCATTCAGCTTTAGGGGCAGGGAACTCTGTTAATGCTTGCATTTCTACTGTTCATGGTAGCACTTGCTGTGCTATTTGCCTGATGTGACTCAGCTCTGTGAAACCACCTTCGATAAGGTTTATCACCAAATCAGATGACTGCAATTTCCAAAGCAAAGGAATCTTCTTAACAACACCGTAAGGTTAGAGCTCTGTCTCAGAAGTAACACTCTTGGGTTCTAGATTTGAATACCGATTCCCAGACTGGGACCTGACAACAGCGTTAACACTGACCCCCAGTATCAAGCTTTAATGCCAACAGATTTACAATAAAGCCTGCACTTATTGGCTCTCTAGCTGCAGAACTATGTGCTGACCATCAGTGCCTCAGATATTAATGCCAGTGCTGGGGCAGTCAGGTGCCTGGGCTTTTATTTATTATTCTTTCAGTTTTGTACCAAATATTTAAGTATCTGCACCTAGGTATCCTGTACCTAAGATGGCACCATGAGCGGCGTCATTGCAAAGTTTTCACTGCACTCATTCTAGTGCACATGATTAAAAAAAAAGCTAATTCATTCATATATGTAATATTGCGTGGAGGAGTTAAGTTTTGAATGTTTGCAGAAGTTTTGTGGAAATACCTGGAGCGATTTCTTCAAACGAGGTCATTGAGACATCACTATAGATACTGGAGTCTTTTTTTAAACAGGGCTAATGACGGTTGCGAGCCTGCTGGGGCTGTTTGAAAAGTAGTTGGATGGAGAGTGCTTTGGTATCTGGAATTTACTGGGGGTCAAGAAGCCTGGGAGAAAGGGCTGGCCAGCTGATCACTCCTATTTTAAGGAAAAAAATTCCCTCCAGTAGAAGTCAGAGTGAAACCTATCTGTTCCTCTGGAACAGTGATCAAAGGAACATCTAGTTTATATTCTCAGCAAGCTGTATCTGCCAACACTTGAGGAACAAATCAACATGATTAGTAACTTGAACACACATAATCAGAACTACAAACTTGTGGCATGTTCTGTTATGGATCCTTTCCGCCTTTGAGAATACCCCTAATAGCCAGAAGGTGTTATTTTTCTCCCCTGAACCTCTGCAGAAAGAAATCCACTTTATTTTTTATCTCTTATTGTTAAAGTTTGAGTGTGCATTTTGGTTTATTTGGACCTTTATAATTCCATATTACTGACTGTGTGTGTTAACCAGTATCGCATAAATATTGTTTTGCTAATAAACCAAAAATTGTATAAATTGTAGATACTCAGTTGATACTTCATATTTAAAACTTAGTGTAGACTTGACATTTAATTGGAAATCGTGGTAACTTGGAAAAGTATTTTTCTTTTATGACAAACACAGAGAATGCAGCATCTGTGGAAAGAGAAACAAAACTAATATTTTGAGTCTAATATGGCACTTCTTCAGCACTGGCAAGTGTTGGAAAGTTTTTATTTATACTTTTGACAGAGGCGGAGGAGTGCAAGAGACAAAGGGGTTCCAAAGAAGAGTCACATTGGATTCAAAACATTAACTTTGAATCTTTCTCCACAGATCCTGCCAGACCACTGAGTTTCTCCAACGTTTTCTGTTGATTTCAGACTTCCAGAGTCCACCATGCTTTTGTTCTCTAAATCAGCGTTCAATTTAGTGATGGGAAAGTAAGTGAGGTCAGAGACTAGGAATCCTGCTGCGAGTAACTCACCTCCTGACTCCCTGAAGCCTGTCCACCATCCACATGGCACAAGTCAGGAGTGTGATGGAATACTCCCCACTCGCCTGGATGAGTGCAGCCCCAGTGATACTTAAGAAGCTTGACACCATCCAGGACAAAGCAGCCGCTTGATTGGCACCACATCCACAAGCATCCACTTCCTCCACCACCGACACTCAGTAGCAGTAGTGTGTAGTATCTACATGATGCACTGTAGGAATTCACTACAGCACCTTCCAAACCCACAACCACTTCCATCTAGAAGTACAAGGCAGCAGATACATGGGAACATCACCCCCTGGAGGTTCCCCTCCAGGCCACTCACCGTCCTGACTCAGAATTATATCACTGTTCCTTCAATATCACCAGGTAAAGTCTTGTAACTTCCTCCCTGATGCCATTGTGGGTCTACTTACAGCACACAGTCATAGAGGCCTACAGCACCCTTCAGCTTATTACGCATTAATTCTTTGTTGGTCAAAAACAACCATTTAACTGTATTAATCCCATTTTCCAGAGTTGGCCCAAAACCTTGCATGCCTCAGCACTGCGATTGCATATCTAAATACTGCTTAAAATGTTTCCGCGTCAACCACTCTTACAGGCAGTGAGTTCCAGGCACCCACCACCCTCTGGATGAAAAGAAATTTCCTCACATCCCCTCTAAACCTCCTGCCCCTTACTTTAAATCTATTCTCCCTTTTGTTAATATCTCCGTCAAGGGGAAAATTTCCTTCCTGTCTCCCCTGTCTATATCCCTCATAACTTTACACTTCTCAGTCATGTCCCCTGTCAAACTTCTCTGCTCCAAGGAAAACAACCTCAGTCTGTCTAATCCCTCTTCATAGCTGAAGCTCTCCACGCAGGCAGCATCCCGGTAAATCTCCTTTGCACCCTTTACAGTGCGATCAAATCCTCCTAAATGTGAATTCCAGAACTGCACACTATACTCTTGCTGTGACATGGACTGCAGTGGTTCAGGAAAGTAGCTCAGTGCCACCTTGGCCTAGTTGGCCCAGCCAGCGACACCTAAAGTCAATTAAAAAATAATTTGAAATTTGTTAATATAACTACCTGTTTTCTTGTCATCTTGATTCGCAGTGAGGTAAATGTCTATCACCTTGTCATTCCAAAATCCTTTATTCATTCACGGGATGAGGGCATCGCTGACCAGGCAGCACTTATTGCCCATCCCTAATTGCCCAGAGGCTAATTCAGAGTCAACTTTTCTTTTGTGGGTCTGGAATCACATGTAGGCCAGGCCAGGTAAGGATGGCAGTTTCCTTCCCTAAAGGGCATTAGTGAGCCAAATGGGTTTTTCCCAACAATCGACAATGGATTCACAGTCATCATTAGACTCTTAATTCCAGATGCTCAGGCACCCTGAGAGAGAGAGAAAAAAGACTTGAAATGTGACCTGTTGTGTACACTAAACTGTCTCAGTCTACTTCGTCAACTGATCCAAAATTCTAACACAAACACAGGCAGCCTGCTCCCTCCCATGGAGAAGGACGGAGTGTTCCATGGTGTGCTTACTGTTGGCCTCAGCCCAAATGGTGAGTCATGAGGCCAGCGATTAATCTCACACTGTCCCATTGCCAATTCCACAAATAAGATTTATAATAAATGAATAACAAGACAGCCAAATCCCCTACTATAAACGATGTGTTGACAGTACATAAATGTGCCAGTTTAATAAACTGACTTGGCAACATATGATCCAAGGGCTTCAGTACAAATCAGAATGTGGTAGATCTTTCAGGAACAGTGTACTAATTTAGACATCAAATTGAATAGTGAAGCAGGCTTGAAGGGCTGAATGGCCTCCTCCTGTTCCTTTTTCTATGTTTCTATTCTTTGAATTAAGCAGACTTGCATTTTTCAATGTTTTGTGATTATTTGTAAAGTTCTTGATTGTGCATTGCTTTTATTATTTGATGGTTTGTTTTAATTCTTTTCTGAGCACATCTTTGTACACAATTTCTTTGCCTGTAGGGAATAGTGAGGAAAGGATTTCTGGGCAAATCATCAATGCATTGAATGCTGTTATGAACTTCATGCCTGCATCGGTTCTTCAAATGACCATCATTGCCGAGTGCCAATCAATATTTTTATTGTCTCGTAGGACATGACTGTTGCTGGTTGGCCAGCAATTAATGCCTGTCCTGTACTGATTGGCTCAGAAAGGAACTTGAAGTCAGGTGTTCCCATATATCTGCTGCCTTTGAGCTTTGAGGTGAAAGTGGATGTGGGTTTGGAAGTTGTTGT
>JAHRHZ010000289.1:42937839-42960864 GCA_024137785.1 Ginglymostoma cirratum | reverse complement strand
CCCATCAAACACTCCCAGGACAGGGACAGCACAGGGTTAAATACAGAGTAAAGCTTTCTCTACACTGTCCCCATCAAACACTCCCAGGACAGGGACAGTACAGATGAAATACTGAGTAAAGCTCTCTCTATACCGTTCCCATCAAACACTCCTAGGACAGAAACTGCATGGGGTTAGATACAGAGTAAAGCTTCCTCTACACTGTCCCCATCAAACACTCCCAGGACATGAACAGCACGGGGTTAGATACAGAGTAAAGCTTCCTCTACACTGTCCCCATCAGACACTCCCAGGCCAGGAACAGCACGGGGTTAGATACAGAGTAAAGCTCCCTCTACATTGTCCCCATCAAACACTCCCAGGCCAGATACATCACAGGATAGGAGACAGAGTGAAGCTTCCTCTACACTGTCAAGAGGATGAAGCTTACGTACAGCCTGAACAAGTGCTTGGGACTGCAGTGATCTTCCATTTAATTTCCAATTCCCTCCATACTGACAATGAGGATTTAATTCAAAGCCATGAGAAACTGGAAGCCAATGGTGAATTAGGATCTAGGCTGAGACTCTCTGGGGTCATGGTAACTCAGAGTCTGCACGTAGCTATGTGAAGAGACCGAGTGAAGTCCCAATCCAGGCCCCAAGAATTGACCAGACAACGAACCCGCTCCATCTCCAAGCTTCTGCCTTTCTTCATTTCAGTAACTAAGTTGACTACGTCAGGATAACAATATGGAAAGCAGAAAGTCTGGGCACTGCATCAGACAGACGATGGTTGGCACACAAATACTGAGCGAAACATTATCTTCCTGAGATTCTCGCAGTTGTCCATTGATCAAAAAAACAAAGTTCTTTGTCTCAATATTGTCAATTGTCAGAATTCACTTTCCCCGTGGAAATGTTGTGCAAAGAGTCCCTGTTTCCTCAAGCTCACCCAGTCCGCATGGTCCGCCGGGTCACGGGTCATGCTGCTGAGGTCATAGGTCATGATGTTGCCAACGCCGGTCCCTCAGTGGTTATGCCCCATTCCTTGGTGGTGGGTAACGCCATACTCGGTAGATGATGATGGACAAGGCAGGGCCAAACATGAGAAAACTCATCAGGATGACCGCACCCAGGATCACTAGCACGATTGCCCAGATCTCCAGCACATGTGCGGATATGGTGTTGACTGTTGGAGAGGTCACCAACTCGACCATTGTTCACGGTCTTGTCCAAAACCAGCCAAACTGAAACTTCTTTCACTCCTGCAGATAAAAGAGAGGGTGCAAGTTAGTTTCTCCCAATCTCAGCACTTGGCTCAACACCTACCCACTATCTCCAAACTTGCTCACCCACCGTCCCACTTAACCCAGGCTCACCAACTTACAGAACTGGCCTTGGACTCTCCAGGAATTGCAGATTAATCTCCAGTTCACTATGTTAAGAACACACACACATATATATTGCTGGACTATCGGGTTCTTGTGGAATAGTGGCAGTGCCCCTACCTCTGAGCCAAAAGGCCCGGATTCAAGTCGCACCTGCTCCAGAGGTGTGTATTAGCATCTCTGAACAAGTTGATTAGAGAATATCTATGTCAAAGGACTGTGAGAAACTGGAATATGGAACTGTTTAGACATTTTTGGGTTGAAGACCATTGATCATGTGATTTCTTGGGCAAATCTGACTGTGGCTTATCTGCTGTTTCCTGGAAAAGTAAATAATCTTGGAGTCCAAGGAGCTCTTCATAGAGATAAGAGGTGAATTTTATAGCTCTCGATTACCAATCCAACTTGGAACAGCCTTCGGAGTTGTGCAATTTCCTAACTATCAGAAGTATTAGAGATCAACTGGTGTGATTTCTCAGAACCAGGTAGGAATTGTCAGAGATACTGTCAACAGAAAGCTGGTTCTCAGAGAGTGAGAGACAAACCTTAAAGCCAAGCCCCAGAAAGCGCTCTCTATCCAGCAATTAAGTAAATTGAAAACCTGATAATGATTCAAATATCATGACTATCACAGACAGAGTTGAGGGAGGGGACAGCATCGATAGTCCATGATACAGAATGTGTTCCTAATTTGGAATGAGGGTTGGTTCAACCTCATAAGAATCACTTAAAGAGCTGGGTTTGTGCTGTAGGTCAATAAATGTGGAGAGAGGAGGAAAACTTCTTCATGGTGGGCATCCTTAGAACAGACTTTGCAGGATGGTTTTCAGTGGCTTGAAGACAGAAAGGAATGCAGATACTGGAAGCTAGAGTCAATAAATGTGGAGCTGGAAAAGCACAGCAGGTCAAACAGCATCCGAGGAGCAGGAAAGTCAACGTTTTGGGTCAAAACCCTTAATCAGGACTGGGGAAAGGGAGGGAAGCCCAGAAATAAATACAGTGGGGACGGGGCGGGGAGCTAGGGGAGGATGGTTGAGATGGAGCTAGGGGGATGCAGGTAGGGGTTATTGTGGTTGGTCAGTGGGAAGGGGTGGGGTATCGAAATTGCTTCGGAATGTGGTTGAAGAGCTTCAGGGCAGAGGAGGTAACCAGGAGTTTGCAATGGGAGAGTGAACTATGTTTATCATTCTTTCATCAGATGTGGGCATCACTGGTGAAGCCAGCAGGTACTGTTCATCCCTAATTGCTACATTCCGTGTGGTACAGGTACTTTCCCAGTGCTGTTTGAGAAGGAGTCCCAGGATTCTGAATGACCTAATTTGAGGGATGGTTAAAATTATGGGGTTTGCAAGAGGCCAGCATTGGAGAAGGGCAGAGATCTCAGAGATTGGAGGGCTGGAAGAGGTCACAGAATAGAAAGTGGTCTTCTACAGAGGGTTTTGAAGAGGAGGATGAGAATTTTGGAATTCAGGCTGTTTGTAGAAGCATTGAAACTATGAGCAGGAGTTAGCCATTCAAGTCTGCTCCACCCTACAATATGATCATGGCTGATCCTCTGTCTCAAAGCCACATTCCTGTTTCCCCTCCATAATCCTGATGCCTTTGAAATTTCTCTCTGTCTCTCTGCACCAAAGTAACCACAAACAGGAAGATAGTTAGCTATTCTCTCCGATCAATTGCTATGAGTGAAAATGAAACAAGGAACAGTGGATGCTGTCAATCTGAAACAAACAAAGAGAGTGAGTGCTGGAGAAACTCAGCAGGTCTGGCAGCATCTGTGGAGTGAGAAACAGAGTTAACATTAACTTCTTCAGAACTAGAGCAGCTAGGAAATGGTGGAATTATGGTCATATGGATGGGGGAGGGAGAAGGGTGTGGGGGGAGGGAGGAGGGTGGGAAGGAGTGAGTGGATAGGTGGAGAGAGAGCCCAGTGAGAGATAGGTAGAAAAAGAAAACAAAGGCAGGCAGCCAAAGGGTTTGTTGATGGAAAGCCGGGGAAGGAGAGAAGCTAGATAGGGGATAATGGGGACTATGAGTGGGTGAAGATGGGTTGGCAGTGCTGAAAGCCACCCAGGTCATGAGAGAGCAGGTCAAGCAGCATCATAGGAGCAGGAACTCCGCCCACAACCTCCACAGCCAGCAGCTCCAGAGGAGACAGTAACACTAAGCCCTGCCGAGTGTTCACCATCCCCCCAGACCTCCCCCTTACTGAGGACGAATGGTCAGTCCTCAGTAAAGGGCTCACCTTTGTCCCCCTCCACCCACATATCAACGAATACCGCTCACGCTTGGATATTGAGCAGTTTTTCCGCCGCCTCCGCCTCCACGCTTACTTCTAAGTTTTCCTGCTCCTATGATGCTGCTTGACCTGCTGTGTTCATCCAGCCCCATGCTTGTTATCTCAGATTCTCCAGCATCTGCAGTACCTTTTATCTCAGGTCATGAGAGAGCTTGGGTTGTTGGAATGGTAAAAGACATGCAGAGAGGTGCTCATGCTCAAAGCAGAAGGTGAGATATTGTTCTTCCAGCTTGCACTGAGCCTCACAGTATGAATGAATTACCAGCTTATAATTCTACAAAGTAAACTCTATTCCTTCTTAAACTCCCCCGCCACAGGCAGACAGAGACAGAAAAGGCATGGATATTCAGAGTGGATTAAAAATAAATCAGGGAACACAGTTGAATAGCACTGGTCCGGACCACAAAATACATCAAATCACTTTCTTTCTCTTCCTTTCAATTCCTTTTTACAACTTTGCTGTTGCTTGCACACTGATGTTCTCCTTCACTCACTGATTGAGAATTTGTCCTCCCACTGTCTTTAAAGGTATTTTATTCCCCCTTCATTGGTGATTTGCAGAGAAAGGTGAGCGGAAGACAGCTCGCTGTTCCTGGAGGTTTCCCAAAACTTCCACACAAAGAGCCATTTTTTGATGCTTTGTCTTTGCAGGCTACGTATTTCTTTGCTACTGTGGTTCCACACAAGCCATTGCTACCTGGTCCGGAGCCAATCAGAATATTGCTGTCAAGCGGTTTTACTTTAGTTCAGAATCAAAAGCGTTAAGTTCTTGGGAGTGACGATCACCAACAATCTGTCCTGGTTTATCCATGCTGATACAACGGTCAAGAAAGCACGGCAATGCCTCTACTTGCTCAGGAGGCTAAGGAAATTCGGGAGGTCTACAAGGACACTCACCAATTTTTATAGATGCACCATAGAAAGCACCCTCCGTCTTCTACCTTTAAGCCAGTTCTGTATCCAAATAACTAGTTCCCACTCTATTCCATGTGATCTAACCTTACTAACCAGTTTACCATGAGGAACCTTGTCGAACGCCTTACTGAAGTCCATATAGATCACATCCACAGCTCTGCCCTCATCAATCCTCTTTGTTACTTCTTCAAAAAAACTTAATCAAGTTAATGAGACACAATTTCCCATGCACAAAGACACGCTGATTATCCCTAATCAGTCCTTGCCTTTCCAAACGGAAGTTTGTATGCAGGAATGAACAGATTAAAGAACAGCTTCTTCCCCGCTGTTGGCAGACTTTTGAATAGACGTCTCAGATATTAATTCTGATCTCCCTCTCTGCACCTTCTCTTTGGCTGTAGCACTATATTCTGCACTCTGTGCTGCTTCCCTGATGCATTTTGTATGGTACGATCTGTCCTGTACTGTGTGCGACACAAAACTTTTCACTGTATCTAGATATATACGTGACAAAAATAAATCAAATTAAATCAAAACCACTGGTTCCATGATCTCTGCTTCTGGTTCCACACAAGGCATTGTTACCTGGTCAGCAGCCGATGAGAATATTGCTGTCAAGCAGTTTAACTTTAATTCAGAAACCATCGGTAGTCTCTGCTTCTACTCTCAGTGTTTCAGGAAAAACGTTGTGAGTTGTATACTATGCACTCCAGTCAACACAAAACCTGCAGCCACGTCTTTGTAGTCTCCTTGGTTTAAAGCGGTGTCTTTCATTTTATTTTAACTCCACAGTCCGAGGCAATAAAAAGATGTGGTCTTTACAAGATGTTGTTGGATAGATCATCAGGAATCTTTGCAGTCACCTTATGGCCATAGGGATATCAGTCGGGGGTGACTGGTACGGTTTTAAATCTGAAGAAAGTTCCCGGGCCCCAATTTTGAAGTGAAGCGGAACTCTCCTCGATTTTTTGAGGCTGATATTTACCTACCAGTCAACTCTTTACCCGAGAGACCAGTGGAAGTGGGAATAATTAAAATGGTGGGGTAGCTAGAATCTGGATTAACAGTGGGTGTCGAAGGGAATCAGGAGTAGGCAGGAAAATGGAGTTTAAGCCACAACCAAATCAGGTGTTATCATATTAAATGGAGCAGGCTCGAAGGGCTGAATGGCCTACAGCTGCTCCTAGTATTTACGGTCTGCATATAACATCATGAGAAAATGGATTATGTGGCCATTATTGTGTTACTGCTGTGGGAGCTTAGTGTGCAGGAAGTGGCTGCTTTGTTTTCTATATTACTGCAGCATAAGATAGACCAGAGGGGCTGAATGGCCTTCCCCTGCTCTTAATTCAGATGGTTGCACTTATATATTTGAAAAAATGAGTACCTTTTTAGCCACACAAATGGCTGGAGAGGCTCTAAGTTCAGGAAAGCGTCTTTACAATGACAAATCCTTCCATTTCTTTTCTCCTTCTGGCACTGGAAAGATTTTGCTCGTTGAAGAGGTCACTGGGATGGAGAGTCACTAAGATGGTTTTGAAGGAGGAGTCTTGGAAAATTAAAACAGTGTTTTGTATACTTTAGACGAGTTTGAAATAGGAACGCAGGATTGAAGACAGCTTGTGTGCACTTGTACAGCACCAGTAAATCTTCAAAAAGACCAACAAGACAGACAGGCTCCTGAAGCTGCTGGGTTAATTATTGCTGCCCATTAACTAACGTAAAGACCACATATTTTATTGTTTACACCTCTGTTTCAAATGAACAAATCTTGTTCACCCACCAACCACGCGCTCACTGATCCAATTTGACTCAGGGTCCATCAAATCCAACTGTGATCTTGCTCCCCACCCCGATCTCTGAAACCTCCTCCAATCTGCTGATCGTCAATCCCAGCCTCTTGCACATTCCCAGTTCTAATTAGTGCACATTTAGCTGCCTGCTCCCTGAACTCTGGTATTCCCTCCCCAAACATCTCCACCCCTTTCTTTAAACTTTTCTTTAAAATAGATGTGTGGGCAAATTTTTTGGTCCTAATGTCACCACAAGTAGCTCAGGATAAAAGATGGTGTGCTTAAAAACATGAAAACGGTGGAAATACTCACAGAGAGAGGTTGAATAGGCTGGGGCTATTTTCCCTGGAGCGCGGAAACTGAGGGGGTGACCTTATGGTAGTTTATAAAATCATGAGGTGCATGGATAGAGTGAATAGGCAAAGTTTTTTTATTCCCCAGGGGTGGGGGAATCCAAAGCTAGAGGGCATGGGTTTAAGGTGGGAGGGGAAAGATTTAAAAAGGACCTGAGGGGCAACTTTTTCACACAGAGGGTTCTGTGTATGTGTGTGTGTGTGTGTGTGTGTGTGTGTGTGGAATGAGCAGTAACAGGAAGTGGTGGAGGCTGGGTCATTAGGTATATTGAAGGCTGAGATAGACAGATTTTTAGTCATTGAGGAAATCAAGGGTTATGGGGAAAAGGCAGAAGAGTGGAGTTGAGGATCATTGAATCAGCCATGAATGGCACAGTAGACTCAATGGGCTGAATGGCCAAATTTTGCCCCTATGTGTTATGGTCTAATCAATGGTTGACCCCTCATCGTGTGACTGTGGCCCCAGGTTCTAGATTCCCAAACCAAGGGAAGACCATAAGGCATCAGAGCAGAATTGGGTCATCCAGCCCAGTGAGTCTGCTCAACCATTCGATCATGGTTGATACATTTCTCAACCGCATTCTTCTGCCTTCTCCCTGTAACCCTTAATCCCCTTCATCAAGAATTTATCTATTCCTGTCTTACACGCACTCAATGACTTGGCCTCCAAGCTCTCTGTGGCAGCGAGTTCCACACATTCACCGCCATTTGGCTGAAGATATTCTTCTCATCTCAGTTCTAAAGGGCCATCCCTTTTCTCTAAGGCGGTGCCCTCGGGTCCTAGTCCCTCCTACTTTCGGAAATATCTTCTCCACGTTCACTCTATCCAGGCTTTCGGTATTCTGTAAATTTCAATCAGATCCTCCCTCATCCTCTAAACTTCGGGTACAGACCCACAATCCTCAACTGTTCCTCATATGACAAGCCCTTCATTCCCTGGATTATTCTTGTAAACCTCTTGTGCAGCCCCTCCAATGCGAGCACATCCTTCCTTAGATACGGGGTAATATTCTCCCAATACCTACCCTATCAAACCCCTGAACAAGGTTTCTTTTCAATGAGGCTATCTCTGACTCCTCTAAATTCCAGCTGGACAATCTCCTCTCTGGAATTAATCTCACTGCACTCTGGAAAAAGGCCAAATCTATGCTTCCTTAGGGAAGAGACTAAAAACTGTATTAGTGGGTTCAGATGTTGCCTGATCGACTGTCCGACATTTGTAGCTATAAATTGTTGTAAGTTCATATTTCTGTGTTTAACATTTGTCTAATGGATATGCTTGTATGCCAAAGTTGTCAAGATCTTTAATGGCAACTGAATCATTTTGAGTGTGGTCACATTACTTTTGTTCAACCGTGAGTCAGAATTTCCCTCTGCTGGCAGCGCCTCAGAGATAGGAGGGTCCTCACTGTGGAGTACAGCCTGTGGCAGGAACCTCATGTGGAGTCTTTTTAACATGGGTAGGCTGTTGTACTGCAGCTAGCACATAGTTCTGGCTGAGCAGGAACCTATCACACTGTTAGCTTAGGCCCAGTGGAAAGATTTACAAGCTGATCCAGATTTTCTCTGGTCACATCTTCCATGGCCATCGAGACCTGGGGGTGGAACTCAATCCTGGAGTGTTTGGCTCAGAGACAGGAATGTTACACACTGTGTCACAATGATGGTGGTGTAGTGGTGATGTCAATGGGCTAGTAAACCAGAACCTGAAGTTAACACTCTGGGGACGTGGGTTTCAAACCGACTGTGAGCAGTGAAACTTGAACCCAATTCAAATAAAAATCTGGACTTAAACATCTAGCTTAATAGCAACCACTGCTGATTATCATAAAAAACCATCATTTTCACTAATGCCCTTTAGGGAAGGAAATCTGCCATTCTCTCTCTCCTACATGTGACTCCACACCCACAATAATGTGGCTTGCTGTCCTCCAGGTATTTAGGGCTGGGCAATAAATACCTGGCCTAGATCCCTCCTTTCTTGAACAAATGAAAACAAAAACTCAAAAACAGAAGGGGCCTTAAAACAGTTCCATACAAGTTTAACGAAAGCCCTGTTACGTTAGGCCGAACTGGCCTATTGGTGCCAGTCAATAGGAGCATGGGCTCTTAGTTCTCCTTCTCTGGTCTCAGAGGGTCAAAAACCTCAGGACAGATACCTGAGCTTCACCTCCTGCCCTTCCAGAGAAATATACAATATTATCTCAGAGGCCAACAGCAATGTTTAACAATACGTACAGTTTTCAAGCAACTGAGACATCAAAGTCGTGTTTCGAAGATTTTGCACTATTGCTTAAATAAACAAACTGTGACAACAACTCAACCATTAAAGTGCACACAAACTGAGTAAATCCTTACAATGATATTCTGAACACCAAGCTCCAGGAACAAGCTTCAAATCCAAACTAGACACTGCATTCAAGCATGCTCGAATAATTCAGTCTGTATCTAACTCTGTGCTGTCCCTGCACTGAGAGCATTTGATGGGGATAGTATCAAGGGAATTTTCATTCTGTATCTAACCCTGTGCTCTCCCTGTCGTGGGAATGCTAGATTGGGACAGTATCGAGGTCGCTTTACTCTGTATCTAACACCTGTGCTGTCCCTGTATGGGAGTGTTTGATGGGGACAGTGTAGAAAGAGTTTTACTCTGTATCTAACCATGTGCTGTACCTGTCCTGGGAGTGTTTGATGGGGACAGTATCAAGGGAATTTCATTCTGTATCTAACCATGTGCTGTACCTGTCCTGAGAGCGTTTGACGGGGACAGTATCAAGGGAATTTCATTCTGTATCTAACCATGTGCTGTCCCTGTATGGGAGTGTTTGATGGAGACAGTGTAGAAAGAGTTTTACTCTGTATCTAACCATGTGCTGTCCCTGTCCTGGGAGTGTTTGATGAGGATAGTGTAGAGAGAGTTTTACTCCATACGTAAACCCCCTACCTGTTTGTATCATGGGTGTGTTACATATCCTAATTCTATCATGTCTTTGTCAGTGAAAGAGGATGGTTAAGCTCAAAAATGAATCCTGTATCTTCCTATCTTGCGAAAACAAAACAGGAAGTTGTGACCGGTATGTTACAGTGTGATGGTAATAGGTATGCAGCCTGACAGGAACATACAACAGATGGCTACTGAAAAGTATCAACAATCTGCACTAAGCACCTTGGGTAAATACAGATAGCTAAACGAATACTTCTTTATCTGCAATAAAATTTACTAGGGAGATAAACAACATTTGTCTGATATCACTGAATACTCCACCCGAGTCAGCCATGTGACTTTGCACAGGATTTTACAGCCCTTCGTTGGAGGTTTTTGAAGGGCTTTGGGGTAGGGGTGGTTCTCCCCTCAACCCCACCAAGATCTTCCTTCCACCTTCTGTCAGCCCCTTGTCCATCAAGATCAGTTCTCCCCAAATCCCACTGCTCCAGGTGAGGAGAACCGGTTAGGAATATCACAGGTTCAATCACTGGACCCGATCGGAGCCACGAAACTGGTTTCTGCCTCCACAAGGAAACAATAAACAGCATGGCTCTCCGTTTCCTGGTTACTCACCACGAGATTGTGCAGAGATTCCTTAGTAATGGGGTTGCATGAAGCTGCACCTCCCTAGCAATCAATCTGGTCCTTTGGAGGCTTTTGTTATTTATGGTCATTTCCTCCCTTTGTTCATGGGAAGTGAGTGTCCCTGGCTGGAATAGCATTTATTGCCCCTTGAGAAGGTGGGGGTGAGCTGCCTTCTTGAACCGCTGCAGTCCGTGTGCTGTGGGTTCACCCACAATGCTAGTAGGGATGGAATTCCAGGATTTTGACCCAGTGAGAGTGAAGGAACAGTCATATATTTCCAAATCAGAATAGTAAGTAGGTTAGAGGGAACTTAAAGGTGGTGGTGTTCCCATGTATCTGCTGCCCTTGGCCTTCTGGATGGTACCAGCTGTGGATTTGGAAGGTGCTATCTAAGAAGCCCAAATGAATTTCTGCAGTGCATCTAGCAGATGGTACACACTGCTGCTACTGAGCATCCATGGTGGTGGGAGGGAATATTTGGGGATGTGGAGGCAATCAAGTGGGGCTGCTTCGTCCTGGATGGTGCCAAAGTAACTGTAGCTGCACCCATCCAAGCAAGTGGGGAGCATTCCATCACACTCCAGACTTGTAGCTTGTGGATGGTGGGCAGGCTCTGGGCAGTCAGGAGGTGGGTAACTTCGCACAGAATCTTTCGCCAATCAGCAGAGCTGCTGAGGTAAAACCACAGCTTCCATGCTCCCAGCAAGAAGTGGGATAGAAAGGCTGGACTACAGCGCCATGCTGCCCATTCACCCGATTACAGCTTAGTCAAGTCATGGCTCTCTCTGTGGCTGGGGAATGAGACGGGAAGGTCAGTTATGTCCCACTGTGGAGTCCAAGACCCTGCTTCTTGATGGAAGAACGTTGTGTTATTCACACACACCTTTTGTCATGTGCAAATCAGCTGGAGGGTTCAGGAGTGAGTGTGAGTCAGGAAGCTCTGGAACTCACTGGCGTATTTCGTGACTCCCTCTTCATTCCAAGACCAGCATTAGTATTAACCTGGACTGGTAGCGACTCATCCTCAGCACCCTTCTCCCCATTCCCTGCCCTTCCCCATCATTGTTTTTAAGGACTTGGTGGATTTTAACATTATCCTTGTTACAGAAAATTAGGGCAGTAATTAAAACTGCAAATATCTTCAGAATGACACAGTATTTGCCAGCGCAATGCCAATTAAACTCTCTGATGCAGAAAGGCAACAACATGAACTGTTCAGTCCCCTTTTAAATATATTTGCATTTTTTTATATATTAAACACATTTTTAATTACTTCTGCTTTCTGCCGTTTTAAAATTTAATATTTCTTTCCCTTTCTGCAGCTCATTTAATTCTCATTTCACTGACTTCCTTCTCCATTTTCCCTCTGTTTTGGCCTCAATCCATGGTAAACAGTCCGTTGTCCCAACCATTCACTGAACTCTAGCCTGCCCTACTGCCATTGCTACAGTGTTATCTGATCACACTCCCAACCAATTACACTGCAAATTATTTTCAATATTCATTAAAGGCTGAGAGAAAGTAGCCAACTCACAGCACACATTATGAGACACCTCATTCTATCAGGGTTTTAAATTGCAAGCAAAAAAATATTGTCCCAAATGCCAAAGTACAGGACAGAATGAACAAGACTGCACATGAAAGCCGGATTCCCTGTCTGATGCTGACACAAAGTCAGTATGAAACTAGCCAGATACTCTGTACAAACAGAACAAAGTTGAACTTAAACTACACACTATTTCTGTCCACTGGTCAACATCAGACCGACATGAAATCTGAGAATCTATACCAGAACTTCAAGAATGTTGGTTGTAAGAGGTCACTATCATATCTCTCAAGAATAAGTCAATGAGTTTCACTGAATTTCAGGGTACACTCATACATTCCTACTCATACACTCTTACTCACTCTTCCTCAGGAGGCTAAGGAAATTCAGCATGTCCATAAAGACACAACAATTTTTACAGATGCATCAAAGAATGCATTCTATCTGGATGCATCATGGCTTGGTAGGGCAACTGCTCTGCCCAGGACCACAGGAAACTACAGAGAGTCATCAACACAGCTCAGTTCATTACGGAAGCCAACCTTCCATCAATGACACCATCTACAGTTCTCACTGCCTCAAGAAGGCAGTCAACATCACCAAAGATATCTTCCACCTCTATTATAATCTCTTCCAACCTCTTCCATCAGGCAAAAGATGCAAAAGCACGTACCAACAGATTCAAGACCAGCTTCTTCCCCACTGTTGTTAGACTTCTGAATGGATCTCTCAAATTTTAAATTTAATGTTGATCTTGCTGTTTGTGCACCTCCTCTGCAGCCGTAACACTGTGTTCCTCGCTCTGTTCTATTACCCTAATGCACTTTGTACGGTATGATCTGCCCACACTGCACACAAAACAAAACTTTTCACTGCACCTAGGTGTGTGTGACAATGATAAATCAAATCAAACAGAGGGAAATGCCATTTCGGACCAAGCAAGCACCTAAAATTGCACAGAATGAGGTGAAAAATATCCATTTAATACTTCGCCCATATCTCCTCCTCCACATGTAATTTCCTTGTTTGGTCCCTAATCGGCCCCACTTCTTCTTTTCCGATTATGATTACTAATACATATGATTCTTTTACTCTCTTTTACTGTTTATATGCCCAGGGAAGACTTTGGGATTTCCACTGATGTTAGCTGCCAGGTTCTTTGCATAGCACTGCTCTTACTTGCTTTGTCATCTCCCTTCTGATCATTTGGTATTCTTCTTCGTCCTAAATTGCACTTTCTACCTCACACCTGTTACATACACTTCTTTCTTTATGATAAATTTCTACCTCCTTTTTCATCAGGTCCCACTGGATTTGTTTGCCTTTTGGAGGGATTGTACATTGACCAGTCCACTTTGATGGTAGCCCATTAATCAGCGACAGATTTCCAACCAAGCTTTGGTTCCAGTCTGTCCAGCCCAGCTCTGATCCTGTTCCTTTGGTTCTCTCCCAGTGAATTATTCTTAGTCTAGATTGACAATTGTTTTTATCCACCATCACCCAAAACTTGGGATAGAACAATCACAGTCCCCTAAATGTTCCCCCACCAATGCTTAAAACTCCTTGGCTCACCTCATTCACAAGAACCAGGTCCAGCAATGCCTGTTTCCCTGTGAGAGTGGATACATACTGCTGCAGAAAATTCTCCTGAACACAAACTAAGATTGCTTGTTCCTCTCTGTTCTTAACACTTCCACGATCCCAGGCTCTGTTCAGATAATTAAAGTATCCCATTATAACAACTCTATAGTGTTTGCACCACTCTGTAATTTCCCTGTAGATTAGTTCCTCTTCATCCTTCCCACGAGTTGATGGCCTATAGACTATACTGAGTCACGCAATTGTTCTTCTTGGTCATTAGCTTCAGCCAAATCAATTCTGTCCCTGAACTCTCCAAGATACCTTCTATCTCCACCACTGTAACCAATAACATCAGTGCTCCTCCTTTCCTATCTTTCCTGAACACTCTGTACCCAAGAATGTTTAACACCCGTTCATGCCCTTCTTTGAGCCAAATCTGTTATCGCCACTAAATTGTGATTCCAAAAGGCAATCTGTAACTTCTCAAACTTACTACACTCCCTGAATTCACATACGTGGAGTGCAATCCTGGTTAGAATGTTTTAATTTCTCCCTTATCCCAAATCGAGCTACTAATGTCCCATTCTCTATTTTTAGTGCTCTCTGCGTCTCCCAGTATGGTGCACTCCTTGGTATTACTCTCTGTTATTCTCTCCTGGTTCCCACACTCGTGCTGAGTTTGGTTAAACCCTCCCCAAGAACCCTAACCTGCAAAATGCCCCAGAAGGAACTCAGTTCCAGCTCTGTTCAGGCACCACCCATCTAGCTTGTCCTGGTGACCATAGGATGTAGGAGCAGGAGTAGACCATCCAGTCCATCATGACTGCCCTGCCATTTGTTGAAATTGTGGCTGATTTGATAATGCTCAACTCCATTTTCCTGCCTTATCCCCATAGATCTTGGTTCCTTTAATGATTAAAAATGTCAATCTAAGCCTTGAATGTACTTAACAACCCAGGCTCTACAGCCCCCTGCAGTAAAGGATTCCACAGATTCACTCCCCTCGAAAACAAATTCCTCCTCATCCCTCACTCTGGTGCCATCACCCCCAGAGCCAATCATTGTGCTCAGCAATTTGAAGCATTTCCATCCTGAAGTGCCTATCTGTGTGGAGTTTGCATGTTCGCCCCGTGCCTACTTGGGGTTTCCTCCAGGTGCTCAAATTTCCTCTCACAGTCTAAAGATGTGCAGGTTGGGTGGTTTGGCCATGGGAAATGCAGAGTTACAGGGATAGGGTAGGGATGGGGATGAGTCTGCTCTTTGGAGGGTCGCCATGGACTTGATGGCTGAATGGCCAGCTTCCACACTGTAGGGATTCTACGATAATCAAAAAAAGAAGAACTAAACCAGAGGTCTCAGCTTTAAGATTAGTCATCAATTAACCCAGTAGGACATTCAGGACAATCTTCTTTACCCACAGAGTGGTTAGAATTTTGAACTCACTCCCTCAGGGAGTGGTAGAGGCTGGTGCAGTAGATGCATTTGAGGAGAAGTCAGAGATAGACATTGGTGAGAAAGGAATAGAAATGAGTGCTTGGTAATCCAGAGGATAAACATTGTTAAAAAGAGGCATGAATGTGAAACTTTTCCTCGTGCATTTCAGATTGGACAAGAGCAAGTAAACCAACTTTGAGAAGGAATCAACAATTGATCCGCATGAGGACAGGGTGCTGATTGGTTGGAATGGAGATGCAGCTGGAACTGTTAACTGTCAATCTCAATTTACTGATTAAATTCAAACCAGGCAAGCTGTCTTTAACTTCTATCTGCACTCAATGCCTGCACTCTCAACCCCCCCACACTCATATTTCTCTACGACATTCCTCCCTGATATTAATTCTGGAATTCTTGTCTTTAATGAGCACATCAATCAAGGAGTTAACACGGCCGTTGAGGATTTCCTCCGTGTTTTACCTCAACTCAGTTTACTGCAGCTGCTGTTCGGAACCCCACGATGGATTACTCAACGCTGGGATACCGTGGACCCACTGCCAAGGGCACCCTGGCCAGCTTTCTCAGAGAGTTGGAGATGAGCCAGCTTTGGAATTAAGGATTTCTTTGAACAGGCAGCTCAGTTTATACTCCTGGCTTCAAGGCTTTGAGGTAAATCATTTGTTAATCAATCAAGACTCCCTCTGGAGGAGCGGTGTGCTAAGCAGCAAAACCGTCAAAATGAATTCTCAAGTCTTCCGCACCTTGTGAAACCAGTCCAGACACCTTATGTGGTGTCCCGACATTGAAATAATGATTCACCTATAAACTTTATTTCTATGTCGCTGCACAAGATTCAGTCTCCAACCATTGTTAATGGCTCCTTTGCACATTCAGAGGTGGACTCTCCTACACAACTCTGGGCCAATATGGTGCCTAAGAACTTGAGAAAGAGGAGCAGCAAGAATCCAGACACCAGCCCGACCCACTGTTCAATAAGGCTGAACCTCTCCCTAAACCCCACCAAGATGGGCCCTCCCCTTAACTTCCTTCATTATGTTTTTATTCACTTGTGGAATGTGGTTGTCATTGGCCAGGCAATCATTTATTATCTGTCCCTAATTGCCCCTTGAGAAGGTGGTGGTGACATGCCTTCTTGAACCGCTGTATTTTTTATGCTGTACGTACACTCCCCCACACTATATATTGATCTCAGTGTCAGAAAGAATCAACGATAGTGTATCGAAGGCCCTCTGGGGTAGTGAGGGGTGTGAGTGAGGTAGTGCGGGTGGGAATGTGTGGCATGGGGTAAGGGTGCAGGTTGTTAGTGATGGGTGTTGGGTGGGAGTGAGGTTGGGCACTGAGTGTGGATGCAGGGTGTGGGCATAGGTGAGGGGCTCAGGGTGTGAGTGATGGCCGCCACTGAGGGGCATGGGGCATGTGCAGCGTTTGGGCGATGGGCACAAAGTTAACAGAGGGTAAGAGTGAGAAGTGTATGTGAGGATGTGACCGTTCAGAACCACCCAACTCCTGGCTTTGTTACAGCTTTGGTTCCACATACGATCAAAAGAGTGAAATCCTAGACCTTCAGTGGGAGAGATTTGAATCTTGTAGATGGCAGACAGGCTTTGGTGAGCGGGAGGTGATTTACTCACTATAAGATTCCTAGCCTCTGACCTACTCTCATAATCAAGATAGTCACCTGCCTGATCCAGTTGAGTTTCTGGTCAATGATGACCTCCAGGGTGGTAATATTGCTGGATATGGTGCTGGCGATGCTACTGAATGTCAAGGAGAGGTGGTCGAACGTTTGGATGAGATGCTAAACTGAGGCTTGGTGTGCCCTCTCAGATAAATCTTGGTGGTCCTATGGAACTTTCAAAGAATGGCAGTAGAAATCTTCCTGGTCAACACTTAGCCAACTTGGATCCTGAGACAGATGATAAAGTGTGAAGCTAGATGCAAATCTTTTTTGTGATATTCTAGTTATATCTCTTACCTACTGACTCATCCAGTGTGTGAGTAATCACTCTTTACTCCCAAGTGAAACAGATCATCAAGTTTGCAAATGAAAGAACCACTCCTTGTAGGGGTACTATTACCGAAAAGAAACAAAGTCTTTAATGGAAATCTATCAAATGAAATTAAGATGACTTTCCTGGAACACATAGTGCACTCCAACCCCTGTGCTGCAGATAGCATCAAGTGTACCAGTGGGGATTTTGCATGCCTCGTCTCAAGGGACACTCAGATATAGACAGACCCATGAATGAGAGCAGACAGTCAGACAAGATCACTCATTTTGTTGCCTGGATCTGTTAATAGCCAACTTGACCACATGCCAAGCCCAGAGGTGTACTTTATACATTTTGAATCAATTGAATAAAATAAGCAAAGTAACCAGAGACCAATCTGTTAAAGGGTAGCTCACTTAAAACTAACCAATTTTGCATAAAGCAAGATAATTAATGGAATCTTGAATTAAAATGTCATTCTTGGGGTTAATGAAGTTCCTGAGATGCCGAATGGTTGTGGAAGGCTGTCACTCTTAACATGTTCAATACATTTGTAATCAATGTTCAGGGATGTCAGGACACTCCTCTGGAGCAGGTGAGACTTGAACCCAGGTCTCCTGGGTCAGGGATAAGGATGCCACCACTGTGCAACAAGAGCCCCTCTAAATGTGGCTTGTTTAGGTATTTTCCTAATCAGCCCTTTCAAAGATATTGCTACACACCTCTAGAACAGATGGGACTTGAACCTGGGCCTCCTGGTTCTGAGGTGGGGACACTGTCACTGTGTCACAAGAACTCTGTATGTGGTCAAGGCACCATCATAGTCCCACTCTCCCATTACAGAGAGATGACTGGTGGTGGTTTAACCTGAGGGTCACTGTACCTCGGGCAAGGGGAGCGGATGAGAAGGAGAGTTCTTCGTGGTAACCTCAGCCAGTGCAGGAATTGAACCCATACTTTTGGAGGCAAACTGCAGCTCAAACCAGCCATCCAGCCAACTGAGCTAACTGACCCATAACATAACATGGGCAATTATCTACCTTCTGTTGTTTATGGGACCTCTCCCCCATTTTCCAGTATTAACAATGGCCACCATACTTCAGAAGACTATATTTTGACACTTCTGAGACCATGATAAGTGCATTCTATATGTTTTATATAAGTCAAAAGAAGGGTCCAGACCCGAAACGTCAGCTTTCCTGCTCATCTGATGCTGCCTGACCTGCTGTGTTCATCCAGCTCTACACCTTGTTATCTCTATAAATTTAGCTCCTTTTCTTCACATGAAGCTGATCTACATTGAGGCTTTCAGTTTCTTTGGTGGAGTTGTTTCCGTGAGTAGTTATTACTTTTTTCCTGTTTGTTTTCATTTCGTAAAGTCTAAACACAAAATGCAAAAAGTGTTCAACTGTTAAACTGCTGGGCGATTGTGGTCAGTCTGTTCGAAACCTAAAAAGAAAACACCAGCAGAAATTGGAGCACTACGAGGCCATTCCATCCCTTTCGCCAACATTAAATAGAATTAAACCGTAAGAGAGGTTGATGGCCCTACTGGTATTATCATCCAGGGACCCAGGTCACGTTCTGGGGACGAAACAGAAATTGCTGGAAAAAGAACTCAGCAGGTCTGCCAGCATCTGTGGAGTTAATGTTTCGGGTCCAGTGTGACTCTGCTTCAGAACTCAAGATGGGTCACTGGATGTGAAATGTTAACTCTGCTTTCTCTCAACAGATACTGCCTGACCTGCTGAGCTTTTTCAGCAATTTCTGTTTCTGTTTCTGATTTCCAGCATCCGCAGTTATTTGGTTTTTTTTTGCTTAATGTTCTGAGGACCTGGGTCTGAATCCCACCGCATCAGATGGTGGAATTTGAATTCAATAAAAATCTGGTATTCAGAGTCTCATGATGACCATGAAATCATCAGTAGGGCAGGACCATCTGGTTCACTAATGTCTTTCAAGGAAGGAAATCTGTCATCTTTACCTGGTCTGGCCTACATGTGACTCCAGATTCACAGAAATGTGGTTGGTGCTCAACTGCCCTCTGGGGCAATTAGGGAAGGGCAATAAATGCTGTCTAGCCAGTGAAGTCCACATCCTGTGAATGCATTCAAAATGCCACAATCTGTTTGGCACCGGCAGCTCAGTAGGGGTGGGCATATCGGTTTCATTTAAAAATCATTTCAGAAGGATGGGAAGGAAGGGGACCGCTATCTTCACCAAGATGTCCTCCATTCATCAGAGGCAAACACCTAAACCCCCACCCATCACCACACCGAATATAATACCTTCATTCCTACCTGACAGCTCTCCAGTACCTGTCTCCTCACATTCCACCAGCCTACCCCCTCAAGTTGGCCAAACCCTCCACAGCCAACACCCAAGACGTCTCTCAACCCAGGATCCAATGGGTCTTCCTCGAAGGACCTATGGCACCTCCTGCCACTGAGAGATGGACAGCCCATTCTCCACCAGTACAGACCACTTACTCTGCAATAAGGGAGGCAGCCTGCCCAGGCCAGCATTTATTGCCCATCCGTAATTGCCCAGAGGGCAGTTTACAAGTTAACCACATTGCTGTGCGGCTGGAGTCATGTGTAGGCCAGACCAGGTAGGGATGGTAGTTTCCTTCCCTAAAGGATATTGGTGAACCGGATGGGTTTTTCCTGCCGATCGACAATGGACTCATGGTCATCGTGAGACTCATAATTCCAGAATTTCTTTATTGAATTCACTTAATTCCACCATCTGCCATGGTGGGATTTGAACCCTGGTCTGCATAACATTTCCTGGGTCTCTAGATTAATGTGCCAGCCTAATACCACTAGGCCATCACCTTTGGTTAAGGCGATATAGGGGTAAGAAGTCTGCCCTCACCATAACATTCTACCTGCGGTTTGACCAATGCCGATTGGAACAAGACTTCCTTACTCTTGTTCTCTAATGCCTAAGGGAAGTATACCATTTGCCTCCGAATTCCTTAAAAACTTTCTGCTATCCATGTTCACCGATCTTTCAATCTGTATGAATACAATATTTGATAGTTTCTCATCAATTAAGAAAGATTCGGCTTTCCTATATTTCATACTTATTTGAGGCCAAAACATTTAATGTTTTAAAGAAGGAGTTGGATATAGTTCTCAGGGCTGAAGGGATCAAAGAGTATGGGGAGAAAACAGGAACAGAGGACTGAGTTGGATGATCAGCCATGATCATAATGAACAGTAGAGCAGGCTCAAAGGGCCGAAAGGCCTACTCCTGCTCCTGTTTTCCATGTCTCTATGTTTTGAATGGCAGAGCAGGCTCAGTGGGCTGAATTCCTACTCCTGGTCCACATGACTCCAGAATCAGAGCAATGGGATTGACTCTCATGTCTCCTAACTGAAACAGTCCAGCAAGTCACCCAATTCTAGAGCATTCAGAGACCGGCAACTGCCTGAGACACCCACTTCCAATGAAAGAGGAAAGGAACCCCTATTCAGTAACCCGTGCGCCAACACTTTCGTGGATGTATCCAGTTAACCATGTAATGTTTCCCTTTTCAAGTATCTATCCAATTCTCTTTTGAAAATTCCCATTGAATCTGCTTCCAGCGCCCTTTCAAATAGTGACTTCCAGATCATAACAACCTAGTACGTTAAAAGAATACTCCCTCATGCCACATCTGGTTCCTTTGCCAATCATTACAAATCTGTAACCTCTGGCTGCTAATCTTTCTGCTGCTGGAAACACTTCTTTAAGAAAGAAACTGCTGTTTTGAATGCTTCCAGTAAATCACCTCTTAGCCCTCCCTGCTTTGTGACGAGCGATTCCGACACACCCAACACCTGATGGAGGGGTGCACTGTTAAAGGTCCCATCACTGGGACAAAGTGAGGCACTGCTCAAGCTGGTCATCGTGGGCCGAAGGGCCTGTACTGCACTGTACTGTTCTATGTTTAGGTAAAGGGAAACATGGTTACTTTCAGTAGCAGAGTGAGACAGTCTGCTCTGGGAACCAACATCAATTTGATTTATGAGGTGACCAAACACGGGAGTATTGGTGGGGGCAGTGGGGGCAATGCGAGCAGGACCATTGGAATTGGGAAGACGTGTGATTAGAACTCCAGGAATACACCCTGGTGGCAATCTGGGCATACCAGAATGCCCACCAACATGGTTGGGAGCTCAAGAGCACCGGACTCAGGGCCTGGTGGTATTGTCGCTGGACTGTTAATCCAGAAACCCAGGTAATGTTCTTGGGATAAAAGGTACTGCAGATGGTGGAGAATCCGAGATAACAAGCATGGGGCTGGATGAACACAGCAGGTCAAGCAGCATCATAGGAGCAGGAAAACTTGACGTTTCGGGCCTAAACCCTTCATCAGAAATGGGGGAGGGGAAGAGGGTTCTGAAATAAATAGGGAGAGAGGGGGAGGCGGATAGAGGATGGATAGAGGAGAGGATAGGTGGAGAGGAGGCAGACAAATCGAAGAGGCGGGGATGGAGCCAGTAAAGGTGAGTGTAGGTAGGGGGGTAGGGAGGAGATAGGTCAGTCCAGGGAGGACGGACAGGTCAAGGGGGCGGGATGATGTTGGTAGATAGGAGATGGGGGTGTGGCTTGGGGTGAGAGGAAAAACAGGTTAGGGAGGCTGAGATGAGCTGGGCTGGTTTTGGGATGCGGTTGGGGGAGGGGAGATTTTGAAGCTTGTGAAATCCACATTGATGCCATTGGGCTGTAGGGTTCCCAGGCTGAATATGATGGATCTGGGTTTGAATCCCACCATGGCAGGTGGTGGAATTTGAATCCAAAAGAAATCTGGTATTAAGAGTCTCATGATGACCGTTGTTGATTGTCAGGAAAGCCTATCCAGTTCATGCATGTCCTTTAGAGAAGAACACAGTCCATCTTTACCTGGTCTGGCCCACATGTGACCCCAGTGCAACAGCAATGTAGTTGATTTGCAACTGCCCTCTGGGCAATTAGGGATAGGCAATAAATGCTGGCCTAGACAGTAATGCATTTATCCTATGAATGAACGACGAGTGTGATCTCTTCCAGGCATTCAAAGTGTTGCTCATACTGTTTTTCTGAAAGACGACTCACTGTTTTTCTGTTACTCACAAACTCTACTTCCTTCTTGTAAAGTGTTGGCTTTATCCTTTGTTTATATATTGTGCAGTCGGAAAGTGTTTTTGTGGTCATCTTCTGAAAGCAAATACTGTAGGCAGCGGGTAACTCATTTGTCTCTGAGTCAGCAAGTCGTGTGCTTTCAAATCTCATTCCACAGGCTTCAGCATCAAATCTGGGCTGACACTCACAGTGCAGTATTGATCGAGTGCTGCCCTGCCTTTCAGAAGACACCTGCAACATAAGACTTAGGAGACAAGCAGACTATTCAGCCTTAGGGCCTGCTTCACCATTGATTAAGATCTGGTTGTGTTACCAGCTTCATTTTCCTTTGGGGACCCCATAACCCTGCACTCCCTTATCTATCAAAAATCTATCAAATTCTGCCTTGGATAAATTTAAACCTCCACTACCTTCTGGGCAAGAGAATTCCACACTCTAACCCAACTTAGAGAAAATATTCCTCTCTACTGTGCTTTCAAAATGAGACGCCTTACTCATAACGTGTACCCCAGGTCCAGTCTTACCCACAATAGGAAATATTCTTCTGTTATCCACCATATCTAATCCCTTCAAACTCTTCTACTCTTCCTGCAAAATGAACAGGTTCACATTTACCCATGTTATAAATCATTTGCCAATTTTCTGCCCATTCACTGCAGATGTTTATTTCTATTTTCAGACTCTACCTTCTCCCAGCACATTATTTTCCTAACTATCCCAGTATCATTGACACATTTAGCTACTGTACGGCAATACACCACCCCTCCCCCTGTAATTTATATAGATTATTAACAGTTGAGGCACCAGCACTGATCTGTGTGATATTCCACTACTAACAGCTTGCAAACTTGCAGAGCCATAAAGGGGTGCTGCATGTTGCTGGTACAGGTCTGAGACAGAGCTGCACTGTCAGGGAGTCAGTACAGAGGGAGTGCCGCACTGTCAGAGGGTCAGTACAGAGGGAATGCTGCACTGTCAGAGGGTCAGTACTGGGGGAGTGCCGCACTGTCAGAGGGTCAGTACTGAGGGAGCGCCGCACT
>JAHRHZ010000289.1:42913575-42937829 GCA_024137785.1 Ginglymostoma cirratum | reverse complement strand
TCAGTACTGAGGGAGTGCCGCACTGTCAGAGGGTCAGTACTGAGGGAATGCTGCACTGTCAGAGGGTCAGTACTGAGGGAATGCTGCACTGTCAGAGGGTCAGTACTGAGGGAGTGCCGCGCTGTCAGAGGGTCAGTACTGAGGGAGCGCCACACAGTCAGAGGCAGTACTGAGGGAGTGCTGCACTGTCAGAGGGTCAGTGCTGAGGGAGGGCTGCACTATTGGAGGGTCAGTGCTAGGGAGCGCTGCACTGTCAGAGGGTCAATACTGAGGGAGTGCTGCACTGTTGGGGGGTCAGTACTGAGGGACCACTGCACTGTCACAGGGTCAGTACTGAGGGAGGGCCACACTTTCAGAGGGTCAGTACTGAGGGAGTGCCGCACTGTCGGAGGGCCAGTACAGAGGGAGTGCCACACTGTGAGAGGGTCAGTTCTGAGGGAGTGCTGCACTGTCAGAGGGTCACTGCTGAGGGAGTGTTGTACTGTTGTGGGGAGTCAGTACTGAGGGAGAGCTGCAATCTCAGAGGGTCAGTGCTGAGGGAGCGCCGCACTGTCAGAGGGTCAGTACTGAGGGAGCGCTGCAATGTCAGAAGGTCAGTGCTGAGGGAGTGCGGCACTGTCAGAGGGTCAGTACTGAGGGATTGCTGCATTGTTGGAAGGGACTGAGCCACCTCTTCACCTGCCAATATCCTGTGTCAAAAGCTGACCCTCAACCAGCAATATTGATAAAAACAGATTATCTGATTGCCTCAGTGCTGTTTGTGGGAGGTATCTGCAGTGCTGCAACATTAAGGTGTGAATGGTGGTGAACAATGAAAGAAATAACAGGAAATTGAGGGTCTAAAAATATCCCCATTCTCAGTCTTGGTGGGGCCCATCCCATTGGTGCAAAAGACAAGACTGCAGCATATAGAACAATCTTCAGCCAGAAGTGCTGAGTGGATGATCCATTTCTGTATGTGCTCGTGATCCCCTGCCCCACAGATGCCAATCTCCAGCCAATTTGATTCACTCCACATGATATCAGAAAGAACAGTGCAAAGCCTATGGGCCCTGAAAACTTTCCAGCATTAGTACTGAGGATTTGTACTGCAGAACTTGCACTCCCTCAGCCAATCTCTTTGAGTACACTGTAACACTGGCATCTAACCACTAATGTGGAAAATTGCCCCAGTTTGTCCTGCTCACGAAAAGCAGGATCGATCCAGCCCTTTCACCTCACAAGAAATTAGAGCAATGAGATGGAAGGGGTCTTTGTCAGTGTCAAAGAAACAGTGCCTCCACAGTTACACCGGGAAAGAGCATTCAGGAATATTTTTTATTCATTCATGGGATGAGAACGTCACTGGCCAGGCAGCATTTATTGCCCATAGGGCAACGTCAGATTCAACTACATTGCTGTGGGTCTGGAGTCACATGTGGGCCAGACCAGGTAAGGATGGCAGTTTCCTTCCCTGAAGGGCATTAGTGAACCAGAGGGGTTTTCCCCAACAATCAGCAATAGATTCATGGTCATCAATAGATTCTCAAAACCAGGTTTTTTTTATTGAATTCATATTCTATCATCTGCCGTGGCAGGATACGAACCCAGGTTCCCTAAACATTCTCGGTATCTCTGGATGAAACTCCAGCGATAATCCCACTGGGAATTGCGTCTCATCTCAAACCCTGCTGGAGGAAGCCACATCAAATACTGACCAGAGATTCCGTATCCATGTGATCAGAGAGAGGGACCTCCAGCTTTCTATCAGTTTCTCTCTTGGGCAAGGTACAGAACAGTGATTCAGATAGAATAAAAAATAAACAGAAAGTGCTGGAGAAACTCAGCAGGTCTGGCAGCACCTGCAGGGAGAGAAACACAGTCAACGTTTTGGGTCCTGTGACCCTTCTTCAGAACTGAGTGTAGTCAGCAAAAGGTGATTCAGAGAGAGCGTGCAATGTGAAAGACACATTTTGGAAAATTTGCTGAATCGATGGAAAGGATCAGGACAATTTAACCACTGAACTGTAAATGCTTGCGTCCAGTAATATTCATGTTGTTGGCACACCGTGGGGGTCAGGGGCACTTAACAGTCTTCTCACATGGTTGGGGCCTTGCTGTGTAACACTCCCCACCTGTCATCAGGTTGCTACTGTTTGAATCCACCACCTGATGGTCTTCGGGTTAAACTCAATCTTCTTTAAGCAGAGGGTCATCAGCCAGAAATTTTCATTTACACCACAGAATACTATTTCTCAAGTAACTGATGCCTGAACACAACGAAAACTAGTAAACAAAAACAGAAGTTGCTGGAAAAAAGCTCAGCAGGTCTGGCAGCATCTGTGAAGAAAAAAAATCAGAGTTAATGTTTTGGGTCCAGTGACCCACAGTTCTGAGGAAGGGTCACCCGACCTGAAACGTTATCTCTGATTTTCTCTTCACAGATGCTGCCAGACCTGCTGAGCTTTTTTCCAACAAATTCTGTTTTTGTTCCTGATTTACAGCATCCGCAGTTCTTCAGGTTTCTATTTTGAAAACTAGTAAACATTTCTTTACAGATCACAGCCAATTTCAGCGATTTGACGATGATTAAATTTAGCTCCGGTACATAACGAAGTTCAGAAGGCGGGTCACTGGACCCAGACCTTAACTCTGCTTTCTCTCTCCCTCGATGCTGCCAAACCTGTTGAATTTTCCCAGCGATTTCTAACGTTCGCAACTATTTGCTGCATTCTTCAAAGCGCTCCAGGAATTGATTATTCTTAAATACAACAGAAAATAGCTTTATGGTAGAAATATCTAAAGTGGAAGTGTAAAGGACCGCCGATTGCACTTGGATCAAAGCGAAGTAGTAAACAAACATGGGGCAATTTCCAACGCGTATTGCGACGGGATTTTCCGTCCGAAAGCAATGCTTTTGGCGAATAATTTCGTTAAATCGAAGTCAGCAGAATATTTCCACCCTCCGCTTTAAAAGAAACACCAAACCATCGAGTCCTTTGTCTCACGGTCTGCTCTGGCTCCATTTACTGAGAGGGACTTGAACCTTAATCTTTCAGGGGTTTTTTTTGTTTTGGTTAAATTAACCCAGGGGCTGGTTTGGGGGGAGGCAGGGGAAGGGGATACAGCCTGCAATTCTGCCAGGGACACACACCTGGTCTGTAGAAAGGAGTCACATTGTACTTACACAGATAGATTCCAATTTCACTGCCACTCGCTGCGTGTCTGATCCTCCAGCTTGCTCTGGCCTGTCTAGCCACTAGCGCGCAGCACTTCAGGGTTAAAGCTTACGTTTCACAGACACTTTTCCAGTGGAAAGCGATTTTCCGACTTCACCCCCGCCACCCGCATCCCACCTCACTCTCGAAGGAAACTACAATGGAAACTGCGAACAAAAAATAACATCACAGTTTTTTTTTGCACTCCCACCAGTTTTATCAATGCATTTGGAAACGAATCTACAACCAAATTAAAATGTAAATAGGTCTTTCAAATATCCTGATTGAACTGATGGCCAATGGGGGAATGAAAGTTTATCAGGGTTATGTATGAATGTACAGCTGAGGTTAAAATCAGACTAGCCATGATTGCCAGAACAAGGTTGAAGGGCCGACTGGTCTACTAAAAAAAAAGTGTTGGAGATCATAGCAGTTCACGCAGCATCCATGGAGAGGGAGCAAGCTAATGTTCCGAGTTTTCTAGAGAAGGGTCCGGACCCGAAACGTCAACTTTCCTGCTCCTCTGATGCTGCCTGACCTGCTGTGTTCATCCAGCTCCACGCTGTGTTATCTCTGACTCCAGCACCTGCAGTTCCTACTATCTCCGAATGTTTCGAGTCCAGATGACTCTTCATCAGAGCTGACTTGAAGTGTGGATGGGGCAGCATTTACGCAACAGTGAGGGGTCGGGGAGGAGTGCTGGAGGAGAAAGGGTGTTGATAAAGCAGATTAAGTGATCAGGATGTGAGAATGGCAGAATAGTGGTGAGTCCAACTGCCAGACTGGACAGAACAGACTCCCATTGGAGGTGGGAGGTCAGGGTGGCAGAGAATGTAACAAGTAAAGCTAAAAGAAAGGGAAGGAATGGGAGTTAGTTCACAATCTGAAGATGTTGAACTCAATATTAAGTCCAGAAGGTTATAAAGTGCATATCCCCCTCCACACTTCATGTCAACTCTGATGAGGCATTATAGATCTGTATAGCATAGAAACAGACCCTTTGGACCAACTCATCCATGCTGACCAAATATCCTCATCGTAGAATCCCTACAGTGCGGAAACAGGCCTTCAGCCCAACAAGTCCACACCGACCCTCAGAGCATCCCACCCAGATCCATCCCCCTACAACCCACCTAAGCTACACCTCCCTGAACACTACAGGCTATTTAGCATGGCCAATCCACCTACCCTGCACATCTTTGGACTGTGTGAGGAAACCGGAGCATCCGGAGGAAACCCACGCAGACACGAGGAGAATGTGCAAACTCCACACAGACAGTCGCCCGAGGGTCGAATCGAACCCAGGTCCCTGGTCCCAGGTCCCAGCAGTGCTAACCACTTCTTAACTAATCCTAAACTAGTCTAGTTCCATTTGCCAGCATTTGGCCCATATCCCTCTCAACCATTTGTATTCATATACTCATCCAGATGCCTTTTAAATATTATAATTGTCATCTAGACTGGAAACACAAGCTTATTTTCCCTCCAAGGATGCTGCCTGACCCGCTGTGATCTCCAACACTTTTTGTTTTCAGTACAGATTCCAGCATCTTGCAGTATTTGCTCCGACAGTGTAGCCTGTTGTTGTTCCTTTTTCGTAACAGCACAGGGCTTCACTGGGGTTAAGTTTATTAAACCAAGCTTGTATTGAGGAAGATTTCAATCATGAGACTCCAGTTTCTTTTCCTATTTTCTAATCAACCTGTTCAGAGATGTTATTACGCACCTCTGGAGCAGGTGACACTTGAAAGCATGTCTTCTAGCTCAGTGGCAGGGACACTACCACTGCATCACAAGAACCCATGAGACTCCAGTTAAGAATTAACTCACTCAGCTACGGTTAAAATCAAGAACAAAAACAAAGTTGCTGGAAAAGCTCAGCAGGTCTGGCAGCATCTGTGAAGGGAAAAACAGAGTTAACATAGAACATAGAACATAGAACAATACAGCGCAGAACAGGCCCTTCGGCCCTCGATGTTGCGCCACGCTGTGAACTAATCTAAGCCCATCCCCCTACACTATCCCATCATCATCCATATGCTTATCGGGTCACAGGACCCGAAACGTTAACTCTGTTTTTTCCTTCACAGATGCTGCCAGACCTGCTGAGCTTTTCCAGCAACTTTGTTTTTGTTCCTGGTTTACAGCATCCGCGGTTCTTTCGGTTTTTATTTACCGTTAAAATCAGATCAGTTTGTCCATAATGGGCTTTGCATGTCAACTTCTAATTGGTCGCACAGGTGATTACTGCTGGGGCTAAACGGTTTAAAAAAAAGTCTTGGAGATTTGGTGGTTTGAAAGTCATTGTGTGTGTGTGTGACAACATTTCCAGTGTAAAGCTAAATCAGGTCAGCCATGATTTTATTGAATGGCAGTACAGTCTTGAAGGGCTGAGTGGCCTACTCTTCTTCTTTGTTTGTGTGTTCTTAAAACAAATTAAATTGAAAAATGTACAGGTCACCAATCAGGACAAGACAGGGTCTAAGGAAAAAGAGAATCTGCAGGAGTGACCTGGCATCATTAAAATGATAACTGAATTTCCATCCTTCAGGTCTTGAAGCTACCCAGGTTTATCTCTGAGACGCACGGTGCTCCTCGGACTGCTATTCTCACTGCATCCTGCGACCCACACTCAGTGCCATGCACTGACATATGCACACTTAGAAAAACATAAGTGTTACTGTGCAGAATGAAGCTATTCAGCCCATCATGTCTGCACCAGCCCTATTATCCAGTACCAATCTTCTGCCTTTTCCCCATAGCCCTGCACATTATTACCATCCAAATGACCATCTAATGCCCTCTTGAATGCTTTTATTGAACCTGCCTCCAACATATTTCCAGGCAGCGCATTCTGTATCCTGCTGTGTGAATACACATCTTTCTCATTGCGAGAGAGATAGTAGGAATCTGAGATAACAAGGTGTAGAGTAGGATGAACACAGCAGGCCAGGCAGTATCAGAGGAGCAGGAAAGCTGACGTTTCGGGTCTGGACCATTCTTTAGATCTGCACATCACTTTCAACCTATTCCATCTTGTCTTTTCTTTTAAGAATGGGGAACAGCTTCTCCCTATCTACTCTCTCTAGTTTGCTCATAATTTTGAAAGCCTCTATCAAATCTCCTCTTAGCTGCCTTTTCTCCAAGGAGAACTGTTCCAACCTTTTCAATCTATCCTCATTACTGAAGTTTCTCACTTCTGAAGCCATTCTTGTAAATTACTCCTGCATTCTCTCCAATACATTCACCCTATTTTTATAATGTACACAATACTCTGCCTGGGGTCTAAAAAGTATCTTGGACAAGTACAATATCATGTCCCTGTTCTGGTACTACAAGGCTGCAACAATAAAGTTGCGAACACTGTGTGCTTTAATAACTGCTCTCTCCAGCTGTTCTACCAGCTTCAACGATCTGTGCACATACATGTGCAGTTCCCTCTGCTCCTTTAGAATTGTATGCCCTATTTTGTCTTGTCTTTCAATGTTATTCCAACCAAAATGCCTTATCTCACATTTCTCTGCATTAAACACCATCTGCTACGTATCTTCCCACTGCAAACTTGCAATCTCCTCCTGGAGTTCTAAATTGTCCTTCTCACAATTTATGATTCTTGCAAGTTTAGTATCATCTGTAAACTTTAAAATAATCCCCTGTACACCAAGATCCAGATCATTAATATATATCCGGAAAAGCAAGGGTCCCAATACAGATCGCTCGGGAACTCCACTAGAAACCTTCCAAGAGCCTGAAAAATATTCATTGACCATTACTCTCTGTTTCCTATCACTCAGCCAATTTTTTATCCACATTACTCCTACCTCTTTTATGCCTTGATCGATGCCTTTCCTCATATGTATGTGGTGTGGCACTGTATCAAACGTTTTCTGCAAATCAATGTACATGACATCCACAGCATTACCTTCATCAACGCTATCTGCTACCTCTTCAGAAAACTCCAGTAAATTGGTTAAACACGGTTTCTCCTTCAGATATCCATCCAGCTCTTACTAATTAACCAACCTTTTTCCTTGCGATTATGAATCCCAGGACCGTAAGAAACTACAGAAGGTGGTGCGCACAGTCCAGACCATCACGGAAGCCAACCTCCCATCCAAGGACCCTATTTACATGGCTCGCTGCCACGGTAAGGCTCCAACATTATCAAAGACCCATCACACCCTGGCAATGACCTCCTACAACCCCTTCCATCAGCTGGAAGATACAGAAGCCTGAACACACGCACCAGCAGGTTCAGCAACAGCTTCGTTCTGGCCATTATCAGGCTGTTGAATGGACTCTAGCCTCAAATAATGTATCCTGCAATGTAACCTGTATGTCTCTAAGTCTTTTCGATCTGTTAATCCTTAGCTTGCTGTGATCTGCCTGTACCGCTTGTAAACAAAGCTTTTCACTGTATTTTGGTACATGTGGCAATAAAATCAGTCAATCAATCAAAGGTAAGATAGGAAACAGGGATGGACCGGGTGAAGGTCTGAGAAGAAGAGAAATTGAAATCAATTTTTGCAATTCTGGATGAGAGTGGATGACAGCACTGATCATGTCATTGATGAATCCTGGAAACTAGTGGGTGGGGACCCAATGAGGACTGGAGTAAGGAATGTTCCACATTCTCCACGAAGTAGACAGGCATAACCGGGACCCATGCGGGTACCAACAGTCATACTTTTGACTTGGTAGAAGTGAGATGGGGTAAAGGAGAAATTTTTCAAAGTGAGAATAGGCTCAGTGAGGCAAAGGAGGGTGGAACTAGATGGGGACTGTTTGGGCAGGTAAAATGTGAAAGCATTGGAAAGAGTACAGAAGCAATTCACAAGAAGTTGAGAGCCCTCAAACCATCCTTACAGCAGATAAACAGTTGAGAGTTTGCACATCCACGGCAAAGAGGAAGTGGCTGGTGCCAGAAAACAGGAAGTTGTAGAACTGACATAGAGCTTCAAAAGAATCACAAACGTAATTGGGGAAACACTGAACAAGGGGGTGGAAAGATCAAGTCAAGGTAGGAAGAAATAAGTTGTGAGGCAGGAACAGACTGAAACAATGGGTCTGCCAGGGCAGCCCAGTTTGTGGATTTTGGAAAGGAAGTAGAAGCAAGCAGTTCAGCGCAATGTGTGAATGACGCGGTAAACTGTAGAGAGGAGATCCCTGGAGGAAATGAGCTGTGTGACAATCCCGGAAACTGCAACTTGATGTGCAGGAGCAGAGGCACCTGGGCATATCTGTGCATAGATCATTGAAGGACAGGCAGAGAGAGCATCAAGTGAAGTGTACAGTGTCCTCAGCTTTATCGAGAAGACATGGAGCACAAGAGCAAGGAGGTGACATTGAACTTGTACTAGGCACTTATTAGAACCTCAGCTGGAGTATTATGTACGGTTGTGGTTGCCACCTGACAGGTAAAATGTGAAAGCTTTGGAAAGAGTACAGAAGCGATTCACAAGAACAGCTCTGGGAATGAGAAACTTCGACAGGGAGAGGAGACTGTTGTGAGGAGTTAATAAAGTTGATAAAACTGAAAGAAATGCAACTAATTAGTCTGAGCATTGGATGGTGAGGATGGAGGATATTAAAGGAACGAGATGTTGAACATAAGGACTGAGAGCATGAGGAGGCCATTCAGCCCCTCAAGCCTGCTCCGCCAATTAATATGATCACGGCTAATCTTATTTTGGCCTCAACTCCACTTTTCTGCCCGCTCCCCATATCCCTTCAACCCATTACGAATTAAAAATCTATCTACATCCTCCTTAAATTTACTCAATGTCCTGGCACCCAATGCACGCTGGGATAGTGAATTCCACAGATTCGTGACCCTTTGAGAGAAGTAATTTCTCCTCATCTTAGTTTTAAATCTGCTACCCCTTAGTCTAAAATTATGACCTCTCATTCTAGATTGCCGCACATGAGGAAACATCCTCTCTACAACTACTTTCACATCTTTTACATCTCAATTAGATCTCCTCTCATTCTTCTAAATTCTAGAGAGTATAGGACTAAACCGCTCAATCTTTCCTCATAAGACCAAGCCCCTCATCTCTGGAATAAATCTAGTGAACCTCCTCCATATGACTGGGTGATTATAGAGTGGTCAAGGATGTCCCAGAGGGGACAATCCTTTCGGAATTCTGACAGGAGGGGAAGAGGAAAGTTGCTGCTGGTAGACCATCCTTTGAAATGAGGGCTATTGGCATGGAAAGTGGGGACAAGAGGAACCCTATCATGGTTGAGTGTAGAGGTGTGGGGAGTGGATGGATCACAGTTGAGGACCATGTCAAGAACAGGGAGAGGAGGGACGGTGAAATCCTCAGTTGAGGCAAGAAAGGAAGATACATCAGGAGTGCTGTTGTGGAAGGGAGCATCATCAGAACATATGTGACAGAATCAGAAAATGGGAGTTGGTATGAATGGAGTCATCACAGGAAGCAGGGTGTGAGGAAGTGTTGCCAAGGTAGCAGTGGGTGTGGGTGTGGGGAAGTGTCGGAGATGGACAATGAGATGTGAGAAAGGGCTGGAAAGGCAAATGAATTGTTGAAGTTTTCCAAGCTTGTGAGAACACTAAAATTGTCATCGGTGTACTGGACAAAGAGTTAGGGGAGGGGGCCTGAGTAGGACTGGAAGAAGGAATGACCTACATATCCCAAAAAAGACAGGCTTCATGTGGGTACCAATTGCAACAGCTTTTATGTAGAAGAAATGAGACAGAAGCATTTTCTGATCCTTAAACCTACCAATCATTGGGGAACCCAGTCTGACTTTGATTTGTGCACAACATGATGGAAAATATGGACGCACTCCACCAATATAACACGTCCATGCATGATTGCTGAGGGATCTGGGCTGGATGGATGTGGAGAGGCATTTTCTTCTTGTGGGAGAATCTAGAACTAAATTAGAACAAGGGAGGTGATGCCTAGTGGTATTATTTGCTCGACTATTAATCCAGAAACCCTTGTAACGTTCTGTTGACCTGGTTTGGAATCCTGTGCTGGCAGATTTTGGGATCTCAATTTAATTAATATTGGAATTTGGAGTCTAATGATGACCATTAATCGATTGTTGATTGACAGGAGAAACTCATCTTGTTCACTAATGTCCTTCAGATAAGGAAATCGGCCATCCTTGCCTTTTCTGGCCTACATGTGACTCCAGCCCCACAGCAATGTGGTTGACACTTAACTGCCCTCAGGGCAATTAGGGATGGTAGTAAGTGCTGGCCTGGTCAGTGACCCCACCGTGAACGAATTTAAGAAAAACTACTAGAGGTTGCTGTTTAAAAATAAAGGGTCTCCCATTGAGCTAGAGAGAATTTGTTTACTCACAGAGTTGACAATCTTTGGAATTCTCTTCCTTAAAAGCAGAAGCAGAGCCTTTGAATCTTTTTAAGTTGCAGGTAAATGGATACTCAAACAGTGACGGTGTGAAAGGTTGTTGGGGTATTGGTAGGGATTGTTATATTGGGGGCTGCTTTAGTTCAGACAGCTGGGATGGCTGGTTTGCAATGCAGAGTGGCACCAATAGCTTGGGTTCAGTTACTGCACCAGCCGAGGTTACCACGAAGGACTCTCTTTATCAACCTCTCTCCCCTCACCTGAGGCCTGGTGACCCTCAGATTAAACACTAGTCGGCTCTCTCTCTCTCTCTCTCTCTCCAGTGAGGGAGCAGCCCTACAGACTGGTAAGAATATAGCAACTCTACCTTAAATTACTTGATCTTATCGAATGGTGGAGCAGGCTTGAGGTGCCGAATGTCCTACTCCTGCTTCTGATTTCTACATGTGCATATGCTCATAATCAGAATTTCAGAAGGATCAGTTCAGATACTGAAAACATCCTATTGCCACTCCCTCAGGGTGCAGTAAAGGGCACTTTCCAGATTGTTAATGGATTCTTGGAAAAGAACAACTCACTGAGATGGCTTAAAAGATACAGGGCAGGAAATGGACAGAAGCCAATCAAAATATCAGTAATACACACGATTATGGAAGCTGCACAGAGAGCAGAACTGAAATGCATGTTAAATCATGGTTTAGCTTCCATGAAACAAATAGGTTCCACTCATCATGTCGGGCCAGGATCACTGAGCAGAGTGTAAGTAATCATACTCTGTGGCTCCCACTGTGTGAATCTCCATCATTAGGAAACAGAAAACCTGGCAGAGCAAGAAAAATGGACATAAATGAACGGAGTAGAGCATTCACAGCGCGGAATCTGGACGGAGAATCAAATATAGAAAAACTGCAGAAAACTGCAACCCAAAGGCACTTGGGATTTCTTTACATTTTTGTGAGATGTGGGCGTCGTTGGCTGGGCCAGCATTTATTGCCCGACCCTAGCTGCCCCTTGAGAAGGTGGTAGTGAGATGCCTTTTTGAACTGCTGCAGTCCACCTGCTGTGGGTTGACCCACAATGCCCTTAGGGAGGGAATTCCAGGATTGTGACCCAGTGATAGTGAAGGATCAGCGATATATTTCCAAGTCAGGACGGTGAGTGGCTTAGAGTGGAACTTGCAGGGGGTGATGTTCCCATGTATCTGCTGCCCTTGTCCTTCTGGATGGAAATGGTCGTGGGTTTGGAAGGTGCTGTCTGAGGATCTTTGGTGAATTTCTGCAGTGCATCTTGTTGATAGTACACACTGCTGCTATTGAGTGTTAGTGGTTGAGGGAGTGAATGATTGTGGACGTTGTGCCAATCAAACAGGCTGCTTTGTCCTGGATGCTGCACCCCATCCAGACAAGTGGGGAGTATTCCATCACATTCCTGACTTGTGCCTTGTAGATGGTGGGCAGGCTTTGGGGAGTCAGGAGGTTATATACTCGCTGCAGTATTCCTAGTCTCTGACCTGCTCTTGGAGCTACTGTGGTTATATAGCAAGTCCAGTTGAGTTTCTGGTCAATGATAACCCCCAGGATGTTGATAGTGGGGGATTCAGTGATGGTGACACCATTGAATGTCAAGGGGCAATAGTTAGATTGTGTCTTATTGGTGATGGTCATAGGCTGACATTTGTGTGGCGTGAATGTTACTTGCCACTTGATAGACCAAGCCTGGATATCGCCCAGATCTCGTTGCGTTTGAACATGGACTGCTTCAGTATCTGAGGAGCTGCAAATGGTGCTGAACATTCGCCAATGATTGCACAATATCCCCACTTCTGACCTTATGATGGAGGGAAGGTCATTGATGAAGCAGCTGAAGATGGTTGGGTCTAGGACAGTACACTTAGGAACTCCTGCTGAGATGTCCTGGAACTGAGATGACTTACCTACAGCAACCGTGACCATCTTCCTACATGTCAGGTACGACTCCAACCACCAGACAGTTTATCTCCAATACCCGTTGATTCCAGTTTTGCCAGGGGTCCTTGATGCCACACTCGGTCCAATGCAGCCTTGATATCAAGGGCTATCGCTTTCACCTCACCTCTGGAATTCAGCTTTTTTCCCATGTTTGAACCAAGGCTGTAATGAGTTCAGGAGCTGAGTGGCCCTGGCGGAACTCAAACTGGGCGTCACTGAGCAGGTTATTGCTGAGCTGGTGCTGCTTGATAGCTGTGTTACTGACACCTTACATCACTTTACCGATGATTGAGAGGAGACTGATGAGCGGTAATTGGCCGGGTTAGATTTGTCCAGCTATTCATGTACAGGACATACCTGGCCAATTTTCCACATTGTTAGGTAGATGCCAGTGTTGTAACTGTATTGGAAGAGCTTGGCGAGGGGAGCAGCACCTAGTGGTGCAGGAGTCTTCAGTACTTGCTGGAAAATTGTCAGGGCCCATAGACTTTGCAGTATCCAGTGCCTCCAAGTATTTTTTGGGCAGGTTCAGTTGAGGCAATAAAGGGACATTGGATTTGGGTAGAAATGGAGTAAAGGTAGAAGATTGGCACTGGGTAATGGAACCAGTGCAGGCATGATGGGCTGAAAGGCCTCCTTTTGCACTGTAACAGTTCTGCGTTTCCGAGTTCCCCTTGGTGCCCTGACAAATGTTTCCATTTACTTATTGCAATATTAATCTAATAACTTAATTTAATATTGCCATATCCAACCCTAAAGTTAAACACTCAAGGTGTTGTAAACCGCAAACTAAAACAGAAAGTGCTGGAGAAACTCTGCAGGTCTGGCAGCATCCACGGAGGGAAAAACAAAATTAATGTTTCAAATCTGAGTGTGTTTGGAATTTTGTACAGACCTTTCTTCCATTTTTTCATAAACCCTTTCTGCTTTACTACATTTGCCTAACTCTGATCTCCCATAAGGGGCTATCCGTTTTTTTGTCCCACATGCCCATACCCAATCTCATCACAATCCCTCTTGTTTTCTGGCAGAAGCTGACTAACTTGCAGTATGAAGGCCTTACGATGCAGCAAAAGCAATTTTTGTTTTGCAATGGGCTAATCTGCGCTTCTATTCTTCCTTCCAAAGTGCAAAACCTCACACTTTCCACATTGTATTCCATCTGCCATCTCTTTACCTACTCTCCTAGTCTGTGCAAATTCTTTTGCAGCCTCCCTGCTTCCTCAATACAACATGTCCCTCCACTTGTCTTTGTGTCATCTGTAAATTTAGCAACAGTGCCCTCAGTTCCTTCTGTTCTTAACGTGTAACACAAATAGTTGTGGTCCCAACACTGATCCCTGTGGAATTCCACAAGTCACCAGCTGCCATCCTAAAAAAGATTCCTTCATCCTGCCTTCTGCCAGACAGCCAATCTTCTATCCACACCAGTACCTTGCCTCTAACACCATGAGCTCTTATCTTATTCAGCAGCTTCCTGTGCGGCACCTTGTCAAAAGCCTTCTGGAAATCCAAATAGATCATGGCCACTGGCTCTCCCTTGTCTAACTTGCTCGTTATCTCCTCCAAGATTTCTAACAGATTTGTCAGGCATGACCTCCCCTTGACAAAGTGCTTACTCTGCCTAATTTTACCATGCACTTCCAAGTACTCTGCAATTCTGTCATTAATAATGGACTCTAAAATCTTGCGATCCACTGAGGTCAGACTAACCAACATCTAATTTCCGTTCATCTGCCTCCCATCCATCTTAAACTGGGGTGTTACATTAGTCATTTTCTCGTTCTCTGGTACCCTCCCTGACTCCACTGATTCCTGAAAGATCACTACCGATGTCTCCACAATCTCCTCAGCTATCTCCTTCAGAACCCTGGGGTGTAGTCCATCCGGGCTGGGTGATTTATCCGCCTTCAGACATTTCAGCATCCCCAGTACCTTCTCCTTAGTGATGATCCCTACAATCACCTCTTCCCCCTGACCCTCTTGAAGCTCTAGCATGCTGCTGGTGTCTTCCACTGTGAAAACTGATGCAAAGTACCTATTTGGTTCTTCTGTTATTTCTTTGTTCCCCGCCACTACTTCTCCAGCGTCATTTTCCAGCAGTCCAATGTCCACTCTGACCTCACTAATATACATGTAAAAAAAAATTATTGCAATCTACTTTAATATTACCAGCTATCTTACCCTCATATTTCATCTTCTCCCCCTTATTGATTTTTAGGTATCCTCTGCCGCTTTTTAAAAGACTTTCTAATCATCTGACTTCCTACTAATCATCACCATATTGTACTGTCCCTGACTTCCCTCGTCAGCCATGGTTGCATCATCCTCCCCGAAGTATGTTTCTTCTTCCTTGGGGTGAAATATTCCCAGAAACTCCTTCCATTGTTGCTCCACCATCCTCCCTGATAGGCTTCCCTTCTCAATCAACTTTGGCCAGCTCCTCCCTCATGTCTTTGTCGATACTTTTACTCAATTTTAATATTGTTCCATTGGATTTCGGCTTCTCCCCCTCAAACTACAGGGTGAATTCTGTCATATTATGGTCACTTCCCCCTCGGGGTTCCTTCACCATATGCTCCCTAATCACGTCTGTGTGGACCGGCTGGCAGAGATATTCACTGACATCTTCAGCCTCTCCCTCCTACAAACCGAAGTCCCCACCTGCTTCAAGGAGACCACCGTCATCCCCGTACCCAAGAAAACACATGCAGTGTGCCCTATTGACTATCTGGACAACAAAGACACCTAGTCAGACTCCTGCTTGTTGATTACAGCTTCGCCTTCAACACCATTATCCCTCCGGACTGATCTCAAAACTGAGGTCTCGGCTCCGCCCTCTGCAATTGGATCCTCAGCTTTCTGGTACACAGACCACAATCGGTGAGGATAGGTAACTGCACCTCCTCCACAATAACACTCAACACTGGAGCCCCCGCTAGAATACATCCTCAGCCCCCTACTGTACTCCCTGTGCACCCACGACTGTGTTGCCAAATTCCAAACGAACACCAACTACATGTTCACTGACAACATCACCGTAGTGGGACGGACATCTAACAACAACGAGTCAAAATACAGAAGGGAGATAGAGGGCTCGGTGACATGGTCCAATGAAATCAATCTGTCCCTCATGTCGGCAAAACTAAAGAACTGATCATCAACTTCAGAAAGAAAAAATGAGAACACGCCCCCATCTACATCAATGGAAATGAGGTCGAGAGAGTGAACAGCATCAAGTTCCTTGGAGTGATGATAACCAATGACCTGCCCTGGACTCCCCACATAAATGCAATGGTACAGAAGGCACAACAACGTCTCTTTTTCCTCAGGCGGCTCAGGAAATTTGGCATGTCAATAAGGTCCCTCACCAACTTCTACAGATGCACCATTGAAAGCATACTGTCCAGGTGCATAATGGCCTGGCACGGCAACTGCTCTGCCCAGGATCTTAAGGAACTACAGAAGGTGGTGTGCACAGTCCAGAACATCACGGAAGCCAACATCCCAACTATTTACATGGCTCGCTGCCGCGGAAAGGCGGCCAACATCATCAAAGAGCCATCACACCCTGGTAATGATCTCCTACAACCTCTTTCATCAGGCAGAAGGTACAGAAGCCTGAACACACGCACCAAGAGGTTCAGGAAAAGCTTCTTTCTGGCCGTTATCAGACTGTTGAATGGACTTTAGCCTCAAATAATGTAACCTGCAATGTAACCTGTATGTCTCTAAGTCTCTTTGATCTGTACGTCCTTTGCTGGCTGTGATCTGCCTGTACTGTTTGTAAACAAAGCTTTTCACTGTATTTCAGTACACTTGACAATAAAATCAATCAATCATCACACATCACCAAATCCAGAATTGCCTGTTCCCTAGTGGGGTCTATTACAAGCTGCTCCCAAAAACCATCTCAAAGACATTCCATGAACTCCTTTCCTTGTGATCTTCTACCAACCTGACTTTCCCAGTCCACTTGCACTTTGGAGACCCCCATAATTATTGCAATACTGCCTTTCTTACTTGCCTTTTGTATCTCCTGATTTATTTTCTTTCCCACATCCTGACAACTGCTCGGAGGCATGTACGTAACTCCCATCAGGGTCTTTTCTCATGGTTCCTCAACTCTATCCATACCTTACGACTCTCAAATACTTCTTGCTGTAAATTTAATTTCACTAACAAGGTGACCCTGCACCCTTTGTCTGACTGCCTGTCAGTTTTGATTGGACATGCATCCTTTGATATTTAGTTCCCTCCCTGATCCCCTTGCAGCCACATCTTTGTGATAACAGTGGACATTTTTAAGGGCAGCTTTCCTTCTGCTGCACTGGGGAGGGACACTCTGAGATCTGCATTGGCTGCCGCACTCACCAAAACAGTGACTACTATTCATCACAGCAAAACTGGAGTCTATGGGGATCGGTGACAAACTTTCCCTTGATTGGAGTCATACCTGGCACATAGGAAGATGGTCATGGTTGTTGAAGGTCAGTCATCTCAGCTCCAGGACATCTCTGCAGGAGTTCCTCAGGGTAGTGTCCCAGGCCCAATCATCTTCAGCTGCTTTATCAAAGCCGAGTGACACCAAGGCCTACAAAGCTGGAAAATGGCATTAGAATAGCTAGGTGGTTGTTCTTGACTGGCAGAAATGCAATGTGCTGAACAGCCTATCAATGGTGTAGATTTCTTTGGCTCTATCACCTTCCCTCCATCTTAGGGTCAGAAGTGGAGATGTTTGCCGATGTTCGCAGAAAGTTCAGCACTGTTTGTAAATCCTCAGATACTGAAGCAGTCCATGTTCAAACTAAACAAGGCCTGGTCAAAATCCAGGTTTGAGCTGAGAAGTGAGTAGTAACATTCATGCCACAAAAGTACCATGGAGTAACCACCTTTAATCAGAGACAATCTAACCACAGTCTCTTGACATTCACATTGCCAACAATAAATTTTCTGACTGTCAACATCCTGGGCGTTACCATTGGTCAGAAACTCAACTGGACTCATCAGGTAAATACACCAGCTACAATACCAGGTCAGAGGATGGGAATTCTGCGCGAGTAACTCTCCTCCTGACTCCACAAAGCCTGACCAGCATCGACAAGGCACGAGTAAAGACTGTGATGGAATACTTCTCACTGGCCTGGATGAGTGCATCTCCAACAACACTTTGACACCATCCAGGACAGAGCATCCTGCTTGACTGGCACCACATCCACAAGCATCTATGAGACACACTGCAGAAATTCACCAAATCTCCTTCAACAGCACTTTCCAGACCCATAACTGATACCATTGAGAAGGACATGGGCAGCAGATAAAGGTTACCTTCCAAGCCACTCACCGTCCTGACTTGGAAATATAACCCCATTCTTTTCCCCAGGTCAAAATCCTGGAATTCCCTCCCTCATGGCATTGTGAGCTTACCTCCAACACATGGACTGCAGCGCTTCAAGAAGGCAGTTCACCACCACTTTCTCAAGGGCAACTAGGGACAGACAATCCAGTGATGCCGAGGTCCTAGGAGTGAATTTTAAAAAACATAGGAAGACAATGGCTTAGTGGTATTATCACTGTACGTTAATCCAGAGACCCAGATAACGCTCTGGGGAAGCAGCATCATAGGAGCAGGAAAACTTGATGTTTCGGGCCGAGATCCTTCATCAGAAATGGGGGAGGGGAAGGGGGTTCTGAAATAAGTAGGGAGAGAGGGGGAGGCGGATAGAGGAGAGGATGGGTGGAGAGGAGGCAGACAAGTATTATGAGAGAGTTGCAGTGGGAGAGAGATTCCCTGAGGTTTGTCCGGAGGGAGGAGGGTAACTTCTTCAGGGTAGGCATCCTTAGAAGAGGCTTCGCAGTGGGGTTAAAATTGTATCAGAGATGAAAGGTACTGCAGATGCTGGAGAATTCTGCCTGCTCTCCACCTATCCTCTCCTCTATCCATCCTCTATCCGCCTCCCCCTCTCTCCCTATTTATTTCAGAACCCTCTTCCCCTCCCCCATTTCTGATGAAGGGTCTAGGCCCGAAACGTCAAGTTTTCCTGCTCCTATGATGCTGCTTGACCTGCTGTGTTCAACCAGCTCTACACCTTGTTATCTCGGATTCTCCAGCATCTGCAGTACCTTTTATCTCTAATGCTCTGGGGACCCAGGTTCGAATCCCACCATGGCAGATGGTGCAATTTGAATTCAATAAATATCTAGAATTAAGAATCTAATGATCTAGGTGACAGGTTTAGATAGAGGATCTGGATCGGCACAGGCTTGGAGGGCCGAAGGGCCTGTTTCTGTACTGTAATTTTCTTTGTTCTTTGATGACTGTGAATCCATTGTTGATTGTCAGAAAAACCCATCTGATTCACTAATGTCCTTTAGGGAATGAAACTGCCATCCTTACCTGGTCTGGCCTACATGTGACTCCAGACCCACAGCAATTTGGTTGACTCTTAATTAGGGATGGGCCACAAATGCTGCCTAGCCAGCAACGCCCTCATGCAATGAATGAATAAAGAATAAAGAAAGAATCTTGCTGCTTAACTTAGGAAGAGTTAATGGGAATGGGAATACCGCTCACTTTCAAATGGAAATACCTCGGAGCCAGACTTTTTGAGTTAGACAAATGGAATAAATTCTGACCTCTCATTGCAGCTTGTGTGGTAAAGCTTCATCCTTCACTGTTGCATTCTAGTGGTTACAAAGCGACCCCATGCCCAGATATTCTTTGCTCTGGTTAACATAAGGAAGTTCAGTGATGATTGGGTAAGAAAATATAATTTGGAGCATTTGATCAATTGCTTCCAGGGCCGCTGTACAATCAAACCCATTATGAATTCTGCCTCTGTCCTCTTTGGGTCTGCAGGCAGTTCAGAGACAAAAATCCAAACACATCAATGCAATGCCGTGGGCTTGCATATTACGCACACTCAGATATATTATGATACATCACTGGAGCAGGTGGGACTTGAACTTAGGTCGTCTGGCTCAGACGTCTGGACACTACAACTGTACCAGCACTAATGTCATTTCACAGAAACAGAAATTTCTGCAGAACCTCAGCAGAGCTGGCAGCATCTGTGGAGAGAAAAAAATGGTAACACTTTAAGTCCTGTATGTCTCTCGATCAGAACTGGACTAATTTTAAATCGGTATTAGCCAAAGAAATGTACATGGAGATATGCCACGGGTCTGGCCTGATCACAATGAATAGCAGAGGGGCTGAATGGCTCCAGTTCCCATGTTCTTATATTCTACCCCAGCCACTAAAAATGCTGAATGGCCTACTCTTGTTCCTATATCCCTCTATTCTATCCTTGCCATTAAATAGGATGAATGGTACACTTCTTGCCCTGTATTCTATGTTTCTATATTTCTACATGTTCTATCCCAGTCATTGAATGGGCTGAGTGGCCTATTCGTGGTTCGATATCCTCTGTTTTCATACTTCCACCAGTTCTGCCAGAGCGACTGAATGGGCTGAATGGCCTCCCTCCTCCTCCTCCTGGCACAGCGGAGGGCTCGCGTTGACATCATCGCGTCGGGCAGCGGATGACGCTTCGGCGGCGTCCCGGCGGTGACGTCAGCGCGCCGGGTCAGGTGACCCGGGGAAGATGGCGTCGCTGCTGCAGCTGGAGCGGGTGGTGTACCTGGTTCACGGCGACAAGAAGCTCCGGCTGCCGCTCTCGCAGCTTTATTTCTGCCGCTACTGCCACGAGCTGCGCTCGCTCGAGTGCGTCTCCCACGAAGTAGGTGCCGCCGCTCCGCTCAATCCCGACTTTTATAATCCGCCTCCGCCACCCACCCACCCGCCCGCCGGTCCGGCCCAGGCCCAGGCCCAGCCGCCTGACAGTCACAGCCCTAGACCCAGGCCCCACATTCGTCCCGACACCTACCCTTAGGCCGTGTCCAGGCCCAACCTCAACCCCAAGGCCGGCCCCAGTCCCTATCTATTCAGCCGGTGCCCTTCTGTCAGTCAGGGCTCTCCATGGTGACGGGGCAGAGTGGGCCCTGGCTCCAGGGTGATGGGATGTGGGGATCTAGAGAGCTCAGGCTCAGGCCCCATTCCGGCCCCTTCTCGCAGCCCATCAGACCACACCCCAGAGGTAAAGTGGGGAGGAGGCACTGTCTGAGAAACAAAAGCAAAAATTGCTGGAAAAGCTCAGCAGGTCTGGCAGCATCTGTGATGTGGACAGGAATTAGAATTAACGATTCGGGACCGCTGACTCAGGCCTGATCCAACCTCTGTGTCTATCCCACTCCCCACCTCCATCAGGCCGTTCCCATTCCCCCAATTTTCACTCCTGTGCTCAATCTCTCTCCATCACCCTTGTGACCTAATGTCTAACCCGTGCCTGATTTCTGATCCCCCAGCACTCCTTCACCACCGTATGCCCCATCCGTCAAAAGCAAGTAGTGTTTCAATTTTCTTAAACTTTGCTATTGAAAAGCCAAGCAAAATTTTAATTATTCCAACTCTTTCACAAAGCACAATGAGTGGCAGTATCCTTGGTTTTGGAGATTTATTTTCAAAATGCTGTAATGGTTCAGTCTTGAGCATCATATTTGATGCAAATCAGTTTGATACCCATGACACCTATGGGACTTGATTTGTCAGTTCTGGCTGGGAATTTCAGACACCAAAGACGTTATCAAAACTAGGTCTATTTTTTACTGCTATGTCTTGATTAGTATCGTTTCTTTTTTAAGCTTAGTTTGGATCTTTTTCGTTAAGAAAATTTTAGATGATTAAACCGTCATTGCAAAGCCAGTCAGACCTGTGTTCAGGGATGGTTAGCGTCTTCAGCAACAACTTTCCTTCCTTAGTGCTTTTAATGTAGAAAAATGATCACAGACTCTTCAATAAGAGCTTTATCAGACAGAGGCTAATAGCAGACTACATGAGACAGTGCTCAGGCATGCAATGACGCTAGGTTCAAAGAGTGTTGTAAGGAAGCAAGAGGGGTAGTAGAGTGGAGGAAGCTCAGGAAGGTAATTCCAAGGCTGAGGACTCAGACTGCTGAAGTCATGGCTGTCAATGTTTGAGTGATTTTCATTGGAGATGCGCAAGAAGTCAGAAGTGAAGGAGTGTGGAAATCCGAGGCTTGAGGACTGGAAGTGGTTACGGAAATTGACTCATAGACTACACAGAAAGAGACCATTTGGCCACTGGCTTAAAATCTGACCGCACTAATCCCATTTTCTGGCTTTGGCCCACAGCTGTGGTGACTCAAGTGAATTTCTAAATATTGTTTAGATATTATGAGAGTTTCTGACACATCACCCACGAAGGGGAAAAATTCTCAACTCTCCTCTTAGCCTCTACCTCACCTTAAAATTATGCCCTCTGGATATTGACTCCTCTACAAATGAAAAATGTGCCGCCTTGTCCACCTCAGTCTTACGTTCTGTATTGGATCACCTGTCAATTTTTGCTGCAAATCTAATCTTTCTATCAGCTTTCTTTCAATCAGCCTATCCAATCTTTCCTCTCAGTTCAGACTGTCAAGTCCTCTGCACCCTCTGTAGTGCAACCCTTCTCATAACATGGTAGCCAGAATAGCACACAGGGTTCCAAATGTGGCCTGACCAGCACTTTCTGTAGTTCCAACATAACTGTCCAGTGCCTGTTTTCTGTTCCTTAGTTAATAAAGGCAAGTATCCCTCGTGACTTCTTGATGGCTTTATCTACCTTCAGTATTTTACAAGGGCCAATTATTCATAGTGCCATCCCTTGCCTTGTTAGCACTTCCTAAGTGCATTACGTCACACTCTTGTAGTAAGTGGAAATCAGCCCACTGCTCTGTCTAGCTAACAAGTCTGATGATATCCTCATGCGGCTTATGACTATCCTCCTCACTATTTACCACCCTGTTTAGTAGAAAAGGAAAAGGTCATGAAGTATTTTGTGTTCACCGAGGGCAGGGACAAATGTGCCAGAATTAATACATATATTTAGCATATAAGCCGGAAAACAGTGGAAAATTAAATTGAGACTGTGGGTGGAGTAAGCGGTTGAAAGAATACGAATGGAATTCTATCATGTGGAAAAAACCAGGGTAACTTCAGTGTAATGCTGCAGACCACCATGAGGATAGTTTCCTCTTTCTGATTCTCGTGTTCCTTTTTTTCAAACATTATTATGATGGATCTCTTCAATCAATGAACTGTGAATCTGAATAAAAACCTATGTGACTTAGAATCATATCGGGTGAGCATAACCTTTGACTGATTCACAACTTGTCTTGACCTGGAATTTGTAAATGACCTACATAAGATGATGAAATGGAAGATGTGGAACAGTGAGAAAAGGCAGAATAATTCAGTATGAAGTTGTGAGATTCAATTGCAGCAAAATTCAGAAGTCAGGACTATAATTCATAGAACCATACAGTTCAGGAGGCCCTTCAGCCCATCAAGTCCATACTGCCAACAATATACTAAATCTCACTAGTCCCACTTTCCAGCAATAAGCTCATAGCCTTGAATGTTATGATACTTCAAATGCTCATCTTTTTAAAGGTTGTGAGGTTACCTACCTCACTGCCCTCTCAGGCGGTCCAGATTTCCACCACCCACCGGTGAAGAAAGAATTTTCTTAAATCCCAACCCTCCCAATCTCCTGCCTTTCTTCTTAATATTATGTCCCTTTGTTATTGACCCATCAACTAAAGGGAACAGCTGCTTTCTGTCGGCTCTGTCCATGCCCCTCATTAACCTTATACACCTGTCAGCCCCTCACAACTTTTTTTGTCTCAAAGAAAACAACCCAAGCTTATCTATTCTTTGTAGAATCAGTTCAATCCTAGGCAACATCCTGGTGAATCTTCTCTGCACCTGCTCCAGCACAATCAACTGTGACCAGAACTGTGGTCACAGTTCCATCTGTAGACTAACTGAAGTAATGTACAGCTCCAACAACCTTTGTAAACGGCAAAGTTTGTAGGGAAGAAGGAAGAATGAAAACAAACAATTTGAATTGAATGTTGATTGACATTTCAGTAGAGGACAAATAGAACATTTTTAAAAGAATAATGCTGAGCCTAAAGGACAAACCCATATCCAAAATCAGCAACGTTGGACAAAGTAAATCTGACCTCCAGATTGGCTGATAAAGGGAAAAATGAGTTTTGTGGATTGTCCAGGCTGTTAGGAGAAGCGGGGTTTGGATGAGTACTGGATTGTGCAGAAACCAATTAAAAATCGATGTCAGAAAAGCTGAGGGATATAAAAGAAAAATGTAGATTCAGAACAAACTACAACAGCGAAAAGTTCAACTTGCTGTGGATGTCAGAAATCGGAAATAAAAACAGGAAATGTTAGAAATATTCAGGTCATACATTGTCTGTCAGGAGGGAAACAGACTTAATGTAATGGGTTGTGACTTTTCATGAGGAAACAAGACAATTCAGGTGTCTCTCCTGTACATCCATAGCTCCTCAAAATTAATTTGGAAACAGTCCTGCCTGGCTAAATGTTGGACCCTGAATTGGTGATCAAAATCAGCATGAACTGCTTGGTCTGAGAGAGAGATGAAGTCTTATGACTTTTTTCACTGGAACAAGGTGGATAAGAGGAAATTTAGGGAGTTCACTAAATTAGTAAGAACACTGATAAAAGACCAGGGAAAGAATTTCCTGAGATAACAAGCATGGGGCTGGATGAACACAGCAGGTCAAGCAGCATCATAGGAGCAGGAAAACTTGACGTTTCGGGCCTAAACCCTTCATCAGAAAAGGGTTTAGGCC
>JAHRHZ010000289.1:42901988-42913175 GCA_024137785.1 Ginglymostoma cirratum | reverse complement strand
TTCCTGCTCCTCTGATGCTGCTTGACCTGCTGTGTTCATCCAGCTCCACACCTTGTTATCTCGGATTCTCCAGCATCTGCAGTACCTTTTATCTCTGAAAGAGTTTCCTGAGCCTGGTTAGTCAGTGACAGGATTATGAGGCTCCGAAGTGAGACAATGATGGGGATTGCTACTTTTCATTGGAGCGAATACTGGCAATTACCAGACCTGTCAGTAAAGAGAGTGACTGGGATGATTAGTAGTTATTAGCTAGTCAATGACAGGGACATGGTGGCCTGGTGGTAATATCACTAGAGAAGTAACTCAGAGGCCCAGACTATTGTTCTTGTACCAGGTTTTGAATCCCATCATGGCACATGGTGAAATTTAAATCAATTAAAACAATCTGGAATTAAAACATGAGATAACAAGCGTGGGGCTGGATGAACACAGCAGGTCAAGCAGCATCATAGGAGCAGGAAAACTTGACGTTTCGGGCCTAGACCCTTAAAACATGTAACCATAAACGTAACTGCACATGTTGGAATCTGGAGAAACTTAGCAGGTCTGATGGCATTTGTGGAAAGAGAACAGAGTTAATGTTTTAAGTCCGGAGACCCTCCTTCAGAACGCATTCTGAGTTCCTGTTTTTATTTGTAATGTATAACGTTGTGACTTGTCATGAATATCCATTTAACACTAAGGAAATCATTTGGCCTACATGTGATTACAGACTCTCAGTAATGTGATGACTCTTAATTGCTCTCTGAAAGCCACTGAATTCAAAGGCACTTAATGAAGGACAACAAAGGCTAGCCCTGCCAGCAATGCTCATATCCCATGAATAAAATTTTTAAAAAAGCGCTGTTGAATCCAAAATTGTGTAGCGGATGAGAGGTGTGAATGGTGGAGAAAGACCTTTGAGTTACCTGATAGTGAGAATAGTGATCTTGAAAGTGAGGATAGGCATCTTGAAGTGAATTCACAGGAGATCTGATAATTTGGTATATGATTTTGTGTGTTTCTGTTTATATAGAATCCAATTTAAGGGCTTTTGATGTGTCATCATTTGTTGTAATTAAATGTGAGTAGAGCAAAGTTTCACAAATACCTTTATAAATAACCAGTTATTTTTGATTGGTGAAGTTGATTGGGGGAAGAAATATCAGTCAGGTCAGCAGAATAATGTCATGGGATTTTTTTTTTTAGACCTACCTGCGAGGGCTGGAGGAGACTTAGCTTAATGTACCACCTAATAGAAGATGCCCCTTGCAGTGCTGCAAGCCCTCAGTCCTGCACTGTAGTCACGCTTAAGGTTATCTGCTCCATCCCTAGTTTAGCATTTGAACCTGCAACCTCCTGGTTCAAGGCAAGAGTGGCAGTCTTGCCTCCAGCCCATCTGACATAGAGTTGTACAACACAGAAACAGACCCTTCAATCCTTTGTCTGCATCAACCAGACATCCCAATCTGATCTAGTCCCATTTGCCAGCATTAGGCCCATCTCTGTTTCGACTCTTCCTATTCATGTATCTGTCCAGATGCCTCTTAAATGTTGTAATTGCACCGCTTCCCTTGGTAGCTCATCCCATACAGGCACCACTGTCTGTGTGAAAAAGTTACCCCTCAGGTCCTTTTTAAATCTTTCTCCTCTCAGCTTAAACCTATGTCCTCTAGTTTTGGACTCACCCACCCTAGGAAAAAGACCTATTCACCCTCATCCCTACCCCTCATGATTTTATAAATCTATGTAAGGTCACCCCTCAGTCTCTGATGCTCCAGGGAAAAAAGACCAAGCCTATTCATCCTCTCCCTATAACTCAAACTCTCCATCAGTATTCCAGATGACTTGTAGCTTGTGGTGAGTAGTAGATGGGAGAGCAACCTGCACTGCATTTGCAGAAACCGAATCATGAAATTATAAAGACGTAAATTGGGGAGCTCAGCAGAGGGCAGGGGTATTGCTGAGGGGCAAGTAGAAATGATTTGGATACATTTGTTTCGAGCAGTGGGATTCAGCTCATCTTTCACTCGCTGACGAAAAACCAAACTGATGAGGGTTGCAGTCAGCCTGCATCTGATGATGATGTGATTGAGACAAATCATATGAATGTAATTAAACGTATGAAACAATAAGCAAACTCAACAGCATGGTGTGGAAATGGCAACATTGGAAATACATGTGGTTGGACCCCTGATTCTTTTGAAATGTGATGGCAATTTTTATAATTTGAGTCATCTTGTTTCATTTTGAAAGTAATTCTTGGATGAAGATAAAATCTGTGGCTGCCTTCTATACCTGTTACAGCATCTTTGGAAGGGTCTTTTAGTGGGCCCATTGTTGTCTGTGTGAGCAGCAAGTTCAGCTAACTGTGGTCTAGCTTCTGGTGCTAGTTTGGTTGCTCACTAAGGGCAAAACTTGTCAAACTCCCAACCACTGAATAATCTACATTTTTCTGTCTTGTGACTGAATGGACATTCACTCTCGAGCAATTGTTCTGCCAGTGTCCTTGATTGTGAATGTATATCTTGATATTTGACTGAAATTTATTGCCTTTGTCCACCTTAGCACATGTACCATTGAAATCTTGAATATATCTTTAGATGGTCTAATTGCCAATCTCCAAACTCTATAGTCTTCAACTGAACTTAAATTATTCTGTTCTCATTCTATACCAAGTGTGTCACCCATCATTAGTAATTTGCATTGACTGCTAGCCTCTGTGTCTCCATAAATTATCATTCTTGTGCTTAAGTCCTTCACTCGCCTCTCCCTGTATCTGTAACCCTTGCAGCTTTACAGTCCTCCTGCCAACTCCTTCAACCTAACTTCCTTCTGAATCCAGCCTTTATTGTCCCAGTTAGCAGCTGTTCATTCAAGTGAATATATGCCACTCCCAGGACTTTTCTCCCTGGTTTCCCCTGCTTGTTTTTCTTTTTCAAAGTCGTTGTTTCAACTAGAGCTCAGTCACTGCATGCAATAGGTTTTCCTTTAGGGCTCTGCTGTATTTCATTTTCACTCTGACTTGCTTTTGAGCATTCTCCTCTTAAGTGGGTGCAATGTAAATGTACGTTATTGTTGCCTCATCTATTAGCAGTCAGTCATAAGGAAAAGAAAGATGAGAACTCATGCAATTTGGAATATCCTCAAGCATTCTCCAACCAATGGAGTATTTTGGGCATATAGTCAGCGCTGTAATGCTGGAAATACTGCAGCCACTATGTCCAACAGCAGGAATGAAATAACGAACAGATGATTTGTTTTTTAGTACGGGATAAACTCCTTGAGGACTTCTCCCACTCTATGCAACCTTCTCTGACGCTGCAGCACTTTCTCAGTACTGCACTGAGGATTTACGTCTGGAGTTGGGCTTGAACCAACAAATTTCTGATTCAGGTGAAAGTGTCACCCACCCAGCTCCAGCTGCCACTGTATTTGTAGATGTTGTAATTTGTTACTAAGCTGTTATACTGCCTGCAGTTTTAGTTGGATGTTGTGCAGCTGCTAATGGTCTACCTTGCCGTTTCTAGGTGGACTCCCATTACTGTCCAAGCTGTCTGGAGAACATGCCATCAGCTGAAGCAAAGCTCAAAAAGAACAGGTAAGCTGCTTTGTCAGATTATTGTAAAAACTGTTTGATGTGACTGCTGCAATCTCGGCTTGTGAAATTAATTGATGTCCAATTGGGAGTTACATCCTGTCTCCTTGAAAACTGCAGTGTTTTTATTAAGCATTTCATGACTTAAAGCAATTCTCTGCATTGGGTCACTATGAGATGGAATGGTAATGACAGTAGGCTTGTAATCTAAGATAACCAAACTAATGTTCTGGGGATATGGGTTCAAATTCCACCACGGGCATGTGATGAAATTTAAATTTAATAGCTATCTGGAATTTTTTAAAAAAGCAAGTTTAAATCATGTAACCACTGTCGATTGTCATTAAAGCCTGCTTGGATCACGAATGTCCTTCGGGAAAGGATATCTGCTGTCATTTTCTGGTCTGGCTTACATGTGACTGCAGACCCACAGCAATACGGTTGATTCTTAAACTGCCCACGGCAATTAGAGGTGGGCAGTAAATGCCGGCCAGCTAACAATGGCAAAGTCTCACAAATGAATTAAAAAAAGTCTAATCTCTCCTCTTGGTTTATTTTCAATAATGTTAAGTTTGCACCCACGAGTCATTGGCCCTCTTGCCGGTAAAAGCAGTTTCTCCATATTGATCAAAACCGTGAATGATTATTAGGTCTACGAAATCTTACTTTCAGTCCTAGCTTTCCTATTGCAGTTTCTACAGGTTTGCTCACATAACTAAGAAGTGCACAGTCAGGAGATTATGCCTGAGTGGGATGTAGATCAAGCGCAGTAGCGAAATTTGGTCCACGTGGTAAATTGTAGAGTCGTAAGCCATACAGCACGGAAACAGACCATTTGGTCCAATCTAAGTCTTTCTCGATAGTGGCAATTATAAATTATTGGTTCAGTCGGTGTTAATTTCTGTAGCAGAAAGCTATGCTAGCAGTGACTCATCAGGGACTTATGCTATGTTTAAGGGACAAGATCTACAAATGGTTGTCAGGAGACTACGCCTGAGTGAATATAGTTCATAATTCAAGGGAAAAAGGTGTCTTAAGTCAAGTATGTTTCAACCAGTAAAATGTCTTATGCATTAGCCAGATATTTCAGTACCAGTGAGGTTTTATTACAAGTTGTAAGGTTTATTAGTATTGGAAAATTTTTTTTTAAAGCAGTGGTAGGGTTAAGTAATAAGAAGAATGCACAGGGCTATTTAAATCTCGAACATGTCATCACTATGTGGGAACTCCAGAGTGTTTCCTGTGACCTTGGTTACCATTTGTGGAGAAAGTGTCATTTACAGTAGCTCAAGCTCCAGATTTTGGAACTTGAGCAGCAGCTGCAATGCGCTGAGAGACTGAGGGATAACATAGAATAACATATTTCTCAGTGCAGTATTTCCACAACTTTAGAGTTTGCAGAGGGAAATGGAACAGGTGAGGCAGTGGGAACGGGAACGTAGTGCAGGACCCTCCCAGGTGGTTTCTGCTCTCCAACTAGTATTCAGTTCTGAATCCTAATGAGAGTGATGGTTCATTCGGAGCATGCATTAGAACCAGGTGACTCAGCTGCTCAGTGGGGAAGCCTGGAAAAGCTCAGAGTTAGGTGACATGGGGAACAGATAGATGTTTCTGTGATCGAAGGTAGTAGCCCAGGATGGTACATTGTAATTTAGTGCTAGGATCAAGCCTGTCGTTGAATGGCTGCAGAGTTTCCTTGGGAGGGAGGGAGGGAGGGAGGGTAAACAGGCAGCAGTCATGGCCCACATTGAAACCAATGGTGTAGAAGGAAAAGGACTGTGGTCCTATGTTTATAATTTTGGAAATTAGGTAGAAAATTATCAAGCACGACTTCAAAATTAGTTGTCACCAGATTACTCCCAGTGTCAAGGACTAGTGAGCCTAGAAATGGGATAAGGTACATGATTGCATGGTTGGAAAGTTGGTGCAGGAGGGAGGACTTTAAATTCTTAAGATATTGCTCTGAGGAAGATGGGACCTGTACAGGCCAGGTGTTTTGACTGAACAGAGCTGGAAACGTGTCATTTCTGAGGCATTTTGCTTGTGCTGTTAGTGGAAGTTTAAACTAACTCAGCAGGAACATGGGACCCAGGTGATAATAACAGGGAAGTGTACCAACATGTACCAAGTTCTGGGAAAGAGAGCAGGGGTTAGAATAGAGAATAGTAAATTAATAGGTAGTGTTAGAATAAGGTAGAAGGAATGAAGCCTAAATTGGGATTACTGTGCATGAATGAGAGCACATGGAATGTGGTAAATAAGTCTGACTTGGAAGTGCAAATTGCCAAGTGGAAGTATGTGGCTATAACAGAGACCTAGCTCGAAGAGGGGCAGGACTGGATATATATTTCTGGAGACAATATGTAAAGGAAAGATAGGAAAGGAGGGAATGGGGGAGGGGTGGCATTATTAATTAAGGAGGGTATTGCACTGTTGAAGACAGAAGGTCCCATGTGGATCATAACAGAATCGTCTTGTTTGGAGCTAAGGAACAAAAAAGGTGCAATTACATTGCTCGATGTAGCCCGTAGGCCACCAATAGTGGCAAGGACAAAGAGCCACAAATTTGCAAGGAAATTGCAGAGGGGAGAAAAATTATAGTTATAATGGAGGAACTTTAATTTTCCAAATATGGACTGCAATATTTGTAGTGTAAAGGGCAAAGGTGCAAAAATTCCCAGCAGTATGTTTCCTGCTCAATGAGAAAGGAGGCACTGCTTGACTTGATTCTTAGAAGTGAGGTGGGTCAATTAAGATCACGTGTCAATGGGACTTATTTGGGGAATCATGATCACTATATCATAAAGTTTAGGGTGACTATATAAAGGTAAAATGAATAATTAGAATAGGATTAATAACTGGAGGAATGCCACCTTCGGTGGGGTAAGAATGGACCTGGTCGAAAAATTAGAATGAAAGGTTTGCAGGAACAATGGGTTACCTTCAGAAAAAAGAAATGGTTTTGGAACAGTCATACCTTTCCCTCAAAGGAAAACAAATCCAGAACCTCCTGAAGACAAGAGGTAGAAATTATGATAAAGGAAAAAATTGCCTCTGATGTCAGATCCAGAATACTGTTGATAACTGGGCTAAATATAGACAGTTCAGAAGGGTAATTTTAAAAAAAAAAATCAAAGATAAAAAGAGGGGTATGGAAGGAGACTGGCAGCTAATGCAAAAGGGAATTCCAAAATTTTTTATAGACATGTAAATCTTAAAAATGAGGTGAAAGAAGTGCGATTGGTTAGGGGCCAAAAAAGGGATTTATATGTGGAGGCAATGGGCATGATTGAAATGTTAAATGGATACTTCACATCTTTCCTTATCAAGAATATGTTGATATCTAGGCCACAGTGAGAGAAGAGATTCATTCGCTAGAAGAATTTTAAATTGCTATTGAAGGGAGTATTCGATAGGGTTTCAGTACTTAAAGTTGACGAGGTTCCAGGACTGATGCGTTGCATCCAAGATTACTGAAGGAATGAGAGTGGAAATTGTGGAGACTCTGACAAAAAAAAAGTTCTCAGTCTTCCTTCAACGTGTGTGGTGCCAGAGGGCTGGAGAATTGCAAACATTGCACACTTGATCAACAAAGGGTGCCAGGATAAGGTAAAACAGTCAGTTTAACTTTGGTGGTTGGAAAACTTCTAGAAGCAATAGTTTGAGACAAAATTAATTGAAAGGTAATTGAGAAGAGCCTGTAGGACTTTCTAGGGAAAAATCAGGTTTAACTAACTCCTGGAGTTTTTGGTTTAATGAGGCTAATGCTCATAATGTAGCGTACAAAGAATTTCAGAAGGCATTTAATGCAATGCCACACAACAGCATTTTAATTAAAGTTAGGCTCATGTATAAAAGTGACAGCAGGGAAATAGATACAAATTTGGTTGAGTTAGAGGAAACAAAGTAATGGTTCATGGATGTAATTCAGGGGGAAGATTTGCAGTGGTTAGATTTAGGACCCTTGCTTATCCTATAATGATTTAGACCTTGGAGCACAGGGCACAATTTCAAAATTTGCAAATAATATGAAACTTGGAAGCATTGTAATTATAAGGAGAGTGTTGAACTTCAAAAGGACTTGAGCAAGTTGGAGGAGTGGTTGTTATGCAGTGAAGATAAATGTGTTTGAACAATGCCTAAGTCTATACATTTTAGTGAGAGCTTAATTTCAGTTAACCACTCTCCATAAATGTCTCAGCCTACTGCTCACTAGCTCCCCATATCTATTCAGCCAATTTGCACACTCTCCCCGTGTCTGCATGCGTTTCTGGTGGGTGGTCCAGTTTCCTCCCATAGTCCAAGGGTGTGCAGGTTAGGTAGATTGGCCATGCTGAGTTGACCCATAGTGTCCTGGGATATGCAGGCTAGGTGGGATAGCCATGGTAAATGTGGGATTACAAGGATAGGGTGGGATCCCCTTCGGACGGTTGATGTATACTTGATGGGCCGATCAGCACTGTATGGATTCTCTGATTCTATGAATTCATAGCCAATTAACCTTTAATTAATGTATCCATCACCTGCACACTTGTTCCATTGGATCCCAGGAATCCCTTCAGACCATAGTAAATGATAACAGTGAGCAGATGGGTGGCACATGAAATTTAATGTGGACAAGTGCAACGTGATATACTTTGGTATTCAGAGAATGGAGAAATATAAAGGGTTCAACTCTAAAGGGACAAGAGCACCTGGGTGTACATGTGCAGAAGTTACTACATTTTGCAGGTTATGTTGAGACAGTAGCTGATAAAGTGTACAGTATCTGAGGATCTATTAATTGGTTAATACAAGAACAGGGAGGTTTTGTGGTATTTTATAATACGCTAGTTCAGCTGCTGCTGGAGTATTGGGCTCAATTCTGGCTGATGCACTTCAGGAGAGAATGCTCCCAGGAACCCAAAAAGGATTGGGAATAAGAGGGCAAAGATCACAGCAAACTGTTTTAAAAAAAGAGCAATTGTGACGTGAGGAAGAGCTTCATGCAGTGATTGGTTAGAGTCTGGAATGTCCTGAGAGCATTGTGGAGGCAGATTCATTGCACACATTCTGAAGAAAATATGACTTATCCGAAAAGGAAGAATGTGCAGTGTTATGAGGAGAAGGCAGTAGGTGAGATGCTCATTTGGAGAGCTGAATCAGATACGATGGGCTGAATAATTTCCTCCCACGCCATTTCGATTCTGTGACTGAAAGTGTCTTCCATTCTCACTTTCGCCATCACGCATTTTAAAGTGTTAGTGACTGATTTTCAGACTGACTGGTTTGCAGCAATTGATTATTTAGGTTGATCTGATATCTGCTGTTTGTCATTCGTTTGTGCTTTGTAGATGCGCTAATTGTTTTGACTGCCCTTGCTGCATGCATACTCTGTCCACAAGAGCCACCAATATCCCAGCACCACTCCCTGATGACCCAGCCAAGACCACCATGAAGAAAGCTTACTATCTGGCTTGTGGTTTCTGCCGCTGGACTTCTAGGGATGTTGGCATGGCTGACAAATCTGTGGGTAAGTAGTGCTGATTCAACTGTGTGAAGGTGAGGGCACAATAGGGCTAATTTTGACAGCTTTCAAAGGAACTAGCGGGCCCTCAATTGGCAAAATGACTGCCTCCTGTACAGTGTAGTGCTATTTTATTTGCAAACAGGGAGAACCTGAAGGAGAGAAGGAGGAATACAGGATGTCAGTGAAAATCAGCCTTTATTCACTGCTGCTGTTAGTTGGTGTGTGAACCTAATTGTGAACCCTAAATCAAATCTGACGTCTGTGTTCTTTGCTTCTTAAAAACGACCTCAACACTGACGTCTGGCCAACTCTTCCCGAACCCTCCCCGATTGTGTAATTTTCATCATGCCCTGTGGAATGTCTATGATATTCCGTTGAAATAGTTTTATGCACAGGATGTAACCACATACAATACATAACAAAGTTTCATGTATCCACTATTACTTTGCACAGTTTTAACTGATTAATTTCTTTTTAATGGAAGGCCTTTCTCTCATTTTATCATACTCTGCCCCTGAGGTGAGGGTGTATTTGTTGTGGTCGCATATACAGAAAGGATGAGACTGGGGATATCCAGTAATTCTGACCAGTATTGACACTGTCTTCCTGATGGTTGGAACTGCCTCCACCTGTGTGTAGTCAAGAAAACTGAGCAAACAACATCTCTGAGCTTGCTGAGCCTGAACCCACTGTTGCTCTGCATTAAAGTTATGTTCAGTGCTGGATTCCAGCATCCAGCCCTCAACAAAAACCGTCTCCCTTCTATCTGTGTCTTTTCTCACTTACATCTGTGCTGCAATGTATTCTTCCCTTACATTCAGTTCTGAGTATGAGGCATTTGAATTCTCACTTCTGAGTCAGAGTTTGTGGGTTGAAGCCCCATTCTAGAGACTTGAGTTTATCATCCAGGCTGACACTGCTTGTGCAGTGCTGAGGATGTGCTGTTTTTTTTTGATGAGACGATAAACCACAGCTGAACTGCCCCCTTGTGGGACCAAAATATCCTGTAGCTCTCTTCAAGGAAGAGCAGGGGAGTATTCTGTAGTGTCCTGGGTTCACCACACGTACAGATTATCTGACCATTATAGCATTGTAGTTTGTGGGAGCTTACTATGTACAAATTGCCTGTTACATTTCCTTACAATAGTGACTGCGCTTCAAAGGTATCCAATAACCATAAAGCGCTTTCAAGGCCATAAAAGGTGCTAAGCAACTGCAAACCTTTTCTGTTTTATGGGACTCGCTTGAATTACGCTGCTTTCATTGGCCTCTACCCTATTTGTGTAATGCTATATCTGCAGCATTGTGTAAAGTACTGCTGCTGTTCTTTCTCTTCCAGCCAGTGGAGGATGGCAAGAACCAGAGAACCCTCACACCCAGCGGGTGAGTTTGATGGTGCAAACACTTTGTTACAAATGAAATATGAGCGTAATGTTTTGTTGTGCTTCCCCAGCACCCAGTTCGTGTACTTACTGACTAGTCCTGGGGTGCAGCCCCAAGGTTCCTGGGCACCCAAGTGCATGAACTGGGACAGTGTGTAGTCACATTCTTCAACCAAATATATGTTGAGGGTAAGGACACTATCCTTGCTTTTTCCAGTAGGAATTATGAGCAATAGGAGCAAGGAGGGTAGGCTATTTGTCCCTTTGAACCTGCCTCACCATGCAAAATGTGGTTCTAGCTCAATTTCACCTTCCTGCCCTCTCCTCCTATCCCTCCATTCCCTTGGTGTTCAACCTATGGTAATCGGAAGACTGGATAATTTCACTTCACCTTTCCCTATCTGGTTAAATGAACTGGATTGTAGCATCTCTTTCAAAATGAAGATTGGACTTTGGTTTCATTCTCTAGTCCTACAGTAGTTGCTGCCTTCATCGTGCAAGCTCTGGATGAGCTGGCACTGGTTTAATTTTATTATTCAGTCTCCTGATGTGTCCAATATGTTGTGTATCATGGAACTGACTGAGTGACATTTCCTGCTTTTTTACGCATCAAAGATAAAAGGTACTGCAGATGCTGGAGAATCCGAGATAACAAGCATGGGGCTGGATGAACACAGCAGGTCAGGCAGCATCATAGGAGCAGGAAAACTTGACGTTTC
>JAHRHZ010000289.1:42874677-42901588 GCA_024137785.1 Ginglymostoma cirratum | reverse complement strand
GTCAAGTTTTCCTGCTCCTATGATGCTGCTTGACCTGCTGTGTTCATCCAGCCCCGTGCTTGTTATCTCTTTACGCATCAAGTTTGCTTCTTAGAATGTCGACCTGAAATTAGGACTCTGATAATGATCAATGCTGGATTGTATTCCATGTTTTGAGTTGTAAAAGGATTTAAATTTAAGCTCCCTTCAGCTGCTGTGATGGGATTCAGGCTTGTTTCTGGACTGTTAGCTAAATGGATTATTGGGCCAATATCACAACCTCCATGCTACGAAAACAATTTGAAGGTCTCATTAAACATCTGCAGGTTTTGCTGTATTGGGTTTGAAATTTTTATTATTTACTGTTCTGCAATTGCGAACAGACATGGACAATGTTTACACTTCTCGTGTAGTTCTAAGTGATACAATAGAGATTTCTAAAGGTTTGTCCCTTATTTTCAGATTGCCAATTCTGTCTGGCTAATTCGACTGACAGTGAAGGGAGTTAATATGCTTGAGACTGCGCAGTGTGGATTTTAAATGGAAGTTTTGAACTGTTTTTCTTTGTTCTCCTCCCTCAACAGATCAATAAATTGCTGGAGTATTACCACCAACTGGCACAGAGAGAGAAGATTGAACGTGATCGCAAGAAGCTGGTTAGACGCAGAAACTACATGCCGCTTGCCTTTTCTGTGAGTTCTCCATGAAGGAATCTTTTGTCATATCTGTTAAATTGTTGAAGGAAATAGGAGAGATAGCATTGATATCAAAACAGAAAATGCTGTGCAAACTGAGCAGACTTAGCAGCATCTACGAAGAGAGAAATAGTGCTTATGTTTAAAGCCCCTTCTGGAAAAATGTCAAATTGGACTCAAGACATTAACTCTGTTTCTCCACCCACAGGTGCTGCCAGACCTGCTGAGTTTCTGCAGCACTTTCCTGGAGGCCTGCTGTAAAACATTTTTATTGTATACAAAGGTATCATTTGTGGTTATGGCCTTTGGCCATTAACCTCCCTGCCTGTGCCAGGAGATGTGGGACCTTGACATGACACGTGACCTTGACCTGCATCTCGTTCCTGTCGCTCCTTAGCTGACTGGGGACTGCCTCCTGCTGCTTCCTTGCAACCCACAAAGCCCACTTCTCTATTGCATTAAAAATTTGGCTTCCCAAACTCATTTTCTGTCCCTCCATACCCTGTAACTGATTCACAGCACTGTGGCGTATGCCTTCATGGGGAGGTGATGGCCTAGTGGTGTATTATTGCTTGTGATATTGGTATTAATTCAGAAACTCAGCTAATGTCTGGGCACCCAGTCAAACCCTGCCACAGCAGATGGTGGAATTTGAATTTATTAAAAATATCTGGAATTAAAAATCTACTGATAACAATGAAACCACTGTTGATTGTAGAGAAAAACCTATCTGGTTCACTAATGTCCTTTAGGGAAGGAGATCTGCCACCCTCACCTGGTCTGGCCTACATGTGACTCCAATCCCACACAAATGTGGTATACTCAACTAATCTCTTAAATGGCTGAGCAAGCCATTCAGTTGTAGCAATCGCTACGAAGTCTCAACAGAAAATGAAACTGAACAGACTACCTGGCATCGACCCAGGCATCAGAAACAGTGACAACCAAAACAGCACTGTTGACCCTGCAAAGTCCTCCTTACTCGCGTTTGGGGGCTGGTGCTAAAATTGGGAGAGCTGTCTCAGAGACTAGTCAAGCAACAGACTGACACAATCATACTCCTGGAAACATATTTTACAATGCCCCAGACATTGCCATCACCATCCCTGGATATGTCCTGTCCCACTGGCAAGACCGACTAGCAGAAGTGACTGCACAGTGGTATACAGGTGGGAGGGTCTTGGCTGAGTAGTCCTCAACATTCGCTGCAGGCACCATGAAGTCTCATGACATAGCTATTAAACTGGGTCTATGACAGGTGATAAGGGAACCAGCGAGAAGGATAATCATACTTGACCTCTTCCTTACCGGTCTTCTGGCTTCAAATGCATTTGTCCATGACAGCATCAATAAGAGTGGCCATCGCACAATCCTTGTGGAGACGAGGGCCCAATGTCACATTGAGAATATCCTCCATTATAATGTGTGGCACTATCACATAAATGGGAAAGACTTTGAAGAATTGAATTGTACTCCAGCAAAATTTGCAACCAAATGGCCCGGCATATCCCTCACTCAAACATTGCCATCAAGCCAGAGGATGTACCCTGGTACAATGGAGAATGCCAGGAGCAGCACCAGGTATACCTAAAAATAAAGTGCCAACCTGGTGAAGCTACCAAACAGGACTACTTATGTGCCAAATAGCCTAAGCAGCAAGTAATAGAGCTAAATGATCCCACAACCAACGGATCCAGATCTAAGCTCTGTAATTCTGCCAAGTCTCGTAGTGGACAATTAAACAATCCACTCAAGGAGGAGACTTCACAAATATCTCTATCCGCAATGATGGAAGGGCCCAAAACATCAGTGCAAAAGGGAAGACTGAAGCATTCGTGGCAATCTTTAGCCAGAAGTGCCAAGTGGATGATCCATTGTGGCCTCCTGCAGTGGTCCCCAAATTTCAGATATCAGTCTTCAGCCAATTTGGTTCCCTCCACGTGAAATCAAGAAACAGTTGGAGGAAATGTCTTTGAGTCCTGACAATATTCTGGCAATAATATTGAAAACCTGTGCTCCCTGAACGTCTTGCATCCCAAGCCAAGCTGTTCCAGTGCAACTACAACACTAGCATCCACCTGACAATGTAGAAAATTGCCAGGTATGTCATGTATGTAAAAAGCAGGACAAATCCAACCTAGCCAGTTATGCCCTGTCTACTCTCAATTGTCAGTAAAGTGATGGAATCTAGCAGCACCTGCTTAGCAATAATCTGTCACCCAGTTTGGATTCTGCCAGGGCCACTCAGCTCCTGACCTCATTACAGCCTTGGTTCAATCATGGACAGAAGAACACCCTCCATCATATTGTGTGGCACTGTCACCATGCTAAATGGGAAAGATTTTGAACAATTTACAACTGGGCATCCATGAAGCACAGTGGGCCATCGGGAGCGATTGAATTGTACTCTAGCACAATTTGCAACTGCGTGGCCCATTCCAGAGGTGTCAAGGCGCATTTGACTGAGTGTGGCATTAAAGTGCCCCAGCAAAACTGGAATCAGTAGGTATCAGGGGGCAAACTCTCCACTGCTTGGAGTCATAGCTGGCACATAGAAAGATAGTTGTGGTTGTCGGAGGTTATCATCACAGCTCCAGGACCACTCGGCAGGAGTTTCACAGAGTTGTAACATAGGCCCAACCATCTTCAGCTGCTTCACTGTAAGGTTAAAAGAGGGGATATTTGTCAATATTTGGCAATACTCACAACTCGTCAGATACTGAAACAGTCCATGTTCAAATGCAACAAGCCCTGGACAATATCTAGGCTTGGGCTGATAAGTGGCAAATAACAATTATACCACACACATGCCAGGCAATGTCCATCTCAAATAAGGGGCAATCTAACCACTGCCCCTTGACATTCAATAGTGAGTCCTCCGCTGTCATCATCCGGGGGTTACCATTGGCCAAAAACGCAACTGCACTTACCATATAAACATGTTGCCTACGAGAGCAGGTCAGAGGCTAGGAATACTTCGGCAAGGAATTCACCTCTTGTCTCCCCAAAGCTTGTTCTTCATCTCCAAGGCACAAGTCAGGATTGTGATGGAACACCCTACTTGTGTGGATGAGTGCACTCTAACAAAGCTTGTGAAGCTTGACACCATCCAGGAAAAGCAGGCCCACTTGAGCTTTTTTATATAATTGGTTCCTGGTTAAGCAACACTTTGACGTGCCTTTAGCGTGCGATCTACCAGGATTTTTCTTCATTGTGAAGCATTTGCGATTATTTTTGTCTGTGTGTAATAGGAAGGGTGTTAATTAACATTTGTAGTGGTGAAATGACTCTGTAATGTATGATAACATGGTCTTTTTTCTATTCTGTAAACATCTTGTTTAAAATGGTATGTAAAACATGAAACTGACACATTCTCTGTTTTGGAATCGCGTTTTTGGAAATGAGCGGAAGACCTGACTGTACTCAATCAAACAACTCTTACACCCAAGAAGTTAGGGAGGCTGGGGAATCACTTGAAAATTTCAAAACTGTGATTGACAGATTTTTGATATGTAGGTATATTAATGGACTCTGAATCATTCTGGATAGAAGAAGTTTAGATAAATTTGCTTAAAGAAAAAGCAAATCTTGCATTTCTGTAGAGTCGCTCGCAGCCTCTGGATGCCTCGAAGTTGGAAGTTCCCAACTCTCATATTTTTGAGGTGCAATGACTTTGCAGTTTAGGACACATAGGTAATTTGCATGCAGCAGAGTAAGCAAACACCAGTGTAATTAGTTAATTTGTCAAATGTCTTACTGATGTTTTGGGATAAATGTCGTACAGGGCAGTGGAGACCTTGCCACACTTTTTAAAATTTAGGATGTTTATGAACACCCAAAAGGACAGTTTGCTTTAATGACTTTAGCACAGCGTGTCATCTCCAACAGTGTAGCCCTCCTTCTTTACTAATTCTACATTTGTACCCACAGTCTGGTTGAATGATGAAGGAACCAGCCTTGAGATGCTGAAAGGCTTTTATTCCCAATCGTTGAGACACATGCAGTTGATGCTAGTTCTAGATATCTGCAAAGGGAAATTATCTCATTCACTAGTATCTGAGTTCTCCCTTTGACCTTGACTCTTGGTACAGGAATCTCTCATCAGTAGTTGTATGCAGTCCAAGTAGTAATCACAGTGTTGATCCTTACAGCACAGAGGGTGCACATCTTCTGCTTCTGGCTGTTACGCTAGAGCTACCCCTTTGACCTTCTTGCAAACCCTGCCCCTTACATTGTGGTAGCTGGCTCTTTCCAGAGTGCACAAATTCTGTACTGTAACACAATTGGTTGGAAAGTGATATCATTAGGACAAGGACCCTGAGATTTAAAGGTTTAAACAATTATTCGTAGAGATTTAATCAGTCAATAACGTGCTGTCTTTATGTAAAATTGTGAAGTATTTCAGGGTGAAACTCTCCCACCTAACCCCTTGTTTTTTCCAATGGATGACCCAAAAGTTGAAGGACCACCACCAGCCCTGTCCAATCAGATTTACTTGTTTGGGTTGTATGTGTTAATTGCACTGTCTTAACTACATCATGATTTTTTTTGCCTCAATACTGCTGCTGCTCCGCATGTGCAGACGCACACTATACACGTGGTGGTGAGTTAGTTACTATATTCAGTTATCCACTGTTGTTGCATCTTACATTGGGAATCCATATCATGTTCAGCATTTTACTTGGGCCAATGATGATTTAGGATGTGTGGACCCTCCTTTGATTTAAACCTAGGGAAGAAAGTCAAACCAACTTCATAATCTATTTCGAACCTTTCAGAAATTTGCCTTCTGTGTAAAGCAGGCAGTGCTGCAGGTAACTTGGGGTGGGTGAATTATAATCTCAATTTTAGTTTCTGGAAGAATTTTATCCATAAACAATACTGGGTTTGGAAATATCTTTAGTTTATTAGTTTCTGGTATTGAGATAGACTTTGGGAGTCTATGTTATTGACTAGTAGGATGTCTTTGGTATATATGTTTGTGTCTGTGTGCAGTGTTTTTTGTGTGTATATGATATGCATGTGTCATACATGATCTGTCATTTATGTTTTAGTTATCAATCATATATTAGTAAAAATTAGTACTTGTCTATGTTATGAAGTCTCCCTAAAATGTATGTCAGTCCTTATGTTTTGTGATTAATTTATTGTTTGTGTCCAACTGTTCAAAGAGCTCAAAATACTCCTTGTGTAGTAGGCAGATTGTGTCCTTGTATTGATTGTTTAACACTGTTTGATTAGGGAGGTTTGAACATTTCATATACATTTTGCAACATGACACATTTTGCGGCACATGTTGATGCTATGGATAAATTTTATTAATCAAATTGTCATCCACTATTCTACAACACCATGTCATAACTATGTAAGTAATTATAGTTCAGTTCGATGTCAATTGTAATCTTAATGGATTTTGTTTCAGGACAAGTATGGCCTAGGTACGAGACTGCAGCGGCAGCGATCTGGGGCTCCTATCATTACCCTTGCTGGGTCAACGTAAGTATCTCACTGCAAGTGGTGTAGCTCCTGTGAGCTCTGCAGGGAAGCGTTTGCCACATGTTTTAGCAACTTGGTGCCTTCTGCATGAGCAGTTAACTCTTTAAACTGAGAAATGCATTGTGGTAGTGAGACATTCAATTCTGTAAATTGTACTACATCCCAGTTTCAATCTCAGACCTTTATTGACTGGGTTCATCCCAGCCAGGATGCAGCAGTAGACTGCAGTTGTCTTTCAATGCTCAGCAAGGCATTTGGGGGCCATATGAGCCGAAATGTACCAGGAGTTCCCCTTCAGAACAAAAGCAGAAATTGCTGGAAAAGCTGAGCAGGTCTACCAGCATCTGTGGAGAGAAATCTAGAGTTAATGTTTCGGGTCCAATGATTCTTCCTCAGAACCCCCCTAGTATGAAATAATGAATTGGGGGCACCATATTACAATGCCTGCGATGCTTCCATGGTCAAAATATCTTACTGATTGACTTAGATTAGGAATGGTCATTCGGGGCAACTACAGATGGACTCCAGTGAAAAAATAACCCTACATCTTTGTACAAGCAAATCTTTTGGCCTTCAGCTTCTCTACTAGCCCTTTACTGAGAATAGTGTAACAGTGGGTGATGGCCTAGTGGTATTATCGCTAGACTATTAATCCAAAGACCCAGGTGACGTTCTCGGGATCTGGATTTGAATTCCGCAATGGTACATTATGGAAATAGAATTCAATAATAATCTGGAAATATGAGTCTGATGATGACCATGAGACCAATGTTGGTTGTCAGCAAAACCCCATCTGGTTCACCCTTAGGGAAGGAAACTGCTATCCTTACTTGGTCTGACCTACATGTGACTCCAGACTCTCAACAAAATAGTTGGTTATTAACTGCCCTCTGGGCAATTAGGAGCGAGCAATGGCCTGGCTGGTGATGCCCACATCCCATACATGAATAAATAAAAGAAGGTGTCCTCAGCATAAGAGTCAGTTAGATTATGCTACAGCTAACTGGATTTTTTGATTGTGTGTCATCATTTTGTAGGCTGAAAGAGGCAGAAGACCACAAAGAGATAAAGATTGAGCCAGCCCAGCCGTTGGAGGAAGTAGAGCCGCTTCCAGAGGATTATTACACTAGAGCCCTGAACCTGCCAGAGGGTAATAACCAAGCCAAACTGTGATACGTGCACCATGTGCTGAATGTGGGATTCAGTAAAACCCTGATTGACTTTGCAACTAACTTCAATGCAGAAACATTTATATCCTTTCTGATGGATTAATGTGGACTTAACATGCAGGCAGATGTTTATGGACAAAAATCTGGTCAAGATCAAATGAAGTTCCCATGTGATAGCAATCATGCATGTTGAGTTCTTCCACTGTCCTGCTGCGCAAATACATTGCCAGATGTGAAACTGAGCCAATTGGCTTGGACAGACCAATGCTCAGTGAATCCCTAATGTGTAAGAGAATTGGCTGATCATTGCTTGTATGTGGGTGGAAGCTTTGCAGACCTTGGCGTCCTGAGTCTGATAAAATGGCAGGGGGGGGGAAGATGGGATAAAATGTCAGTGAACCAATGATTACTTTTAGAGAGTATATTGGATATTGAGGAAAAATGGATTGAGCCATTTCGCGATGTCCTCAGATACAATCTGTCAGCCTGCTGGCAGGGCAGGAGTATTAGTGGAACCTGGGACAGCTTCGTAGCCATATTGCCAAGAGTCAGTGTCACAAGAAAGGGAGTAGCTTATTGTTGCATGGTTTATGTCCTTGGAGGATGCACAGTCCTTCATGTTGCTTTGTACTGCAGTCAGTTCTTTTTTTGTGTGTAAATGCAGCACCCAGTGCTTTTACAGTAGAGGTCCCACAATCAGTAGTGACCAGTTAGTTGAGTTTCTATTCTTTGTTATTGTTTGAGGAAGAACTCTGCTTCCTGATTAGTCTTGTGTGATTTTGAATCAGGAAAAGTGGTCATCTCCAGTAGGAAAGCTCAGCATAAGAAAGCTGTGGGCTACTCTGACTGTAGCAGCTGCAAATGTGGTACTGCAACATCAGCCTGGGTTTAAGAATTTAAGCACAAGGCTACAACCCACAACCTTCTAACTCCACCCAGTACACTGCTGTTAGTCCTGCTGACACGAGTTGGGAAGAGACTATATATTTAGAGTTTTTGAGTTCTGGCTGTTGAAAGCTGAAATATTATTCAGCTTGTATTGATTACAATAGGAGTGGACCTCAATATTACATTGTTTTTGTCGACGATTGCTCTCTAGATTTATTCCCATGTGGCATTGCAGACTTCCTACCAGGTATTGATGATGCTTCACTATAGAAGTGCCATTGGTCAGGGAGCTGAAGGTTATCAGCTATCGTGGCTTTTTAAATCTGGTTTTCCATCACTCTTTGAGGATCAGTTGTAAGGTCTCCAGGCCCTTTTTCAAATCCATAGCCAAACAGCTGCTCTCCATTATGAACCTGCATTGGACAGTCAGTGAAATGTGATATTTACCCTCCCCTTGTTCAGAGTTGGGACATTACAGGATCTGATCTTGCCCAGCCTGTGTGTGTATTTGAACATACTGGTCATGTTTGATTGAGTGGAGCCCTGGCCAATTCCACATCTTGCAATCTGTTGTTACCGTGTGCGCTCCTAGCACCTGTAACACTGTCCCAACTGAGATCAGATAATTTGGTGTAAGGTAGCGACTCCTGGTTGTGAGGTTCAGTACTCACACTTCGTTACTGTCTGGGTGGTAGGTTGGTTTTGTGGATGATGCATGGAATCATTGGCTAATTTAACCTCACCGATCCGTCACAATGGAAGAAAAATGACAAACTACGGATGCTGTAAATCAGAAACAAAAACAGAAGTTGCTGGAAAATCTCAGCAGGTCAGGTGGCATCAGTGGAGAGAAATCAGATTTAACATTTTGGGTCCAATGACCCTTCCTCAGAACTGGAATCACAAGGGAAAGTTGTCTGCAAACTGATTTTGCAGTGTGAATGAGCTCCAACTAAGTTCTCATTAAATACCTGATGGTAGCGACAAGAGCCACAATCATGGCTTTCAAAAGGGAATTGTAAAAGCCCATGGAGTGAAAAAACTTGCAGGGTCACATGGAAAAGTGGGAGTGGGTCTAGCTGTGTTGCTCTTGCACAGTGCTGAAATGGACAACATGGGCCAAAAGTACTTCAACAGTTATGTGATTTCAGGATTCTTAGTACTCAGTGAATGAGAAAGGCTGGTGAAATAATCTGTTAATTAGTTTAACACAGCAGGCCAAGCAGCATCATAGGAGCAGGAAAGTTTGACATTTCGGGCCTAGACCCTTCACCTGATGAAGGGTCTAGGTCTGAAACGTCAAGCTTTCCTGTTCCTCTGATGCTGCTTGGCCTGCTGTGTTCATCCAGCTCTACACCTTGTTATCTCGGATTCTCCAGCATCTGCAGTTCCTATTATCTCTGTTAATTAGTTTCTTTGTTTTTATCCATACAGTGACCACCCTTCACCAAAGACTGTTGCAGCCTGACTTTCAGCCAATCTCTGCATCCCAGTTATACCCAAAGCACAAGCACCTGCTGATAAAGCGCTCGCTGCGCTGTCGGGTGAGTCTGATTGGGAGCTTGCGGGTGTGTGGGCAGCACAGGTTTGTTGTTTATTATGAGATGGAGTGACACGATAGGATGCGGTTTGGGCACACAGCCTCCTAAGCCTGTTCCACCGTTCGAAAAGGTCATGACTCGTCTACCGTGACTGACACTTCTGTCCTGTCCTCACATCACTTGATTTATGGTCCTCAGTTTTGTGCACAATTACTAAGCTTCTGCTGAAAAAAAGAACTCCAAAGATTCATATCTCACGGCTGACTCCTTATTCAGAGACTTATGTTTTCTGCTCCCTGCGCAGATGTCTAAAACACTGGAACAAAAATAGAAAATGCTGGAAGTACTCAGCAGGTCTGGCAGTGGAGTTAAAGGTTCAGGTCTATGATCTTTCATCAGAACTATAAAGTGTTATTAAGCAAATGCAGATCCTGGGAAAGTGTGTGGGGAGCAGGAGAAGAACAGTGGTAAAGCTTATGTGCAGAGGAGTGGCAGGGGTTTGTGTGAAATGTGAACACCAACATGAACTGTTTGTATCACACAGTTTGTGTGCTTTTAATTTTAAAGGAGTGGATCTCAGACGAGGTGGAGGGCAGGTATGATTAATCGATAAAATAAATATTAGTAGAAGGTAAAAGGGGCAGGTCAAAAAATGAGTGATGGTTTCAAGGAGCTGTAAATATTGTTGGCAGGAAGGCCAGGACCTCTGTACGTTGGCTGTTCCTAGAAGTGAAGTGGCAGTCAGTGAACGTTGAAAAGTATGGCGCAAGGACCAGCCCTTTGGCCCATCAAGACTGCGTCGACACGTGACGCCTTTCTAAACTAAAAAAACGTTTTGCTTCTATGAGAACTGTATCCCTCTATTCCCTGACTATTTATGTATCTGTCATGGTGCCTGTTATATGTTGCTATTTGCCTCCACCACCACCTCTGGCAGCGCATTACCACCTTTGTGTAAAAAGCTTGCCCCTCCCATCTCCATTAAATTACGCCCTTTTAACTTAAACTTCTGTCCCCAGTGAAATTTCTAGCCTGGGAAGAATGGTGGAGAGGTAACCTTTGGAATATCTTAGACTGTGTGATGCTGAGGCTGGGCAAGGCTCCCTGCCAACTTTCTTCATAATGTACCTTGCATCCAATCTCAGAAGCTTGATCCTAACCGCATCAATGGGATTTTGTTCCCATTCGATCCTCCTATTGCTTTTGCTTTGCTGAGCAATGTTGGTGAGCTATAGGCTGTTCCTGCTTTGATATTGGGTCCTAACTCTTCTCATTTTAGGATGACCCCCACCCCCTTTACATGTGGTTGGTGGAAGGAAATAGATTTTAATCCAGTGATTGAATCTACAGGCTGAAGGAGTGGGAATGACATTGACCAGCAGCATTTTCTGGTTCCATACATACCAGACATGGGAATTATTGCATATTTACTTTAATAGAGAATGGAAGTTCTTGGGAGAGGAGGAGTGTGATAAACCTGCAGCAGTAGATTGGAAAGGATACATCTGATGCTCCATACTATGATCCTGAAATCCACACAAAATGGCTAAAACAGAGATTTATGGCAGTGACTAAGGGGCAAAGTGGGTTGGACAGATGATAGTTTACAACATTCCATGCTGTGGTTAGTCCTGTTTGGAACTCCTTTTGGAGTCCTTTTCATTTCAACCATCAAGGGACACTCATTTTCTTTACCCTGAAGGCCTGCTCAGGCTCGCAGATGCCTTTCGGCTTCAGAATCATGAAAATATGGCAGGCAAAATAAATACTGTGTATACTTGTAACAATTTTAATAAAATGTTTAATAATATGTTTCACGCTTCTTCTCGTTGTGAATAAAGTTAACCTAGCACCAGCAGCTCCTAAATAAAAACCCATTTGCATGTGAAGTATATTGAGAATGTAGCTATTGGGAGTTAAGGGCTCAGTCTAGCTACAGTGACCTACTTGGATCTGGAAGTTCCTATTCCAAACATCAGAGATTTCCAGAATGTGACTTCTGCAGCTGTATTAAACATTATTGATTGAACACACAAGGAGTTAACTCTCTTTCAAAAAATAGCCCAATTCTTTCCCTCATTGTAGCTTATATAGTCTGCGTATCTCTGGAAAAGCTGTTTCTAAAGTGGAGGTGAGATTCCCACCCTTTCCAAAGAGCCTGTCCAACTGTGGTTTAAAATCAACTTAATGATGGCTAATTGTGTGTGTTTGGAAATCATCGTTTTAGTTTTGTATTTTTTCCTCCCACGCTCCTATCACCCTGACATTACAGAAATGTGAACACAACTTGAGCAAGCCTGAGTTTAACCCGACTTCCATCAAGTTCAAGATCCAGCTGGTCGCTGTGTGAGTATGGCTCTTCACGCTGAGACTTGGCTTTCAATTCCATGCTGTGCTTGTTCATTGGTTAGGAACGGAAGTCTGCTCTTAAAGATTGGAATTGAAAACTCATGGTTGCAAGTGTTACGTACGTTCGCTAGAAATTATAGCACAGAAGTTGCGCTGTTTATCCTTCACGTGGGCTTGTCCTAGTCCCATGCGTCCACCCTGTTCTAAATTCCTTCGCTGCCCTCCCTACTGCTTTGTTCTCACTATTTAATACGTTGCTAAATTATGCCATGTTTTCTGTTTCAAACACTGGTGCTTTTTGTAGTCTGCCAATTCTCAATGTGCGAGGTTTTTTCTACTCGCTGTCCTAAATCTGTCATTCAATCTTGCATCTGTATTCTGTTACTACACTTTTAATCATTGGAAATAATCTGTATCTGCTTCCTCACACTTATCCTTCTATAATTTTAGCTGTTTGTTGAATCTAAAATGGCTATTTTAATGTCCCTATAAAACGTTTAAATATAGAATGATAACGATATGTGTTTAGAGACTTGATGCACCTAACAGAAAGGTTTGAGATCTTTAAGTGTGACTCCAGGTGTTGCCAGGATATTGAGCAAAACATTGATTTATCTCAGTAATCCCGATATGATTATTAGGTTTGCTTTGGGTGCAGTTTGTTGAACATTTTGCATATTATTAATAATCTCCAGCGTGAGGTAAAGGAGGAAAGCAGAACTTGAATTTGGTCAGCACATTTCACAGCCCCAGTGTGCCTTTACAGCCAGTGAAGTACTTTTGAAATGTAGTTACTGTTATAATTTAAGGTAGGTGCCAAAAAGTGTTATTTGAGAGAATTTTGAGTTTTTGCTTAAGTGGTCATATTGCATTGACTTTCAGGTTGCACCTTACAGTGTGCGCGTTAGGAAGGGGTCATCTCTCATTTGCAATGTTAAACTTTGTTTGATCATCTCATCACTACTCCTCAAACATTTATCACAAAATCAAGTGAAAATATCCTTCTGTATCGGGAAAAGATAGTTTATATGGCAGTGCACATCTTTATTTACAAAGGGTTTTGCAGTTGAAAGGAGCACTTTGCATATGTAGAGTTTAAGGAGAGTGTTCCCATTTATATATGAGTTAGGAGTAAGTCATTTGGCCACACGTGTCAGCTCCTCTGTTCAGTAAGTATGCCTCAGCGTTCTGCAATCTCTCGCCATTTAAATAATGCACTACTCTTCTATTCTTCCTGTCAAAGTACGCAAGTTTACATTTTCCCAACTTGTGCTCCCATATTTGCCATATCTCTGCAGACTCACTTAATGGATTTATATCCATTTGTTCTTTTTACAACTTATTTTCTTCCTATCTTTGTATCATCAGGAAATTCATTGACTGCACCCTTTGTTGACATCATGCAACCCCCATTGAGACTCCACGTTTATTCCTGTACACTCCACTTGTCACATCTTGCCAACCTGAAGATGGTCCATTTATGTCTACTCTATTTCCTCTTTACTGGACATCAAAATCTAGGGAATTTTGGAAAATTAAAACCACTGCAACTACTATCTCAGCAGCCACTTCTTCTCAGGTGTTAGATTATAGTTCATCTGAACCTGGGAACTTATCAGCCTTTAGTTCTAACAGTTTTCTGTATAGCTGTTCCCTTAAGGTTGTAATTGTTTTAAGCGTCTCCCTCCCTTGCAGCTTCTGATTCAAAATTACTTGTGGAAAATTATTAATCCTCTACAGTGAAGACAGATATGAATATCTTTTCAGTTCATGCACTGTTTCCTTATTTTTATTATTTATTTCTCATCCCCTCTCTCTAGAGGACCAGTACTCACTTATTCCTTTTTCTTAAGTGACTATAGAAACTCAGCTGTCTGTTTTTATATTCCTGGCTAGCGCTCATTCTCTGATTTCTCACTTCTAAAGATAGGCAGAGTACTTTTACGTGAGGTAAGTAATGGCAGAGCAGAGAATGAGAAGTAAGCCAGTGGTGGAAGGTGTGGAGGAGCTGTTGAGGTTCAGTGACAAAATCTGCACCTGAGAGCTGGATAAAAACTGGGTGTGAATTGTCAGAGTTCCTGGGTAGGTAGTTTCTGACCATGCTTAACTATGCCAGTTTTTTAAATAGGCCATTAAGAAACCCAAGAAAGAGGGAGGAACCTTGCTTTTAACCCTGTATAAGGTTGATACTGCCCCACGTTGAGGAAAAATCTAATACCTGTGATCAAAAATTATATTTTGGGGAAGCAATGTTGTAATGAAGTATATACATTTAGCAGATGAAGAGTCATCTAGACTCAAAACGTTAGTTTGCTTTCTCTCCATGGATGCTGCCTGATCCTCTGTGATTTCCAGTATTTTTTGTTTATATTCATTTAGCATTGTATAACTAGGATCTGAGGCTGAACTGAATTGTTCAGCCAGTGTTGTATGCTGTAAATTTAGAGACTAATGAGATCGATTGATGAAATATCTCACCTATGGAGTCTGGCGTGACACTTTCTGATGTTGGTGTGAGTTAATGGACATATCTTTCCTTGAAAACCCCAAAGTAAATAAACATGCTGGAGGGGTAAGTCCTGTTGTAGTTTCAGGGTAACTTGTCCACATTCCCAAAGGCAGATATAGAACACAGAACATTATAGCGCAGTACAGGCCCTTCGGCCCTTGATGTTGCGCCGACCTGTGAGACCAATCTGAAGCCCATCTAACCCACACTATTCCATTATCATCCGTATGTTTATCCAACGACCATTTAAATGCCCTTAAAGTTGGCAAAGATGCTTCTTAGAATTGAAGCCTTACTCTGCAATGTATCCTTTGTGGGAATGCTGCCTTCAGTAGGAGAAACTGGGAACTGGGTTTCTTGTAAATGCTGAATGAAGAGAGGTGGTTTGGTCAGTGATCACATGGTTCCATCTCATCAGCTCTGCAAATGTACTAGTTCGTAAGGAAGGATTGCCAGTCTGTTGTCTGAACTGAGCCCAGGATCTGCGTCAGCATAGATCAACAAGGCCAAGTGTTTAAACCTTTGGAGACTGTTTAAAAACACATCTGAAAGTTTCTGCAGATGGCAATTGCGTCTTAAAGATCCACTTTTTTTTGGAAGAAACAATTGATGACTCGCTCGGAGTCCTGTCGGGTTTGATTAAAAACTAATTTGGTATGCTATAAAGTGCAAGTCTGCAGGAAACCTGTTGGTCTCTTTTTTCTACACTTTCTTCCTGTCATTTGGACGGCCCAGGGCCATCTGGATAGTGTAACGAAGTGTGGGACCCCAGCATTCGGAGAGATTTTTTGCACCTTTTTTTAAAAGAAATAATACTTTTACACCGCAGCAGCTCCACAATATCCCATTCGTCCGGTTACAATCTCTCAATATTTAAGACAATTTCTGAAGTTCCCAGGAGGTTATAGAAGGGCTGGGACAGCCTTTGCAGCACTTTGTAAAACTAGGCTCAAAAAACCATTTTCTAATTAGCCAGTTCAGCAATGTTATTATACACCTCTGGAAAAGGTGTGACTTGAACCTAGGTCTCCTGGCTCAAAGGTAGACATACTGCCACAGTACCATGAGCCATGCTGTGCATAGAACTAGGTTACTGGCATTGCAAGACTCATGTCACATTAGATTGCATATGCTAGGGAATCCCACGCTGAGTGAGGGGTCAGAATCCAACACCATTGCCATAACCCTTAGCTTTGTATCACTCTCTATTTGAAGTGGTAATTATTGATTTCAACTTTGCCGCCATCCTGTTCAATCCTACCAGCTCCCCTTTGCAGCGCTTGAATCAATTCAAGAGCCAAATACTTTGCAGACCACAATAGAGTCATGTCTTTATTGACCTGGAGACAGTCACAGTTGTATATGCAGTGTGAAATACCTGTTGGCCTGAAACTTTTATTACCTTGAATGTTAGCAATCGCATGTCAACCTTCTCAGCACAGCAGTAGCATTTCCAGACAATTCAAGAATGTATCTGGGTTTGAATTTCAGTCTATTCGGCTGTTACTTGCATCTTGGTCTTTTTGTTACAAAGAGCATGTAGATAATATACTGCAGAAGGGATTTTGCATTTCCATTGCTACTAAACTTTGGAATCAACATTTTTGCAGAGCTAGGAGGCCTCAGCCCAGTGTTGCAGTGGGTGTACAATTCTGTCAGTTCCCAATGTGGCACCTTTAACACTGAGAACCCAATACCTTGTGGACCTGTGATGGTATCACTTCCAAAAATTTCTTCATTGACCATGTACATGACGTTGGATAAACTGCTGTTACATTACTGTATGCAGTTTTTAGGTATCCCTTCACTGTAAGGATATAGCTGTGAAATGGGTACAGTGCAGCTTCACAGATAATGACAGGAAGCAGAGCATGAGGCAATGAACTTTAATAAACTGAGTCTGTTGAGGTTAAAGGAAGAGTTCTAGTTATAGGTTAGAGAGGACAAACAGCAAAATATTATTTCTATCATTAGTGAATTGTTAACACATGAATGTATGGCTATGTTTGCTGACACCCGGGAACATGCATATCAGCAGCAAAGTCTTTGAAATAAAGAATAATAACCTAACATCCCATGACAATTAAAGAAAATTAATGAAAAGTATTTCAATGAAGAGAAAATGCTTCAAAACAATTTAAAAAAATTTTTAAAACATGGATTTAGAAAAAAATGGAAATTGACTTGCACATTCAGAATTTATCATTGGATGGTTGGTGTCAGCAGACACTGTCTTCATGTGTCAGCTTAACCAGCAACCTTGGATGTCCCCCGTTTGTCACATCCACTGTCTCACACCTTACAGTTTACAGAGAAGATCCCACAAGTCGCAACGTAAGTAAAATTATTGAAACTTGCAGTGCAAAAGGAGCTCTTTGAGCCCATCCTGTCTCTGTTGGCTCCTGGAAAGAGTGGTCCTGCTTAGTCCCAGATCATCATCGCCGTAACCTTGTAAGTTCCTTATCATCAATTTCCTGTCCAACTCACTTTTAAAAATATTCATGTTGTCATACTCCTCACCTTCAGATTGAGCTCTTCAGATCCTGACACCCCTTGGACTAGGACAGCTTTTTTTCCCTCCTCACCCCTTTAGATCCTTTGACAATGATTTTGAATCAATGATCCCTGGTTATTGACCAACTTGCCAGAGCAAATAATTTTCTGTCTCTATTCCATCAAAATCTCTCATCATTTTGAAATTGCTTTCCTGCCATGTGTTATTAAACCATGGGTTGAATTGCTGCAAGTGGCTACTTAAACAGTTATAGAATTATTTCTAATTCTTTTGTGGAATGTGGATCTCGCTGGCAAGCATTTCTGGTAGATGATTTTCGCTTTCAAGGCACTCCTAGCTTTCAACAGGTTCACTTGTCACTGCCACACCATGTTGAATCTTCTGATACCCTTCAAAAATTTTGTCTAAGACTGAATCTCCCAGACCATAAGACATAGGAGTGGAAGTAAGGCCATTCGGCCCATTGAGTCCACTCCGCCATTTAATCATGGCTGATGGGCATTTCAACTCCACTTATCCGCACTCTCCCCGTAGCCCTTGATTCCTTGTGAGATCAAGAATTTATCAATCTCTGCCTTGAAGGCATTCAACGTCCCGGCCTCCACTGCGCTCTGTTGCAATGAATTCCACAGGCCCACCACTCTCTGGCTGAAGAAATGTCTCCTCATTTCCGTTCTAAATTGATCCCCTCTAACTCTAAGGCTGTGCCCACGGGTGCTAGTATCCCCACCTAACGGAAACAACTTCCCAGCGTCCACCCTTTCTAAGCCATGCAGTTTTAGAACCAGTCTTAGACCAGCATAGTCTGCCTTGGCAGTTCCTTGTTCCTTAAATTTCAAAACCCTCTGCCCTTTTCCTTTGGAGCAGCAAACAAACTTTTACAACCATTTCATTTGGTTGTTAATTTTTTTAAAAATTAACTGTTGTTCACTGCAGCCCTTGTTGCTGCACCTACATGGAAACAAATCTTTTGCCTCTTTAATATATCTAAAGCAGATGTCCCTATTTCTGTAAAGGTGTGAAAATTGCCACTTTGTTTTTTATAGATTTATATGGATCATGTGGGGTTGTCTCAGGGTAGAGTTAATATCACAGTTCCTTCCCATTCAGGTCATTTTTTTTTACCGTAAGTTAAAAGAGAAATTTTATCGCACCGCTATCTTGTAAAGTTCAATATTTGTATCATTATCCAGAGAAAACGCTGTTTATCAACTTATGAGTGCACAGTGTTAGAATTAGAATTCAGTAATTTAACTTTTTCAGTTGACACATGCTTTACTTAACCAGGGGATTCACCCTCAAGCAGTCAGCGTTATTTGGGGCATTGGTGTTAATGTATCGATGGTTGAAACACTGTGTGTGACGATTGTCCCATGTCCCATAAATAAGGATTAGCTTTATGGAAGCACCTTCTATAGCAGAAGACCATGTGGCCCATCATACCTTTTTCCCCAAAATTGACATGTCTAATATTCGGGCTTGTGTATTCACGGTAAGAGAGGTAAAGTTCAAAGGAGATTCGGGGGCAAGTTTTTTAACACAGTGATAGGTGCCTGGAATGTGCTACCGGGGTAGTGATGGAGGCAGATAAGATAGGGGCATTAGAGGGCCTTTTAAATAAGCACATGATTAGGCAAAGAATGGTGACATATGGACCATGGGCAAGCAGACAGCATTAGTTTAATTTGGTGTCATGTTTGTCATGGGCTGAAGGACCTATTCCTGTGCTGTACTCTTCTACATTCTATGTTCTATACCTGTGCCACTCTCTGAAATAGCTACAGTGGGTCCTTGTGATACACTGATAATTGCCTTGCCTCTGAGCCAGTAGATTCAAGTCCCACCTGCTTCTGAATTGTGTATGAACATCTGAGCAGGTTGATCAGAAAGTATCTACATTTGCTCTGACCCTTATTCTTTCCTTGTAGTCTGCAAACCTTTCTTTTACGAGCATTTGTTCAATTCTGTTTTGAACATTACAACCGAATCTGCTTCCACCAATTTTTCTGGAAGCGCTTTCCATCTTGAGGGCATAGGTTTAAGGTGAGAGGGGAAAGGTATAAAAGGGACCTAAGGGGCAACTTTTTCACACAGATGGTAGTGTGTGTATGGAATGTGCTGCCAGAGGATGTGCTGGAGGCTGGTACAATTACAACATTTAAAAGGCATCTAGATGGGTATATGAATAGGACAGGTTTGGGGGGATATGGGCCAGATGCTGGCAAATGGGACTAAATTTATTTAGGATATCTGGTCAGCATGGATGAGTTGGACTGAAGGGTCTGTTTCCGTGCTATACGTCTTTATGACTCTATGCTTAGCATAAGGGTGGCCAATTAGGCCAGAATAATTCATATGAGATGGTATCTAATAATAAGCGAATTTACAGATTATTCACAGGGTTTCCATAATTAGTGATTACATAACCTTACACAAGAAGGAACATAGACCAGGAAAAAGTGCAAAGTCTATTGCTTTTTTTAAAAATTGTTTTAGTTTTTGTTTTATTTGAAACCAGAGCTTCAATTAAAGATAAAGCAGGGCATGAAAGGGGAAAAGGGTGAGTGTCTAAAAGAGGGAGGGAGAGTGTGGAAGAGAGAGGGAAGATGGGCTGAAGAAAGAAGGAAATCCCAGGCCATGAATTCTGCTGAGGTCAGCTCAGAGTGTGCACAACCTGACAAGACCAAAGTTAATTGAACCAACTCCTTACCTCAACTCACATTTTTAACCCACCTCCCTGGTGATCATCGGCTGGGTCTGATTCTTTTTCTCTCTCTGGTTTCACTTTTTAACCAAACAAGCAAAAATTGGCTGTATTGCCAAGCTTTGCTGCTTGCTGCTTTTTAGTGTTTACTGCTAGTACTCATTTAAGTTACCAATTTATTGTTTTGAAAGTTTTTAATGAAGTTCATGTTTAGTGTTGTTGCAACTGTAGTCTATCTAAAATTTGCTCCCTCTCCACACCTCCCAGAAGAGAGAGTTTGGAATGTTCCCCCCCGCCCCCCCCAACAATGTACAAAGGCTGATCCCTGGCCTAGCATAAGATCTTAAAGGAGTGACCAAGGAGCACTTTCTTTCTCAAATCTCCTTTCAATAGCATTTATGCTTTTGAATATAACTGCACTTTTTGTTGAAGGTAAATATTTATAGATGTGGCTGTTATTTCTGACTGACACAATTCAGTTTGATGCCTTCTGTGCGAAGTTGAGGCATCACATGCACTATGCTGGGGTTGAACTGAGAAATCTCTGGAATTTTCTCTTGTAGTGGTTTCTAGGTTGGGCTGAACAGCTTCACACACCGTCTGTTGCAACAACTTTCACCCTGCAGTATCGTGGACCAGCTCCTTATATTAAAACAAATGTTTGTAAAGTGTTTTAATCGCTTTTAATGCAGGTGCCAGCATCACAGTGAGGAGGTGAAGTACTAGGGGCACTGCTTATTTCCTGTTCCCTCCCAATATTCCTCCCTAGCGTGCAATATCAGTTATATCCTTCCCTATGTGTAATGGTTATAATAATCAGCTGGAAATATGATGGTGCTCTGAGCTGATCGTCCCAGTGTAAGGTAATGCTGTATTAATAATCTGCGCAGGTTTCCTGTGATACATTACTCTCTCGCACGCAATGTTTCCAGACTTGTAGCGTGTTGAGTGCAGCAGAGAGTGGTATGTCCTGTTTACACGAAGCACGTTTCCCAGAGGGGAGACGATTGACTTTTCTTTGGCTGCGCAAACGGTGGAGACACGCCGTGCTGTATCGGCTCATCCTCACACTGTCAAGAACAACCTAACCACAGCAAGAAGGAGAGAAAAAATACCATTCTTGCTGGCAGCGTACATTGTTCAGGATATCACTCGGTTTTTATTTAATGAAGGGAAAATGAAGCTCTCAAGGAGTTAGTGACTTGAGTTCACAGGTCAGGAAAGGGGCAAATTGGCATGTTATCGTCCAAGTTTTCAAAACTAAGCGTGGATAAGTTGGCACCGAACTTATTAAGGGTCCCTGCAGCTGCTCAGAAACCACTGTTAGTGAAGTGGCGAGGCAGCTGAATGAAGGCTTCGGTTTCATGTGATGGGGTGAAAGGTTTTTCTTTTTGTCCAGCTGCCAGCGTATAGCAGGGTCAGATTTTCGAAGGAGTGCAATCAGTCTTGCGTATGAGATGTTGTCTGACCTCACAGGGGAACACGCAAGTTCCCATAGTGCTATCAGGGAATAGCAAATAAATTAATTGGGTAATCTGGTAATCAGGTTAAGATTTATCCTTCCATCAACATTACAAAAGAAAAGCCTATCTGGTTGTTATCTTATTGCTGCATGAGAGATTGAATGCATAAATTTCCTGTTACATCAGTGACTGACCTTCAAAATTCTCACATAAAAACAAAGAACTGCAAATGCTGGAGATATGAAATAAAAGTAGAAAGTGCTGGGGAAATGCGACAGGCTTGGGAACATTTGTGGAACTCAAAACAGAATCATATTGGACTTGACATTAACTCTCTTTCTCTCTCGATCGATACTGTCAGACCTGTTGAGTTTCTCCAGCCCTTTCTACTTTCACTTCCAAAGCTCTTATTGACTGTAAGGTGCTTTAGAATATCTGGGGTTGTAACAGGTACAATAGGAATGCGTTATTCATCAAGATATACGAACATACAATCTCTGAAGATTTGGGAGATTGACAACTGAATGTTGTAGTTTGTAAATTTACCATTTGAAATGAGTTGCATTTGCTACATGTTTGTGATTGACCTTACTGTTAGTGACTGGAGCTCAAGAGCTGTAAAATTGGTACCCGTTCTCCATTTAAACTATTTGAAACTCAGCCTGTTCCAATTTTTAAATTTTTGCAGGAACTATATTCCAGAAGTCCGAATTCTGTCTATTCCTAACATGCGCTTCATGAAGGTAAGTACAGTATGATTTAGTGTCTTGCCAGTTCGTGGACTGAATTTCCATATTTGGATGTGCAGTCTCAACAGGAATCTTGGGCAATCTAGTCTTGATCAGTCTTTCATTTAACTATTCATACAATTTATTAGATAATTTTCAAGCAACTTCAAATTGGTTCTTGGTCAGCTGCTCAGAAAATTATTGTCCTCTAATTTATAATCAGTTTCAGTGAAATAGCAGTGATTGATTTATTCAAATTTAAATCAATATTACCTTAAGTCCATTCCATCAAAAAACTTTACCTGAATCTCTGTTTCAGTCAGCTGTTGATCAGCTTTGATGCTGCGGCTCTTAGATGTGTTGCAGCCCCAGCCCAAGATTCTCATTCGTCCGCCCAGCTTCTGTCATGTCCCAGTCAGGCAGAGCTTTATGTGTGGGAGAGAGGTCAGCAAGCAGGTTGATGTGGAAGAGGGCGAGGTGTAGATTGTTGGTCAGAATGAGGAATGTAGTTTGTTTTATGCTCTTGATGCTTTGTTTGTAGGAAAGTCAAGTGCTTCTGACACTCACTAACCCTGTGGAGAACCTCACACATGTTACTCTTCTGCCCTGTGAAGAGGCAGACCCTGACAATGTGCACAGCACTGCAAAGGTAACAACTCCTGGGGCAGGGGGAGAACTTTATCAATAAAATTTTCAATCTCTTGGGTATTAATTCTCTATATTCCTGCGACCCTATGCTTGCCCTAATAGTCTTTGCAGCTCCTTTGCTTGTACGAGACTGAAACAGCATGACAGCCCCCTCTCTGCACTGACCGATGGGAATTATTGTGCACCCATCTCTTGCCCAATATTTGGACCTGGATTGTTCCAAATCCTCCTGTAGTCAATTGTTAGCCCAGCTAAGACCATGCTTGCCAGCTCCTGCTGTCAGCTCCAGGTCATTTCCTCAAACCTTTGCTGCTTTCATGAATCCCAGATCTCTGCTTGCTCTGCCGTCACCTTGCCTTTTCCAGGCTCAGCTGGCACCCTCAGTTTTATTTATAGCCCTGTCCCATCTTTCCTTAGGATTTGACTGCTTTATCATATCTCCTTGACTCAGTAATAATCAGGACTTTCTTCATGTCTCTAAGCTCAATAACAGTGGGATTTCCTCATTGTCCAAAACTGAGCTATTCACCCTTCTAAGACTGAATGTCGTCTTGCCTCCCTGTCATACTCAGCTTCTCCTTACGCCTCTCCTTTTCACTCAAATGTTGAGGGTCTCCTTATCTAACTCTGGTTTTACCCTATTTCTAGCTGCCTTCTGCACGTGCGCACACATACAAACACACACTCTCACACTCGCACTCACTCACACACACATACTCACTCACTCACTCACTCACTCTCACTCACTCTCACACTCACTCTCACTCTCACTCTCACACTCACTCTCACTCTCACACTCACACTCTCACACTCTCTCACACTCACTCTCTCACTCTCACACTCTCACACTCACTCATTCTCACACTCACTCACTCACTCTCACACTCTCACTCACCCACACTCTTAAACACTGTTTCTGGACTCTTTTCTCTGTCACTGAGTTTCATCTCCCCACTCACCACTCTCCTTGCCTCAACTCCTTGTGTGCCCACCTCCTTTTCCCTTCTGCTGTCCCCACTCACCACCCCACTACCCTCGGCTTCTCCTCATTGCCCTCTTTCTTTTGTCTCCTCCAGCTGCTTTCCGTGTCAGAGGGGTGGGTTTGGGGAGGAGGTTTTGGAAATGGAAGTAAAGTAACTACTACTCGGAGCAGAAGTTGAGTGACTTGAGATGGCTGATGGTGTTAATACTGAGCACCTTCCTGTTTCTGACAAGATAGTTCTCGGCAACACACAGCCCTTTTAAGGCACCAGTTGTTTTGTTTTTCATATCTTGCTGTTGCCCAAAGCAAAGTTCAGGGAAGATTTCAAACCATTAAATTGACAACATGGGATTTGTGAGGAATGTAAGCCACCGCCTGCTTTATTTAATGCAAACTCACTTTCAAACTTTTTTTTAAACTGTTTCTTTCTCATGCGCTTCTGAGGGGTATGGTTTCAAACATGCCCAGTTTTCCAGTCCCAGCTACCTGTGAGTGTATGGCACATTGTCAATTATCAGTTGCCTTCAGCAGGCTTCACTCAAGATTCTGACTTGTCCAGCCCACTTTCTGACTCTGGGTTTCAAAACCCATCCCCACTGATCACCCAGGACAGCTAACAGAACTCGGCCAGTCATCACAAGCCCCGTGTTATACTTAGTCAATTGCAGGAGGAGGAAGCCTTTCAAAGCTGCTTGGCCATTCAGCTGAACTGTACCTTAACTCAGTCTACTTTTCTTGGATTTATAGCTATTATTAGCCTTCCCAACAACATCAATCAATCCCAACCTTAAAAACTCTGGCTGAGTTCCAGATTTTTAATACCCTTTTTACGTGAAGAAGTGCTACCTGACACCATTCCTTGAAAGTCCAGGCAGTAATTTTAAGATTATGCACCTTCGTCTGGCTCTCACCCTTGCGCGCGCCCTGTCTTCTCCCTCTCTTTCCTCCCTCCTTCCCTCCCCTTTCTCGCTCTCTCTCGCCTCACTCTATCTCTGTTTTCCTTAGATCTAGTTTGCCAGATTCCTTTGTGATTTTAAAAATGTTGATTAGATCACCCCTGACCTCCTAAACAGGCAAACAGTCCTTGTTAGTGGTTGGTACCTACTGCTGTCCCCAAAACCTCCACCACCAGCACCCCCCCCCAAAAAAAAATGCCCAAAAGCTGCGGGCGCTAAACCCCAATAACCCCTCTCAGCCACAGGCTGGTGCTGACTGACCACCCCCTGATGTTGGCCAGCACTGAGCCGCTCACCCCCCAAGAGTCAGACCATCACTGACTGCCTCACCTCCTGATCCTTGACTTGCAACTGATTCCCTTGAACACCCCCCAGCCCCTTGGAAATCAGCTAGTGCTCACTGTCCCCACCCGCCTCTCTTTGTCAGGTGACACTGACTATACCTTCCCTGCTCCTGAAGCACTCGGTTGGTACTAACTCCCATTCGACTACATCTCTATTTCAGGTCATTCTTCCTTCAAAGGAGATTGTCCTCGCTGGAAAAGATGCTGCAGCTGAGTATGACGAACTGGCTGAGCCACAGGATTTCCATGATGACCCAGAGTGAGTGATAATCTTTATAAACCTAAAACAAATCAAGTGGGTAGTGCTTGACTTGGTGTCGAATACTGCCCATTTGATAAGTGCCATGGAAATGTCTGCTCACCTTTGCAGATTGAAGATTCACATGTAGAGAGGGTTTGAAAGTTTCCCTTCCCTGATTCCTGGAATGTCCGATTCTCTGGACTGCCCAATTCTGTAGGCTATGGGTGCTATTTTTATGTACAGAATGGTGCCGTCGTTCTGCAGCTGGTGGTTTCCTGCTCTCATCTGGTATCAACGTGGCATCCCCGGCAATGAGATAACACAAAGAAAAGTGTTATCCAAATTACACCTCACAAGGGGGTAGTGCACCAGAAATTGAATCCTGCTATTCCTGGAGTCATCACATTTTACAAAACTGAACAAAATCCACCAGTTTACATACTGATGGATTCAGGTTAACAGGTTTCTGTACTTAACAAGAATTTCGTTTTACTGGACATGAATAGTTTCAAATCACAAGTAAACAACTATGACCTGTGAACATAAACTTTACCAGCTAAAACTGTAATCCCCTTTTAAACCCCTGTACACACACATACAGACAGACACACAAACATTGGTGTTACAGATGTAGGGGAACAAAGGAGAGCAGTTCAATGACACTAGTTCTCAGGATTCAGTGGAGGAGTTTATTTTGTTTCCCAAGTCCTTCAGTTCTGATCTTTTCCCTCAGATTCTTTCATTTCCTCACAGGAGTCGTACAGCATCTAGGTCACAAATTATAACATCTCTGACTTATAGGTTAAAAACAACAGCGTCATCGAAACAACTGGCTTTCTTTAGCTTCTGGTATTTTACTGGAGGAACAGAGAGAGACACACCATCTCCAATGCCAGAGATCCAAGGCCTTCTGTCTGCATTGTTCACATCCACAAGCTGTCCAGGAGCCAATCTGATAGTTGTTGTCCGGCTGATCATCTTGGGCATCTGCAACTGGTTGCAATTACACGAACCAATCAGGAACCTGTGGCTGGCTGGATTTCACCTTGTACGTTGTGTCATCTCCTCTTGTATGTTCACCCACTGGTTGTGAACCCAAATCCACAATGAGTTTCAGTAACTTGCTTTTTAAATCTATAGCAATTCCTTCCTCAGTCCTTTGTTGTTAAACAATCCCTTTCCCAGTTCATTCCACAATTACAAATTAAGTAAAATAAAAAGATGCAGCCTTTACACCCAGTTACCAACCCATCCCGCATTGCTTTAGTGACTAAAGACAAATTCTAAGTGAAGGTGGCGTTTTCACTGCTGGATCTTGGGTTAAGTAGGGACCTCTTTGTGATTGGGCTGCTGAGAAGAGGCTAACACTGGATTTGTGAAATAGACTCAAAATTAACCTCAAGAGAATGTTTTAACTCCATGGCTCCATTCCATTTTCAGTTATATTGGGAGTGAGTGACACCCCAATTTTGTCAACATCACCCCTCTTGGGATGCATTATATTCTGGTTACTGACCCTTCGACAGCGTGGCACTCCCTCAGCACTGACCCTCTGACAGCGTGGCACTCCCTCAGCACTGACCCTTCGACAGCGTGGCACTCCCTCAGCACTGACCCTCTGACGGCGCGGCACTCCCTCATCACTGACCCTCTGACGGCGCGGCGCTCCCTCAGCACTGTCCCTCTGACAGCGCGGCGCTCCCT
>JAHRHZ010000289.1:42806892-42874667 GCA_024137785.1 Ginglymostoma cirratum | reverse complement strand
GCACTGTCCCTCTGACAGCGCGGCGCTCCCTCAGCACTGACCCTCTGTCAGCGCGGCGCTCCCTCAGCACTGACCATCTTATTTCAGTGCGCTGACAGAAGTCACATGACACCAGGTTTATTTGAAATTGCAAGCTTTTGGAGTGCTGCCCCTTTGTTAGGTGGTGACGGCTCCTGATGAAGGAGCAGTGCTCCAAAAGCTTGTGACTTCAACCTGGTGTCATGTGACTTCTGACTTTGTCCGTCCCAGTCCAACACCGGCACCTCCACATTCAGTACACGGGGCAATGTTTTGAAAATTAATTTGCATTTTCTAAATGGAATTTGACAAATAGTTGAAGTGAGGCATGGAGATATTACCGTGGAGAATGTCCCAGGCCCCTGCTGTAATTGGATAGGTCTTTCCAAAAGGTAGACCATTTTTCCAAAATGGTCACTACTGAATGGTTCAAAAAAGGTTTGCTGACTAAATATTGAGATTCATCTCTCCCTTTGCAGCATTGTGGCCTTCCGAAAATCCAACAAGGTTGGATTCTTCATCAAGGTCATCCCACAGGAGGAGAGCGGCAATGTGAATATCAGCTTCAAACTGCGCTTTGACTTCAAGAATCTGGCGGCGCCCATCCGTCAGTCAGAAGAGGGTGAGCAAAACGCCGAGGTCATCTGGCTGACTCAGCACGTGGACCTGAGCCTTGGACCATTGGCTGCCTGAGTCCCGGACTCACCACCACCCCTCACTGCGAGCAATCCAGCCAACCCACCAGTGACAGCTCCTATCCCTCGCTCTATCCTGCACATTCCTGAGCGGTTACTTACAGCCTCCTGCCCTGGACGTCAGCCTCTCTGAGAAAACATGAGACCGCGTTGCAGTAAATCCACAGATGGCGTTTAACGTCTTTGCCCCCCCCACTTGCCTTGTAACAGCTGGCGCCGGGGGGAGTGTGACCAGACTAAACGCACTCTGCTCAACCTGGAATCTGCCCCTGTTGTTGTGAATCTCTGGGATTCCATGGAAAAATCTCTGGACTCTGGTGGGAACAGCTGGAATTGCCCCAACAAGATATGGACAGAATAGGAAGAGATTCCATCCAACATCACGGCATTGGCTACATTTTCAGCTACTCCATTGCCTGAAGTGCTGAAAGACACTGTAGAAATTCTTTCAGTTAGTTGCATGTTTTTGTACAATTATCTTTTAAAACATTCTCACATTTGGCTAAAGTTTGAAAGTAGAGTCAGTTTGAGAATGGTCACACTACACATTGCAGCTTGTGTGTAGACACACACTGTATGCTTTCTGTCTCTCTCTCTCTCTCGTGTACTCCCCATATCGTGCACGCTCACGCTGTCCCTGTCCGTTCCATGAGATTGGAAAGACCGTGATCAATATTCTCCGCAGTCTCACTCTTTAGGCAGGACTCACTTTACCTGCTGCTTGCAGCTTGCTGCTGTGCTTACAGTCTAACTCTGATCTGCCCAGTGCAGCACCATTCAGGCATGTAGCTGTCCTTGTGCTGCATTGAGAGAGAATGCATTGACAGCAAACCTTTAATCAAGTCCTTTTCCCAACGTTTAACCAGCTGTCGGTACACATTATTTAACTCCACTCATGAGACATGAGTCAAAGAAGAAAGACCTTTCAACCTGTTTCTCCTCCAGAAAGTGTGTCCCTGATGTCAGACCCCTTTCCTTTAGTGAATGTCACCCCGGTTTCAGCAGCATCAACCTGTGACAGTTGACCCTGTGTCCCCAGCGTCCTGTCTCTGACCTCGAACCCTCATCCTCCAGTAACGTGTCTCCCTGTCTCTTGTCCTGTTGAACTGCTGCCCTACCCTTGGGATGCCAGGTGTAAGCACGTTTGCTGCTGCCAGTAACCATTGTGCTGTGACTATCGCTGACGTACTAATGTAATAAAATAAACCTTCTACGTGGACTTACAGTAATAAACACAAGATTAGAGACCTCTGTTTGCTTTTTGTTTCTTTATTTGTTCATGGGATGTGAAAGTCAGAGGCTGGGTCAACATTTACCGTAATCCCTAATTACCCTCGAGAAAATGGATGGGGAACTGCCTTGAATTGTTGCAGTTTTTGGGGTGTGGGTCCACCCACAGAGCTGTTAGGGAGGGAGTTCCACAATTTTGACCCATTGACATTGAAGGAATGACAGTATGGTCCCAAATCAGGATGGTGTGAGGTTTACAATTGGTGATCCCATTGTCTGCTGCCCATGTCTGTCGCACTGCTGACTTGTACGTGGTAGGTGGTGAACAGGTACAGGTAGAACTGGACACAGTACTCCAGAAGAGGCCTCACCAATGTCCTGAACAACCTCAACATGACATCCCAACTCCTATGCTCAATGGTCTGAGCAATGAAGGTAAGTACCTTCTTTACCACCCTGTCTACCTGTGACGCAAATTTCAAAGAATTATGTATCTGAACCCCTAAGTGTCTGTTCTACAACACTACCCAGGGCCCTACCATTAATTGTATAACTTCCACCCTTGTTCATTTTACCAAAATGCAATGCCTCACGTTTATCTGAATTAAACTCCATCTGCTACTTCTCATCCCATTGACCTAAATGATCAAGATCCCTTTCTAATCTTAAATAACCTTCACTGTCAACTATACCGCCAATTTTGGTGTCATCTCCAAACTTACTAACCAGGTCTCCTGTATTCTCATCCAAACCCGAAAAACAATGCTCCACCTTCACCCTCTGTCTCCTACCGTTAAGCCAATTTTGTGTCCAGTTTTGACAAGTTCATCCTGAATCCCGTGTGATCTAACTTTAGTAACCAGTCCACCATGCAGAACCTTGTCAAAGGCTTGACTAAAATCCATGTAAACAACATCTACCGCTCTGCCCTCGTCAGTCTTTCTGCTTATTTCCTCAAAAAACTCAAGTTTGTGACACACTGTTGGACCAAGGTCACTACTCTGAGGAACCGCCTGCCGACAGATCTTGGAGCAGAGATGGCCTCTAACAATAACAACCATCTTACCATGTGCTGGTATGGCTCCAACCAGCAGTGCATATACCCTACTGCCCCTCAATTCCTGTTGACCCCAGTTTTGCCTGGGCGGTTTAGGCCCGAAACGTCAAGTTTTCCTGCTCCTATGATGCTGCTTGACCTGCTGTGTTCATCCAGCCCCATGCTTGTTATCTCGGATTCTCCAGCATCTGCAGTACCTTTTATCTCCTCTACCACACACCCAAGTGTTGCTTTGATGTCAAGATCAGACACACTGTTGTTTTGTGTTTAATTTTTGGGCGGGTGTCTGCAGAATTGACAAAGTAACCATGGGAAAAGGTCAGCGGAATCAGAGCTAGATTGCCCAGTATTTACAGTGCAATTATCATCTAAGCCAACAGGTAGTGACAGGTACAGACATTCATGCTCCACGTTTACAAATCTCTGCCCATGCCTGTTTCAGTCTGAGAATTGGTGTGCTCCTCTTGTTTCCCAAACTGGAAATGGCGTTATGCTGTAGGAGTTCGAGGGTAGGGCAGCATCTAAAGTGGACTGGAAAGACTGGAACTTCTCTCGTTGGACTGTAGGAGGTTGTGGTGTGACCTTAATAAAGGTTAATAAAGTCATCGGGGGCATAGATAAGGTGAATAACAAAGGTCTTTTCCCGAGGGTGGGGTGTGGTTTGGGTTCAAGACTGGGGGCATATTTTTAAGGTGAGAGGAGAAAGATTTAAAAAGGACATGAGGGGCAACTTTTTACACAGGGTTTGTGTGTGGAATGAACTGCCAGAGGAAGTGGTGGGGGGTGCAGGTGCAGTTAACAACATTTAAAAGACATTTGGATAAGTTCATGAATAGGAAAGATTTGGAGGATATGGGTCAAATGCAGGCAGGTGGGACGGGTTTATTTCGGGAACGTGATTGGACCAAAAGGTCTGTTTCCATGCTGTATGACTCACTGACTATTGATCAAGTTCCTGTTTCAGTTAGGTAAGTGGTGTGCCCTCTGCCGGAAAGTGGTGGTGAGGATAGGATTGGAAGAATCTGGGAAAGTGATGCTGTCTGCCCGAGGCTGACTTTAGCAGAACAGCTGGTCAAGCAGACCCAGCATGAGTCAGCATTAATGGCATCAATGTGGATTTCACAAGCTTCAAAATCTCCCCTCCCCCAACCGCATCCCAAAACCAGCCCAGCTCGTCCCCGCCTCCCTAACCTGTTTTTCCTCTCACCTATCCCCTCCTCCCACCTCAAGCCCCACCCCCATCTCCTATCTACTAACATCATCCCACCCCCTTGACCTGTCCATCCTCCCTGGTCTGACCTATCTCCTCCCTAGCCCCCTACCTACACTCACCTTTACTGGCTCCATCCCCGCCTCCTCGACTTGTCTGCCTCCTCTCCACCTATCCTCTCCTCTATCCATCCTCTATCCGCCTCCCCCTCTCTCCCTATTTATTTCAGAACCCTCTTCCCCTCCCCCATTTCTGATGAAGGGTTTAGGCCCGAAACGTCAAGTTTTCCTGCTCCTATGATGCTGCTTGACCTGCTGTGTTCATCCAGCCCCACGCTTGTTATCCCATGAGTCAGCATTATTTGTGAAAAGTGAAAAAGAAAACCATATCCAACATGGATGGCCTCAAATCTAACCAGTGTTCTATCTGACTTCACCAATTGTCCTTTGATTTGCTTAATCTAGACTCTGCCGCTGTCTCAGTTCATCCACTAAACCCCTCATCCATGGCTTCTTTACCTTGACCACTAATTAATAAAAGCCAAATTCTGCGGATTCTAGAAATCCGGAGCAGACGCAGAAATTGCTGGAGAAACTGAGCAGGTCTGGCAGCATCCGTGGAGGGAAAAACAGCGTTAACGTTTTGAATCCAGTATAACACTTCTTCAGAACTTCGATCTTACATTGGACTTGAAATGTTAACACTGTTTCTCTCTCCATGGATGCTGCCAGACCTGCAGAGTTTCTCCAACACTTTCTGTTTATCCCAACACTCCGCTGACTGGCCTTCCCTCCTTTATGTAAATATAAAGCCTTCCAAAGGTTTTCTGTCCCAACCTTCACTAGCTGCCATTCTTCCCTCACTCCCTGGTACTCTCTGATCTACGTTGACACCTGTTTAAACAAATGCTTGGTTTGGAAGATCTTAAAACCATAAGAACTAGGAGCAGGAGTAGGTCATTTGGCCCCTCGAGCCTTCTCTGCCATTTAATAGGATCATGGCTGATCCAACACTCCTCATGTCCACTTGCCTGCCTTCTCTCGAAAATCCTTGATTCCTGACTGATGAAGAATCTTTCAGTCTCAGTGTTAAATGTACGCAAGGACTCTGCTCCCACAGCTGTCTGTGGCAAAGAGTTCCAAAGACACACAACCATCTGAGAGAAGAAAATGCCCCCTCATCTCAGACTTAAATTGGTGCCCCTTTCTTCTGAGACTATGCCCTCAGGTCGTAGACTCTCCAATAAGGGGAAAAGACCTCTCAGCATTTACTCTGTCAAGCCCCTTAAGAATCCTCTATGTTTCAATGAGATCACCTCACCTGGTCCCGTTCTGTTTAATCTTTGGTCATAGAATAATCCCCTCATTCAAGCGTTCAGAGATTTCTGTATTTATCTGGACTCTTGTGCATTTCTCGATTAGTCACTCTGACATCACCCTTTATGCCTCTCTTGCCCTTTAAGGCACTCCTTGTAGATACCTAATGAAGACCGGATCCTTACAAATTGCCTGGTTGGAGGTAGCTGGAGTTTATCCTTTCTCTGAGATGATGCTCTGTCACCATCTGCTGGCCTTTCTGTTTATCACTGCAACAAAAAATAAGAAGAGTTTGATTGGGTGGACAATAAAAGGCAGTCTCCCTCTGTCCAGACAGTCTAAAATGAGGATTCACAATCTCGGGATGAGTAGCAGTCTGTTTTAAGATTGAGATGAAGAGAAACTCAGAGTCGTGCAGCACGGAAACAGACCCTTCGGTCCAACTCGTTCATGTCAACCAGGTTTCCTAAACTGAACTAGTCACGTTTGTCTGTGTTTGGTCCATATCCCTCTAAACCTTTCTTATTCATGGACCTGTCCAAATGTGTTTTAAACATTGTAATTGTACTCACTTCTCCTACTTCCTCTGGTAGTTCCATATACGCACCACATTCTGTGATGCCCCTCAGGTCCCTTTTAAATCTTTACCATCTCAACCTCTAGTTTTGGACTCCCCCATCCTGGGGAAAACACATCTAATATTCAGAGATAACATAGTGTGGAACTGGATGAACACAGCAGGCCCGGCAGCATCAGAGGAGCAGGAAAGCTGACGTTTTGGGTCGAGACCCTTCTTCAGAAAATGTCAGAGGGACAGTTACCAATGCAACAGGACAGCCTTTTGTCCTGACTCTGTAACTGTAAAATGTTTTGTAACGAAGGCTAGTTTGTCTCTTAAATGGGCTTGGAATCCAACAAAATGCCTCGAAGAAGTCTCATCACTTCTCTTACGCATCGAGCTGGAACTGGGAGTAAGCCATCTCTATTTCAGAAAGAGAGACGTTTTTTGAAATTGAATTAACTTATCCAAAGGAGGATGGAAATTTCCTGACAATGGTTCCCCTGAAGGTGGGAATTGCTGTTCCTACTCTATCGAAACAGGAGTGATCCAGATTAATGACTGTTATTTCGATACGTCAATTATGTTGATTAAGGGTAAAATCACTATAGTTCTACCCCAGACCATGTGGCTGCTCTGTTGTCATACATTTGATTTATTTGTGTTTTGAATTTCACATTCCCCTCTGCCCCTAAAAACCTTTGATTCCATTACGTCAAAAAAGAAATTCATTGAACCTACCTCCAGCACCATCTGTTGGAGACTTTCCTAAGTCATACAACTGTCTGAGAGGAAACATTTCATTTCATCTCTGTCTTAAAAGGGTGGACCCCCGAAACGTCAGCTTTCCTGCTCCTCTGATGCTGCCTGGCCTGCTGTGTTCCTCCGGCTCCACACCGTGTTATCTCTGACTCCAGCACCTGCAGTTCTTGCTACCCCTAGTTCCACACCTGTTTTGTTGAGAGCATTCAGAATTATCAGTCAGGTCAGCCCTTAATCTTGTAAAATGCAGCTCAACCTCATAATTCAAGCCTTTCATTTCCAGGTATCAATCAATAACCTTTCTCTGAAGTGCCCCATTCACGTCCTTCCTTAAATAAAGAGACCAAAGCTGTGCACAGTATGCGATGTAGTCTCACCATTGCATTTTATTGAAGTATAACATCCCTATTTTAATGGAACCTCATTACAATTTACTTCCCTATCAATCTTTGTGTCTCCTGCAAATTTAACCGCAGTGCTTTTCACTCCCCTCATCTGAGTCATCGATGCAAATTAATGCACAGTGCCCTGTGGGGAACCACTCACTGCACACTGGCAAACAGAAAAAGACCATCTAATACACATACTCTGTTGTCTGCTGGCCAGCTAGTCTTCCCGTCCATGCTAAATGAGCTACACAACTTTACAGTTCACAGACCACTCTGTTGTCACCCCTGGTTTGGCTCTGACAGTGTCCAGATTATATCCATTGCAAAATGAGTCAAAGTCAAATTTGCGCAGACAGCCAAGGTTCGATTTGATTGGAGGTCGAAGGGCTGTAACATTTCGAACTATTTGAAACAGTGATAGAAGCTACAGTGATAGTAAGAACTGCCAATGCTGGAGTCAGAGATAACACACAGCTGGAGGAGCACAGCAGGCCAGGCAGCATCAGAGGAGCAGGAAAGCTAACATTTCGGATTGGGACCCCAGTGACTAGGCTTGTGTTGTACAGCTACTAGCAAAAAACCAAAGATGGTGATTTTCATAGTGCATAGGAGTACATTGATCAGGAAAGCTTAAATCGGCAGAAGTTAGTGACTTTAAATACAGATTAATTAAGAGCCATTACTAGACACGTAGAACATGTAGAACCTGAAGTTCTCGGCCAGACAAAGAGACAGAAATTTTTAAAATGCTCACTGAGCATTTTGAATCCAGCCCACGGTCAGGGGAGACATCCGAAGTTAAATCAGAAACAAGATCAGATTACCTTAACCCAGATTGAGCGGAAAAACACCAGAAAAGGAGCTGGAGTTTAAAATCTGGGAAACGGATCTGGAAAGATGAGCTCAAAATAAGAAAAGCTCAAAATAAGAAAGGTAAAGTCGAGAAAAAGTGTTAAAACTTCACGAGAAAAAAGACAAACCAGAGAAATTGAACACGTGTTTCAGGCTCAGGAAAGAGTGAGAGGAGAAAGAGAAAGGTTTTGCCATAGGATCATAAGACATAGGAGCAAAATTAGGCCATTCAGCCCATTGAGTCTACCCCACCATCCCATCCTGGCTGATACATCTCTCCATTACATTTGCCAGCCCTCTCCCTACAATCTTTGATCCCCGGAATTGTCGAGCCATGGAAGATAGAGCTGCAAACACAGGCAATTCCAAAGTTGCTTGAAGGTGTCAGGGAAGATCTTGTAAGATGATAGGACAATAACATATTGTAGGCTATTCAGCCCATTGAGTCAGCTCCACTATTCAACGAGATCATTGCTGATCCAAAAATCCTCAACTCCACCTTCCTGCCTTTTCCCCATGTCACCCCATCCCCCTTTCCCCATATCAACCCATCCCCCTTTCCCCATGTCACCCCATCCCCCTTTGCCCCATATCAACCCATCCCCCTTTCTCCATATCACCCCATCCCCTTTGCCCCATATCACCTCATCCTCTTTCCCCATATCATCCCATTCCCCTTTCCCCATATCACCTCATACCCCTTTCCCCATATCACTTCATCCCTCATTCCCCTTTCCCCATCCCCTTTGCCCCATATCAACCCATCCCCCTTTCCCCATATCAACCCATACCCCTTTGCCCCATATCACCCGATTCCCTTTGCCCCATATCACCCCATCCCCTTTACCCCATATCACCTCATCCCCTTTCCCCATATCACTTCATCCCCCTTTCCCCATATCACCCCATCCCCTTTTCCCCCATCACCTCATTCCCTTTTCCCCATATCACCCCTTCCTGTTTTCTCCATATCACCCCATCCCCTTTCCCCCATATCATTTCATCCCCTTGCTGATTAAAAATCTAACACTCTCAGCCTTGAACATACTCAATGACTCAGCTTCCTCTGCAGGAAGAAAAACCACAAATTTGTTATGCTCTGAGAGAAGAAATTCCTCCTTGTCGCAGTCCTGAGGCTGCAACCTCTGTTTCTGTTACTCCCCAGTCTCCCTTTGTCTCTTCTGTCCAGCCCTGTTTGATCTTTTTAGGTCATACACCTATTTTCTAAGTCAGCCAGAATGACAGAACACGCTCAGGGAGCTCCGAGGCAGGTCTCATCCCTATGTTTCACCCCCAGGGCCTGGTAACTAAGGGAACGGATCTGAAGGAGTTCATGTCCCTGGTATATCGAGCTCCACCCAATCTGACAGTGGGGTTAAGTTCTGCAGGAGTACCCAGAGGGAGCAGATATATTCTGTACAGTCCCCGAGAATCAGCATGTGATAGTAAATGTACCTTCTGTAATTATACAATAAACTATGTTGTTATGTGTAGCCTGACAAATGAGATGTTGAAATAACTCCACAGAGGCTGGTATCCCATCACTAAATCACCCCTTTAATTACACGTGGAGAGTCCTTGACACTGATCCAGCGCCCTCAGATCCAGCTGTCAGAGTGAGCAGAACCTCTGACAGAGACAAAAAAAAACTGCAGATGCTGGAATCCAAGGTAGACAGACAGGAGGCTGCAAGAGCACAGCAAGACAGGCAGCATCTGGAGGAAAGGAGCAGTCAGCGTTTCAGGCATTACCCTTCTTCAGGGCTGGAGCTCCCCTACCCCCACATCCAGTCCTGAAGATGGATAATACCCAAAACATTGACTGAACCTCTGACACTCTTGTTTCTATCTGTCAGCCAGGGCTCCCTGATTGAACCAGGTTAACAGCCCCAATCAGGGAACTCATATTCTATGAGGTCCACCTCTCTGACCTTGGTACAGTCACTACAGGAGGCCCAGATTCAAATCCCAGCTGCTCCAGAGCTGTAGTAAAAAAAAATGATTCCCAAGTGGTCCGTTGTCTCACACTGATAATTAGTCAGGCCCGAGGGTCATCATAAAGGGGATTGGTGGCAGTGAAAAGACTGCAGGTTGGTGACAGGGGCACAGGGACTGGTTGGACAGGGCATGACAGAAGCAATGACACTGGAGCAGAGGAAAAGGGAGAGTGTGCAAGTGTGATCTCACAGAAATGTATACATTTCTAATAGGACTAGACAGGGAGAACTCAGAAAGGGTGTGCCCAGGCAGTTTAGAACCAGGGGTCACAGTCTAAAGATATGGGGTAGGCCATTTTGGACTGAGATAAGGAGAAATTTCTTTTCCCGGGAAGTGGTGAGCCAATGGAATTCCCTACCACAGAAAACAATCAACGCCTAAACCTCAACTTGAAAGTCTTCATGGAGGATTTAGATATAGTTCTTGTGACTAAGGGGAATGAGGAATACGTGCAGTACGCAGGAACAGGGGACTGACCTGGATGATCAGCCATGATCATATTACTTGGCGGAGCAGGCTTGAAGGGCCTAAACTTTTATGTTGTAAAGATGCAGTTTCAGGAACGGAGAACATAAAACTGACCTAGTTTAGCACCAAGTGAGGGTTTACCAGCAACTTCCCTTCCATAGAAACTGCCCTTGAAAGTGATTGATCTCAAGTTGACCTGGTCCAGGATTTCTGAATCAGAGCCAGTTTTAAAAGGACAGACACTGATCCATCTTCATCCTCAGCAACCTCACGGTTTAGGAAATTCTCAGAAAATTTTTAATGTTAACAAGATGACAAAACCATTGATTGAGGGAGAAGTTGAGCCCTGAAAAGGGGTTGGAAGCAGATTTAATAACAACTTTAAAACCGGAATTGGATGAATACAGAGTTTATTAAAAAAAGAGCAGGGATCGTGAGATGGAGATTAATTATTTCAAAGAGCTAGAACAGGTCTGATGGACCGAATGGCCACCTTTTTGCTGCAAGTATCTAAATAAACAGAAAAGAAATAAATGAACTTATTTTAGCAGTTTGACAAGACATTTCAATGAGTGGCAGATGATTATCGTTGGCGAATGAATTAATGTTTAATTCTGGCCCTGGGATAATTAAACCGAATGGAGGAGGGAAGCTTCGGGCTAGGAACAAAGAAACGTGGAACCAGTCTCCTCTCCGGACTACGTGCACTGTTGCGGGGGAGAAATAGAAACATTCGCATTCCGCCCCCGCGTATGCCTCCGGAGCCTACATCCGCCCCGCAGAACCAGCTTCCTGTCGGTCCGGGGTGCATGGCGGGACGCAGGAGGAGCGCGGGCGCGGTGTGTGCTGGGATAGTGGAAGATGGCGACCTCGCTGGGGGCGAACACGTACAACCGGCAGAACTGGGAGGACGCGGTAAGACAGCGACACCCCCGGGGGTGGGGGTGGGGACGGGATGGGGATACCCCTGGGGGGGAGGGGGAAACGGTGTGTTCGGGAAGCTGGTGGTGAACAGAGTGTGAAACCCCGAGGTGGCGAGGGTGGGAGGTAAAGACTGGGCCCAGGGGGAACAGCATCGATCATCCCCCCCCCCACCCGGGGGGTCACAGGGGTAGGAGGAGGCTGATCGGCCCATCCTGTCTGTGCTGTCCCTCGGCAGTTGCATTTTTCCTTAGGGGCCCCCTCTCTCCCAGTGCGGCTCCTCCTTGTCTCCCACTGGACCCTCACCCCACCCCCTCTCTGCGAGTGCTCACCCCTCCAACACCATCTCCTTCAGTGACACCCCGTTTTCTGTATCCCCCTTTTGTCTCTTCCTTGCCCCACCCCCCCACACTAATGATGACCCTCCCTGCCCAGTGCAACCCCTCCTTTTGCCTCATCTCACAGGGACACTGCACATTCTCTCCTTTCAATCTAATACCCAGCCTTGGTTGAATCTACCTCTTCCGCATTTACCGGCTGTACATTCCAAACCTAGCCACCTGTTATGATGATGTCTTTTATTTGGTTGTGTTTGCTTCCCATACTCCTTCATTCATGATCCTTCCACAAACGAAACAATTTCTTTGTATGCACTTTACCTCAGATCTCTTTTCTCTTAAATCGCCCCCAATCGTCTTTAAGCCCCAGCTCCTGCGGTCTGTCCGTGTCACTGAAGTTTCTAATTTCTGGAATGTTGGGACTGACATCTGAAGAGGGACTTGATCGGTTGAGACTACATTAATTGGTGTTTAGAAGAATGAGGGGAGTCTCATAGAAACTTCTAACATTCTAACAGAACTATACAGGGTGAATGCAGGAAAGTAGTTCCCACTGACCAGGAAGTCCAAAACCAGGGGTCACAGTCTAAGGATACAGGGTAGTAATTTTGGACTGAGATGAGAAATGTCCAGAGAGTGGTGATCCCATTGAACTCTGCCACAGAAAGAAGTTGATACCAAAACATTGTGTTTTCAAGAAGGAGTGAGATATAGTTCATAGGACTAAAGTGATCAAAGGGAATGGGGAGAAAGCAGGAACTGGGGATTGAGATGGATGGTCAGCCATACTTCCGTTGGATGGTGGAGCAGGCTTGAAGGGATGAATGGCTTACTCCTATTTTCAATTTGCTCGAGGATATCTAGAGTTGATGAATAAGTGCTGGCTGAGCCAGTGACACCCATATCTAGCAAATGAACGTTTAAAAAAAAATCAACCTGTTCTGCTTGTATTGGCTGCTTGAGAGAGCTGCTCAAAGTTTTACAAAGAGAGAGGTTCAGAGAGATGTGAAAATTCCTCCTCCTCGTATTTATCCATTTCCTTTTCGGAGGTTGCTACTAAGTCTGTTTGCGCTCCTTTCAGGCTGTAGTGCCAGATCACAACACCTGGCTGTGTCATGTCTTTCTCTCTTCGTGTTGTTTCTTGCTCTCTTGCCGATTGCCTTAGATCGCTCCCATCTCCTGAGTCGTCTTCTGCTCAAAACCATATTGACCATTTTGAAAATCGCTGTCGAGTGTCCCTGAATCCCCCTCGAAGGGTGACGGTATTGCACATCCTGTATCTCTCTCCTTATTTCTCAGTCCATTTCCTCTGTCTAAGTTCTGCCATAGTCATAGAATCATACAGCATGGAAACAGATCCTTTGGTCCAAACAGTCCATGCCAGCCATGTTCCCAAACTAAATGAGTCCCACATACCTGCATTTGGCCCATATCCCTCCAAACCTTTCCTATTCATGAATTTATCCAAATGTCTTTTAAACATTGCAACTGTCCCTGCATCCCCCACTTTCTGTGGCAGTTCATTCCACACATGAACCACTCTAAATGTAAAAGGGTTGCTCTGCCAATCCAAATACTGTCAACTGTTTCTGTTTGTGTTTATTTCTGGGCAGGTAGTGAGAGTCTGGTGTCAGTTCATGTTTTAGTAGGTGCTGTTTCCCTGAGGAACTACTACTTTAGTTGCTATGGCTCAGTGGAAGGAAACATTTGAAGTTACTGCTGTTGTTGATACAACTGGCAACTCCCTTTCAGCCCTTCTCTCCTGACATGGCCCAAAATGGAGAGAAGTTAGACGTGGCCGCGTCCTGAGACAAAAAGGATCATAAAATGGAATCTGCAAGCAACAGGCTAAATTGTACTGGTTCTGATCTTAGCTGCAGAGCTTCATAATGAGTCAAGGACATCTTAGCTTTCACTGTATAATCCTGAGGTATAGGCCTATGCTGTCTACCACTGGGGTATCATTTTGGTTGGAATGTTAAATATAGCACTGGGGTACATACAGATGGGAGCAGGTGTGTCCCTATATACTGCTGGAGTACAAACTGGAAGGAAAGCTCTGTCTCTGCATAACACTGGATTCAGTACTAGTGAGGGCAGATTTGTGAATGCATATCATTGCAGTGCAATACTGGTGAGGAAAAATATGTCATTATATATCAATATGCAGCATTCTAGGGGCAGGCCTGTCAGTGTATTACACTGGGGTCCAGTACTGGTGGGGGCAGTCCTGTCAGTGTATTACGCTGGGGTCCAGTACTGGTGGGGGCAGTCCTGTCAGTGTATTACGCTGGGGTCCAGTACTGGTGGGGGCAGTCCTGTCACTGTGTAACGCTGGGGTCCAGTACTGGTGGGGGCAGGCCTGTCACTGTGTAACGCTGGGGTCCAGTACTGGTGGGGGCAGTCCTGTCAGTGTATTACGCTGGGGTCCAGTACTGGTGGGGGCAGGCCTGTCACTGTGTAACGCTGGGGTCCAGTACTGGCCACGCTTACACTCGGCTATTTTGCTCCCTTTGTCAGTTGTGCGTTTGCAGAATTATCTGTTTAATTCCTCCGTGATGTTTGTGTTTTAATCTTACTGCAACAATCTTTGTACTGTTTTTGAGTTTTTTGGCCAGGAGATTTTACTGACACCTTTTTATTATGTGATTAGGATTTTCCGATTCTCTGCCAAACATGCCTTGGAGAAAACCCCTATATTCGAATGGTGAGTTGGTTGTTTCTTTGCTGAGTCCGCACATGTGAAGCTTGGGGGAGAGATATGTTTATCTGTGTAGCCTTGTTAGTGGGTTAAACCATGTCACCAGGCCTGAGTCAGTCCAGATGGATTGAAATCACTGACTGTGTTGAGGCTTGACGTTTCCATCTGTGCACGTGACCTATTAGGCCTGATGTTTTGTTTCCTTAGAGTCATAGAGATGTATAGCATTGAAACAGACCCTTTGGCCCAACTCGCCCATGCCAACCAGATATCCTAAATCAATCTAGTCCCATTTTCCAGCATTTGGACCATATCCCTCTAAACCCATCCTATTCATATACCCTTCCAGATACTTTTTAAATATTGTAATTGTTCCAGCCTCCCCCACTTCCTTTGGCACCTCATTCCATGCACGCACCACCCTTTGTGTGGAAATAATTGCCCCTTAGGCCCTTTTTAAGTCTTTCCCCTCTCGCCTTAAACCTATGCCCTCTAGTTTTGGACTCCTCTACCCTGGGAAGAGACCTTGGCTATTTACCCTATCCACGACCCTCATGATTTCGTAAACATTTATAAGGTCACCCTTCAGCCTCCAATGCTCCAAGGAAAATAGCCCCGACTTATTCAGGCTCTCTCTGGAGCTTAAACCCTCCAACCCTCGCCACATCCTTGTAAATCTTTTCTGAACCCTTTCAAGTTTCACTACATCTTTCCTATAGCAGGGAGACCAGAACTGAGAATTCAGAATTCAGTTTCCTTAATACAAGTATGAAAGATGCTGACAGGAATCTCTTAGTGATGGGTGATCTCTCAGTAGGGTATTAATCAGCTTCCTGCGACAGTGATTATTTGTACCTTATTGTCTTTTCTTTATGATTTCAGACAAAGGAGAAATATGGGAAAGAGTGCAAGGTGAGTATGTGTCTGACGCTGTAAGATACAATCGCATACAGTCATTCACCAGCACCTTTAAAGAGCTGACACGAGAACGATGGGCTAAATGTCCTCCTCCTGTGTTGTATTGCTCTTGAGTGAATGGTTATGGATAAGTTGTTAGATAAAAGCATTAAAGTATCTTTATAACTCAAACACGTTACAGACTTGGCTGTCCCATCTATTGATGCATGAGGCAGACAAAGCATTTGCCTGTCTGTTTTTCATAGCTTGTCTTTTCTGGAACAGGCCTCCAGCCTGAAATCAGCTTGAGGGTATGTTGTGTGGTCGACCAGGAATCGCTCCCACTCCTGCTGCCTGCCATTGGTGTGTGTTGGAAAATTTGCAGATATTTGGCCATCGTATGAACAGCCCTTGTTGACCCAGAGCCTCTGGATCAGAGGCAGAGACACTACCCTCTGTGCTCCAGGACCTCCCTGTAATTTCGGTATTACGTGGCTTAAATAATTTTAATGTGTGACAATAATGTGTAAAGATTATGAATTTCTAGGATTTAAACTAGCAGCATGAGCCAGCAATGGTAGGAACTATCAAACCTATGCTGTTGAGTTGCTTCAGGGCTAATCCCACCCTCCTCCGCACACCCAACTGCCTGTAATTTCCCACCCAGTCTAATTCTGTTCACTTGCCAAGCTCTTTAACACTTCCAATCCTTGGTGAACTTTGCAGTTGTAATCTGAAACGTTTCTGGTCTCTGTTTCAGTACCAATTTTCTTTTTTGCCTGTTTGTGTGAAGAATCTAGTCTTGACAACTTTAAATCCAGTCTAACCTGTCTTCCAAATATGCAAACTTTATGCTTCCCTCTGCCCTATTCAAGTGTGATCTTCCCCTCTACTGGCAGCATTGTGCTGTACAGCCTGCCCCTGAATCATTACACCAATATGATTTGATGGTGAGATTGTCAACTTTGAAAACAGACGTCTGTCGACTGAGTGTTTAACAAATCTGTGCATGGCTGTGTGATGTCTGCCTCCAGTGACTGGCTGCAATACAGGGATACAATGCCACGACAGTTAGTGCCTGAAAGGGTAATGTGAGTAAATATTGTACGGGTTTGAAGTGGATCCACAAGGTGGCAGCCATGCCCTAGTCAGTCTCAGACTGGAGGATTTTATGGGAAGTTTTATTTCTTCACTTCAAAGATTTTTAAAATATATTCATAGGATGTGGGCATCACTGGCTAGGCCAACATTTATGGCCCACCCCAAGTTGCCCAGAGGGCAGTAATGCTCTCCTTTCTAAGTTTAGCAAACTCTCAATCACCTGTCTCCAACCTCCTCTTTGGTTGCCTCCAGTTTGACCGTCCCATCCTCTCACCTTCTGTCACAAATAAACCAGTGTTCATCCCTATCTCTGCTCCCGGTATCATATAACCTTCTTCAGTCCCATCATCCTCAGATCTTTGTGATTCTCCAGTTCTAGTTTCTTGCATGTCCCTGAGTTTAATTGCGCATTAATGATATGAAGCATGTGAATGCGGGTCATGAGACCATTCGGCCGCTTGAGCCTGATCCACCATTTGGTAAAATCATGGCTGATCTGATTGTAACCTCAGTTCCACTTGCCTGTTTGTCTCTGATACCATCTTCACTCCCTTATCAATCAAGAATCGGTCTAATTCAGTCTGAAATATGCTACAACCCTGCCTGCTACTGCTTCTCTCTGCTGAAGAGAATTCTATAGCCAGTGACCCTTGGAGAGAAATTCTCCTCATCTTTGTCTTGAGGGGATGCTAATTAAGTGGCTGCTCACTTCTGATGGTGTTGAGAGCACTTGGATTGGTTCGGAAGCAACGGTGACATGGGGAAGTGTTTTATTTCATGCAGCGAGTTTTAGGATTGGGAACATGGTCAAGGCAGGTTCAATCGGAGCTTTTAAAAGGGAATTTGATAAATATCTGAACAGATAAATAATGTGTTTCCACATGAAATAGGCACATGAGACTAAGTGAGTCAGTCTTCTGGAGAACTAGCATGGAAATGGTGAGCTAAATCACCTGCTTTGGGCTGTAACTGTTCTATGATAAGGTGATAAGGATACCATACAGAGAACATTAGGGATCATTGCAGTTTTACTCATACTGTAAATTGAGAGTTTCATCCGTGTCTTTTCCCCTTACTCCCATCCCCTTCAGATCTGTTCCCGGCCTTTCACTGTTTTCCGTTGGTGCCCCGGAGCTCGGATGCGTTTTAAGAAAACTGAGGTCTGCCAGACATGCAGCAAGCTGAAGAATGTGTGCCAGACCTGCCTGCTGGACCTGGAATACGGTATGTGCTTGAGAGTTCAGGGGCGAATTTTACAGACCGTGTCCTGCTTTAAGAGCTGGTCAGAATGTCATCAATCTTAGAGGAAGCTGCCGCAGGTGCACCTGACAGGAAGATGGCATCATTGGGCGTGACAGGAAATCTAAAGGAGAGTCAGAATTTAGTGACGGACAATTGGGAGGTGCAAGCAAATGTTTGAACTGTCTGAAATAGTGAATGCACTTGATATGGTTCATAGAGTGCCTTTATAACTGTCGAGGAAAAGCAAAATATTGCAGGAGCTGGAAATCTGAAATAGAGAAAAACAGCATTAACATTTCAAATCTGATATGGCATTTCTTTAGAATCTGTCTCACTTCACAGATGCTGCTGCACCTGCTGAATTTATCCAGCATTCTCTCTCTCTCTGTTGCCTTTGTAACTGTCCTGTACTGACAGCACCCTTTACTCGATACCACACCTCTTCTAGGTTCATCCTGACATCGATTTTAGTGTGAAGTCTCTCTCAGTGGAATAGACTGCCTAGGAATTTGTATTAGACGAGTGTTTGAGGGACATAGAGAAGCAGAAGAAGGTAAATAGAGTAGAGATATTGAACACCTACAGTTTAATGAAAGAACAGGGATCTGCCTGAATTTGTGAACAGTTTCACCGAGTTCTGAACAAGTGGTCAAGACTGGAAATGTGGCTGCTTGTAGCTTGCCATCATTTTGAAAATGTCCTGTAGAACTCACATGTTTGTCACTAATACTTTTATTGTAATTGTATATTTTACAAGGTAAAAGCAAGCCTGTTGTGCTCAATTTGTTGAACTCTTTTTGCATTCAAAACGCACAGCACTGTGAATATTTAAATTGGTACAATTTTCATATTCAATGGATTGCTCTACTCACAAGGAGCTAACAATTTATTAAACAATTTTGCTAGTTCAAGGTACATGTTACCAAGCCATGAGGATTTAACTCCTTCAAATGAGCCTCAAACGAATTGAGTGTTTTATATTAATTCTTCTATTCAACATGGTAACTGGATGTTGTTGGCAAGGTTGCCATTTATTGCTCCGATTGTCTTGATTTGCCACTTCAGAGAATAGTCAGTCGTGAGGTCGGAGTCACACAAGTGTCCAGTTCAGGAAACGACGAATAGTTTACTTTCCTAACGGACATTACTGAACCATTTGGGTTTTTACAACAAATCTGACAGCTCGTTTTAACTGAGGTCAGCTTTTATAAGCTGAATTCTGAAGATCAAAAAGATTTACTTTTGAGTTTTGACCTTCGTTGGAGCTTCAATTATTTTTGAAAATCTATTCTTATACAGCTGATATCAGTTTAACAATAGTACTGAAGGTAGCGGTGTTTGGGCACCGTATCTGTAGTGGGAAGTCTGTGGGAGCCCTACACCTGTCCTGGTCTGTCTCCTATTAATTGATCTTAACTGGGCCAGATATAGAGGGTCCTGCAATGGATCCCAGTGCCTTGAACAGTCGAGTAGGTGAAAGGGCTATTACTGTTCTTAAGATGTTTTGATATGAACGGTCTTGCTGTTACACAATGGGGACTGTGTAACAATACAAATAGCAGAGCTCTCAAGCTCGTGAAATGTCTCCCCACAGGAGCCTATAATATGCTTGGTCGATTCCTTGAACTGTACCATTTGTTTTGCATTGACTGTGAACCCAAAAGGGCTCCATGTTGCTACAAAAGTGACATCCCATTCCCTTGGTTACTCTGGAGTGAACTTGGATTCTTGCCCTTTTAGGCGACGCTGAATCTGATGAATTCTGTCTCCTTGCCTTCCCTGCCTCTGTTAGGTTTGCCCATCCAGGTCCGCGATGCAGGAATATCCCTCAAGGATGAGATGCCAAAGTCTGATGTCAATAAGGAGTACTACACACAGAACATGGAGCGAGAGGTAACTTTGTCATTTAACAGCACAGAAGGAGCCTGTTTTCTCCATCCTACCTTTGCCGGCTCTCTGGAAAAGCTATCCAATTGCTCCCGTCTGCCCCCACCAATTTCCCAGAACCCTGCAAGTATTTCCCTTGCAAGTTTTTTTTAATTCAGGTTTATGATGAGGGTGTTCCTGGTATTTGTTGTCTGTCTCTGATTGTCCAACTGAGTGGCTTGCAAGATCACGTGAGAAGTAGTTAAAAATCAACTCCATTGCCATAGATCTGGAGTCACATATAGACCAGTCTGGGTAAAAATGGTAGATTTCCTCCCTGAAAGAGCATTCCTGAAACAGGTGGGTTTTTATGACAAGAGCAGTTTCATGGTCACTATTACTGAGGCTAGCTTTCAATTCCAGATTTTCTTAATTGGATTTAAATTCCATTTCCAGGGTGATGATTAGTGGGAGTGGAAGGGAAAGAGAGAGAGAGTCGTCTGATTTCAAGATTGGCCCTGTTTTTGGGGTAAAGGGGTAGGAGTTACAGAACCGAGGCATGTATGTAAGGTTACATTTCAGAGTAGCGGTGAGCTAATAGAACAGCTGAGAAGGGTTGAGGGGCAAATGGCTGCCTCCTGTTCTGTGTACTCGGCGCAGCACAGGTCATTAGGCTGATGTTTCTCCTGTCTCCACAGATCCAGAACTCGGATGGGACGAGACCTGTGGGTGCTCTGGGCAAAGCCACCAGCTCCAGTGACATGTTGCTGAAATTAGCCAGGACCACACCGTACTACAAACGCAACCGGCCGCACATCTGCTCCTTCTGGGTCAAGGGAGAATGCAAGCGAGGAGAAGAGTGTCCCTACAGGTAAGAAAGCAGAAGGTGGTGGACACTAAACCCTCAGCTCTTTTGGCCAAATATAATTAAGAGCAAGGAGGTAACTAGAGGGACGGTAGGGCCTTTTAAAGATGGAGGCGGTTGTCTTTGAGTTGAACCTCAGAAGATGGGAGATATTAAATGAATATTTCATGTCAGTTTTTACTGTGTAGGAAGAAATGGAGTCTAGAGAATGCAGAGAAATAAACTTTGACGTTTTAAAACAAGTTCGCATTACAGAAGAGGAAGTTTGGGAGGTCTTAGAGAGTGTGAAGGCGGATAAATCTCTGGGACCTGATCTAATGTATCCCAGAACGTTGTGGGAAGTAGGGGAGGAAATTACAAGACCTCTTGCAGAAATACTTGCATCATCTATAACTGTGGGTGAGGTGCCTGATGACTGGAGGGTGGCTAATGTTGTACCTTTGTTTAAGAAAGGTTATAAGGAGAAACCGGGGAACTATAGAACTGCACTTCTGACTTGGGTTGCGGGTAACTTGTTGGAGGTGATTATAAAAGACAGGATTTATGGACATTTGGAGAGGCAAAAATTGATTAGGGATAGTTGGCATGGTTTTGTGTGAGGCAAATCATGTCTCACAAACTTGATTGAGTTTTTTGATGAAGATACCAAAAAGATTGATGATGACAGAGCAGTAGACATTGTTTATTTGGATTTTAGTAAAGTCTTTGGCAAGGTTCTGCATGGTTGACTAGTTAGTAAAATTAGCTCACATGGGATTCAGGGTGAACTTGCCAGTAGCATACACAACTGGCTTAATAGCAGGAGACAGAGTAATGGTGGAGGGTGCTTTTCGGACTGGAGGCCTGTGACCAGTGGTATTCCACAGGGATTGGTTCTGGGTCCTCTTTTGTTTGTCATTTATGTAAGTGATTTGGATGGGAATATAGAAGGAATGGTTAGTAAGTTTGCGGATGATACCAAAATTGGTGGCATTGTCGACAGTGAAGAAGGTTTTCTAAGATTACGCAGGGATCTGGATCAAATCGGTCAATGGGCTGAAAAATGGCAGATGGAGTTCATTCTGGAAAATTGCGCGGTATTGCATTTTGGTGCAACCAACGAGGGTAGGACTTATACAATTAATCATAGGGCCTAGGTTAGCAGGTACGTAAATTCTTTAAAATTTGCGTCATGTAGACAGACTGGATAAAAAGGCATTTGGCATGCTTGCCTTCTTTGTTTGTTCCTTTGAGTGTATGGGTTGGGAAGTCATGTTGAGGTTGTACAGGACATTGGTGAGGCGTCTTCTGGAATACTGTGTCCAGTTCTTGTTGCCCAGTTATAGAAAGGATATGATCAAGCTGGAGAAGGTTCAGAAGAAATTTACCAGGATGTTGTATGGAAGGTTTGAGTTATGAGGACAGGCTAGGACTTTTTTTCATTGGAGCGTAGCAGGGTGAGAGGTGACCTGATAGAAGTTTATAACATAACGAGAAGTATAAATAGAGTTGATGGTGGTTGTCTGTTTCTTAAGATGGGGAGTTTCGAGACTAGGGGGCACATGTTTAAATTGCGAGGAGAGAGACTTAAAAAAAAACATGAGGCATTTTCTTTTTACACAGAGGGTGGTTTGCATGTGGAATTAACTTCCTGAGGAAGTGATGGATGCGGATACAGTTATAATGTTTAAAAGACGTTTGGATAAGTTTGTGAATAGGAAAGGTTTGGAGGGATATGGGCCAGGAGCAGGCAGGTGGGACTAGTTTATTTTGGAATTAGGTTCGGCATGGACTGGTTGAATCAAAGGGTCTGTTTCCTTATTGTTTGACTCTGACTCTGTCATGGATTGAAGTCCCACTCCAGAGATGGGCACGAGAGCAAGGCACCAGTCACAGTGCAGTATAGAGTGTGTAGGGTTGTGAGAGGAGTGATGGTTCGTGTTGCTCTGTCTTTCAGTTACAGTATTAAACTGAGGCCATGTCTTCCTGCTCTGATGGAAATGAAAAAAATCTCATTTTTCAAAAAAGAGTTCTTTTTCCTGGTGTCTTGACTGATGTTTTCCCTCAGCCAAAATCACTAACACACCCTCTGGGCCTTTGTCCATTCTTTTCTGCAGCAGCTTGCTTTGATCAAATTTTATCTCAGATTCTCCAACATCGGCAGTTCCTACTATCTTTGATCAAATCAGTTGCCTTGTATCCTGCATTTTTTTTTAAAAAGAAATCTCATGCCAGAAACACTTCCATCGACTAGAACTCACTTTGAGTAATTCTGAAAGGTTGTGAAAGACACAGTAAAAGCTTTAATCAAATCTCCTCTTCCATTCAGCCAGCAGCTATTTCTGATTCACATTGAACCCATTCCTTTATGGTAGATGTGAGAAGAAACAGTGAAAGTGGGTCATTTGGTCCATCAAGCTGCTTCTAGATTCAACAGAATTACTGAACCTCTGTTAACACCACTCACCTTCCCTATCTCTTCATGCTCTTTCAGCCCATTAACTGCTGTCTGGATCATACACAGTGACTAAACTTGTACAGTCTTCTGGGTAGGGAAGTCCAAAGAGACTCAGCCCTCTGAGGTTTTCTCCTGCTGTCAGTCGTCTGCCCCGTTATCCTGAGATTAGGTTTCCTCATTTTATACTCTCCATTCAGGGAAACTTTTTCTCAGCATTGACTATGCCAAGACCACCACAAATGTTTAATGCCTCAACAAGATCGCTTGTCATTCTTTTGAATGTATGGCCCATTCAACTTGATCCCTATTTATAGAGCAACCCTCTTATCCCTCAAACGTGTCAGAATTGTAGCTGATTACATTGATTTGACTGGTGATATTTATCAAATACAGGCATGAAAAACCAACTGACCCAGATGATCCTTTGGCTGATCAGAATATCAAGGATCGTTACTATGGCATTAATGACCCAGTGGCTGACAAGTTGCTGAAACGGGCAGCGACCATGCCCAGGTTGGACCCACCAGAGGACAAGTCCATCACAACTCTGTATGTGGGAGGTCTCGGGGAGCAGATCTCCGAGACAGAGCTACGGTAAACTCTCATGACTCCTTCGTGTAGGAATTGGACATTACTCATGGCTTGCGGTGATACTGGCCTAATATAGCAGTGTATAGTTTCTTTAAACACTTTTTTTTTGTTTTGCCCTGGTTTTGCTTCCTTCCTGCTGGACAAATGTTCCAGTTTGTTTTTGAGGGCAGCGGGTGGTCTCTGTTATACTCAGTTCAGGATGGCACAGTGGTCAATATGCTGTGTTGCTCTGAGTCGCAACTTCATGAGTTCAGGTCCCACGAACAGTCCTGAAGGCATGTGAGGTAAAGCAGGGCCCCCATCTGCTGGTTCGGCAGGATGTGAAAGTCTAGTAATGTCCCTGGTATCTGGCATGCACAGGTTATGGGTTGTGGTACTGGCTATCTGAACCTGCTGGTTGCATGGGAAATACTAATGGCAGCTTGGTGAACTCAACTCACTGCAGTCACAAGATGAATGTGCATTTTAAAAACAAGCAGCCAGAACTACTTATAGATACTGGCATACCTGGCTGCGATAGGTGATTCTATTCTTGTTGATAAGGTAAGTCTTAAGCTAGCCTTATTAAAGTATCTAATCTATTAATTCCTTCGCGTAGCTAATACCAGTAAAGTCCCCATTATCCAGATCCCAAACAAGAGAATTCCAGAAGCTTGGGGTGCAGGTAACTGGGATTTCACTGTACCTTATGATCCAAAAGCAGAGGGTTTTTGCATTGTTTGCTGATTCATCTCTTTGAAGTCTGTGGTAACTCATCCAAGCTTTGGCACTTCCGAAGCCATTCATTAGATATGAAAAGGTTCAGGATCTGTTGAGGGAGTGTTTCTTTTAAGAGCAACTTCTTTCAAGTATTTGTAAACTGCTGCACTTTTCTTTTGTGTGGACTGTAAAGGAATCATTTTTACCAGTTCGGAGAGATTCGCTCCATTACTGTGGTCCAGCGGCAGCAGTGTGCGTTCATCCAGTTTGCCACCAGGCAGTCCTCCGAGCTCGCGGCTGAGAAATCATTCAACAAACTGATTATTAATGGACGGAGGCTGAATGTCAAATGGGGCAGGTGAGTGTACAGCAAGGCACTTTGTAGGGGAGGGTTCGCTCCTGAAAGCTTGAGGGTATTGAAATGTTGGAGATTTTGGTGCATGGGATTTCAAAACAGGGTGTTGTTTTCCGTGGGTGGTTAGTTGGGAGCGGGAAAACTGGAACTGGGGAAAAGCAAGCGCCGAGAATGAACAGGGAATGAGGATAAAATTCAATTTTGTGCATTTTCTGGGATAGGATTAAAAGTGCTCTGGAAGGAAACTGCTCAGCTTAGGGCCACTGAGTCAACAACTAGGAGGGAATACGTTTGGTCTGTACTGTCATGTTTGCATTCAGTTTGTTTCCTTGCAGCTGATAATGTCAGGATGTGGAGGTGCCGGTGTTGGACTGGGATGGCCAAGGTCAGAAATCACGCAACACCAGGTTATAGTCCAACAAGTTTGTTTGAAAACACAAGCTTTCGGAGCCTCACCCCTCCTCCAGATGTTAGTGAGAGAGATAGTATCAGACACAGAATTCATAAGTAAAAGATCAAAGGATCACACCACTTATGAGGATGTCGTAAACAAACCTAAGATGCTGTTAAATCTTTAATCAGTTAGAAGGTTGTGGTTGATTAATATGTAAATGTAAATCCCCGAATTCCTTTCAAGTCACTGTCCTGAGAGAACTAAAGGTTTTATCAGTGTAAAGAAGAGGTGACATTTTAGGTCAGACAGTACACATTAGGTGTGAGGCCTTGTTTACAATCTGTTTGTGTTTTGGTTTGGAGTCAGACTGTTTTTGTTTCTAAAGTAGGAATTTTTAAAACACCACACTGTCTATAAAATGTGTGCTTTTTGAACAAAATAGAATGTATCTGCAAATACAAATCTATGAGGTGAATTTGTATGTGGGTGGGGGCGAGTGCGGTGAGTGTACGAGAGGATTGAGGAGTTTGCAAGAGGTGCAATAGCAAAGTTTCTCAGCGTAACCAAAACACAGATTGGAAACAAGGCCTCACACCTAACATGCATTGTCTGACTTAAAATATCACCTCTTCTTTACAGTGATAAAACCTTTAGTTCTCTCAGGACAGTGACTTGAAAGGAATCTGGGGATTTACATATTTTAATTAGTCAATCAAAACCTTCCAACTGATTAAAGAGTTAACAGCATCTTAGGTTTGTTTAATACAACCTCATTAGTGGTGTGACCCTTTTGATCTTTGAAAGAGTAAGGCTCTGAAAGCTTGTGCTGGTAATGACCTTTAGGGAAGGAAATCTGCCATCCTTACCTGGTCTGGTCTACGTGCAACTCCTGATCCACAGCAATGTGGTTGATTTTTCAATGCAGTGATTGACAATATATCCTAGGGATTCCCACATCCTGTGCATTATTCTTTTTAAATTGCATCCTTTGATACATGTTTGTGATTGAAAGGTAGGTCCTCAGTTAGTCCTTTCACTTAAAGATGAGTAGTGACTGTTCTGTGTACTGAAAAATACTGACCTTGAGTTAGGAACTGCCTTTCTCCCCCATAGACGTAAGAATTCTGACACATGTCGCCGAACTGTTTGCACGAGTCCAGCGTACTTTTACTTTCATGCAGGCACAATGTGTATTGTTTCACTGCCTGTGCCACAAGGTCTGTTCTTGAACTCCTGTGTTTGGTCCTTCTCTCTGTGGTGGTGCGATGTTTTCTGCCAGAGGCTATATTGATTCTTGTTCTTGCTGAACTGCAGGTCACAAGCTGCCAGAGGGAAAGAGAAGGAGAAAGACCCCAATGTTTCAGAGTCTGGAATGAAGCTGGAGCCAGTTCCAGGGCTGCCTGGTGGTAAGTCAGTGATAGTTTTCTCCCCTTAGCTTACAGTGGGGTTGTCTTAGTGACAGTGTCACAGACACATTTTGTAATACAGAAGTACTTCATGGAGCAGAGTACCAGATTGATCATGTGCTAAATTCCTAGGAATTGCATCCTTAAAGTACTTTATTCTGAACACGGCTGATCTGTTGTGTTAGCTTAAAAAGTATCAAAATTCGGAGTAATTTTACTGACCTTAAAACAAGAGCAATCTTTGTCCCAACAAAGATGCCTTACGACCCAGCCGGATCAGAAACCAGGGCAATAACAATCTTTGAATTGGGAGATTTAATTTTTAAAATGTACTCTTCCCAAATATCAATGCATGGGCCTTGTGTAATCCTCAAACAGAACAAAACAATCTATCAAAGAGAAAGCTTGTTGGAAGATTATTCTGGGAGCAGTGAAGTTTCAGAGCAGATTTGAAATGTATCCAATAGTATTTTCACTGAATAAAGAGGAGTCATTACAAAGGAACAGCTCCTTGAGCTTGTTCTATCAGCGATTGTGATTATCATGAGGACTAACTTCTTGTATTCTTGTCTGCTGGATTTAAAAAGGTCAACCTCTCATTCGTAATATATAATAAAATAAACACAATGCTGGAGAAACTTGTGGGGAGAGAGAAAGAGAACTAACATTTCGAATGCTGTGTGACTTCTTCAGAACTCCTCTTGGGTTCTGAAGATATTTCATGCCGAACTCAAAATGTTAACCGTTTCTCTGCAGATAGACACTACGAGACCCTGTTGGAGGTTTCTTCAGAATTTTCTGTTTTTACCTCAGATTTCCAGCATCCACAGTATTTTGCTTTTATTCCAGCATTCCTCACCTTTTTTTGATTATTTTCTGTTCCTCTCCATGACATATTTTATTGGTCTACGTGCATGGATCTGCACTGTTGTTAGCTTTTCACCATTTTATAAACTTCCCTGTTCTATCCTCTTCAGGTTCAAAATGGACAATCTCACACTTGCTGATGTTCAAATACATTTGCCACAGTTTTGCTCATTTGCTTAGTCTAACAATGTCCCCTTGTAGGTTTAACTTCCTTTTGCACTGCCAGCAATGCCATCTATTCTTTGTGTCAGTGGCAAATGTGGTTTCTGTGTCTTATTTTCTAGATAAGGCTGGCTGCTTCCATCGGCTAAAAGAATTTAGCGGTCCAATTCTGGGGAGTTGCTGCATATTAAGATGATTATTTTCGTTGCAGTTGTTGTGCTTTTTGAGAGTCTCTGTCCATGATTTTGTGTCTTTATTGTAAATAGTGCTGCAGAGTAGAATCATGGAATCCCTACAGTGTGGGAACAGGCCATTCAGACCATCAAATCCACACCGACCCTCTGAAGAGCATCCCACCCAGACGCACCACATCCCTGTAACACTACATTTCCAATGGCCAATCCAACTCACCTGCACATCTTTGGACTGTGGGGGGAACCTAGAGCGCCCAGAGGAAAGTCACGCAGACATGGGGAGAGTGTGCAGACACCCCACACTCAGACGGTCGCCTGAGGGTGGAACTGAACCCGGGTTCCTGGCACTGTGGGGCAGCCACCATGCCCACCCACCCCTCCCGATTTGGCTTGTCTGCTATTTTCACTGGGGGAAAGGTTAATAACCAGTAGACGCCACCTCGAGTTGTTGGCAAAATAAATGGAATCAGTAAGGAGAATTGATTTTCATTCGCATTAATCTGGGATTATACTGAAAGGGGTTTTGGAATCAGGTACCATAGAAACCTACAAAACCTGTGCTCGCCATCAACATTGTCATCTACATGAGACACGGGGCATGCAGCAAATCAAATCCATTTGGGGCTAAGGAGTAGCTTCTCATCGTGTACTTTTTACGATGACTGAAGAAGTCAGTCTGTGAGAGGCAGGTTCTCCCACAGGTGTCACGTGCAAAGTGGTTATCAGATGCCGTTGCGGGTGATTGGTTTTGGTGTTGGTGCCTGCTCATAGACGCCGCTGCATTGTGGCACATGCTGGGCCATAGATGATCGCACCATGTCCTTGTTGTGTGCTCCAAAATGTAAGAATTGATGTTTAACTCCTTGGTGGCACGCTTGCATGGGGCCTTGAATCGGAACTTCAGACCTCCAACGAACTGTCTGACTTTAGTTCCCTCAACATACTGCTCAGACAGTGCTTGGGTATGTGTCCTACGCAGTTAGTTGTACTCCTGAAGAGGATCAGTTTGCAGGGTTATTGAGGAGGGAAGGTCCAAATGCAGTGAGTATGGGGGAATAAAGTGAACAACTCTTTCAAGGACTGATGGAGTTACAATGGTCCTCTTCCTGAACGGTGGGATTCTGTGATTTTATTTGATTGTAATTTCTGTAGCATGTCTGATGGTGAGGGGAGGAGCAAAGGGACTTCAAGTAGTTACATGTCTATAAGCTGGTCTGTATGTTCGGCTGAACCACTGCTTCATTTGTGTCTGTTTTCCATCCTTCCCCACCCCCTTGAAGCATTGCCCCCACCTCCGCCAACCGTTGAGGAGGAGACTCCCACCAACTTCTTCAACCTTCCACCCAGTGCTCCACCTGCTGTGATGAACATATCACTGCCTCCTCCACCTGGCATCGCGCCACCCCCACCACCAGGTAATCTGGGTCTGTAGCCACTGTCTTGTGCTGCATCTATATCACTGTGTATCAGGCGTGTGAGGTCTGGAGCCAGCATTGTGTACACCGCAGGATGGGTCAGTGGGATCAGTGAGCCAATTAGTTTATGGGGAGGGTAGTGCAGTCGTATGTTACCGGACTTGCTGGTTCACGCAACATTTGTGAGTGGCGAAGGGTTTAAAATAGTCATTCAGTTTACCCTTGAATAATAGTGGTAATGTCAGCGGGTCTGGGAGGAGACGGGGTCTCGAGGAGCTGAAAAAGATCAGGGATGGACGGGACATTGAAGGAAGGCATTTGGACCATCGGGCCTGGGGTAATTAAAGGATAGGACGCCAAGAGTTAATCTTGCTGGGAGTAGGAAGGGAAGAAGTGGGTGTTAATAGTATATTAAGTATATTGTTAAGATTCATAGGTAAAGAGCATTGTTAATTAAGTCCATTGAGCATTTGTGTAGAGAGACTGCTGATAGTGTAAGGTTAGTACGTGGAAACAGCCCTGTAACAGTGCATTATCAGGAAAAATCATTAGTTTCATAACTTCAGTGACTGACTTTAATGTGGAGCGAATGGCTGAAGAGTTCAGGTTTCCACAGGTAGGGAAGGTTGTTAGCTTTGTTCCGTTCCATTGTATACTTTATGCACTGCTGTAATAGGGTGTAATAAAGGGGGATAACACAGAGTGCAGCTGGAGGAACACAGCGGGCCAGGCAGCATCAGAGGAGCAGGAAAGCCGACGTTTCGGGTCAGGACCATTTTTCAGATTTTCCCACTGTGTTCCTCCAGCTCCACACTGTGTTATCTCAGACTCCAGCATCAGCAGTTCTTATTATCTCGTAGTAAAAGGGGATCTGTGCTAATCCCCAGTAGTATTATGGAATAATATAGCATGCCTTCCACATTCATGCAGTCCTTGTATCAATGACTCATGTTTTTTTGTTTTCTCCCCAGGGTTTGGAGCCACCTTGTTCCATGGCATGCCTCCCCCACCACCTCCCTTCCTACGGGCTCCAGGTCCCATCCATTACCCATCGCAGGACCCTCAGCGGATGGGTGCCCACACAAACAAGCCCAGTAACGCCTAACACCAGACCGAATTCGACTCGCCTGCTCCCCGCTCCAAGCTGTCGGGCATCAACATCGACCGAACTGGAGTTTTGGGAAAGTTGCGTTCTCGAGCATTTTTTTTAAAAAGAATAAACCCCACATCCATTCCAACAGTTTTTTTTTTACATTTTAGGATCTGGCAGACTTGGTTTTATTGCTGTCCCACCTGAGCAGAGAGCAGTATGAGGGGCTTCTCTCTGTTCCCTCTTTGCTGATCGGACAGGGTTGGGATTTGCTTCTGACCCATGTTGAGCAGCACGGTTCTTGACCTCACCCCCTGCCCTCCCAAGGTAAAGGGTTGCTGGGTACCCTGTCCTGGTAGAGGCCTGAGGTACACTTGGCTGGATTGTGAATTGTGTGCCTTTCTTCCCCTTCCTCCACCCTCCTCGCTCCCCCTCACAAAACCTCTCATAAACTGTGTATCCTGTATCATCCCCATCTCAACTCCTGTTCTCGGAAGTTCCAGTGTTTACCCTGTGGGACGTTGAGCGTCACAGTTGGGGAATTATGTTCCCACACCGTCACTGTCACAGACACAGCAGCAATGGAGACACTGAAGTGTGGCCTGTACCCCTGGGCTTTACGGGCTGGTGAGGAGCCAGGGACCTGTAGTTAAAATCTTGGGGCTGAGGGGAGTTGGTCAGGTGCTCTTGCTCACAGCTCAGTTCCGACTGCGAAACCCTTTACCACGACCAGCTCACCAACTGCCACAGCCCAGCTTGAATACCAAATAATACTGACCCTGTAACTTGAGGGCTTGGTGCTTGTTGAGATCTGTGCCCTCTCAGAGGTATGTAGAACATGGGCTGGGTGACAGCTGTCATTTGAGCAAAATTGTTTCTTAAAGAAAAAGCAAAGCACAAACAAGCTGGCATTTGGCATTCGGGTGTTAAGCCTGGATTATTATCTGTGTGTGTGTGTAAAAATGATCATGTCTAACTGGAGCCTAGAAACACTGCCCTTCCTTGATGGTTAAAATGGAAGCTGTAGTGAGCGTACATGAGTAGATTGAAGGCATTCATTCACTGGATCTTCACAAAGCCTGCAGGGTCCACCTCGCAGGAATGAAGTGGTGAATTACACAACCAATAGAGGCTGTGGAAAGCCAGTGGTAAACATGGGATTATAACCATTGGTGCTTGTATCGTGCAAGATCTACATTGCCTGGCTCTACTTCAGTCTTTATTCTTCGTTTTTTTTTTTTTGGTAGCATTTTGTCCAATCAGACATCAAAAGCCAGAAATTGGAAAATTAGTTATCCATTAGGCTTGTGGTTGACACAAGTCCAGGTGAATGCTTTACTTTAAAAGCATTTGTACACTGAATAAATGTGACCTGGCGTGGGTCTGGCCCTGGATTAGGGAGGTACAGCAGTATAATACCGTGTGCCACAATCCATAACCTACAGGTCGAGCAAAGCGATCTGTGTGGTGGTAGGACACTTGCTGGAATGTTCTATCCATGTGTCTCTTGTTGGTCTCTGATCCCTGGAGTCATTGTATTTCATGTGGAAAGTGGCTGCATCAAGCAGTGAGACTGCAACACAGGGGCATGAATGCATTTTGTTTTTTTGACATCCTGCTGGTAATTTTGGGTCCTATATGCTAACCCCAATTTCATCCAGGACTGCACTGAAAATCCAACACAATACCGTATTGCCGCCTTTAAAAGATGTTTCTGCTACTGTTTGTGAATTGGTAAGGTGCTGAAGGTGAAAGGTTATTGCGCAGCAATGCAGCAGCCGTTGGGAGCCTTACATTAATTGTTCACCGAGAGCTGTTCTTGTGAATGGTTTCCAGTGACTGTGTGCCTGCAGAAACTCTGAAGCGCTGCTGCCATTGATCCACCTCCACCTGACCACGCTGTCAGCTGTTGAAGGTATCAGTCCCCTCAATGAGATAAAAATTTAGCAGTTCCCTATTCCCGCCCTGCCCCCAAACCCCATCCCTAAATGTCCAGCTGTGAGCAGTGATGACGAATTAACCATCTGGCATTGTGGAGAGGTGGGGGTCCAGAATTGTCTGGATGTTCCTGTAGATTTGTATTTTTATAGCAGGATTGAGGGGCTTGATTGGGACAAGGTGACCTCTGATCCTTCTCTGCACAGCCCAGGCCCATAGCAGTGAACCCTGCTTTCCCTAGTGATGGGCAGACTGGTCTCTGTGACTCCCCCAGATAAAGTGTCCCAGTGGAGTAATAGAAATTTAAAGTGCAGTGAGACTATCCATTCCCAAGGTCACACTGCACAAGCTGATCCCGACTTTGCTTTGTAAATGTAGAATCCTGTTTTCTTTTAATGTCCTAAAATGCTTGTTGCAGCATTTGAAGTTTATACACCTTTGAGTGCTCTTCAGACTGCAGTGGGGGACAGTATGCCTGGCTCTTCACAGTGTGGTTGGTGGAGGGTAAGGAACCTGTCACTCATAAAACTGCAAAATGTGAACTGTGATCCTGTCAGTCTATTCAAATCCATAAAGGTTCATCTTTTTGATAAGTCGTTTGTGAGGTTGATTTATTGAATACTGTCGAAGGTTGTCATATCTGTCGTGATCTCATTGAATGCTGGAGCAGACTCGATGGGCTGAATGGTCTACTTCTGTACTATGTTTTATGTCCTTTCATAGATGTGCCTAGAAGCAATGTCTGAAGATGGAAGGACACAAGGCTGGATTTTCGAAAGGGCATATGAAAAGCCAGGCTTCATGAGCCTAGTGTCCAAACCTGAGGGGATCATACTAACTCCTTATCAAAGTGTGTAGTAAGCCACAGCTGGAATATTGGAGCTTAGGAAGATTTAAGAGCTTGTGAAGGGTGCAGAAATTTCATAGAATGCCACTGGGGCTGAGGGTTTTCAGCTACTGGAGAAATTGTGGGTTGTTCTCCTTTGAGCACATAAGGCTAAGAGGGCATTCAAAAGAATTGTTCAGAATCCTGAAAGAGTTTGAGAGAGCAAACGAAGAGAAACTGTCTCGTGATAAATGTTTGGCAGAGCAAGTTGGTACAACTTAGAGCGTGCTTCCTGAAAGCTGATTTGAGAGTGACTCAATCAAGAACTGAATTAGTACTAGAGTGGGAGAAATGTGCAGGGATGTGGGAATACACATGGGGCGTAGGGTGGCTGGGGTCTTGTATGCAGTTGGACCAACAAGACAGCTCTTTGAAGGACCATTACAGGCATGGTGGGTTTTGCAGCTCTGTGACTCTGACTCACTCACAGGGGTGTCTTTTTCCAGTATTTACATCACTCATTGGTGTGAGTAATAACTTTTAGTGAACCAAGTATGATGGAAAATTGAGGACTAGTGAGAGCCAACTGTGGGTGAGTAAAGATCCGGTCCGGGACTCATTCTGGCAGCAGGGTACTCGAGGGCCTGAGATTCCAGTAGGAGTGACACAACAGAAAAGTGATGAGAGGTAGAATCCCAGAACAGCTCCGACACCAAGTATTTTATCATTAAGTTAATATATGCATTAAGAAAATAAAAGTTGAAAAACACGTTCTCGAGTAGACTGAGACCGTATTTGGTGCAGTCTTTTAACGTTGTTGAAAACCTGCAATATTTCCAGTGTGAGAGCGATGGTAAGTCTGGACACTTGTTTGGCAAATGATTTGTATTTTCTGAATTTAGTAAACAGTTGTTATTTTCTAACCTTTTGTCTCTGGCATCCAAAACAAAACTTAAGTTTCTCACTTGGTCAGAGCTTTAATTACCTCCTGGGTGCTCACGTTTAAAGGGAGAATGGAGAAGCCCATTGTGATCCTGGAAAGGAGAGGGAAACAGGACAGACATGGTGGATGGTAGGGGTTAACCATGGGTCTGGTGGGGTGCTGAGTGTAATTCTTCGGTTGACGAGAAAGGAAGACATTAACTGTGCTGCTGTGGAAAGTAACACCGTCAAGAAAAACATGATGGAGACTGAGAAACAGGAGAAGGGAATGGAAGTTGGGAGGGCGATTGGGGAATTGGGATCCTGCAAGTTCTGGTAATAATGCACTGGCACGAAATGGCATCTGTTCAGGAGAAATTCTGTCTTTTGTCCACACACGTTTCTGAAAGATCTCCCAGGTGCTGATCTGTAAATGCTTTTGAAGTGGCTGTGGGCGCAGAGTTTGCTGAGTTAGGCGTCCGTTAAGTAGGTGCGTTTGAAGTTAAACTCATCAGTCATGAATACTAAGGTATCCTGACAGGATGTGGTGAAATTTGTACCAACATGGCCAGGTGTCTGAATGGCCCTTTGTTAAGCAGTAATGTTTATCAGATTTTATTTGAAAAGAAAGGAGAAAAAGTCTCTTGTATATTATTTAATGTCTAGTAATGTGATTAACAACTTCAGTGTTACTTTAACAAGTTACACTGTAAAGTCCTGTTTAAGCGTCGCGGGGTTGTATTAATTTAAAGAGAAGCTTCTTTCTAGGACTGTGAATTCAGCTCTAAACTCGCAAGAGGCAGCAGTCTCGTTCGCTGCCTCTGCCGTTCTCGATGACTTTCTGGGGGTGGCCTTCAGGTTCCTGTCGTGGGGATGCTCACAGATCTGCGGATTCCGGGAGCGGGGGTCCAGTCCAGCCCCGGGCCAGCCTGTTGAAGCTGGGTCTGTTCGCGAAGCGCTCCACGTCCACCGAGACTTCTGGCTCCTCCTGGATCTCCGTGGCTTCGAATCTCAATGGTTCGAGCAACCTCCTGTGACCACCAGGAACGCCGAAGGGAGTGGGAGCTCTAGAAAGATTCAATTAAAAACACACACACAGGCTGACTGAGGACCGTTCACGCTGTGGAACAAATTTTTTATAACTGCAGTTCAGCTCAAAAAAGAGAAACCTGCATTTCAGTCACCACAGGACAGCAACTAATGAGGTCCTTTTTGAAGTGGATTCATTGTGGGAGGACATGCCACAGCCAATTTGCACACAACAAGCTCCCACAAACAGTGTCATCATGACCAGAGGATCTGTTTTGTGATGTTGGATTTAAGGAGAGATCACAGAGAGCCTCCCCACCTCCTTCAAAATACTGCCATGAAATGTCGCGTAACTACCTACTTTTAACGTCTGTTGGAAAGGCGTCTTTCTGACAGTGCAGTGACCCCTCAGTACTGCTTCTCGAACATAGCATTGTTTCCTCTTTACCGGCCTTCTGATAACAGGGCAGCGATCACTCCATCCTCCTCCAACAGTGCCATTTTAACTTAGTATCTTGCTCTTATGGTACCATTCTGCCTATGACAGTGCAGTGCTGTCTCCATACTGATTCTGACCATGAAACCTTCCCTCAGGATCAATTTTGAACAGTGCCCGCTCCCTCAGCCCCGGCCCTCTGATGGTGCGGCACTCCCTCAGCGATGAGATTACTGTCCACTGAACCACGGTCGGTACTGAATTGAGAAAGTGGAACAGAAGTTCTTTTGTGGAGTGAGGTCACCCAGGCTCTGAGTCCCTAAATCTGTCTAGTCCCTGCTTGTCAGTATCTTGTCAATGTCTGTATCTATATCTCTGTAATCTCATCTGGTCCACAATCTGTGGGCTCTTCTCTTTCTCCCTCTTGAACATCCCCAGTTTTAACTATTCAAAGCTATGCCACCTGGGGCCCACTGTCCCTCTCGAAACCTCTCCACTTGACATGGTTGTCTTTCAAGACATTAAATAAAATCTATTTCTCCCACCAAACATTTGGTCACTCGATCTCAATATCTCCTTTTACAGTGAGGTGGCAAATTGTCTTTGGTGATTTCCATGATACTATTTGTGATAATCTCTGATGTTATAGATGCTATATCAATGTAAGTTGTTTATCCTGATACTCACTGGCCGTTTGAGGAACTGTGTATTCGTAATGCATGAGGAAAATGTCTAATGCCAATCCTGCTGGAAAAGGAAGAGCAAACTGGAGTTTATGCCATAGTTTCTATTCTCTCAGGACATCCTAACGTGACTTAGAGCTAATGAAGTCCAGTCTCTCCTGTAAAAACTTCTGTGGCAATTTGTGCACAACACAAACACCAATGCATATTTTAAAATGTTGGTAGGGGACTGTCTTCAAGCAGCTTCTGAACAAATTGGATCATCTTGGTTCATAAACTTCCTGTCCCCTCATTCTGCCACCATTTCGCTGGCCTCAGAGACTGGTTTGGGAAGCACTTGTTCTCTGCTGCTTCCCCTTGAGGCAGTGAGCTCCACTAATAGATTATTAATGATGCAGCATTCTATTTATTGCATGGGTTAATGTTGGTGGGCACAGTCAGACTCGGATCAGATATTCACGGCATTGCAGGGCAGTGATATCATCTCAGTCCCAAAATAAACCCCAGCTTTAAATTTTGCAGTAATATGTGTACAGTGTTTGCATTTATACTGTATCTTTCCCATCTGTCTGATGCACCAAAGCTTTACAGGGTCAAACAGGAGTGTATCCTGGTTAATGGAGTGTACATCATGCCTGTCAGTTCTCAGGGATGTGGGTGAATTTAAGTGATACATACTCAACCTGTGGGGGTTACTGATGGCTTGGGATATGTACTGTTGTGGTCTCTGTCTAAGGAAAGGTTTTATTCAGTCAGCACACATTGACTAGATCAATACTTGTAATGAGGGGTAAGGCAGTGATGAGAAGCCAATTAAATTTGGCCTTTGTAAGTTGCCCATAGTGTCCAGGGATGTGGAGGGTAGGTGGGTTAGCCATGGGAAATGCAAGGTTACAGGGATAGAGTAGGGGGCATGGGTCTGGGTGGGATGTTCTTTGGAGGGTCGGTGTGGACACGATAGGCCAAAAGTCCTCCTTCCACACCGTAAGGAATTCTACGATTCTCAAGTTCTTTGGACTTCAGAAAAGTGGGGGTTGGTTTATCGAGAGATACAAGTTTCTGAAGGGATTGGACAGGGTTGGAGCTGAAACAATGTTTGTCCCTAGGGCTGGGGTATCTAGAAAATGGGGGCACTGTCTCAATTATTCAGGAGACATTACTTCAGTGAAAGGCTTGTGAATCTTTGGGATTTTCTACCACAAAGGGTTGTGGATACTCCAGCATTGAACATATTTAAGGCTAGGATTGACAATTAGTTTGTCTCTCCAGGAACTGAGGATTGTAGGGAGTGGGTGGGAAAGTACCATTGAAGCGCAAGATTACACATGATAGTATTGAATGGTGCAGCAGTTTGATGGGCTGAATGGTCTCCAGCTGCCTGTGAAACCCCATTCTTTGTCAGAAAATCTGTTTGTTTATGTCAACCCAAACAGCTGACTCAGTTACTAAATCTTGTCGAAAGGACAATGCAATACTCCCTCGTTCCTAGATAGTAAGAACTGCAGATGCTGGAGTCTGAGATAACAAGGTGTAGAGCTGGATGAACACAGCAGGCCAGGCAGCATCAGAGGAGCAGGGAAGTTGACGTTTTGGGTCAGGACCTTCTTCAGAAATGGGGGAGGGGGTAGGGAGCTCTGAAATGAACAGAGGAGGGGTGGGGCTGGGGAAGGTAGGTGGGATGGTGGTAGGTGAGTGTAGGTAGGCAGTGGTGGGGATTGATCAATGAGGTGGGAGGAGCGGATAGGTGGGAGAGATGATGGATAGGTTGTGTCAGGTCGAGGTGGGGATGAGAGGAAGGGTTGGTCATGGGATGGGGGTGGGGGGATTTCAAAATTGGTAAAGTCCACATTGAGACCATCAGGTTGTAGGGTCCCGAGGCGGAATATGAGGTGCTGCTCCTCCAGTTTCCGCGTGGTATCATTATGACACTGTACACTGACACTTGTCTCCCACCTATCCACTCGTCCCACCTTACTGACCAATCCCCACCACTGCCTACCTGCACTCACCTATCACCATTCCACCTACCTTCCCCAGCCCCAGCCCTCCTCTCTATTTATTTTGAAGCTTCCCTCCCCCATTTCTGAAGAAGGGTCCTGACCAGAAACATCAGCTTTCCTGCTCCTCTGATGCTGCCTGGCCAGGTATGCTCCTCCAACTCCACACTCTGTTAGCTCCCTCACTCCTCCTCTGGTTATTAGCCAAGATGGCACATTTAGTTTGTAGTCAGGTCCCTGAACCAGCAACCTCACAGGACCAGGAGAAGAAGAACAGTGGTTGGCACCAGCACAGTGGGAATATCATTAGGATAGTTGTACAGTGGCCCCAGGCGAATACTCTGATACCAGGGGTTCAAGTCCCACCATAACAACTGGAATTTAACACTTGATTAAATCAATTGGTTAAATAGTAATAATGACTGTAAGGTTAAATCACAGAGAGCAGGAACAGGCCATTCAACCCCTCAAGCCTACTCTGCCATTCAATATGACCATGGCTGATCATCTAACCCAATACTCCACCTCTCTTTCGCCCTCCGACAGTGCGGCACTCCCTCAGCACTGGCCCTCTGACAGCGCGGCACTCCCTCAGTACTGACCCTCTGACAGTGCGGCGCTCCCTCAGTACTGACCCTCTGACAGTGCGGCGCTCCCTCAGTACTGACCCTCTGACAGCGCGGCGCTCCCTCAGTACTGACCCTCTGACAGCGCAGCGCTCCCTCAGTACTGACCCTCTGACAGTGAGGCACTCCCTCAGTATTGACCCTCTGACAGTGCGGCACTCCCTCAGTACTGACCCTCTGACAGTGCGGCACTCCCTCAGTACTGACCCTCTGACAGTGCGGCACTCCCTCAGTACTGACCCTCTGACAGCGCGGCGCTCCCTCGGTACTGACCCTCTGACAGTGCGGCACTCCGTCAGTACTGACCCTCTGACAGTGCGGCACTCCGTCAGCACTGACCCTCTCACAGTGCGGCACTCCCTCAGTACTGCCCCTCCGACAGTGCGGCGCTCCCTCAGCACTGCCCCTCCGACAGTGCGGCGCTCCCTCAGCACTGACTCTCTGACAGTGGCTGTTGATGACCTTCTGGGGGAACCTGAAGCCCCCCCCCACCTTCTTGAAAACAATGTTTTGATTGTTGCTAAAAACATACCTGGTTCACTGATGCTCCTGTCGAGAATGAAACCTGTTATCGTTCCCTGGTCTAGCCTATATGTGACTCCAGGCTGACTAGCCTCTGACCTGGCCAAGCAGGGCACACAGACCAAGGACAAGGTAGATTTTGTTACCTTTCCCGTAAAAGAATAAAGGGTCCATTGAGCCATTTTTACTGAAGAGATCATTGACATACATCCAACATCTTTACGACCTTTGATACTTCGTGTTAAACATAGAAACTAGGAACAGGAGTAGGCCATTTGACCCTTTGAGCTTGCTCCACCAATCAATATGATCGTGGCTGATCAGTACCCATAACCTTTGACCCCTTTTAGCCCTAAGAGATTTCTCTGACTCCTTCTTGAAAACATTAATGCTTTCTAGGACAGATAATTATGAAGGCTCACCACTCTCTGGCTGAAGACCTGTCTCCTTATCTCAGTCCTTAGTTTAACAGTTGTCCCAGGATCAACTGCTGTCTGTGACAGTGACTACTCTCCAGTAAATGTCTCATTGTCTGAAATGTGCTCCGAGATGTCTGGCACTCATTGAGACCGCTGGGCAGTTAGAGTTGGGCTATGAATGCTGGCCTAACCAATGATACCCTCATCCCACGAATGAATAAAGGGAAATAAAGGGAATGGTAGTGATGGGTAAGGAGGAGTTTACAGGTGTGTGTGGCTGACACCAAGTCTCAGGTGATGTTTACCTGTTGAAGCACCTGTAAGTCTGTGATTGAGCTTTAACCGGGGCCTCTGGAAGCTGGTTAATTGTGGATTCCAGTAGATTGGGTTGATCCATCAATGCTTCAGTCCAGGGTGACTGGTATGACTTGGGAACAGCTGTGATGTTGAATTTCTCAGGTGGAATTTCCTTCAAAGGCCCGGAATAACCTGACAATGAGGAAACAGAGCAATGAGATCCCAATCATTTACCACCTCGACCAGTCCTGCCTGTAACTTCCAATCCTCTGAGCCTCCCCGGTTTCTCAGCTCTGACCTCTCATGCATCCCCAGCTTTATTCACTCTGCCATTGGCAACTGTCCCCTCAGCTAATTCGTCTTTAACCTTAGAATTCCCTTCTTAAACCTCACCGTCTCTTCAAACAGGAGCATTAAGGTCAGCAGCAAGCCATTCGGCCCCTCAAGCCTGCGCCACCATTTGATAAGACTGCTGTGAATACCTCTCTCCATTTTCCTATCAGCTTCCCCCGTTAGTCTGTGACCAAGCCTTCGGTCATCAGTTATCTCAGCGTTTGACTCGGAGTTAGATTTCTGACTGATTTACATTAAAGATGTTTTGCAATGTTATGAAGGAATGCTCAACTTCCTCATTTCCATTGACCAATGACCTCTGAGAACAAAAGTTTCAGTTCAATTAAATAGATCTCACTTTTCTACACTTGCTGTAAATGAACAATATTTATTTGAAGTCTAGGCATTCACATATTGTGGGCAGAACAGAAAGAGGCCATTTAGCCCAACAGCTCGTGGTTATACTTCACACAAACCTCCTCCAGCCCCAGCTCATCTATTTCTACAGGGTGTATTTTAATTCGGAAGTTGTGACAGGGCAGAACAGCATAATTTCTCCTGGCTGCGAGGCTCTAGAACCAGGAGAGACTCAGGAAGGTGAAAACAGGAGGAGGCCATTCATCTCATCAATATAGTCATGGTTGATCAAACATCTCAGTGCCACATTCTCACACCATCTCCACATCCCTTACTGTTATCAATCCATTTCTGTCTCGAATTTACTCAACGATTGAGGTTCCATTACCCTCTGGGTACAGAATGTCAAAGATTCATCACCCTCTGGGTGAAGAAATTTCTCCCCATCTCAGTCTTAAACAGCCTGTTCTTTATTCAGAAATAGTGACCCCTGGTTTTAGAGTCACCAACCAGAGGAAGATCCTATCTATACTGTAATAACTCCACAAAGGCTGGTATCCTGTCACCAAGTCACCCTTTATTTACGTGTGCATAGTACATGACACTGACCCAGCTAGCTCAGAGCTAGCTCCTAGAGCCCCTGACATTCCTGTTTATATCTGTCAGCCAGAGCTCCCTGCTTGGGCTGGGTTAACAGCCCCAGTCAGGGAACTCATATTCCACAAGGTCTACCTGGCTGACGTCTTGTTCCAATCCCTACATACACCCAATCAGTCATGACTTGCTAAAACATTCTAAGTTTCAATGAGATCAACTTCAATGAGATCTTCACTACTCAAGAACACAGGTCCACAATCGTTAAAAGCCAATATACAGGTACATCAAGCAACCAGGAAGGCAAGTGGCATGTTAGCATTCACTTTCAGGAGCCCACTGTTTTCAATATCTCCTCAAAAGATATCTTGCTATTCCTAGGAATAATCTGGTGAACCTCTATTGAACTGCGTCTAAGGCAACTATGTCCTTTCTTCAGGTGTGGAGGCCAATACTGGAGGTGAGACCTCACTAAGATTCTATACAGCAGCATTCTTATTTATTCCTGTATTCAAATGCCCTTGAAATGGATGTGAACATACCGTTTGCCTTCCTGATTGCTTGATGTGTCTGCATATTGACTTTTAATGACTCATGGAAAAGAACGCCCAGACAATCTGACCGTACAGGCAAACAATTTAGGACTGAGATGAGGATGATTTTTTTCTCAGAGAGGGTAGTGAATCTTTGGAACTCCCTACCCCAGGCGGTAGTGCAGTATTCCCTAAGGTAGTCATCTCTACAGGTAGAAGACTGACCATAGTCTAGTTGACCAGTGGAACAAACCCAAAAGGCTGTGTAGCCCACTCATGCTCGCATGTTCATACCTCCTACTGCTTTCTCCTCCTTGCGCTTAACTTGCTTCCCACTAATGTACTGATGCTAATTGCCCCAATTATTCACCGCAACAGTGAGTTCCTTTTTCTCAGCTCCCTTTGCGGGTAAGAAATGCCCCCTTGAATTTTCTAGAAACATAGAGCGTAGGAGCAGGAGTGGGCCATTTGGCACTTCAAGCCTGCTGCACCATTCAATATGATCATGGCTGATCATTCAACTCAATTCCCTGTTCTCACTTCCTCCCCCATACCCTTTGATCCATTAGCCCTAACTGACTCCTTGACAACACTCAATGTTTTGACCTCAACCTCTTTCTGTGGCAGAGAATTCCCTGGCTCACCACTCTCTGGGTGAAGACATTTCCCCACAGCTCAGTCCTACGTGGCCTTCCCCATATCCTCAGCCTGTGACCCCTGGTTCTGGACTCCCTGTTTATCAGGAACATCTTTCCTGCATTTACCCTGTCTAGTCCGGTTAGAATTTTATAGGTTTCTATGAGATCCTTCCTCATTCCTCTAAACTGCAGTGAATACAGTCCTAACTGATCCAGCCTCTCCTCATACATCAGTCCTGCTATCCTGAGAATCAGTCTGTCTTATCTTTATGTGTTCCTCAACAATTCGAAGCACCTGTGTCATGTTTATCCCTTCGAATCCTGGCATAATTTTAATGACCTCTATCGGTTTACCTTTCTTTTATCGAGAGAAAGGGGCCCACAAGCCTGTCCAATCTTATTAGAAAGTGATAGCAAAACCAGGTGAGATGGCGACGGGGAAGGAGTGGAGGTTAGAAGTTGGAGGTGAGAGTTTGCCACAAAAACAGGATCATTCCTTTCGATTGCAACGTCCAGGGACACTTACCTGGGGCGAGGATGCCGGGGTTCAGAATGATCTTGATATTCTTGGCCGCGGACAGTTTGCCGAATGGTTTTGGGGCCACAGCTGGTCCAGCCCCTTTTGAGCCAGGTTTTGTGATGTAGATTTCTGACCTGTAGTTCTCCTTTGCCCCCTCCTGAGGGACTGTCCCATTAACATTCTGCAGAGGAAGAGGAGAGTTTAAGACCCTGGAAGTTGAATCATGGTTTTGTGAGTGGTCTCCCAGCACAGCAGCCAAACCAGAAGTAGTAACTCATCACAGGCTCAATTCAGATGAACGTTGGACCATGGGGAGGCCATTCAGCCTCTCGACTCTGTTCTGCGATTCAATGAGATCATGCATCACAACTCCATTTAACACTTTATTTATTGTTTCATGGGATGTGGGCATTGCTGGCAAGACCAGCATTTATTGGCCAGGCCTAATTGCCCTTGAATAAAGTCATTTCAGAGGGGCAGTTATGAGTCAAACACATCGCTGTGGATCTGGAGTCACGTCTAGGCCAGGCCAGGTAATGAAGGCAGATTTCCTTTCTTTCAGGGCATTAGCGAACCATATGAGTCTTTACGAAAATGAACTTCAATTTCACTCTTAAAGAGACTAATTCCATTTTCATTAGTTGAAATTAAATTCCACCACTATGGAGTATCTACAGAAGAGACGCTGCTCTTAGGTAACGAGAGGTTTATTGTCTGATAGCAATAAGTACAATTACATTGGGCCAACCATAAATTATTAAGACCTGAGGGAGCTGGTACAGATCCATCTGCTCCCTCTGAAAGCTGGAGTAGAACTCCCTGTCTCCACCCACAGATGGTGTGTGATCTCAGTGGAATGGGTGGAGCCAAGGTAACAGGAGCATTAACCCCTTCAGAGCCATTACCTTCTGCAACAATTGTCTGCTACAACCGAATGACTTGGTCGGGCCATTTCGGAGGGCAGTTAAAAGTCAATCACATTGCTGTGGGTCTGGACAGGCATTAGTAAATCACATGGATTTGTCAGACATTTGATGATGGTTTTCACCATTACTGAGGCTAGCTATCGATTCCAGATTCAATTATTTAGTTGATTTTTAAAAAAATAAATTGGCTGAATTCAAGTTCCGCCAGCTGCTATGGTGGGATTTAAACCCATGACACCAGAACATTTTTTCTGAACAACGGTCTAGACCTGAAACGTCAGCTTTCCTGCTCTTCTGATGCTGTTTGGCCTGCTGTGTTCGTCCAGCTCTATACCTTGTTACACCAGAACATTTGCCTGGTCCTCTGGATTACTAGTCCAGTAACTTTAGTTAGTCTCCCTCCTCAATCTCTAGTCATAACTCAAGGTTAGGAGCTCCAGGAACAATCTGCAGGAGCTGGGCTGCACTCTTTCCGCAGTCAAAAAAAGTCTTCCTAAAATGCGGATTCCAGAACAATCCATGGTCTCCGGCTTTGACTGAACCAGGACTTTGCTGTGGGTAAGAGATAAAAGGTACTGCAGATGCTGGAGAATCCGAGATAACAAGCATGGGGCTGGATGAACACAGCAGGTCAAGCAGCATCATAGGAACAGGAAAACTAGACGTTTCGGGCCTAAACCCTTCATCAGAAATGGGGGAGGGGAAGAGGGTTCCCATGCTTGTTATCTTTGCTGTGGGTAAACTCTCTGATTATTGTAACCTTCTAGTTATGAACACTTTTAATGAAGCCCTTTTTAATTACTTTTTGTACCTGAATAATGAGAATTCTGCCAAAGTGTGCCATGAACTCTTGTTAACACTTCCCAACCAAGATATACTTGGGCTGTGGTCTCTTCAGAGGGTAGAGGGGCAAGTGAGGGTTCTGTGCAAAGTGACAGCACACAGAGAGAGATCCCATTGTCACAGAAAGACTCTACATAAAACTTTGTCAAGGTGCAGTTACCAGCCTACAATTTTCTAGCTCATGCTTAAATCAATCATTGAATCCCTACAGTGCAGAAAGAGGCCATTTGGCCCATCGAATCCACACCAACCCACTGAAAAGCATCCCATGCAGACCTACCCAATCTCCGTAACCTTATGTTTCCCATGGCTAATCCACCTAACCTGCACATCTTTGGACTGTGGGAGGAAACCCATGCAGACACTGGGAGAATGTGCATACTCCACACAGACAGTCGCCTGAGGCTTGAATCAAACCCAGGTCCCTGGCGCTATGAGGCAGCAATGCTAACCACCGAGCCACCATGCCATTCAGTTGTCGTCTAATAGCTCAATCTTAGCCCAGACCTGATATGCATGTGAATGTAATGTTTATACATTATACTGTGAGCTGTAGTAATTGTATAGAGACAAAAAAAAGGTCCTGAGAAGGGTAATACCCGAAACGTTGACTGCTCCTTTCCTCCAGATGCTGCCTGGCCTGCTGTGCTCTTCCAGCCTCCTGTTTGTCTACCTGTAGTAATTGTATGTTAGATTCTTCAATACCACAACATCTGGGTCTACTTTATTTTATGCTGCGAGGGATAATGCAAAGCCACTACATCAGGTCCTCTCAGATACCCCGCTGGGGACAAAGTCTCACCCTCTGCTCCTGCTCTTTCCGTTATTACGCGGAGTAGAGGCAATTGTAGCTTCTCAGTCCAGTCTGTGAACATGGGAAAGTTGTGGACCCAAAAACATCTCAGTTGGACTGAAACTGATAGCATTTTGATTCAGTTTAGTGGAAGCACCAAAATATGTTGTTTCAAAAAAGAATCAAAAAGCTACCAAACTGTAGAATTCTTTGTAGTTCTGGTATCAGGTGAGTTCAGGCTGTACTGTGTCTAACTACTTGTGTGTAAACTTACGCTGTGCATTAGTGAAGAAATAAGCTTTTGAATTTTTGTTGTTTGTGATGGAACTCTGTAAATATGAAAGCACGGGGTTGGGGCAGACATATCTTGAAGGGAACACAGTCGAGGAAGTTTGCATGTCCAAATGTTTCAATTTAAAACTGTTGTAATTCAGTTACATGTGAATTTCGTTGTAAAAGTATGCACTTTGCTGATGTCCAGAGTTACAAAGTTTATAAGAAAGTTATATTTTAGGACTGTGACTTTAAGTTAGGGTGAGGTGGAGGAATGAAAGGAGTCATATGACCTGTTCTGAATTCTGCCGGGCAACAAGTCTGAGTGATTTGGCTGTTAACAATTAAAAGGAGGAGAGGGAAGAGGACAATGCAAATTGTTTTACTGGGAAGAAGCTACAAGCTTGTACTCACACTTGTAAAAAATTAGCAGGTCTTGGAAATGTCGGCTTTTATAAATGCTATATTTTATTTTATCTGTTTAATTCCAGAAGAATGGAGTTGGGTTGTATAAAGAAAGAATGATTATCATTTCTACCTGGATATGAGATCCATGTGATCATGTTACCACGGAGGTGAGCTTTGAGAGTTTACAGGAAGCATTTACAGGATCAGGTTATGATTTTTCTTAAATATTGTTGATTAAATCTCACGGATACAGACAGTCTGCAAGAATCTGAGAGACAGACATAATGAGAGAGAAAGTGGGGTGTGGGAGTGAGAGCGTGGAGAGGTGAACTGGAATGAGAGAGGGAGAGGGAGAGAGAGGTAGCAGGAAAGAGAGAGAGCAGAGAAAGACAGAGGCAGCTTAAGCAGGGCAATTGTTGATCAGCAAGTAAGATGTGTGTGGGAGACTCAGAACTCAGAAGTCAAAGTATTTGTGAGGATTTAAACAAATCTGAAAGACTCATCTAACTTTGGGTAGAGGAAGGGATCTCTGTGAGAGTTAGTTCAGGAGTCAGCTGGTTGGAGAATGACAGAGCGAGCTCTCAGAAGCCCTCATTCTGGAGAATGAAGAGTTCACTTCAAAAACTGTAAAGTTCAACCTTGGTGTAGGATATTCAGTTGTGTTAATGATTGAATGTTAGTTTCTTAATGCAGTAAGAGTCTTAAAAGTCAGAATCATGACAGGTGATTCTTCCAGTCAGCTATTGCAAATGCGAATGTCTTTCTAAAAATTTTCAGTACCCACGGGGATCAAACAATAGAGACCAACTCCACCAAGAGACTGAGATAACAAGGTGTAGAGCTGGATGAATACAGCAGGCCAAGCAGCATCAGAGGACTGGAGAGATTGTCAGTTACGTTCTTTTGAATGGCTATCTCTCCAGCCCCAACAAACTCACTCAAAATTGGACAGAATTCAACATCACTGCACCTTTATTCACCCCCCACTTTGGAATGGGGGTTAACATTACCATGGTAACTATATTCTACTCACCACCTGAGTACCCGGGGTCCCTTCCACTGTGAACTTATCGACTCTCTTCTGTCGCATGTGGAACATCTTTGAGCCTTTGTTGGCAAGTAGCGAGAGCTCTTCCATCATCACATCCTGAGGAACACTGACCTTCTTCCCCAGATCCAGGTGAGGCACTTCTTCATGCAGGGAAAAAAAAATACAAAACACTAGGAAATGTACAGGAACACTAAGGAATAAATGGTCGAGGGGAACAGGTTTTGTCTTTAACAAACCTTGCATGATTTTACAGCCTCACCTCCCTGCTCACCCTGTTTATGTTTTTAAGTAAAAATATTTGATCCCTTTTTCTGAGGTGTTAATCTGATTTTGCATTAATCTCTACTTGTTACAAAACATCTAACGTTTTGGAAGTGCATCGGGAGAGTTGTCAATTCAATGCACACCCGGCTGTTCAGAGCTAAAATCGGGCACATTGATTAAGATCCCACATAAAATATGCTAGAGAAATTCAGCAAGTCAGCCAGCTCTGATAAAGAGTCATACTGGACTCAAAACGTTGACTCTACTTTCTCTCTCCACAGATGCTGCCAGACCTGCTGAGTTTCTCCAGCAATAGTTCTAAGAGGTGCAGATGGGGGCCTCCTCTTTAACATTTGGTTTGCTCTTGGACCCTCTCCTACCGAATGGGAAGTGCATTAACCTTGTGTTGCCTCCTCATTTGCCTATGAGTGGCATGTATGTGGCCCATTCTGATAGCTGGGTGAATGTGGAGAATGGGGACTCAACAGTGTGCCTGGAGACCATTTGTCTACTTTGTGAGACCAACCACTATGTGTTAGCCACATGCTGCAGTCTCTCCTCCTTTCGACTCCATTAAAGCAACAAACATTAGGTTAAATGGCCCTCAACTGGGCCACTGTAACAAAAAACCTACAAACTGATGGTTAACAGAAACTTATAGAGGGGAATGGAAACTTATTAAACCCAAGGACCATTGTTCAGGGTGATGCTCCATCCCACAGCCCCTGCAGTGCACACTGGTCTCTAATCGTCTACATCCTCCTTTCTATCTTAGGCCTAAAGACCTGTTTGGTTAACAGCGATCAAGAACGAACTACTAGCGAGTCTTAACAAGAAGAAGCACTTACCTTAACAAGATGTAGTTTATTGCATGATAGCATTATGTACAAATTACACTTGATGGCTAGACATAGTTAATCAGGCTATCAGGAGATATGGGTGACGCGTCTGACCTGATTGGGATTTTGAAATGGTCTCCTCAATCATTTACCCAACGCTCTGTGCCAACACTAGACTGGGTGGAGCCTAAAGTGCCATTTCCAACATTAACCACTTATCTATCGTTTCCTTTGCAACATCTAACAAGTTCCAACTAACCGCAGTCCTTAAAGACAGTCTATCCCTCTGAAAGGGGCGACTGCACTGAATGAAAGGAGACTTTTGATTCGATGTCCAGAGGTATCGTTGTGCAGTGTCCCAGAGCCAGGACCACCAGGATCAAGTCCCTCCTCAGGACCTGAAGGCTGAGGAAGGTGTGTTCCCAACACAGCCAAAAAGGATGATTGTCAATCTGTGAATCCAGTTTTGGCAAGAGCAGGAGAGTTTTGTGGTCAGTCAGGTCCGTATGGTAGCCGCACCATGTTAAAAATACCCCACACACAGGGTCCTGGCCTGAGCAAGCGCCATCCTTAATCTGAGGAGCTACCACTTCAAACTGCGCAGGGGAGGTTAATAAAGCAGAACATCGGGATAGGGTGCACTGCAGAGAGTACCTTTCTCTTAGTCATTCACACGATACAGCTGTTGCTGACTGGAACAGCATTTATTGCTCATCCCTAATTGCCCAGAGGGCAGATAAAAGACAACAACACACTATGAGTCTGGAGTCACATGTAGGCCAGACCAGGTAAGGGTGGCAGATTTCCATCCCTGAAAGCCATTTGTGTACCTACTGGGCATTCCCTGACAATTAATAACAGTTTCATGCTGATCGTTAGGCTGAAATCCCAGAGTTTTATCGAACTCAAATTTCACAATCTGCCATGTGAAGGATTCAAACCCAGGTTCCCTTGGGCTTTAGTTTAATAGTCCAGTGATAAAAACACTAGGCCAGCATCTCCCCAGAGTAATTCTATTCTATCTCACACATGGGAGAAGCCTTTAAATTCAAGATTAAATCTAATAAGCCCTTTTCTGCATCCCATCCAAGGTAGGTATATCATCCTTGGAGAGAGACACTAACCACAGTTCCTCAGCTGTGGTCCTACCAAAGTCTAGTAGGATTGCTGTTACATTCTTTCACTATTATTACACTGTACTTACATTAAAGGTCAATGTAGTCAGTTAATATAAACATTCCTGCTTTTACATTGTATTTCTGATGAACTGCTCTACACCCAGTTCTACACAATGATGTTCTCTCTCCTGTTGTGCAATGCATTTGCTTTTATTTTAATTTCTTTATTTAACACATCATCCAAATTCTGTTCCTTTCTAGATTTGTTTTTCCTAATTAACCTATTCAGAGATGTTATTACACACCTCTGGGAGCAGGTGGTATTTGAATCCAGACCTCCTCTTCCAGGGGTAGGGGCGTTGCGTATCAACAGCCCTTTCTGTTCGTTTCTAAACTAAATGTCACACACGGTTCGAATACTTCATATTAAAACCAATGCCTTCCAGTTAATCAGCAACTATATTTGCCAATCAAAACCTGGAATTAAAATAGATGGTAGGAGCTGTCCCTTAGGAACACTGCAGCAGTATATTCTGGGAAGGGTAATTATGGGGGGAGATGTTAATGTTCTCTGCAAATATCTAATGTGGGAAGTCAGTGTTGTTGAACCGTTGGAATTGGCCTGGATTTCTGTGCAGTGTAAGTAACTGATGGATGTGTTTTCAGAAGGGTATAGCAGCTCCGCTGGTATCTGAATAGTCTGGTTGTTGTTTCCCAGGGGGGATTGTGGCCCTTCGTTATACAAGTGTGGAATTACCTTCTAAAATATGTTCTCAGATGACAAACACAATTACCCATCGCGCCTTCCCAGCAGGGCCTCAGCTAGGTACCATTCCTGCCTTGGATACAGACCGTTGTGGGTTCAAGTCCCAATTCAAGGACTGCCAAGTTTCCAGCCACTTGATGCAACGAAGCTTGGGCTTCTCTGGCATCATCTGGACATCCCCTCAGGGCTGGATCACTTCTGAATAAGCTTATTAAAGAAGCTTATTTAATCTTCAACTGTGAACAGGAGCTCCTGGTTACAGATATTGAGTAATGAAGGACCAGGGTACATTGTTTCAGAATAAGGAGCAGGCCATTTAAGGAAAGTGATGTTGAGTAAAAGATCTGTCGTGGATCCAATAGAATGATGGAACTTGCTCGATGGGCTGAATAGCCTCCTTCTGCAGCTATGTCTATTACAGAGGATTAACATGAAATGTTGCCAAGTTCCTCGGAGTGAATCATAGACTCCAGGGAGCCTGGAGCAGGACTTCCCCAATATAGAAACATAGAAAATAGGAGCAACATTCGGGCCATCCAGCCTGCTTCACCATACAATGTGATCATGGCTGATCATCCATCTCAGTCCCTGTTCCCGCTTTCTCCCCATGCCTTTTGATCCCTGTAGCCACAAGAACTATATCTAACTCCCTCTTGAAAACACTCATCAACCCTAAAACTCTGTGGAACAACCGGTCACGAGTCAAGAATTTGACGTCGCGGGCTCTGAAGCAGCAGTGGTTGCCATGGAGACTGGACTGAATGCAAAAAGTAGTGAGGTCCCGTTAAATTCTTGCTTTCTGTTCCATTTGTGGGTGTGGTTCATCGGACTGCTGTCCGAGGCCCCGTTGTAGCTGTAAGACAAACCTGGTGAAAAGGTTGAGGTTTTTGTAGAACTCCTGTGTTTTCATCATCCTCCATTGCCAAATCTGGCCTCCCACCAGCCCACTGTGCAAGCCCTGTTGTCCTCACCCTCAACAACTGAACACACCCCATTCCCTCCTCACCAATGACCCCAAATCAAAGAACTGTTGTGGCACAGAAGGTGGAGCCTCTATCAGAATTCCACTCTGCCTTCTTCTCTCCAGACAGAACAGTCACAAATTCTGCAAACTATCCTCAAACTGAAGTTCCTCATTCCTGGAACCATTGTTGTAAATCGCTTTCTCCAGGGTGTTCACATCTTTTTTCTCATGTGGCACCCAGACCTGTTCACAATACTGCACCTGAGGTAGAACAAGTGTCTTGTACAAGCTCAACATCACCTCCTTGTTCTTACTCTGTGCCCTGTCATTAAAGCTGAGAACATTGTACATTTATAAAAACATTTATAGACCAGTGAGCCTTACTTCGGTTGTGGGTAAAGTATTGGAAAGGATTATAAGAGATAGGATTTGTGAGATCACGGTTAAGAACACGGTTTTGTGAAGGGTAGGTCGTGCCTCACAAACCTTATTGAGTTCTTTGAGAAGGTGACCAAACAGGTGGATAAGGGTAAAGCAGTTGATGTGGTGTATATGGATTTCGGTAAAGCGTTTGATAAGGTTCCCCACGGTAGGCTATTGCAGAAAATACGGAGGCATGGGATTGAGGGCGATTTAGCGGTTTGGATCAGAAATTGGCCAGCTGTAAGACGACACAGAGGGTGGTGGTTGGTGGGAAATGTTCATCCTGGAGTTCAGTTACTAGTGGTGTACCGCAAGGATCTGTTTTGGGGCCACTGCTGTTTGTCATTTTTATAAATGACCTGGATGAGGGCGTAGATGGTTGGGTTAGTAAATTTGTGGATGACACTAAAGTCTGTGGAGTTGTGGATAGTGCAGAAGGATGTTGCAGGTTACAGAGGGACACAGATAAGCTGCAGAGCTGGGCTGAGAGGTGGCAAATGGAGTTTAATGCGGAAAAGTGTGAGGTGATTCACTTTGGAAGGAGTAACAGGAATACAGAGTACAGGGCTAATGGTAAGATTCTTGGTAGTGTGGACAAGCAGAGAGATCTCAGTGTCCATGTGCATAGATCCCTGAAAGTTGCCACCCAGGTTGATAGGGTCGTTAGGAAGGCGTACGGTGTGTTAGGTTTTGTTGGTAGAGGGATTGAGTTTCGGAGCCATGAGGTCATGTTGCAGCTGTACAAAACTCTGGTGCAGCTGCACTTGGAGTATTGTGTACAGTTCTGGTCGCCGCATTATAGGAAGGATATGGAAGCATTGGAAAAGGTGCAGAGGAGATTTACCAGGATGTTGCCTGGTATGGAGGGAAGGTCTTATGAGGAAAGGCTGAGGGACTTGAGGCTGTTTTCGTTAGAGAGAAGAAGGTTAAGAGGTGACTTAATAGAGACATACAAGATGATCAGAGGATTAGATAGGGTGGACAGTGAGAGCCTTTTTCCTCGGATGGTGACGGCTAGCACAAGGAGACATAGCTTTAAATTGAGGGGTGATAGATAAAGGACAGATGTCAGAGGTAGGTTCTTTACTCAGAGAGTAGTAAGTGCGTGGAATGCCCTGCCTGCAACAGTAGTAGACTCGCCAACTTTAAGAGCATTTAAATGGTCATTGGAAAACATATGGATGATAATGGAATAGTGTAGGTTAGATGGGCTTCAGATTGGTTTCACAGGTCGGCGCAACATCGAGGGCCGAAGGGCCAGTACTGCGCTGGAATGTTCTATGTTCTATGTTCTATGCTTTACTTACTGCTCCCTCTACCTGTCTTGCTACCTTCAATGATGTGTGCATTTTTACCCCCAGATCCATCTGCACCTCCACCCCCTGTAGAATTGCTACACTTTCTCCGATCCAGTCCACCACCCCACCTCCAACACCACCAACCTTCAAACAGTTTCACTCTGAGTTGCACCCGTTTGCTGAGATGGAGAGATTAGAAGGACTAGACTCCTTACCTTCCATCTCCCCGTGGGCTTCTTGTGCAATGGCTGATGCCATTTGCTTCCTTTCCTTAACCAGTGCAGCGTATGACATGATGCCCCTTGGTTTGTTCAGTGACGACAACCTGTAAAAGAGAAAGTCGATGGAAGATGTTGGCAGGGAAATTGGTTCCAGACCCAAGACCCATTTGACACTTGACCTCTTGCCCCACTTACACTCAGAAGCAAATTTTACAAAGGTGTGCCTCCAAAATGCAAGTACCTGTGCTCTCTCTGGATTGAGACCTCTGTAAATCTAATCTAGCTCAAGGTAATAAAAAGGCAGATACAAACTCAGATGTTTTATTAACATGACTAAAAACCCCATTTCATTTCACAGAACTTTCAATTTAGGAGCAAACTCTCTCTCTGTCCAGAATGTCGCCCATGTGCTCGGAGCCAATGCTTTACTGGAGGCAGTATGCGACCATGGATTGAGGATTGGCTGGTTTCAGTAAATTTTGGACATGTCGAATGGGCAGATGCATGGTAGATGTGAACTAATTCCACGAAGGCCAGGATCCCATCACCAAATCACCTATTATTTACACGTGTGCATTGTACAGGACACCGACCCAACTAGCTGAGAGCCAACTCCTAGAGTGAGTAGAACCCCTGACACTCCTGTTTATATCTGTCAGCCGGGACTCCCTGACTGGATCAGACTAACAGCCTCAATCAGGGAACTCATATTCTATGAGATCCACCTGGATGACAATCAAATACAACATGAAATATAATATGGATAAATATGAGGTTATCTATTTTGGTTTGTAAAACAGTCAGGCAGATGATTATCTGATTTGGAAAGGGGGAGGTGCAGTGAGACCTGGGTGTCCCTAGACACCCAGTCGCTGAGAGTAAGCATTACAGCTGCAGGAGGTGGTGAAGGAGGTAAATGGGACGTTGGCCTTCACAGGGACAGGATTCGAGTGCAGGAGCAGGGATATCGTGCTGCAATTGTACAGGACCTTGGGAGACCACACCTAGAGTATTGTGTGCAGTTTCGGTCTCCTTATCTGAGGAAGGATGTTCTGGCAATGGAGGGAGTGCAGCGAAGGTTTACCAGACTGATTACTGGGATGACGGGACTGATGTATGAAGAGAAACTGGATCATTTAGGACTGTATTCACTGGAGTTTGGAGGACAGCAATCTTATGGAACGCTATACAATTCTAAAAGGACTAGACAGGCTAAACACAGGGGGGATGTTCCTGATGACTGCGGAGTTCAGAACTGAGGGTCACGGTCTAAGGGTATGGAAATATCTTCACCCAGAGAGTGGTGAGCCAATAGAATACTCTACCACAGAAAGCAGTTGAGGTCAGAACATTGAATGGTTTCAACAAGGAGTGAGATATAATTCTTATGGCTAAAGGGGTCAAAGAGTAAGAGAAGAAAGTAGGAACCAAGCATTGAGTTGGATGATCAGCCATGATCATATTTAATGGCTGTTCGGGCTCGAAGGGCCGAATGGCCTATTTTCTCTGTTAATAGATGGGAACACAATTCTTAGATTGGCAGCCTGTAACCACTGGGGTGTGACAAGGATCAGAGCTTGGGACCCAGCGGTTCACAGTCTATGTCAATGATTTGGATATTGGGACCAATCATAGTGTTTCAAAATTTGCAAGTGATATACAACTGGTGGAAATGTGAGTTGTGCGAAGGATGCAAAGAGGGGTTTAGAGCAGCCGAGTGAATGACAGAGGGAATAAAATGTGGAATACTGTGAGGTTATCCATTTCCCTGAGTGGGAACAGCTAAGAGAACCCTGAAGAAGCTGAAAACCTTCCAGGACAAAGCAGTCCACTTGATTAGCACAGCATCCACTACCTCCCTCACCATCAATTCACAGCAGCAGCGGTGTCTACCATCTACAACTTGAATGGCAGCAGCTCACCAAAGGCTCCTACGATGGCACCCTCCAAATCCATTACCTCTACACCTGGAAGGACGAGGGCAGCAGGATACATGAGAACACAACCACCTGCAAGACCCCCTCCACCACTCACACATCGTCATGAATCGGAACGAAGCCTCCATTCTTGCTGGTCTAAATCCTGGCACTCCCTCCCTTAACAGTATCATGACACCCCCACTACCCCAAGGACTCCTGTGGATCAGGAAGGTAAGTCACCACCTTCACCAGGACAGTTCTGTATGCAATGAAACTGACTTGGCCCAGCAACGTCTACATTCCCATTGACAAAGCAATACAAACTTCACTCACCAATTCAACTCACAGGCAAAAGCAAGTGAGTGCAACTCAAGGACCAGTGATTAGGGAAGCTTCATCAAACATGACAACCTCCATCTGCACATACAAGCAAGACTTAACACCCATTTCAGGCACATAACACCATAAGACCATGAGGTGTTGGAGCAGAAGCAGGCCATTCAACCCATCAAGTCTGCTCTGCCATTCAAAGAGATCACGGCAGATCTCATAATCTTCAACTCTACTTTCCTGCCTTTTCCCTTACTGATTGTAAACCTATCTTTCTCAGCCTTGAATATACCTAATGACTCAGATTCGGTGGTAAAGACTTCCAAAGGTTCAATACCCTCTGAGAGAAGAAATTTCTCATCACTGCCTTAAATCCTTGCTCTGACATGATGCCCTCTGTTCTTAGACTCTCCCAGAAGAGGAAACAATGTTTCAACATCTCCCCTGTCAGGCCCCCTAAGAATCTTGTCCCTAAGAGAGGTTGCCTCTCATTCTGACCTCCAAAGGGTACAAACTATTCAACCTCTCCTCATAGGAAAACCCCTCCATACCTCAGGTCAAATAAGTGAATCTTCCCTGAATCTTCCACTTCCCTTGGTAGTGGGGCACTTTGGATTTGTGCTCGTCCCACCATGTGGAACACTCGCTGAACCATGCTGAGCACTCAAGGCGCCTATTGGTGTCTGTCAAGCACTGGCACTGGGCTAAGACCATTTCCGGTCTTTGGTTGATGGCTGATTCTCAGCAAAGATCACGCAAGAAACGGAGAGTGAAAATGCAAAAACCATCAAGAATAATCCATTCCCAACACCATCTTCTATTTTTACTATCCTTGAACCACAGCAAAACGTCTCAAAATGCTTCACCAGAGCAGTTATTATGTTGAATTTGACACTAAGTTAAGTGGTGAGATATTGAGGACAGATGATCAAAAGAGAGATAATAGGAACTGCCGACGCTGGAGTCAGAGATAGCACAGTGTGGAACTGGAGGAACACAGTAGGCCAGGCAGCATCAGAGGAACAGGAAAGCTGATGTTTCGGGTCTGGACGCTTCTTCAGAAGCCAAAAGAGAGGTTGGTTTTAAAAAGCAACTTAAAGGAGGAAAGAATATTAGAGAGGCTAATGGGCACGATCCCAGTAGTGAGGCTCAAGGAACTGAGGGCGCATCAGTCAAAGGTAAAGCAATTAGAATGGGGAAGGTCAAGAGGTCGGAATTGGAGGAATGGCTAAATCTCAGAGAGACCACAGGGAGTCGGCAGCGCTAAGAGAGCTTTGAAGTCCAATGTGGGGTGCTGGGGTGGATAAGATGGGCAAGGCTACACGGGTCTTTGAAAACAAGGATGAAAAAGCCAGAAATGAATCATTGGCAGCTGGATAACAGGCTGGGCTATTCAGCCCATCGAACCTGTCCTGCCATTCAACTAGATCATGGCCAATCCTTTACTTCAGTCTCACTTTGCCACACTAACTCCTTATCTCTTAATGTCCTTATCTTCAAGAAATGTATTGATTGCTGTCACAAACCTGTTCAATGATTGAGCTTTGGGGTATGAAATTCCAGACATTCACCATCAACTGAATGAAGAAGTTCCTCCATATTTCAGTCCTAAATGGTCTGACCCTCATCCTGAGGTTATGTCCCTTGTTTCTAGAGTCACCAGTCCAGGGTAAACACCCATCTCCATCAACTCTGCCACATCCAGAAAAATTTGATAGATTTCAATGAGATTACCTTCACATTCGTTGAAACACATGGGAATGGAGATTCAGTTTCCTCTCCTGATAAGGCTGATGAATGAACAGAACTCTGTTGTTAGGATATGTGCATTAGAGGTTTTGGCTGAGTTCGAATTTACAGATCCCTTGCTGAAAAAAGTACGTGCTGTCAAAGGTTTCCATTTTGTACTCATCAGGACAGACGCAAGACTACAAATCTTGTAAGAGCTAGAAGCAAAAACAGAAATTGCTGGAAAACCTCAGCAGATCTGGCAGCATCTGTGGAGAGAAATCAAAGTTTAAGGCAGCACAGTGACTCAATGGTTAGCATTTCTGCCTCACAGCATCAGGGACACGGGTTTGATTTTAGCCTGGGGCAACGAACTCTGGTTTCTCTTCAGATTGTATAAATCTTCCTATGATCTATGATTGACTGTGTGCACATTTTCCTCACATGGCTTCTCTCCAGGTGCTCTGGTTTTTTCCCACAAACCAAAAATGTGCAGGTTAAGTGGGTTAGTGTGGGGTAGGGTATGGGTGTGGGATGGTGTGGACTCCATGGGCTGAATAGCTTGTTTCTGCACTGTAGGGATTCTATCAATAACATTTTTGGTCCAGTGACCCTTCTTAAGAACCGATGGTAGCAAGAAAAATGTTGACTTTTATGCAGAAGATAGGGCGGGGGCTGATGGGGGGGAGAGGTGTTACAGTTATGGAGTAAATGATAGTGGAGATAGAGCCCAAACAGAGAGAAGAACAGTTGGACAGACAAAGGAGTGGATAATGAGAGAGCAAGAGCTAGAAATGGCATAATTTCAAGAGTGGGTCCTATGCAGGCATTGTGCAACTTCACTCAATCAAGGCCACCATTTGTTAGTGAATTCTTCCTGGCAATTGAGCAATGAGAGTGTATTCACAAAGTAATTAGGACCCTGTTCATTATACAGTATAAGTTGTTGTTCCCTTTGAAACCTGGCATTCTTGCATCTGTCCTCTGAGTGTGAGATGAAAATCTTCGACAGCGTGTCTCTCTTTACCGTAATACTCTGTACTAACAAGCAACTATTAACATTAATCAAATTGCAAGGGATTGTTATTCGGAGATGAGCACAGTTAAAATTCTCCATCATAGCCCAATCTTGATTCTGTCTAGCAGTTTCTAGAAGAAGTCAGTGGATAGGGATCAGCTTCTGGATTCGACCATCTTGTCCCCTTGACGCAGGAACGTTCAAGGCGCGTTCGTTGAGACCATACGATGTAGGAGCAGGCGTAGGCCATTCAGCCCATCAAATTTGCTATGCCAAACAATGAGATCATGGCTGTTGCAGTAATTTTACCATGTTCCCTTCCTGCAGGTTGGATGATAATCTCAAGGACAATATTCACCATCCAGGCAAACTGACTGGACCACTTGTATGCAAGTGATTTCCTCAGGGCAGCTCATGTTTCCCACTGTAAGCATAGTACAAAAAAAGGACCAGAACAGGACCCATAAATTTACTTTGACGTTACCAGCCATTCCCATCTTTGATGTTGAAGACGGATTAGTATTTATTTCGGTTCTTAGCTTTCTTTATGCGCATCGACTAGAAATAGGCGGGCTGCATCTTCATCCAGGTGTTTTGGCCCTGTCTCTGTGTCAGCAGTTTTGACTTTGCTGTCACAGTTCCAGCATCATAATTGTGACCCGACATCAAAATGTGCTTCCTTGGTTTGTCTGAGGAAGTGTGGACAGTCTTCATTTGAGACTGTGACAGAGAGATTTTGTTTCTCTCTGAGAGGATTGTGAATCTTTAGAACTCTCTTCCCCAGAAAGAGGCAGAAGCACAGTTATTGAAAATATTTGTGGCAGATATATATTGACTTTTCATAAGAAAATAGGTGACAAATTGACCACGGTGCTGACATATGGGATGGACGGTGGCTCAATGGTTAGCACTGCTGCCTCACAGCACCAGGGGCCTGGGTTTGATCCCAGGCTCGGGCGACTGTCTGTGTGGAGTTTGCACATTCTCCCCGTGTCTGAGCGGGTTTCCTCCGGGTGCTCCAATTGCCTCCTACAGTCCAAAGAGGCGCAGGCTACGTGGACTGGGCATGCTAAATTATCCATAGTGTGCAGGCGAGGTGGGTTTGCCATGGGAAATTCAGGGTTATGGGTCTAGGGTAGGATACTCTTCAGAGGGCTGAATGGCCTCTAACTGTGCTGTAGGAGCTCTATGAAAGATTGTCAGCAGTTGATGATAATGAAGTAACAGTTAGGTCGGCCTTGATGTAATGGAATGGGGCAGCATATTTGATGGGCTAAATGGCCAGTATTGTTAATGGCTGATTGAACATTTCACTTTGTTTAACCCGCATCATCCCCGCAGCCCTTTAATCAGGTGGTAATCTGAAATCACCCTGTACTTTAAATACACTCAAAGACTGAGCTCCTGTGACTCTCTGCAGTAGTGATTTCCAAAGGTTCACTATCCTCTGAGTAAAACAATTTCTCCTTATCTCAGTCTTAAATAGCATCACCGTATGTTTAAATAGTGCCCCTGGGTTCTAGGTTCCCCACCCAGAGGAAACACTTTGCCTCACTCTGATTCTGGAGAAGTACCAATGGATTGGAAAACTGCCACCGTGACACCCCGATTCAAAAAGAGAAGGCGGCAAAGAGCAGGTAATTATAGGTCGATTAGCCTGAAATCTACTGATGGAAGAATATTGGTATCGAATGTTAAACAAGCAATAGTAGAACATTTGGAAAATCATCGTCTAATCACACAGAGTCAACACGACTTCATGAAAGGGAACTCATGCCTGACTAATTTATTAGAAGTTTTCGAGAAAGTCTCAACACAAGTAGATAAAGGGGATGTGGAGGCACACATGGGCCCAAGCTATGCCTGCCTCTTTGTAGGTTACGTGGAACAATCCCTCTTCCGTACCTACACTGGCCCTAAACCCCACCTCTTCCTCCGTTACTTTGATGACTGCATCGGCGCCGCCTCGTTCTCCCACGAGGAGCTCAAACAGTTCATCCACTTCACCAACACCTTCCACCCCAACCTGAAGTTCACCTGGACCATCTCTAACACTTCTCTCTCCTTCCTGGACCTCTCTGTCTCCATCTCGGGTAACCACCTAGAAACCGACATCCATTTCAAGCCCACTGACTCCCACATCTACCTAGAATACACCTCCTCCCACCCACCTTCCTGCAAAAATGCCATCCCCTATTCCCAATTCCTTCGCCTCCGCCGCATCTGCTCCCAGGATGAGACATTCCACTCCCGCACATCTCAGATGTCCTCATTCTTCAAGGACCGCAACTTCCCCCCCCGCAGTAGTTGAGAACGCCCTCGACCGTGTCTCCCGCATTTCCCGCAACTCAGCCCTCACACCCCGTCCCCGCAATAGCAACCAAAAGAGAATCCCCCTCGTCCTCACCTACCACCCCACCAACCTCCGGATCCAACGCATCATCCTCCGACACTTCCGCCATCTGCAATCCAACCCCACCACCAAAAACATTTTTCCCTCTCCACCCTTGTCTGCTTTCCAGAGGGACCACTCTCTCCATGACTCCCTTGTCCGCTCCACACTCCCCTCCAGCCCCACCACACCCGGTACTTTTCAAAGTGCTACACCTGCCCCCACACGTCCTCCCTCACCCCAATCCCAGGCCCCAAGAAGACTTTCCACGTCAAGCAGATGTTCACCTGCACATCTGCCAATGTGGTACACTGCATCCGCTGTTCCCGTTGTGGCCTCCTCTACATCGGGGAAACCAAGCGGAGTCTTGGGGACCACTTTGCAGAACACCTGCGCTCAGTTCGCAACAAACAACTGTACCTCCCAGTCGCGAACCATTTCAACACCACCTCCCATTCCTCAGACAGGGTAAATACTGAGAGAATGTTTCCCCTCATTGGAGAGTCCAGGACCAGAGGGCAAAGACTCAGGATAAAGGGCTGTAAATTTAAGACTGAGATGAGGAGTAATTTCTTCTCTCAGATGGTTGTGAGTCTTTGGATTTCCTCGCCATAGAGAGCTGTAGTGGCAGAGTCATAGAGTCAAACAGCATGGAAACAGAGCATTCGGCCCAACTAATCCATGCTGGTGATTCTTCAAAATTTTGCTTATTCATTCAGGCGATGTGGGCGTCGCTGACTGGGCCAGCATTTCTTGCCCATCCCTAGTTGCCCTTAAGAAGGTGGTGGTGATACCTTTTTGAACCACTGCAGTCCCCCTTCTTGACCCATTGACACTGCAGGAACATAAAGAAAGGATGGTGCGCTAAAGAAACATAAAGAACAGAACTTCATTCCTTGGAGCTTCGGAGGCTGAGGGGTGACCTTATAGAGGTTTATAAAATCATGAGGGGCGTTGATAAGGTGAACAGCCAATGTCTTTTCCCTGGGGTAGGGGAGTCCAAAACTAGAGGGCATAGGTTTAAAATGAGCAGGGAAAGATTTAAAAGGGACCTGAGGGGCAACTTTTTCACACAGTGTGTTGTGGATGCATGGAACAAGCTGCCAGAGGAAATGGTAGAGGTGGATACAGTTACAGCATTTAAAAGACATCTGGACAGGTACATAAATAGAAAAGATTTAGAGGGATATGGGCCAAATGCAGGGAAATGGGACCAGTTCAATTTAGGAAACCTGGTTGGAATAGACGAGATGGGCTGAAAGGTCTCTTTCCACGCAGTATAACTCTATAATGGTGACTGGATCTTCACTCTGCCTTTATTTAATGGAAGAGAGGTTGTGTGAGGCTCTTCAGGATTGAACCCTATCCCTCAGTCTTGCATGCCACTGTATCCATTTTACATTATGAGATTGCACTCAGTGACATACATAGCAAAGCTACCATTTGAAAGGTTATTCTTGGTATGTGAATGTTGGCGTTTACAGCCCATCTTTTAATTGTCCTTGAGATCCTCGCTAGGCCACTGCAGAGGACAGTTAAAATTGGTGAGAGCCAGAATGGCTTTGTGCTTGGGAATTCGTGTCTCACCAACTAGGTTGAGATTTTTGAAGAAGCGACAACAAAGATTGATGAAGGCAGAGCGGTGGACACTGTCAATATAACTTCAGCAAGGCGTTTGACAAGGTTCCACGTGGTAGACTGGTCAGCAAGGTTAGATCGCATGGAATCCAGAGAGAGCTAGCTAATTGGGCACAAAATTGGTTTGAAGGTAGAAGACAGAGGGTGGTTCTGGAGCGTTGTTTTTTGGACTGGGGGCCTGTGATCAATGATGTACCGTTAAGGACTGGCGCTGGGTCTACTGCTTTTTGTTATATAAACGATTTGGATGTGAACATAGGAGGTATGGTTGTAAGTTCGCAGACGACACCAAAATTGGGGCTGAAGTGCACAGTGAAGAAGGTTTTCTCTACATACAGTAAGACCTCAATCAGATGGGCCAATGAGCCGAGGAGTGGCAGATGGAATTTAATTTAGATAAATGTGAGGTGCTGTATTTTGGTAAGGCAAATCAGGACAGGACTTATGCCATCAATGGTAAATGCTGGGGAATACTGCCAAGCAAAGGGAGCTTGGAATGCAGGTTCATAGTTTCTTGAAAGTGCTGTCACAGGTGGACAGGATGGTGAAGAAGGCATTTGGTGCACTTGCTTTCATTGGTCAGTGCTTTGTGTATGGGAGTTGGGAGGTCTAATTGTGGCTGTACCGGACATCAGTTAGGTCCCTTTTAGAATACTGCGTCCAATTCTAGAACAAAAACAGAAGTTGCTGGAAAAGCTCAGCAGGTCTGGCAACATCTGAGAAGCAAAATCAGTGTTAACGTTTTGGGTACAGTGACACTTCCTCAGAACTAGGAAAATGTCAGTTTATATGCAGAAGATAGGGTCAGGGGGAGGGGTTAAGGAGTAAACAATAGGTGGGGATAGTGCCCAAAGAGAGAGAAGAACAATTGGATAGAAAAAGGAGTTGCTAATGACCAGGCTGGGAGGGTGAGTAGCTGTTAATGGAGACTGTTAGTGACTAACAATAGGTAGTGTGTGATAACAAGGTGTAGAGCTGGATGAACACGGCAGGCCAAGCAGCATCAGAGGAACGGGAAATCTGACTTTTTGGGTCTGGAGTCTGTGTAATGGCAGGCTATGTGATAACAAGGCCTAGTGTGTGGGGATAGGGGGCTGGGACATGGGAGAGCTCAGGCCCTAAAATGATTGAACTCGATTTGAGTCTGGAGGGCTGCAGGGTCCCCAAGCGGAAAATGAGGTGCTGTTCTTCCAGCTTGCACTGATCTTCGCTGGAGCACTGCAGCAAGTCTGAGACAGAGATGTTGGCCAGGGAACAGAACGGTGTGGTAAAGTGGCAGGCAACTGGAAGCTCAGTGTCCTTTTTGCGATCAGAACGTAGATGTTTTGCAAAGCAGTCACCCAGGCTATGCTTCATTTCCCCAATGTAGAGGAGACCACATTGTGAGCAGCAAATGCAGTCAACTAGATTGTGGGAAGTATATGGGCCCTTGGATAGTGGGGAGGGAGGAAGTAAATGGGAAGATGTTACACCTTTGGCAGTTGCAGGGGAAGTGGGTATGTTGGGAGTGAAGGAAGAGTGGACCAGGGTGTCCCGGAGGGAATGGTCCCTGCAGAAGGCTGACAAGGGAGGGGATGGAATAAGGATGTAGTGGAAATGGCGTCTAATGATCTTCTGGATGTGGATGCTGGTGGGATGGTAGGTAAGGACAAGGGGAACCCTATTGCTGTTGTGGGAGGGAAGAGAAGGGGTGAGGGCGGAAGTGCAGGAGATGGTCCAATCCGGTTGAGGGCTCTGTTGACAATAGTGCTGGGGAATCCTCAGTTGGGGAAGATGGTGGACATTTCGGAGGCTCCCTTGTCGAAGTTGACCACATCTGAACATACACAACGGAGACGGAGGAACTTGGAGAATGGGATGGAGTCTTTACAGGAAGCAGGGTGTGAGGATGTTAAGTCCAGGTAGCTGTGGGAGTCAGCGGGTTTGTAATGGATATTAGTGGTCAGTCTAACCCCAGAAATGGAAACAGAGATGTCGAGGAAGGGAAGGGAGGAGTCAGTGATAGGTGAAAGTGAGGGCAGAGTGGAAATTGAAAGTGAAATCGATGAACTTTTCCAATTCCAGAGGAGAGAGGGAAACAGCACCGATGATTCTATTCTAGTGTCCCTGCTATATGAAAGATGTTGTTAAACTTGAAAGGGTTCAATAAAGATCACAAGGATATTGCAGGGTTGGAGGGTTTGAGCTATAGGAAGAGGCTGAATAAACTGGGGCTTTTTCCCTGGAGCGTTGGAAGCTGAGGGGGTGACCTTGTAGAAGTTTATAAAATCATGAGAGGCATGGATAGGGTAAATAGCTAAGATCTTTTCCCCACGGTAGGGGAGTCCAATACTAGGGGGCATAGGTTTAAGTTAAGAGGAGTAAGATTTAAAAGGGGCCTGAGGAGCAACTTTTTCACACAGAGGGTGCTGTGTGTATGAAATGAAGTGGTGGAGGTGATAATAATTACAACATTTAAACATTTAAAAGGCATCTGGATGGGTACATGTATAGGAAGGGTTTAGCAAGATACGGGCCAAATGCTGGCAAAAGGGACTGGATTAATTTAGGATATCTGGTCGGCATGGACGAGTTGGACCAAAGGGTCTGTTTCCATGCTGTATAACTCTATGATTCAAATTCAACCACCTTGGAGTGGGTTTGGAGTTACATGTAGGGCCAGACTGAATAAGGAAAGTGGCTTAAATCCAACTGCTTCACGTTCACTTTTTAAACATTTCTAGATATTTGTAAATGGAGTTCGGATTCTCAAAATGGCCACTGAAAGACTGGAACTCAGGGTCCCTGCAAGATTAAAGAAACAAAATATTTACCAGAGATAGTAGGAACTGCAGATGCTGGAGAATCTGAGATAACAAGGCGTAGAGCTGGATGAACACAGCAGGCCAAGCAGCATCAGAGGAGCAGGAAAGCTGACGTTTCGGGCCTAGACCCTTCTTCAGAAAAATATTTACCAAGCTCCTTTCAGCACTCAGGACGTCCCTGGGCATCATGGCTAATTTTGTTTTTTAATTAGTTCATGGGACGATGACATCACTGACTGGGCCAGCTTCTATTTCCCATCCCTAATCACTCAGATCAGTTACTTGATGGCTGGTGAGTGACACCAACAGCATGGGTTCAATTCTCACACTGGCTGAGGGTACCATGAGGGAATCTCCATCTCAACCTCTCTTTCCCCTCGCCTGAGGTGTGGTGATCCTCAGGATAAACCACCACCAGCTAGTCATCTCTCTCACTGAGAGAGCAGCCCAATTGCCTTCTGAGAGTATGGTAACATTAATGGGGGCTGATTAGTTCAGTTAGCTTGACAGCTGGTTTGCGATACAGTGAAGTTAGTAGCATGGGTTCAATTCCCACACCCAGCTGAGGTCACCATAAGAACCTTCTCAATCTTCTCATCTTTCTTTCTCTCTCTCTGGTGGCTTTACTGTTACCCTGGTGAACATGGTAGTGGGCTGCCTTCTTGAAATGCTGCAGACCATGGAGTGCAGGAACACCAAATGTATTATGAAAGGGATTTGAGCCAGTGAACCGAAGGAAGACTTCTTGAGGTGCTGTCACTATTGTAAGGCAGGAAAACCACAGCCAATTCTGTGCACAACAAGCTCCCGCAATGTGATGATCTATTGTTTAGTGATGTTGACCGAGGGATAAATATCAGTCGGGACATCTGGGAGCGACCCCCTGCTGTTCTTGGTCATAGTGACCACAGGATCTTTCACAGCCAGCTGAGTGGTTTGAATGGGCACCTCAGACAGTGCAACATATCCTCAGGCGTGACTGCCTGGATTTAGTGCACAAAGGTCTAAAATGTGACATGGATCTAGAAGCTGGGGTGAGCATGACACCCAGTTAAAAAAAAACAAAGTAGCCCATAGTCCTAGAAGACCAATAAGCTGCTCTCTCATTAGAGAGACAGAGAGAGAAAGATAGGGAAAGAGACAACCGGTGGTGAGTTTAATCTGAGGGTTGCCACACTTCATGTGAGGAGAGGTTGAAAAGGCAGGACCTTCATGCCTGGCAAGCACACGGTGAATGACAATATTATGAAACATACAAATAAAGAAAATAAGAGCAGGAGTAGGCTATTCAGCCCTTCAAGGCTGCTCTGTCATTCAATATGAGCACAACTGATCACCCAACTCAGCCCCCTGTTCCTGCTTTGACCTTCGATCCCTGTCGCCCTAAGAACTATATCTAACTCCTTCTTGAAGTCTTTCAATGTCTTAGTATCGACTACTTTCTGTGGCAGAGAATTCCATGGGTCTGATTGATAGGATCAGTTGCTCTAATGAGATTGTGTTGTTATACACATTCAAACTGCAACTACTGATGAGTACTTTATTGTCTGTAAACCATTTTGGGACATTCTGAGGTTATGTATGGCTCGATAAAAATACAAGTCCTTTTTTAACTTCACCACACAATCTATCAACTAGGAACCTGCGCGGTGGAACTGTGACTAAAATGAATTCGTGTCAATGCAAACACTACTTGAGATATAATCACCTACTTGCCATGGACAAAGAAGATTGGTAACTGTCTTTCCAAAATTTTTTCCTCCTCTTCACATGCTCGTAAGATGTGTCCCTATTTTAGATTCTCTGTGTCTTATCATTGGCTGGTCAAAAGGGTTAGAAATACAATATATTGACACTTGCAGTTGAAAGTTTCCTACCTGAGTTAGCTGCCTTTGCAGTCTGCCTTTTAAATGCCACTGTTGTCTTCCAGTGAAAGTTAGTTGCAGTGACTCCAACACTGACTGTGAAATGTGTGTGTGTTGGGTGGGGTTAGTATCCTGATACTTTCTCACTGATTCCTCCCCACCCCCTCCCCAGAGCTGTGCGTTCTAAGTGCTTGTCTGCCCTATATCATCAACTTATATTTAGTGGAAGGCGTCTTGTCCATCTCTTGCCTGTGATGTATTTGAACAGCTGTCTCGCTGCACAGTGAGGGAGAACATCGCTGGCTGCTAGAGTGGCGGTAAAGACTATAGCCTTGGGTAAAGTTATGGACAAAGAAAAGCAGGAGAACATAGGGAAATTTATTTTAGAGTTATAGAGCATGGAAACAGATCCTTCGGTCCAACCATCCCATGCCAACCATAATCCCAAGCTAAACCTATCCCACATGTCTGTGCTTGGCCCATAACCCTCCAAACTTTTCCTATTCATGAACTTATCCAAATGTGTTTTAAACACTGTGACTGTACCCACATCCACCACTTTTTCTGGCAATTCATTCCACACACGAACCATTCTCCGCAGAAGAAAGTTGCCCCTCGTGTCCTTGATAAATCCTTCCTCTCTCACTTTAGAACTATGCCCCTTAGTTTTCCCACCCTGGGGAAAAGACCCTTGTCATTCACCTGATCTATGCCTCTCATGATTTTATAAACCTTAATAAGGTCACTCCAACCTCTTACACTCCTGTGAAAGAAGTCCCAGCCTTTCCAGTCTATGTCATTGTTAACTTCCAAATTGCAGTCACATATCAAATGGTGACACCTCCATAATTTAACTAACAGTCTCTGATCCAATTAAAGACTCATAAACCATCCCAAAACACTTACTTCCCAAAAGTACCTGTGTTTTCTGTCCTTATCTGTGTGAACCATTAATTTCCCACATCATTTCAGGTTGTCATTCAGGTTGTTTTTCAAGGAGTTCCCTACATATAGAATTACACAGTATTTATAGGTCAGAAACAGGCCCTGGCTATCCCAAATAACAAGCATGGGGCTGGATGAACACAGCAGGTCAAGCAGCATCATAGGAGCAGGCTCCTATGATGCTGC
>JAHRHZ010000289.1:42792779-42806492 GCA_024137785.1 Ginglymostoma cirratum | reverse complement strand
GCCTGCTCCTATGATGCTGCTTGACCTGCTGTGTTCATCCAGCCCCATGCTTGTTATCTCGGATTCTCCAGCATCTGCAGTACCTTTTATCCCTGGCTATCCCAATATCACATTGCACATGAACCTCCTCCCTTCCCTCTTTAGCTAACCCCAATGAGAAGATTCTACTCTTCCTTGTTAAAGAGAAAAGAATTGCATTTACTTTGTACAAACGCAGAATGTTCCAAAGGGCTTGAGACTTTCTTAAGGCTTGAGTTGTATGCTTTCTCAAGTCTATTCACTGCACAGATAAAGTAGCACCTCCTTTACCTGAGATCTGAAGGCTTGAATCTTGCCTTCAGCTCCCTGGGACCAATCATATAGCTGTTGGTAGGCTAAAGGCCTTTGTTATTGACAACTGGTCACCAGTCTACAGACCAGTCACCTACTTCTTTTTAATTCAACAAAAACAGAAGTTGCTGGAAAAGCTCAGCAGGTCTGGCAGCATCTGTGGAGAAAAATCAGAATTAACGTTTTGGGTCCCGTGACCCTTCCTCAGAACTGAACATTAGACTCTTAATTCCAGATTTTTTAAAAATAGAATTCAGATTCCACCATCTGCTGCGGTGGGAATTTGAACTGGGGTCCCTAGAACATTACTTGGATTTCTGGATTAATAGTCTAGTGATAATACAACTAGGCCGTCACCTCCCCTAAATAGTGTTGCTGGGCAATGCTCCCTTAGAACACACCTTCTGGCTCCATCTGGTCTGTAACTAGACTTGCCCACTGCTTGAGCAAATAGCTATGTAAAAAATATTTAAATTGAGTGTTGGTAGCTTGCTTTCTAAAAATGCAGCAACCCCTTCCATAACCTTGGTTTTTAAAAGTCCTTTCCCCATTTTAGTCCACAATCACAAGTACAGAATAAAAGATACAGTCTTTACAGCCAACTTATATTGCCCATTGAGAAGGTGGTCATGAGCTGGCTTCTTGAACCACTGCAGTCCAACTGCTGTAAATAGACCTACAATGCCATGAAAGGAGTTCCAGGATTTTGACCCGGCAACATCGAAGGAATGGCAATATATTTCCAAGTCTGGGTAGTGAGTGGCTGAAGGGGAACATGCAGGTGTTGGGGTTCCCATGTGTCTGCTGCCCTTGTCCTTCTAGATAGAAGTGGTCATGGGTTTGTGAGGTGCTGTCTAGGGATCGTTGGTGAATTTCGGCAGACACCTTGTTGATAGTACACATTGCTGTTATTAAGTGTCAAGAGGTGGAGGGTCTGAATGTTTATGGATGTGTGCCTATTAAGCGGTTGCTTTGTCCTGGATGGTGTCAAGCTTCTTGAGTATTGTTGGAGCTGCACCCAGCCAGGCAAGTGGGCAGTATTCCATCACACTCCTGACTTGTGCCTTGTAGATGGTAGACAGGCTTTGGGGAGTTACTCATTGCAGTGTTCCTCATCTCTGCCCTGCTTTTGTAGCTACTGTGTTTATATGGCTAGTCCAGTTTCTGGTGAATGGAAATTTGCAAGATTTTGATAATTTTGCATTTGGTGATGGTAATTCTGCTGAACCTAAAGGGGCAATGATTAGATATCCTCTTGATGGACATGGTGTTTCCTAGTGTTTGTGTGGTACTAATGTTGCTTGTTACTTTTTAGATTCACACACACACATTCACTTTGTTACAGTCACCTTTCAAAACTGCATTTCACCCTGTCCGGAATCATGTATCTAAAGCTATAGAGATAAATAAGGGATATGTTTATGGGAACATGCTGTTTGAATTCACTCTGACACTGCCTTTCTATCTTTGACCTGCTATACTATGTCTGAAGCTCAAACAAACTTGAGGAACAGTCTCCTTCTTTAACTTGAGGAACAGCTGGGTACATTAGAACGTTCTAAACATAGGAAATAGGAGCAGGAGTTGGAGTAGGCTATCCTTCCCTTTGAGCCAGCGCGACCATTCAATGACCATGGCTGATTATCTAATTCAGTCCCCTGTTCCCGCTTACTCCTCGTACATTTGATCCCTTTAGCCCGAAGAACTATATCTAACTTCTTCACGAAAACATTCAATGCTTTGGCCTCAACTGCTTTCACAGGCTCATTACTTTTGGAGTGAAGAAATCTCTCCTCATCTCAGTCCTTAAAGACCTACTCCGTATCCCTAGATTTAACATCAAGTTCAACTATTTCAGTTCAAAACCTTTGCATCTACTTCTTTGCATAGTAGGCGCTGAGAAAAGTTTCCTGTCCTCATATATCCCTACACAAGGCCCTTTTTTTAAATTAAAAGATAGATTTATGTAGAATGTAAACCATTCTATTTTATGTAGAAACAAACCATTCAGCCCCCTCAGTGTTTAGGCTGTATTGAGCGTATTGCCGTTGCTCCTTGGCTTGCTCTGTCAACATAACCTCCTGTGTATTTCTCTTGTAAGATTATCCAGGTGCAGCTCTTGTGAAACAGAAGGTAGTTCTACTGCCTCTGAGCCAGGAGCTCTAGGGTCTAGAATGTGGCCAATTGGGTGAATATCAATCTTTTTCATACACCAGTGCTGCGGATGTAAGAGTGGCACAAGTCTCTGCGTCAGTCAGAACCTCATGTCTGCTGCAAGGCAACAGCCTCTCCTGAGTTTGCTGTGGATTGTACTGTGTGATAACATTCTCCACCCTCTGAGGAGCTGCTAGGATATTCATCCACCTGATCTTAAATTGATCTATATTTGTCTCTTCAACCACTTGCTGTGAAAAAAAGTTCTACATCCTCACTACTCTGGATCTTACATTTGCAGTTCCTCTTGGATTTTAGGTGACTCTCATGCAGCCTCTAGTTTGCTAATCACAGAAGGGGATTTGTATTGCTCTTCATCCACTCCTTCACATTCATTCATAACTCTAATTATGTTTATTTATTCAGCTCCCTTGGCCCTCTTTCTTTTTCAAAAGAAACCCATGCATCATCTCCTGATAGTTGCAGCCTCAAAGTCCTGGTACGATCACCCAGAGGTGAGCCTGTGGAATTCTCTGCCACAGAGAATAGCTGACGCCAAAACATTTGAATATTTTTAAGGAGTTCTTAGGTCTAAAGTGATCAAAGGGTGTAAGGGAGAAAGCAGGAACAGGGGACTGTGTTGGGTGTTCAGCCATGATCATATTGAATAGTGGAACAGACATGTGAAGGGCCAAATGACCTACTCCTGCTATATCCTATGTTACTATACCCTAGCGAATCCTTTTGTACACTATCAAGTACCTCGGTGTCCCTTTCATAAGGTGATGACGTGATGTACATGGTCCTCCAAGGGTGGTCAAACCAAGCTTCAGTGTATGCCCTTACTGCCTTCCCCATCATCCTCTTTGGTATTGAACGTCACCTGCCTTTTCCCTTTATCTCTAACAAGAAACAATCCTACCATTGCCCAATCATATTCAATGGTGTTATCATCGCTAACCATCGCTCCTCCCGCAATCAACATCCTGGGGTTACCATCAACCAGAAACTCAATTGGACTCACCAAGTAAATAGTGGCTACAAGAGCACGTCAGTGGTTATGGATGCTATGGTAAGTAACTCACCTCCTGACTCCCAAAAGCCATCTATAAGGCACAAGTCAGATGTACACCCTACTTGTCTGGATGAGTGCAGCTCTAATAACACCCAAGAAGCTCAACACCACCCAAGACAAAGCAGCCTGCTTAAGTGGCACAAACATCCAATCCTTCTACCAACACTCAGTAGCAGCAGTGTGTACTACCTACAAGATGCACTGTGGAATATCACCAAGGTTCCCAGACAGCATCTTCCACGACCACCACCATCTAGAAGGATAAGGGCAGCATATACATGTGAACACCACCATCTACAAGATTCACCCCCACAAACCTCTCATCATTCTGACTCGGAAATATATCACTGTTCCTTCAGTGTCAAGTCCAAATCCTGCAAGCTTCTCCCTAAGGGTATTCAGAATGTCCTACAGCACATGGGCTGCAGTGAATCATGAAGACAGTCCATCACCACCTTCTCCATGGCAACTAGAGAGGGGCAATAAACCTCAAATCGTGTGCAAGAAATGTAAAAACAGCAAATGTCAATTGGTCCGTTATGCCCGATTGGTGCGGTGAGGGCAGGGGTTCTTAGAAAGGCAGAGAAAAAGACAACACATCAAAGCATTTCACATCTGGATGAGATTTATATATATATTTATACCATTATCAACTGCATTTCATTTACATTATAATATATAAAATAGGACAGTAATCTCTTATAATTGAAAAACTGCTATAGAGCAAGGTAGGAATGTCTTCCCATACAGGTCCCTTTTGTTTTTGTTTGCTGATTAACTAACTGATGAAAGCAATATGAAGATGTGTTGCTGTGAATGAAAGCACCCCATTTCAGAATTACTGTAATCAAGAGTTTGGATTTTGGTCTGGCATGAGTAGGAGGATTCTTTCTGCTTCCTTTTCTTGATATCCCATTCTCCATCCTCCCCTCTCCTTGACCCTGGGCCAGTCAACAACCAGCAATTATCCTCAAGAAAGTCTTTGCGCCTGAAATCTGAACAGTGGGTGCCATCAGACTATCAACGACAGATGCATCACACCTTGGGCTGGTCCTTGCTCCCAGCTGATCATGTGTCCTTAGATATGCACTCTCCAGGCGCGTAGAAGTGGTAGTGTGGCTGTGCAACATAACCACAGAGTAAAAGCTGGTTTTGGAAAGCCAAAACCCCAACAGGTGTCCATGTTTACAATGAAACGACTCCCTGCGCCATAAAAAATCTTTCCACTCAGAATTTCTATTACAATTATAGAAGGGTTCAGCAAGGCAAGTGCTCGAAGGAACACCTCTCCACTCACCAGGGATGGATGTAGCTCCAACACACTCCACAGGTTTGACACCGTCCAGATTAAACTAACCCATCTGCACCCATTAAAAGTGCACTTCATCCACCACCTTCAACATTCACTCCCTGGCAGGAATGTACTGAGACCAACGAGTCTGGATGGCCTGATGCCCATTAAGTAAGTGGTTACAAATAGGGAGATAGTCCCAGTACACATGACCAGACTGTTGCTGTCACACACATTCTCTTCAAATTGGCTCTTCCAAAAATTGTTTTAAGAATAACCCACCTTGAGTTACCTGTATCCCACCAGAAAGGCAAGAGGGATATATTTCTGAGTATACAGGGAGGTCAATGAGGGCAGGATTTGGTATTGGTGAGAGTTAATATTGGTTGGCAGTTATCATTCTTTTGCCACGGTACCCCACATCTTGACTGACTGTCGTGAGAGGTTCTGTTCTGACTGGGTGAGGTCTTTATCCCCCAGGTGTTGTCTGTAATCTATCACTCCCGTGGCCAGGCAGGGAATTATCAGGAAAGCAGGAGACTGGACTGACGGTGGGGAATGCGTGTGTGTGTGTGTGAGCTGACAGGGTGACTGGTTGTATGACAAAGCTGCCAGAAATGTGCCCATCCAGAGGTGACAACACTTACATCTTATTCGTTTCCAAGGAGACAATAGTCTCGAGTGGAAAGATGTTTGTTTCCTGAATGATTCCGGCAGAGATGTGTTCCGTGCTGGAATCCTCTCTCTCCGGAACTACGTCCTGCTGAACTTTAGTTGAATTGAGCAGTGGTCTGTCCATCACTCCAGGCTGGAACTTTCTGTCTTCCCCAGAATTAATGGTCACATTTTGGAAAGCGTGCAACGTGCAAAAAGTAAACTTAAGAACATGTCTTGCAGAAGCCGGATCCCATTCTCCCCTCTACACACGCACACACAAGCACTCACATTCCCACACACATGCTGCCACATGTACACACATTCCTGTACACACGCACTCTCACTCCCGCCCATATCCTGCCGTATGCACATACTCCCGCACACACGCACAGTCCTGTACACATGCACTCCCATACACACACAGTGCCACATATACACACACTCCCATATTCACTGTCGCGTACACAATGCCAGATACTCCTGCATACACACTGCCACATATACACAAACTCTTGCACACACACATTACCACATAATACTCACACTCCTTCATACATATTGCCACATACAAACGCACACACTCCCGCACACATAACGCCAGATGCAGACACCCACACACATACCTGTGCTCCACTCTCGTAACTCTACACAAACACATGCTCACACTCATAACTCCACATAAACACATGCTCACACTCATAACTCCACACACATGCTCACTCAACTACACATGCAGGCTCACACGCATACACAGGTGCATACATGTGCTCGCATACAAATAACTGCACACACGTGCTCACATACACACAACTGCACACACGTGCTCACATACACACAACTGCACACACGTGCTCACATACACAACTGCACACGTGCACATACACAACGACACACACGAGCTCACACTCAGCTACACACGAGCTCACACTCAGCTACACACGTGCTCACACTCAGCTACACACGTGCTCACACTCAGCTACACACACGTGCTCACACACAGCTACACACACGTGCTCACACAGCTACACACATGTGCTCACACTCACATACAGCTACACACACGTGCTCACACTCACATACACAGCCACACACACCTGTTCACACAGCTTGGCCCTGCTCCCACTCTGGCTTTATAACTGCTCACTCTGTCGGAGTTTGCTTCCAGTCCATCCGCGCGGACAGAAGTTGTAGTAACTGGGGGACCTGGGTCCAGAATCATCAGAGGCCAGCGAGAACTCAGAATCAGTGAGTGACCTGCGGTAAAGGCGGAGGGGAGAGCGGACAGCTGGAGTGTCTGGAGACACCACACTGGGCGAAAGAGGCACCAGTGGAGAGGGGCAAGGGCTGTGGGGGCTCTGGGGGCTGGGGGGCAGCTCCCCGGAAGAAGCCGGAGGGCTTGACAGCTTCTTACGACGGGCGGCACTGAGCACATTCTTGGCCAGCAGCTCCTTGAGGCGGCGGCTATCTGGGCTGGAGCCTGACAGCCGGGGGGAGGCTGAGGTGGCTTTGGGCTCACCGAGTGGACTCCAGTTGTTGTAGGCTGTGCCTCCTGCTCCTGGGCTGCTGCTGCTACTGACTGGGGAAAAGGGTGATCTGGGGCTTTCTGGGGGGGTCCGGAACGTGTCTGTGTACAGCCGGGGGCTGCTCAATCTCCGCTCGAAGCTGGCCTTCCAAAGCGAGCTCCCTGGAGAGACTGGTCCCTGTGGAGAAAAGGCACAACATTAATCTCATTCCCACACCATCTATTTCTCCCATTCGCCAACTTTCTATTTATAGCACCTTTTCACATTTAGACAACATCCAAAAGCACTCTCACTAAAGGTCTATCAGAAGACTACTCCCTGCTCTAATTTACCACACAATGACAGCTATCTTGCACACAGCAAGCTGCCATAAACAAGAATGTGGTAATATTCCAATGATGTTCTAGTGATGGATTTTGGTCAGGACTTGCGTGAACATTCCTGGCCTTTCTTCACAATAGTGGAGATAAACTATTATACTTCAGCCTGAGAGGAAATAGTCGAATTGTGTTTAACATTACATGTGTAATACAGCATCTATGACAATGCAGCACGAGCTCAGTACTGACCCTCCGACAGTGCAGCACTCCCTCAGTACTGACCCCCGACAGTGCAGTACTCCCTCAGTACTGAACCTCCGACATTGCAATTTCTATGAGAATTGCTGGGAAGTTCCAGCCTGAATATTGTCCTCAGGTCTCCCTTGTGGCACACAAACCCACAACTTTCTGAGGTGAGACAATTAGCTACTTAGTGGACAGGTTCTGAGGAAATCTGTATCAGGTAGAGGCAATATTTTATGAGCTGGTGTTGATAATGATTAAAAGACGAAATGAGGAACCATCAGAGCTTGTAGGAATTGAACACATGGTGAGAATGCCCCCCAGAGGATTTTTACTGCATTAACATCTCTTAATGTCCCAGCCAACGTCTGAAAATTTTACACTGACCTCCCTCAAGCGTACAGCAAATAAACAGCATTCAGCCCAACCAGTTCAGTCCTGTTAACTCTCCAAACGGATGTACATCCATTTCTCTCCGGTTAACACTGTCTGGATCAATGCATGTTCCATTCTCCCTCATGAATTTATCCTTTAAATACAACCCTCCTCAGTCACAGGTTGAACTCTATAGTTCCCTGTTGGTGGATCTGCAGGTAGGGGAGGGGACAGCCAAAAAATTCCTCTGTGGCCTTTCCTCTTGCCCACACATCCTCGCCAGCTAGTGGAACTCAAATCTGAGAATTAGGGCCAGATTGTTCAGCACAGATGTTTGGAAGCACTTCTACGCACAAAGTGTAGTAGATATTTGCAACTCTCTTCCACAAAGGGCACTGGATAATTTGTTAAATTTAAATCTGAGATGGCTCATTTTTTGTTAAGCCAAGGTATTAATAAGAGACAGGGGCCAAAAGCAGGTATATGGATAGTGGAATAGGCTTGAGGGGCTGAATGGCCTACTCCTATTTCTTACAGCATTATCAGATATGTCCTTTATCTCTGAAAGATAGTCGTAGTGATTGTGGATCATCAATCAATGTAAAAATCCATTTGGTTCACTAAAAAGGAAGGAAATCTGCCAACCTTACCCAGTCTGGCCTACACATGATTCTAGAGCCACAACGTGTATGGTTCTTCACTGCCCTCTGAAATGGCTGAACAAGCCACTCAGTTCAAGGGGGAATTATAGATGGACAACTAAAGCTGAACCTTGACACTGATGTCCACAACCCATGAAAGGGTTTTTGAAAAAATATAATGTGGATTCAGATCATTTAAAAGATTGAATTTTGAAAGTGGGGGTGGATTGTTCTTTTACAGTAGACAGCGTCTTTCACACAAAATGAATGAGCCAAATGGAGTCAGTGTTCACTACTCCCCCCACCGAAGGAGAGAGAGTGAGAAAAGTTGGCAGAGAGAGGGAAGGAATCGCCATGGATGGAGAGGTGGTGGATTCTAGAAGAAGAGGGTTGAACCAGAGAATGGAATGATACAGGGACAAAAGCAGGCTTGCTGTGTCTGGTTTTAAATAAATTGGGTCAATATCCTTTTGAAAGTTATGACTGAATCTGATTCCATCATGCTTTCTGGCTGAATGTTTCAGATCACAACACAATGCTTAAAGGTTGGATTTCCTCACCGGCTCCTTTGGTAAAGAATCTAAGAACCGTGCTCCCTTTAAGAATGAGACTGAGGAATACGTGGAAGTGCACGATAAAATAGGGCTGAGTCAGCACAGCTTCGTCAACGGAGGTCTTGCCTAACAAATCTATTGGAATTGTTTTGAGGAGGTAATCACCAGGTTAGCAAAATCCTTCTACCACTGTGCTCACTTTATCAAAGTCCCGCACCATCCTTTATCGAAGACCCCCTTGCAAGTGCCTGGATTGCGCTGCCAGAGGAGGTGGATATAATAGCAACATTAAAATAGAATAAATGAATAGGCAGGGAACAGAGGGATATGATCTCTCCTGAATGGTCTGCCCCTAATTCTCACACTTAAATTCCACTAGCTGGCCGCGTAGAGGCAAAAGGATTTTAGTTTAGAAAGGTGTCATGTGTCAGTGCAGTCTTGGTGGGCCGAAGGGCCTGTGCTATACTGGTCTTTCGTTCCGATCAATGGGTATGCAAGGAGGCCTTTTAGCCTCTTGAGGCTATTTCACCATTCTACTGTTTCCCTCCTCATAAATTGTTTTTTTTTATAAAGCCTTTTGAGTCCTGGTTCTATCTATACTGTACTCCCTCCAAGACCAAACTATCCTACCCATGGTGCTGTGCCCAGGGCTGCATTCAATATGGTCTCTGTATAGCAGGACAGCTTTCACCCCTTTGTATTCCAATCCCCAAGATCTAATCCTCAACGTATCATTAGCTTTTTTTAATTAACTTAGGAGGAAGATGTTGGTGTAGTGGTAATGATTCTCAATGAGTAGTCCAGAACACCATACAGATGCTTTGTGAATTCCACTTTGAATCTGCTTTCAGAAGGTAAAATTTGAAAGTAATAAAACTTTGGAATAAAAAGATAGGTTAACAGAGATCTCTGTTAATTGTTGTCAAAACCCTGGTTCATCAAGTCCTTCAGGGAAGGAAATCTGCCATCCTTACCTGGTCTGACCTAAATATGACTCCAGACCCACAGAAATGTGGTTGACTCTTAATTAGGGATGGGCAATACTGCCGATTGTCAGAAAAAACTCATCTGGTTCATTACTATCCATAGGGAAGGAAACTGCTGTCCTCACCTGGTCTGGCCTACACATGACTCCAGACCCATAGCAATGTGGTTGACTCTTAACTGACTTCTGAAATGGTCTAGCAAGCCAAGGACGGCTAGGGACAGGCAAAAAAGTGCTTGCCAGTCAGCGACGCCTATGTTCCATGACTGAATAAAAGAAAAGCATACCAGAATTTCAAAAGAGTCAGGGGGCAGTGATGAGTGTAGTGGCCATCATGAAGGAGAAGGTGCTGGGGATGCTGAAAGATCTGAAGATGGATAAATCACCTCAAACAGATAAAGTACACCCTAGAGTTCTATAGGAAATAGCTGAGATTGTAGAGGCATTGGTAGTGATCTTTCAGGAATCACTGGAGTCAGGGAGGGTCCCAGAGGGCTGGTAAGTGGCTAATGTAATACCCGTTTAGAAAGGCCGGGAGGCAGAAGACAGCAAACTATAAGCCAGTTAGCCTTAGCTCAGTCATTGGTAAGACTTTAGAATCCATTAAGAATGAGATTGAGGAGTACTTGGAAGTGCATGGTAAAATAGGGCTCAGTCAGCACAGCTTTGTCAACGGAGGTCATGCCTAACAAATCTATTGGAATTCTTTTGAGGAGGTAATCACCAGGTTAGCAAAGAACAGCCAATGGATGTGATCTATTTGGAATTCCAAAAGGCCTTTGACAAAATGCTGCACAGGAGGCTGCTAAATAAGAGCCCATTATGTTAGGGGCAAGGTACTGGATAGAGGATTGGCTGACAGGCAGAGAGTGGGGAAAAAGGAAACTTTCACAGGATGACAGCCACTGATTAGTGGAGTTCAGCAGGTGTCACTATTGGGACCACAACTATTCACACTACGTTAAAAATCTGGAAGAAGGAACTAGGGCATTTTTGCTTAGTTTGCAGATTACACAAAGATAAGTGGAGGGACAGGTAGTTTCAAGGAAGCAGGGAGGCTGCAGAAGGAATTGGACAGGATAGGAGAGTAGGTAAAGAAATGGCAGATGGAATACAAAAACGTGTGAGGTTATGCCCTTTCATAGGAAGAACAGAGGCGTAGCCTATTTTCTAAACGGGAAAAGGCTTTGGAAATCTGAAGCATAAAGGGACTTGGGAGTCCTGGTTCAGGATTCTGTTAAGGTTAACATGCAGGTTATTTTGGCAGTTAGGAAGGCAAATGCAGTGTCAGCATTCACTTCAACAGGCTAGAATACAAGAGCAGAGATGTACTGCTGAGGCTGTCCAAGGCTCTGGTCAGACCACATTTGGAATATTATGAGCAGTTTTAGGTCTGGTAGTTTTGTTTTTTATTCATTCAAGGGATGACAGCATCACTATCTAGGCCAGCATTTACTGCCCATCCCTAATTGCCCAGAGGACAGTTAAGAGTCAACCACATTGCTAAGAGTCTGGAGTCACACATAGACCAGGAAAGACTGGCAGTTTCCTTCCCTAAAGGGCATTAGTGAACCAGAGAGGTTTTTCCAACAATCGACAATGGATTTATGGTCATCATCAGACTCTTAATTCCAGATTTTGTTGAATTCAGATTCCACCATCTGCCACGACAGGATTCAAATCCCGGTCCCCAGAACATTACCTGGGTTCCTGGATTAACAGTGGTGACAATACCACTAGGTCATCGCCTCCCACTGCATCTAAGGAAGGACGTGTTGGCATCAGAAGGGGTCCAGTGATTTAAAAAATGATCTCAGGGATGAAGGGCTTGTCATATAAGGAGCGGTTGAGGACTCTGGGTCTGTACTCAATGGAGCTTAGAAGAATGAGGAGCTATCTGACTGAAACTTACAAAATTTTGAGAGGCCTTGACAGAGTGGACGTTTCCACTAGTGGCAGAGATTAGGACCTGAGGGCACAGCTTCAGTGATGGCATGACCCTTTAGAACTGAGATGTGGAGGAATTTCTTCAGCTGGAAGGTGTTGAATCTGTGGAAATCATTGCCGCAGAAGACAGTGGTGGCCAATTCATTGAGTGTACTTAAGACAGAGTTAACAAGCATGGGGCTGGATGAACACAGCAGGTCAAGCAGCATCATAGGAGCAGGAAAACTTGACGTTTCGGGCCTAAACCCTTCATCAGAAATGGGGGAGGGGAAGAGGGTTCTGAAATAAATAGGGAGAGAGGGGGAGGCGGATAGGGGATGGATAGAGGAGAGGATAGGTGGAGAGGAGGCAGACAAGTCGAAGAGGCGGGGATGGAGCCAGTAAAGGTGAGTGTAGGTAGGGGAGCCTCCCCCTCTCTCCCTATTTATTTCAGAACCCTGTTCCCCTCCCCCATTTCTGATGAAGGGTTTAGGCCCGAAACGTCAAGTTTTCCTGCTCCTATGATGCTGCTTGACCTGCTGTGTTCATCCAGCCCCATGCTTGTTATCTCGGATTCTCCAGCATCTGCAGTACCTTTTATCTCTTAAGACAGAGTTATCACGTTCTTGATTGGTAAAGGAATCAAAGGTTATGGGGAGAAGGCAGGAGAATGGATTTGAGAAACACATCTGCCATGATCGAATAGTGGGGTAGACTCGATGGACCAAATGGCCTAATTCTGCTCTTATATCATATGGTCCTGGGAGTGTTTAATTGTGACAGTGTCGAGGGAGCTTCACTTTCACTTTAGAAGAGGAAAACGAGATTAGTTCTGCGTCTAACCCCGTGCTGTCACCACCCTTGTAATGTTTTATGGAGACAGTAACAAGGGTCATTTACTTTCTGCTTTTAACAGAAGATGGAGCTTTACTTTCTGTTTCAAAGAGTAGAGAGAGCTTTACTGTATCTAACCCCATGCTGTCACAGCCCTGTAGTCTTTGATGGGGACGGTGTTCAGGGACATTTACTTTTCTTAAAAGAGTAGAGTTAGTTGTAGTTTCAGTTTAACACAGTAAAGAAAGTTTTACTCTGTATCCAACCACAAGTGGTCCAAGTCCTGGGAGTGTTTGATGAGGACGGTGTCGAGGGTGCTTAACTTTGTATCTCACCCCATGTTGCACCTGTCCTGGGAATATTTGATGGAAACAGTGTTGAGAGAGCTTTACTTTCAGTTTTGAAACGTTGAGAGAGCTTTAGTCTGCATCTCACCCTGTGCACTACCTGTGTTGGGAGTGTTTTCATGGAGGACACTGTAGATGGAGATTTACTTTCAGTTCAGAGTGGAGAAGGCTTTACTCCGTATTTAACCCCCATGCCGTTCCTGCAGATGGTGTTGAGGGAACATTCATTCCAGTACAGCTTTAAGAGTCGAGGAAGCTTTACTCTGTATCTAATCTGCGCTGTATTGTCTTGGAAGTGTTTGATGGAAACCATGTCAAGGCAGCTTATATTTCAGTTTAAACAAGTTCAACAGGCATTACTTGCAGTTTAAAAAAAGTAGAGAGGGCTTTACTCTATATCTCACCCTGCACTGTCCCTATCCTGAAAGTGTCTGATGGGGCCAGTGTGCTGGAGAATC
>JAHRHZ010000289.1:42744303-42790898 GCA_024137785.1 Ginglymostoma cirratum | reverse complement strand
CCCCTCCCCCATTTCTGAAGAAGGGTCTCGGCCCGAAACGTCAAGTTTTCCTGCTCCTATGATGCTGCTTGGCCTGCTGTGTTCATCCAGCCCCACGCTTGTTATCATGGTATAGTATGAAGTTTATTCTATAACTAATGCCATGCTGTACCTGCCCTGGGCAAATCAGATGAAGACAGTGTTGGTGGTGATTTAATCATTATCTAATGCATGCTGAACATGGCCTACGGTTCTGTTAAGGACCAGTGTAGGGAAAGCTTTACTGCGTCCCTTAAGCCCATGTGGTACCTGTCCCAGAATGTTTGATGGAGGATAGTGTAGATGGAGCTTTAAATAGTCTGTAATGCCATGCTGTACCTGTCCTGGAACTGTTTGATGGGGACAGTATCAGGGGAGTTTTACTTAGTTTCCTTTGAGTTTAAAAGAGTAGAGTGCTTTTGTCTGCATCTCACCCAGTGTTGTCCCTGCCCTGGGAGTGTTTGATCGAGATTTTGATGGACATTTGCTTTCTGTTTAAAAGAGTACAGAAGCTTTAATTTCAATTTAAAAGAGTAGAGATAGCTTTACTCTGTAAACTGTGTGCTGTACTTGTCCTGAGAGTGTTTGATGGGGACGGTGTCGTCAGTATTACTTGCAGTTTAAAAGAGGGAGCTCAATTCCATTTATGTGTCTACTGTCTGTAGGATGCAGAGGAACAGACCATTCAGCCATCAGGTTTAAGCTGGGTTTTATGTCCCACATTCCATTCCACTCCACTTCAGCCTATCAGTATTACCTCATACTCCTGTGTTCCTCATGTTTTCTCATAAACATATCAATAACCTTGAGCTTGCCCTCTTCCCATATATTGCCCACTCTTCAGCTAACCCAGGTTCTTCAGATTTCCATCTTGTTCTCAGATCCTTATGCAGTTGTAGAGACCTCTATTAGGCTCACCTTCAGTCTTCTACATCTTGATTAATCTTTGCAGTTAGCTATGACTTCCCAGTCCTGGTATCATTCTGGCTAATATACTTTGCACCTTACCCAGTGCCGCAATCTCCTCCTGGCTAATAATGAAAGAAACCAGAACTGTTGACAATACTTCAAGTGTGGTCCAACCAAGTGTCTATACAAGTTCAACATAAGTCGTCTGGTTTTAAATTACACCCAATGTTGGTTTATACTTGGTAATGTTTCACTAACCTGTGCTGTTACTTGTGATGACATTAGACAGAGATGACAAGAATATTTTTCTCTCAGGTTTTGAGTGTTTGGAACTCTGTTCCTTGCAAGGCAGGAGGAGAATCCTAAATATTTTTAAGGCAAAGGTGGATAGATTCTTGTAGGTGGGGGGAATGTGGAAGATTATGGGGTCAGTACGAATGTGGAACAATCAGATCAATCACGATCTTATTGAATGGCAGAGCAGGCTTACGCCTAGTTCCTACGCTCAAATGGTTTGTGGCCCTGTAATCCGTTTGCTTTTCTTGTCTAACTTACTGAAGCCTTATTTCCCTTGGAGGATGTGGTCTTGACCTTTTGCAAAACCGCTGTGTACAGATTTTGTAAATGACTCTGATTCAGAGAACCTAAAATAGTCTGCTTTATTTGATCTCACGATTAAACCATTTGTGACTGAAATAATTTAGTCTGTTCCACCTGCTTCATGCAAGTGATACTTGTGAGAAAGGTGGAGGGCGTTTCAGGAGAAGTGCACTATACAAGAATCAAAGAGAGATTCAGAGACTGACACTGGTTCCTAAATTTTAGCTTGTCAGAAATATTTTGCTTTTTGCTTATTCTCTTCAAAACAGAATTCATTGGTGACTTCTCTATTAGGATTATTCATTAATGTCAGTGAGCATTCAAGAATGAAACTGGTTCCTCAGGAAAGATGCTTGGGATGTTTTGATGAACGTGCTCACTAAATCCGGTGGCCCATCTTCCTATGCAACTCCTTTTGCTATGGAAACTGCTCAAGTTGATTATTAATTAGTCGGGGAAGCAGAGAATTTGCAGCCTACATATTTGGGCCAGTTGTTATTTCTTTTCAAATTTATTTACAGGATGTGGCCATTGTTGACTAGGCCAGCACTTATTGCCCATCCCCAAGGGCAGTATGGAGTCTACTACATTGCTGTGGGTCTGGAGTTACATTTAGGCCAGACCAGGTAAGAACGGCTGATTTCCCTCCCTAAAGAATACTGGCGAACCAGGTGGGTTTTTCCACAATGGTTATGTAGTCACCATTAGGCAACATCTTAATTTCATATTTTTAATCGAGTCTAAATTTCACATTTGCCTTGATGGGGTATGAATCCATGTTCCAGGAGCATCAACTTGGGGTTCTATGCATGTTCCAAAATGACTATGGGTTGATTTGAGATTTATGGCCTTTCCCCTCACCAAGGTCAAGAGGGAAGCTGAGAGTAGGCAGGGCCTTGGTAAAATAGGACAATTAACTTGAGATAATAGGTACTGCAGATGCTGGAGAATCCGAGATAACAAGGTGTGGAGCTGGATGAACACAGCAGGCCAAGCAGCATCATAGGAGCAGGAAAGCTTGATGTTTCGGGCCTAGACCCTTCATTCTGATGAAGGGTCTAGGCCCGAAACGTCAAGTTTTCCTGCTCGGCCTGCTGTGTTCATCCAGCTCCACAATTAACTTGATCTTTCTGCTCCTCCTGGCCAAGCCTCTGTTTGCAAGACTTGATTGAATTTAGGTGGTCACTTCACCGGAGGAAAATCTCAGGCCGACACTGGACTGGTTACAGTTGCAAAAGCTGCTGTGGGAACTTTGGCCCATTATGCCTTTACCAGCGTTTCAAAATATCTCTCCAACTTGTTCCAATAGATATCATTTAAGTTCACAAAAAGTTTCCTTTTTAAGTGTTAATCCTACTCCCTTTTGAAAGTTATGGCTCCTACTTCCCACTCAGGAAGTACATTCAATATCATGAAAATTCCCTTTTTTCCTTCTCCTGCTCTGTTTCTTTAGCTAATCAACTTAAAACTATGTCCTCTGATTCCTATCCCTCTAGTTAGCAGAAACAGTTTCTCTATTTTTAACACACCCTTCTGAGGAAGGGTCACCAGACCTGGGAGGCACGGTGGCTCAGTGGCTAGCACTGTTGCCTCACAGCGCCAGGGACCCAAGTTCGGTTCCAGCCTCAGGTGACTGTCTGTGTGGAGTGTGCACATTCTCCCTGTGTCTGCGTTGGGTGCTCTGGTTTCCTGCCACAATCCAAAGATGTGCAGGTTAGGTGGATTGGCCATGCTAAATTGCCCGTAGTGTGCAGGGATGTGTAGATTAGGTGGGTTACAAGGGGACGGGTGTGGGTGGGATGCTCTGAGGTTTGGTGTGGACTTGTTGGGCCGAAGGGCCTGTTTCCACACTGTAGGGATTCTAGAAACGTTAACTCTGTTTTCTCCTTCACAGATGCTGCCAGATCTGCTGAGCTTTTCCAGCAACTTTGTTTTTGTTCCTGATTTACAGCATCCGCAGCTCTTTTGGTTTTTATTCTCTATTTTTAAACTCTTGTTCAAAAAATCTGGGGTGATTTTGATACTTTTGTTAAATCTCTCCTTCTGTGCTGTGAGCACAGTGCCAGCAGAAAACGCTGGGGGAGCTCACTAAGTCTGGCAGCATCTGAGGACAGAGAGAAACAGAGTTAATGTTTCGAGTCTAGATGACTTTTCTTCAGGACGAAGCTGGAAAATAATGGTTTTCATGCTGTTGACACGGGATGTACTTGGGGGAGGAGGAAGCCATGGGAACTGAAACCAAGTCCAGAGCAAATGACCAAGGCTAACGGTGGTTGAGTGAAGGAGATGTAAAATAGGTGTAAATGTTACGTGTGAAAACAGATAAATGGATCTACTCTGCTGAGAACAAAGCCAACAAGCCACAAGACATGCTGGAGATAAGAAAAAGGGAAGACGCTGTGAATTTGTGGAACTCAGTACTGACTCCTAGAAGCTGTAAAGTGCCCATGTGGAAAATGAGCTGCTGTTCCAGTGAAGCACTTCGCAATCTAGAGGAACACCGTAGCAGACCTAGGAGCAACACTGTTGCTCCCATGCTAACATTTCTGTTCTTGAAACCTTATTGTTCCAAAGAAGCTCACTGCAGGCCAATGAACTGAAACTTTACAGCCTTGACTCAACATTGAGATCCAAAACTTCAGAGAATGACCCAGTCCTCCATTTCTCTTAGCTTCCACCTCCCATGCTATGCCTTGTTGGCTTTGCTCTCAGCGGAATGAACCTATTTTCACCTTTTCATACCTAACATGTACGCCTATTTAACATCTCTATCTCTCCTTTACCACCATGAAGACTGCCTTTGTCTTTTGCTCTGGGGACACTCACCACCTGTTCCAATGCTGTCCCAATTCCAGCACCCCACCCCCGCCAAACGTCAACAGCAAAAAAAAAATCACATTTTCCAGCCATTTTCAGTTCTGAAAGGGAGACACACTGGATTTAAAACATTAACTCTTTTTCTTCCTCCACAGATACAGCCAGGCCTGCTGAGTTTCTCTAGCATTTTTCTGTTTTTAAGTCACATCCTGAGATTGTAGTCAACACTTATTAAAGACGACCTGTGCTGTTCTAAGAGCCGAGGAAACATGGAAGCCTCTGTGATGACATGAAAAAGACCAAATATATACATAATTGACACAGAGAATGAAGGAAAGGAAAAAAAAGGAAGTGTCCAGAAAGAGAAATAAAAGAGCTTTATTAAAGCGCAGGATACAATCCAAGCATAAATACAACAGCAGATCTCAATAGGTTGCAGAAGAAACGAGAGAAGAGGTGAGTTTACAATTTTTCAATACCTCTGGCATTGCGTGTCTTAATTACACAGAAACAAGAGAGAGGGAGAGCTCAGCGATATCAGTTCCGTCAACTCCCAAGGTTAGTCAGTCAAGGAGAAATCTATTTCTTTACATCCCAATTGCAGATGTTGGAGACTATTCTACAAGTTCCAGCCACCCTTTTCTCACTGATGTTCATGGAAACGAGAATCTAGTTCATGGAAACTAGGTTCACACGGGAAAGCGGAAAACATTTTGCCCAGAACATAGAGATTTCCTTTTGAACCTTACGGTGTTGTCCCTACACTTCCCTCCGCTCCTCAATTCCACTGCTCACTAACTGATTAACTAACCGGGCTACAGCCTGTTCCAAATTTGTCTGGCATCCCTATAACAATCCCCCCTCACCTCCCCAGACATTTCCTGTTCCCCAGTTTCGCTCCAGCCCCACCCCATCCTGAGGGAGCAAACTAACACAAAGAGGTCAAGGTTTTCCATGCACCAATGGCAGTGGGAGATTGTGTGCCATCCTGTGATGGATTCTTCGGCTGCAACTTAGCGAACGATGGAGGGGCAGGGTGAGGGGAGCTATTCCATCAACGTACATTACACATGGCCACTCACACCAGGAAACGGTCCTCACCCAGTGGTTTGAATCTCTACAGTCCATTTATCCCAGTAAGTCCCCAAAAGACAACCTCAACCCCAACCTGCTGAACATTATACCTCCTCTGCCCAGCACTTATGTTCCCAGTCTTCATGGCACCTGCAATGTCAGGTCGATATGGGACATGACCACAATTTAGGATCCGCAGGCAGGCTGCTAACAGACCCCTGACCCAATTTGTTACAGAAACGTCCAATAGTAAAAGTCCCATTTGTGATAGGAACACATCCTGAACTCAAAGTTTGCTGAAAAGAAGAATACAGGATCATGAAACAAATGTGCGGAGAATATCAAATAAAAACTAAAAGACAGAGTTGCCAAGTGACAGGAAGGCAGCGTCTGGAGTTCTGAGTGGGGGCTGAGGTGGGGAAAGAGTGTTGTAAGATTTGTGGAGAGGGAGAAAGAGAGGAGAAAAGGAGGGAGATACAGAGAAAGGTGGACAGGTTGGAGGACGGTCAGTGAGACTAACCAGTTTTACTGTGACAAGTTGACCTGTGGGGAGAGGGTTGAATAATAGTCAGGAACTAGCGAAAAAGAAATACTGACTTTTAGATGTATCCAGACAGGAAGGGACTCCCTTAGTACTGCCCCTCTGACAGTGTAGCACTCCCTCAGAACTAACCCTCCTACAGCAGAGCTCTTCCTCCACACTGACCCTGACAGCGCTGCAGTCCCTCAATACCAAGCCTCTGGCAGTGCAGCACTGCCTCAGTACTGACCCTTGGGTGGTGCTCCCTGTGTAGCAACAGAGATGTCAGCCTGAATTGTGCGCTCAGGCTTCAGTATTTAGATTTGAACCAATAACCTTGTTACACAGGCTCGCTGCAGCTACTTGTGAGCCACTATTGGTTTTGGCTTAATATTTTTGAATCTGGGCCAGTGAGGAGCAAGTGACAGGATTTCTGAGCAGCTGACGGCAATGAGGGTGGAGGACTTTTGTGTGGGGGGGCCCTCTTAGGGTGTAGTGGTAGTACCCCTACCCGGGACCTGGAAGCCTGGGTTCAGATCCCATCTGCTCCAGAAGTGTGTAATAACATCTGTGAACAGGTTGATGAGGAAAAAATGAGGTTTATTTTCCCTGCAGCATCAGAGATTGAGAGGTGACCTTATAAGAGGTTTATATAATCATGAGGAGCATCAATAGAGTGAATAGCCAAGGTCTTTTCCATGGGGTAGGACAGTCCAAAACTAGACAGCATAGGTTTAAAGTGAGAGGGACAAGATTTAAAATGGACCTAACCAGCAACTTTTTCATGTAAAAGATGGTGAGTGTGTGGAATGACCTGCCAGAGGAAGTAGTGGGGGCTGGTACGATTACAACATTTAAAAGACATCTGGATGAATATGAGTAGGAAGGGTTTACAGAGATATGGGCCAAACGCTGGCAAATCGGCCAAGATTAATTTAGGATATCTGGTCAACATGGACAATTTGGACTGAAGGGTCTGCTTCCGTGCTGTACGTCTCTATGACAGCGCACCCTCAGTAACACTGGGGCTGTCAGCCTGGAATATGGGCTTAGGTTTCGGTATTTGTATTCAAACCAATAAACCCTCAAGCGCAGGTTAGCTGGAGCTGCTGGGTGAGCCATCATTGGTTTGGCTTGATGTTTCCGAATCTGGGCCAGTGAGGGGGAAGTGGCAAGACCTTTGAGGAGGAGATGATGGTTAGGAGGGTGGAAGAGTTTTGTTTTGTGCGGGGGGCTAGCAGTAGTGTCCGTACCCCTGGACATGGAGGGCTAGGTTCAAGTGCCAGAAATGTATTAACAACATCTCCAGGCAGGTTGATGAGGAACAAGATAGGTTTGTGTTTGCACGGGTGAGGTTTTGGACCTGGATCCCAAACTGAGGCAACATTGGCGTTTTCAGCAGGCCGTTCAGCCCATCGAGCCCATGCTGGGCTCCACTGGAGAGTTGCTCCCAGCTGATTTTTGCCCTCGATCAGGCACATTCTCAGAGGCAGGCAATTTTTTTTCTTTTGTTTCTCTCTCCAACACCCGCCAAATCCCCACCACCCCTCTCAAGACCGCGGTTTTCCAGAAATCCCACTCTAACCGTTTTCCTTTCAGAAAAGCAGACCAAAAGGTTTCCACACCTGGGCTTCCAGTCCTGCTCTCCGGGCGGAGAAGGAGGGTCTCGGGGCTTGCGGCACCCCCTTGGTGGCTCGGGGGGACGGCGAGGAGCTGCCGCCGCTGCCGGGAGGAAGTGGCTGGAAGCTTGGAGCCGGGGAATCGGCCGCGGCGGGGCCGTGCTCGGTGAATCCGTTCAGCCGGGAGGAGGCGGCAGGGGGCGGAGGAGGAGGCTTGGCGGCTGTCGGCGGGCATGAGGAGAGCGGCGCCGAGGTCTGCCTGAGGTAAGAAGCCGGGGCCGGGTTGGGCCTGATGAGCCGGGGCGGGGAGGGGGCCCCTTTAGGTAACGAGCTGAGGGGGCTCTTCTCCGGCGAAATGACGAACAGCGAGGAGCTCAGGTGGTGGTGGTGGTGGTGGTGATGATGCTGCCGGGGAGCCGCCGGGTTCCCGTTCGCCTTACTCACCCGGGCGAAGGCCGAGACCGGGGAGCGAAGGCCGGCGGGTACGCTCTTGCGGTCGAAGCGCTCGTCGCTGCATTTCCAAGATGGCGGTAGGGACATGGTGGGAGAGGGGGGCCTGGGCCTGGTCTCCATGGCAACTGGCGCCTCGATGGTGTACCTCTCCATCCGGGTCTGCCGCCGCGCGAACAGCTCCGCCCCTTTCCCTTTGACCTCTGCCAGGGCCTGGCTGGCCCCTGACGTGCGCGGGGCCCTCAGCTCCGGGGGCTTCAGGCACGACGCCCACTCGGGAACAGGGGGATCGTCGTGGCCTCGAACCGGGGGCTTCGGGGCCACGGGGGGCGAAGGTTTCTTCTGGGGGTCGAAGGTGGCAGCCTCAGCCCCGAGGCCCAGGCTGTCGTCCTCCTCGACCAGCGCCTCGCCCTGGCCGCCCTTCCTCTTCTGGACGTCGATGCCCTGCACTAGGGACAGGAGCTCGGGGTTGGGCGTCACCTTGGGCTTCTCGGTGAAGGTGAACATGGGCTTCCAGCCCGCCCTCCGAATCCTCGACTCCTCCAGGATGCCCGTCTTGTTGGCCCACATGGCCGGAGGCCTGGCTGGCTGCTCGATGCCCGGCGCGTTGGAACCTGGAGACGGTGCCGACGATGTCCTCTGGGACCCAGGAGGCTGATGGGAGTAAACCGGGGCATAGGGAGCAATCTCGGGGACACCGGCTGGTGGCTTGTATGGTTTTGGAGAGCCCCCCTCCACCGAGAAAGGCTTGGGTGTCCTGTTCGCCAAGAGTGGCCGCTTCTCTTCAGGCCTGTGGACCATGTGGCTCTGTCCATGTTGATCACCGCTGCCCGCCTGGCCATTGACCTCCTTCAGTAGATCCTTACTGTCTGGGTTATGTGGCGGGTAAGAAGATGCCAAATGGACCTCTACCGTCGTTCTGGCCGGTTTCACTGAATGGCTGATTTCCACCGGCTGTGTCCCTGTGGGGCTCTTGAATCCTAGCTCAAGCCCGAGCTCCCCTGCAAGCTCCCTCTCGCCTCCATCCTCCTCCACTGCCTCTTCACCCTGCTGCCCCTCGTCCTCAGATGCGTAGTCCTCCTCCGCTCCTGTCTGGCCTGTCAGGTCCACTGCCTCCTCGTGGTTTCCGACTGTCAATGTGGACTCCATGGCGTGGCCCTCAACCCTCCTCTGATAGCGCCAGAGGCTGGTGTCCTCTGAGGAGTCAGATGATGCAGGCGGTTTTCTGCCTGGCTGCCCGGCTAGACCGTCTCCAGGGTCTCGGCCCTCTCCATCAGTGAGGCTGCCCGGTTCCAGGTCAGTGCAGTGCTCTCCCTTGCCGTAGCTCGTTAAGGTGAAAGCATTCACTCTCTTCCTGCGCCTATTGAAGAGCAACACACCCTTGGAGTTGGTACTCGGTGGAGTAGTCAGCTGGGCTGCAATTTTCTGGCTCTGGATCCTGGCGTCTTTTGCTTCCTGCTCACTCGAGCTGAGGCTGCGGCTAAGACCTGCAGGGTGATGACAAAGATTGTTATGTGAGATGCTGCAGAACTGGACAGGCAAAGACCAATACCCCCACTCACACACCCACCCACTATCACACTCCCCTACCACACACTCACCCCTTCCCCCTCACACATTCACTCTTGCCCCACAGTATTCCCCCACATAGTAACCCTCACACACCCAACGCCTCCCCGCACTCTTCCCCCGCCACACACTCATCCCTCATCTCACCTACTGACTCCTATCTTCTTCCCACACTCCCACCTCTTATTGCACACACATCCACCCCTCTCCCCCACATACTACTACCCCATACATGCTCCCCCACCCCACCCCACCCCACCCCACCCCACCCCACCCCATATGCTCATGCCCCAAAGAACCCTGTCTGAGTATCACCATTGTCCTCCTTGTGCTCTGATCTATTTCTGTGTGGACTGATTTTGATGACAGTGCCCCCCCCCCAACAGGGGAAGGAAGGGTGTTTTTCCCTCGTCCGGTTGAGAGTATCCCTTGCCAGGCCACACCTGAGGCAGGTCATTTAGGTCTGAAATGAGGAGGAGTTTTTTTTCACTGAGGCTAGTGAATCTTTGGAAATGGGGTAACAATGCGACATAGCGACATTTAGGGAGAAAATCAGCTGTGATCTTGTTCAATGACGGGCTGAATGGTCTGCTCATTCCCCTGCTTCCCATGTTCTTATCTTTTTAAATGTGACAACTTGTTATAATCACATGGTGGAAGCTTATTCAACAATAAGGGAGATATGTGTGGAAAGTTCTTTATGCGGAGGGTGGTGGGTGCCTGGAACGTGTTGCCAGAGGTGGTGGTAGAGGCGGGCAAGATAGCGTCATTTAAGATCTATCTAGACAGATACATGAATGGGCAGGGAGCAGAGGGATACAGACCCTTGGAAAATAGGCGACAAGTTTAGTAGAGGATCTGGATCAGCGCAGGCTTGGAGGGCCAAAGGGCCTGTTCCTGTGCTGTAATTTTCTTTGTTCTTAATAACGTTTTAAGGGGGGAATGAAATAAGTGTAAGAGAAAAAAATTTACATTCAGAAAGGAGTCCAAGTGTGAAACTAACTCAGAGTCATAAGGGTTTTATGGTGAAAAATGAGACCATTTGGTCCATCGTGTCTACCAGCTCTTCAAATGACCATTCTGACTCAATGCCATTCTCCTGCTTTTTCCTTGTGACTACAGTCTTGTGAAGAGAGGGAGGGATTTGAATGAGTCCCAGTGGTTTGGTAACATTTCCAGGAGATCTTCACCTGGCTTCAGTCTGTACTGCAATTAATTTTTTATTGTGGTGCTTTAATTTGCTTTAGCATGTGGATGAACAGCCCATTTACACAGTCCATTAATACCGTGAGGGCATTGCGAATCATAGTGTTGGACAGGAGATGTGCACACACCCAGTCAAGGTAGGGATGATAAGCTTGCCTGACTACACCAATGGGTCAGTCATGTTTTTTTTTTAAAACAACAATCCAACTGCGGCACTCACGTTTCTACCCAGTAACAACCTGCAATATTTTCAATTACTAAGATCAATTTCAATGCTTCACCTGGTGATCTTGTGATTGCCAGGGTACTCTGAGCATCCAAATAGTGGAAAATAGCTCTTCCAACAAATTTCAGTTTCCCGATCACTTTAGCCTGTCCACAGTCTACAAGGCACAAGTCAGGAATGTAATGATATACTCCCCATTTGCCTGGATGCGTGCAGCTCCAACAACACTCAAGAAGCTTGACACCATTTAGGGCAATGTAGCCTGCTTAATTGGCACCACTTCCACAAACATCTACACCCTCCACTATTGATGCTCAGTCGAAGTGTGCACCATTTACAACATGCATTGCAAAAATTCACAAGGCTTCTTAGTAAGCACTTTCTGAATGGCAACCACTATCATGTCAGAGAACAACGGCAGTAGATACAATGGGAACATCACCACTTGTAAGTTCTCTCCAACCCACACACCATCCTGACTGTTTCTTCACTGTTGCTGTGTCAAAATCCTGGAAATCCCTCCCTAAGGGCATTGTGGGTGTACCTACAGCACATGGACTGCAGCGGTTCGAGGAGGCAGCTCACCCCCACCTTCTCAAAGGCAACTGGGAAGGGCAATGTTGGACATTATTGGACATCAATGTCACAAGAAGGGACATTCACAGTAAGAAATTGTTAGCTGTGACTCAGACAACTGTGCATATCCCTCTTTGCAGGATTGAGGGTTTAAGCCATGAACACAAAGTCTGTACAGACAGCCTTGAGTCAGCACAGAGGGGAGTGCCGCACTGTCGACACTTCTGTCTTTTGAGTGATCCCTTGAGCTATGATCCTTTCTACCATCCCAGGAAACATGAAAAATACCATGGTCACAATTTGAAGAAAAGCCAGAGGGTGTATCCCTGGTCCCAGACCCCTTTAACCTTTTGCAGCAAATTATTTGACTCTGACAGCTGCTGTTTGCAGGAGATTGCTGTGCACACATTGGGTGCTGCTTTTCCTGCAGTCCACCTGTCAAAGGTAAAGTCACCATGGTCCCACTAGATCATTAGAGAGAGATGACTGGTAGTAGTTTAACCCAAAAGTCACCACGTCTCAGGTGAGGGGAGAGGTTGAGAAGGAGACTGCTTCATGGTAACCTCAGCCACTGCAGGATTGAACCCATGATGTTGGCATCGCTCAAGCACATCACATCTAGCCAACTGAGCTGAAACAATAGCAGAAATTGCTGGAGAAACTCAGCATATTTGGCAGCTTTTGCGGAGAGAGAGAGAGGAAGCAGGGTTAATGTTGCTAGTTTCTCCAGCAACTTCTGTTTTAGTTTCAGATCTTCAGCATCTGCAGTTCTTAATTTCGGCCAACTCAGCCAACCATATTGCAACGGTGGCTGGACTCTATGGAAGTAGCTTCGATGGTTATAGGACAGTCAGAGGCCGCGACAGGTGCTAGGCAAAGGCAAATTTTGCAATCTCTGCGGTGTCCCCGCTATGCTAACAGGAGGTGGCGCCAGACTATGCTCTCTCTCTCTCTCACTCATACATACACACACAGGGCCAGTAAACACGGAGTTTGAACTTTATTTTGAACTAAGCGGCACAAAACACGAATTTTACCCATTGCTTCTAAACCTGTCACATCGGACAGGTCTAAAGTTAAAAGCTACACAGGTCACCGGGAAATATACCGCAAACAACAGGACCGATTTCACATTGTCATTCCTAGGCAGAAATACTGCACCCCGAATACTCCAGCTGTTACACTTTCTTAAAAGCACAGAACACGAATGATCCTAATGTTTTCAAAAGACAATCCAAGTCATTTTAATGCTAAATTGCCATTGCAACAAACTGGGAACTCTTAAATTCTGAAGCTAAGCTAAACAGCCAGATAATTTAATAATCACTGTTCTGACAAGATATTCACGCTCCCCAAATCAGCTGAGAAACTTCTACAGGTCTAGCTTCAATTCAATTTGTGCTTTCTCCAAACTTTTTTTAATTAACTTTTTTGAGAAGTTAAATTCTCTATGAGGGAGAAAAAATGTTCTCTACTCTAAATATTAACTTTGTTTTCAATAAAACTAAAAAAATTTTTTTCTACTGCTTTTAAAAAAAAAGATTGACTTTGTGGAACAGTAAAATATACAAAATTAGTTACTGACTGTCAGGTTTCGAATATTTGATCTTACCGTTTTCCCAAAAGCTGAGACCAGTGTGTAAAGTCACCGCCTGCTTTGCTGCAATTTAACTGTAACGTTTGCAACGCCCTTTCTTAACCCTGTTGCTCCTGCTATCGGATGTCCCAACAGCAAATGCATGTGTCTGTCAGACTAACTTTAACTTTCTGCACAGGGGAATGAAAGAGAGAGCCATGCACGGATTCATTGTCCACCAGACAGCAGCACCGATTGTGCCCGAATGGGTCATAGCGCCCACTGGGTCGCACGCAACTTCTTCAAACAACAACGAGGTAGGACGATCAGAGTTGGCTCTGTTCGAGTGTGTATGTGTGTTCACCTGAACTTTGATATGTGCTTTCCGGTCTCCGCCCTCATGTCACAGAAAGTTTACAGCGCACGGGAGCAGGCCGTTCGGCCTGTCCTGTCTGTGCCGGCTCTCCCGAAGACCATCTGACCCGGTTGTCCTTCTCCCCGTCACCCCTTACATCCTCTTCAAATTATTGCCCTCATTCCTTCTCGAAAGCCTACATTGAGCCTGCCTCCACCAGACTGTTAGGCAGTGCGCTCGCCGAGTCCTAACTATGAGACCCAGAAGAGGCAGGAACAAAGTAGGCCATTCAGCCCATCGAGTCTGCTCGTCATGCAATGATATCATGACAGATGTGATAATGCTCACCTCTACTTTGCTGCCTTTTCCCCATAACCGTCAATTTCCTTGCAGATTAAAATCAATCTCAGCCTTGAATATACTTTACAACCCAGCCTCACCAGCCCTGTGCAATCTTCCAAAGTTACATATATCAGTTTTGCTTCTTTCGCTGTTTCCTTTAAAACCATGCCCTCTTGTTTTTAGTTCTTTAATGAGTCTCCCTCCCTGTTCTGTCCAGACTGCTCCTGATTTTGAGTACTCCAATCAGGACTCCTCTTAACCATCTCTTAACCAATCCAGCTTCTCAGGTCACTAATCTATCATGCCTGGAAAATATCATTACTCAGATATTTTCTTAAACAGCAACACAAACTTGCATTTGTATAGTGCCTTTAACCAAGTGTTAAGAACATAACCAAGCCACTTAATGGGAGTACTATCAGGCAATATTTCACTGGACTCAATCAAGCCTAATAAACTACCTAAAACTTGCACAAGGAAGTAGGTTTTAAGGAATGGAGGGGAGAAAAGTGAAAAGCTTTGGGAGGGAATTAATATCAGAGGATGTGCAAGCAGTCAGAATGGCTGTAGCACAGAAACTGCAGAGTTTTGGAGAACTGTTTTTTTTTTGCTCAGCCCCAAGTGGCCAAGTGGGTGATAGTTCATTGTGAAGCAAATTGAATAGCTCCTGGGGATTTTGGTGGTTACATCCTTTACAAGGATGATACCTGGACTTCAGAGGTTAAGTTATGAGGAGAGATCAGTCAAATTAGGCCTGTTTTCTCTAGAATTTAGAAGGTTGAGGGATGAACTAATCAAGGTCTTCAGGATATTAACAGGGTAAGACCCAACAGATAAAGATAACCTATTTCCATTGGTTGAAGGTCTGGAACTGGGGGCACAGTCTGAGAATTATAATTCAGGAGAGATGTTCAATAAGGCAGTTCTACGTGCAAAGATTGTGGAGGTTTGTAACTCTGTTCCTCAAAAGGCAGTTAATACCATTTAAATTTATATCTGAGATAGACAATTTTTTATTAAACAAGGGATATAGGCTCAGGGCAGGCATGTGGAGTAAGCCAAGATCAGCCATGATCTTACCTAATGGTGGAGCAGGCTCGAGGGGCTGAATGGCCTGCTCCTGATCGCATGTACATTCACAGTGTAACTGAGTGTACGTTCCCAAGATAACCCTGAGCATACATTCACACTGTACAAGAGCTCCACAATTTACAAACACTCATACTTGCGAATGCAATCCCATGCAGGGATCCCATGCAGGATTTAAAGACCTGACTTACAGACATTTCCTGTACTTACAAACAGCTGCTTTACATTGTTCTGCAATGTGTTCTGACCCACATACAAACAGACTTGTGAACGGACTCCAGAATGAATCACCAGTAACGTACATGGTTGTGAGGATGGGGTGGGTAAAAAGCATTGAAGTGTTCACTTAGATATGATTATATGGAATAATTAAACAGACTCAAAAACAAAGTCCCTGGAAAAGCCCAGCAGGTCTGGCAGCATCCGTGAAGGAAAAAACAGAGTTAACAGTTCGGGTCCAGTGACCCTTCCTCAGAACTAATGAGTTCTAATGAACTAATGAACTAATCAGAACTAATTCCCCACCATGGACAGGACCAATGTCATCTACAAGATCCCCTGTAGAGACTGCGAGAAATACTACAATCGGACAAACAGGAAGGAAACTAACAACAAGAGCACATGAACACCAACTGGCTACAAAAAGACACGACCAATACTCACTCATCTCAATCCACATGGACAAGGAGAACCACGACTTCGACTGGGACAACACCAAGATCCTGGGACAGGCCAGGCAGAGACAAGCGCGAGAATTCCTGGAAGCATGGCACTCCACGAAGCAGGCTATTAATAAACACATTGAACTCGACCCCATATACATTCCACTACAGAGGAAACCCGGAAGTGAGGCAATCCATCGCAACGGACCCCAGAGTTTAAAAACCAGGCGGGAAAACACACCGACGCTTCATCAGAGGCTGCACTGAGGATGTTACCCAGCACGTAATGAAACGTCTGCGGAACAACAAAACAGCTCAGCGAGCCAACCAACCTCATCACCCACAACCCGAGCTACAGATCTACTCCAGAACCGAAGGGGAAGGAAATGTATTTTACTCCTTAATAGCACTATGGGATCATAATGCTATATTACAAGTTTGGTAGAGACTAGGTTTAGATTCTCTCAAATTTAGAAGATTAAGGTGGCTCTTGCGGCACAGTGGTAGTGTCCCTATCTTGGGACCACAAGGTCTGAGTTCAGGACTGAACCTGCTCCAGAGTTGTGTCACAACATGTCCAAACTGTTTGATTAAGACAACTAGAAGATTAAGGAGCAACCTACTGTGATATTAAAGGATTTGATAAGTTAAATAGAGAGAAATTATTGTCTCTGCTGGAAGAAGTCTAGAATAAGAGGGTGTAACTTTAACATTAAAACAAGATGTGATGTGAGGAAGGATTCTTCATACTGAAGCTTGTGGAAATCTGGAACTTCACTCCCCTGCCCCCAAACCACCCAAAAAAATGCTGATGACGCTAGGCGACATGTTTCGAAGATAAAGGGAGTAGATTTCTGTTGGGAAAGTGCATTAACAGTTCTTTTAAATTCATTCACGAGATATGGATATCACTGGCCAGGCCAACATTTATTGCCCAGAGGGCAGTTAAGAGTCAACCACATTGCTGTGGGTCTGGAGTCACATGCAGGCCAGACCAGGTAAGCATAGCAGATTTCCTTCCCTGAAAGATATTATTGAACCAGATGGGTTTTTCCAACAATTAACAATGCTTTCATCGTCATCATTAGACTGTTAATTTAATTGAATTTAGATTCCACCTTCGGCTGTGGCAGGATTCGAACCTGTGTGCCTAAAACATAGCAGATTGATAAGTCACACTTCCACTATGATTGAATTCATTGGCCGAACAGGCTCAAAGGGCTGAATGGGCTTTTCTTGCTGTCATGTTTCAATCTGAACTGCTGCAAGTATAGTATACAAAACATCACTCACCTCTTGCTAATGGTGAGCCATGTGTCAGCTAACACGTCCTCCCCTGCCCTGCCTCCCACTTTGTGCGTTTTAAATATAGGACATGTAGCCCATTTGTTTAAAAGTCAAAGATGTTGACATTTTGGTGACCGTTGCTTGACAGGAAAGAATTACTGCAATTCTCAACCTGTCCCTGATGATTGGGTGTTGGAGCTACATGGCCTGGTGAATATGTTAGCTCCAAGATTCTCACCGACTGAGTGCTCCTGGCTTTCAGGTTAAAACACCAGCTGACAGCCAGCAAGCTCGCTGTTTACGACTAGTGACGCTTTGGGTGATGCTTGAATGCAAGTAGCTCACAATAACATATGTGACAGTCTCCTTCTTCTCTCTCCATGTTTAGCTCTATCTTTCTATGCCCTCATCTGTTTGTGCCCCACAATGTTTCGCTGCTTCAGTCCACCAGTCCCAGAACACAACACAAATTCTGGGTTGACACTCCACAGCGGGTGCAGGGGGTTCTGCACTGACACCTGAGACATTCAACATAAGAAAACAAGGAACAGAAGCAGGAGGAGGTAAATTTTAATAGTTAATTCACGGGATACGGGCATCTTTGCAGTCCCTGAGCAGTGTGAGGGGAAACAGGTCCCAGAGCAGCATTGCTGGAATGCAGTCCCTGAGCAGCACAAGAGTGAGTGAGTCCTGGAGCAGCGCAACTTACCTTGGAGCAGCTGAGCGCCACTGAGGAGCGGACTGGAGGCTTGGAATGGAGAGGGACAGTTGTTGGGTTGGGGTCTGGCATGGGTGGTCAGACCACATGCTGAGTTGCTACTATTTGAACTTCTTCACCGGACTGCAATGTCAATCCTTTAACTATGTTATAACTGTCCTATTTCTAACTTATTTTTCAGACATTGTAAGTAATGCTGCTACTTTTCCTTTTATTTCTGTTTTGTATCCAAGATTTGTACCTAGGTGGTTGTACCTAAGATGGCACCATTAAAGGCAGCCATTGTAAAAACTTTTCACTGTACTTCTGTACTGGAGTACTTGCGACAATAAAGGATATTCTATTCTATGCAATTGGCTATACCAGCATTTATTTGCCATCCCTAATTGCCCAGAGGAGGATTAAGAGTCAACACATCCTAGCCATGAGATATAGGAACAGAACTACATCATTAGGCCTATCGAGTCTGCTCTGCTATTTGATCATGGCTTATATGTTTCTCAGCCCTATTCTCATTAGATTTCCTTCCCTAAAGGATATTAGTGAAGCAGACAGGTTTTAGCCACAATTGATAATAGTTACATGGTCGCTAATAGGCCTATTGTTTATACAGTTTACCAAATACAAGTTTCACCATCTGCTGTGAGTGGGATTTGAACCCATAAGCCAGAATGTTGGTTCTGGAACACCAGTCCAGTGACTTTAATCCCTGGCTTGCTGTTTGGTCTCTTGAGCCCTCACCACCATCAAATAAGACTTCATCCACACTTCCTTGTCTCCCCCACCCCTCCCCCTGACTCCATAAGCCTTGACTCTCTTTTCAGTCAAAAGTCTGTTTGACTCAGCCTTGAATGTATTCAGTGACCCAGCCTCCATTGCTCTCAGGAGGAAAGAACTGCAAACATTACTGGGCCTCTTGAGAGAAGAAATCCTCCAACATAAATGGGTGATCCATTACTTTCTTTCTGTGCCCCTGAATTCTAGATTCCTGCTTGAAGGGAAACATTCTTTTAGCATCTACCCTGTCAAGCCAACTCAATATTATATACTCCAAAAAGTTCACCTCTCATTCTTCTAAACTCCAATGATTATTATCCAAAGCTGCTCAATTTTTCATCATAAGCCAATCGCTTCATCCTAGAATCAGCCTAGTAATGTAGTCTCAGAGATAGTAGGACCTGCAGATGCTGGAGAATCTGAGATAACAAGGTGTAGAGCTGGAAGGGTCTAGGCCCGAAACGTCAGCCTTCCTGCTCCTCTGATGCTGCTTGCCCTGCTGTGTCCATCCAGCTCTACACCTTGTTATCTTAGCCTAGTAATGTATTTCTGATTCAGAGATAGTAGGAACTGCTGATGCTGGAGAATCTGAGATAACAAGGTGTAGAGCTGGATGAACACAGCAGGCCAAGCAGCATCAGAGGAGCAGGAAAGCTGACCCTTCTGGGCATTTCTGGTCTAGACCCTTCGTCTGGGCATTTCATCCAGCTCTACACCTTGTTATATCATAATGTATTTCTGAACTGCTTTCAATGCTTGCACATCTCTCTTAGAATCATGGAAGGGTTATAGTGCAGAAGAGGGCCACTTGGCTTATTGTGCTTGTACTGCCTTGCTAAATGAGCAACATTACATAGTGCCATTCTCCTGTTTTCTCCGCATACCCTTACACATTATTTCTATCTAAATAATCAGCCAATACCATCTTTAATGCCTCAATTGAACCTACCTCCACCACATTTCCAGGCATTGCATTCCACACCCTAACAATCTGCAGTGTGAAAAAGCTTTTCCTCACATCACCCTAGCCTCTTTTGCAGTAAGGTTCATATAAGGAGACTGCACACAGTTCTAGGTATGGTCTTACCAATATCCTGTACAGCTGTCGTAAGAATTCCCCATGTTCTGATGGTAGCTTAAGGCACCAGATCAAGGGGATCTCCAGACGTCCAACATTGGTGATGTCAATAACCAAGCATGTTGCTAATCACTTCGAAGTGTCGACAGATGCACTCAACCAGAAAGTTAAAAACACTTAATATCCTTTGTTTTTAATTTACAAATTTAGTTTAAAAGAATTGATTGGGTTAGGATAAAAGCTAAAATAAAGATAAGCCTTCCTAAAATAGAATAAATAACACGATGGAGAAATTTGACATTACACAAATATGGAATTAATCTTTTATGGCCAGTAAGAGTTGTTGGCATTGTCATGACTGTGTAATGATAATATTCTATACATTTGTAATAAGGCTAATCAGTCTTTTTAAGACACAGAACCTTACAAGATGGCTTCTAGACATCATCTGACTTAACTACAACCAAAAAAAATTAGATGGAATGATGTGCTATCAGCATGAATGAGATAAAAGGAGATATTTAGAGTTTGATTAATCCTTAGCCTCCACAATGAATCCTTCTTAACGTAGGAAAATTCAAAGTTCCAGGGAGAACATAAGACTGAAGAACTAAACAACATATTGTTCGCATGGTGGAACAATTACTCATTTGAAAGTGACATTGCAACAATTTTGCTTTGGCTGTGAGAAGTGAGAAGCACTTTTAGCAACACAGCAAGAAGAACGCCAAGAGATGACACCAGAGAACAATGGTTCTGTACAGGGACATGGGCTTCACTGCCTGACCAGCATTTATTACCCATCCCTAGCTGCCCTTGAACTGAATGGCTTGCTGGGCCATTTCATCGGGTGGTTGAGAGTCAGCCACTTTGCTGTGGGTCTGGATTCACATGTAGGTCAGACTGGGTAAGGATGGCGGATTTCCTTCCCTGAAGGACTTTAATGAGCCAGATGGGTTTTTCCAACATTAGGCAATTTTTTTCATGCTCATCAGTAGATTCTTAATTCCAGATCTGTTGAAACATAGAAGATTCTGAGTGAGCTTGAAAAGGTGGATGTTGAGATGTTCGAGGTGATCTTAAGAAACATAAAATTTCGGAGAGGTCTGTACTAGATAGATTCTGAGAGGATGTCCCCTCTCAGTGGAATCTAGAACTGGAGGTGGGGTGGAGGAGGTTAGGTGGTGTGTGCATCGATTAAAATGATTTAGGAAGGGAAATGGAATGTTTGCTTTTATTACAAAGGGAATGCAGTATAAAAATACAACAGTATGGGGCAATGATGAGAACCCACCTAGAGTATTCCGTACAGTTCTGGTCTTCTTAGCTAAAGAGGGGGATACTTACATTTGGAGGCAATTCTGAGAAGATTCATTTGACTGATTCCTGGGGTGAGGAATTTGTGCTATAAGGAAAGGAATGTATGTTGGCCTTATTTGCACTGAGGTTTAGAAGAATGAGTGGTCATGTTAATCGCACATATGAGATTCTGAGGGTGGATTTTGAGACGATATTTCCCCTTGTGTGGGTGACTAGCACTAGAGGGAGATAGTTTTAAAGTCTCCTATTTAAGATGAAGATGAGGAGACAGTTACTCCGTCAGAGGCTCATTTGTCTCTGGTGTCTTCATGCCTATGGGCAGTGATGTTTGGACCATTGTACATACCCAAGGTTGAGTGAGATAGAGTTTTGATTGACAAGGGAGTCTAGGGTTATGTTGGGGAGTGGGGGAAGGGTGATGCAGACAGGACAGTGTAGTTAAGATCACAACTAGGTCTCATCAAATAGTGAAGCAAGCTTGAAGGGCCCCAATGACTTGCTGTTCTTGAAGTCTTGTGGAGTGGAGATAGAGATAGCAATATAGTGCTTGTTTTAGGATTCTAAAGAGATTGGATAATGTCAACCATGACAGATATTTCACCTAGCTTTTCCAGAGCAATGGAACCAGAGAAGGCAGGGGTTAAATTTGAAAGTAATTAGCAGAAATATATCAGTGAGTGAGCAGTCAGTCTCTGGAACAGCCTCCCTCGGGAAACAGTCAAACCAGATTGTATTCATTAGTACTATTGCAAATTGGATTGATTTCTACCAGGAAATAATTTTTCCGATCTATGTACTTGAGTTATTTTGAGAATCACATGGAAGTCTCTTCCTCGGAGAGGAGGTCGGGGCGGGGTTGTTGAATATTCTTAAGACACAAGTAGATGACCTTTGATTCCCCATGAGTCAAGAATCTATTGGGGTGGGGGTGGGGGTGGGGGTGGGTAGTCAGAAAGTGCAGTTGAGGCCACAATCAGTTCAGCGATGAATACAGGGTTGAGAGTCCAATTGGCCTGTTCCTGATCCTCATTTGTGTAACGTGCTAGGTACAATACTATTTAGGAGGAACGAGTGAACTTTGGTTCCCAAAGATTTCCAACAGTAGAGTTTCCTCAACTCATGTGCCTGGTCTGTTATAGACTGATTGATAGTGTTTGAACGCTATGGTTAATCAGCAACTTGTTGGATTGTTTGCCTGTGAGAATGGTAGAAATGGAACTGGTCAAACCCTAATCTAGAGTTTGCTCTGGTTTAAGGGTGCTACAGTTCTTCGGATGCCGAGGTTTTGTGGGGGGTGGTAGTGTGTGCCCTGTAACATGCCACTCACATTAAACTCACTACATACCCATATGTTCACATCCTCCCAAGGACCACTTAAAGACCTCATCCTGTTGCCGCTAACTAAAGGCTACACCGAGTCTGGCAGCCCTTAGACTGCTGGCCAGTAGGGGGTGAGGTGGCAGCTGTTCGGTGCTGTCCCTCCTTAGCAAGATCCCTGAACCCATCAGAGGGCCAGCTGGTGCAGTGCTGAGAGAACACCACACTGTTGGCCATGCTGCCTTTGGATGAAACATTACAGTGTGGCTCCGTCCGCTTCCGCCCCCACCCCCACCTCGAGGGACCCCGAGACATTCTTCAGACAAACAACAGGGCCGTTTACACTGGTACCTCGGTTAAATATTTGTCCTTTAACAGATTACAGCTCATTGTCAAATCGTGGGATCTTGCTGTGCCAATTTGGCAGCCATGTTTTCTATTGGCAGCAGTGAATGCACTTCAGAAATTGACTAGAAAGAGCTTTGGGATATTCTTAGGTGGGATGTGAAAAGTGCCAAGCAGAAACCATCATATTGTGCTAGTGGGCGATGTTGAGTAGTCCAGGTCTGTCCAGGAGTGTGGGCCTGTTGCTTACAGCCTAACCTTGGGGTTTGTCGTGATGGTTACCACATATAGAACGCTGCTTACTTATTCCATGCATGGTCTTCAGGGCCTTCTGGGAAAATAAAACAAACAGTTGGGTGGGGGGGTTTCCCTATGAGTTCCCCTGAAACTCTGTTCTCTGAGCGTTGAGGATTTTCCCCAAATATAATAAAATTGAATTGTAGAATGAGGCAGCACGAAAGAAGATCATTCAGCCCATTGTGCTGCTATCTGCAGCACAGTTAGAGGGTTGTACTCCAATTACTCCCACTTCCCCTGCTGGTTGTCCATGATCCTGCAAATCTCACTCCCTCCAGGATTTACTCAATGTCATCAACAAAACAATTGGCATTGAACCTGTATCCACCACTCTCTCAGTCATGGTATCCCTCCCTTTGAGCCAGGAGGTCCATGTTCAAGTCCCAACTGTTCCAGAAGTGTGCAATAACGTCTTGGGATAGGTTGATTAGAAAATAGTTTAATTTTAGAAAAATATTTTCAAGGATTGGCTATGATTGTCTGGTCTTTCCATACATTATTGATCTATGGTGGCCTCCCAATTAGCTCCTTCACAGGAACACTAGGAACAACTAGGAGACCATTTAACTCATCAAACCTGGTTGACCATCCAATTAGATCATAGCTGATACCAAATTCAATTTATTTCTTTCTCCTCATTTCCTGATAACTCTACTTGCCCATCACCAAAAAGTCTTGAAAAGTTCAACCGCACAGTAGCAGCAGTGTATAAGATGCATTGCAGTAACTCACCAAATCTCCTTCCCATCAAAGCATCTTCCACACCCATGACCACTACCATCTAGAGGGACAATGCAGCAGACACGAGAGCATCACCACCTGCCAGTTTCCCCCCAACCCAATTGCCATTCAGACTTAGAAATTATTGCCATACCTTCACTGTTGCTGGGTCAAATACCTGCAACTTCTGCCCTAACAGCATTGCAGGTCAATGTACAGCACAGGAACTGCGGTGGTTCAACAAGACTACTCTCCACCACCTTCTCAAGGGTAACCAGACATGGGCAATAAATGCTGGCCCACTTAGCAACATCCATGACCCATGGAAAAATAAATACCCAAATTCAACAGCTTATTGGGCTTTTGGAGAGAATCATCACTGGCCTCCATGTAAGATGCATTTCCTGTCATCTCTCCTGAACACACTCTAATTTCCCATTGTAGACTTTTCCTAATCAGCCTGTTCAGAAATGTTATGACAACTTCTGGAGCAGGTTGGACTTGAACCTGGGTCTCCAGGCTCAGAGGTAGAGACATTACTGCTACCTCAGATAGAACCTCAGATATAACGCAGTGTGGAGCCAGAGGAACACAGCAGGTCAGGCAGCATCAGAAAAGCAGGAAAGCTTCTTCTTCTGAACCCTTCTTCTGAAGAAGGGTCCCAACCCGAAATGTCAGCTTTCCTGCTTCTCTGATGCTGCGTGACCTGCTGTATTCCTCCAGCTCCACACTGTGTTGTATCTGACTCCAGCATCAGCAGTTCTTACTATATCTATAGAACCTCAGCTTTGCAAACCAAACATTATCACACAATGCCACCACCTCTTACTAGTTCTAATTTAAAGATTATTTAAATACTCCTTTATACTGGACTTTACCGCAAGAGAAAATTGCTTATCTCTAATTACTCTATCACTTTCTGTTATTATCGTAAATACCTCACTTAGATTCTTCCTTAATCTTCTATATGGGAGGGAATCCAAACCAATTAGGCTATTTATCCTTGCTGTTTGAAACTTTAAAGAAATTCTCTTAGAAAAAGTCAGTTCCTGCTGCTGACTCATTGATTTGTTACAAAGATATTAATAAGGGAATTATTCTGTGGTTTTAAGTAAACATTTTATTGGATTTATTCACAGGAATAATTGTCTTTGCTTTAACTTCCTTCTGCTTTTCTCTTTGAACTTGGTCTCTCTGGGTTAGATTTTCCAAGACGAGGTAATTGTAGTCGGATTGTCACTCTGTCTCCCAGCTTTTTTTCCGTTAAGGGATCGCTCCACGTTTTTGGCAGGAGGTTCTGACCAAAAGAAGAGCATGCTGTAAATCCAACTGTGTCCTTGCATTGCTGGCTAGTTTGGGGGTTGGGGGCTGGCGGGGGTGGGGGGGGTAGGTGGTGGTGGGGTGGGGGAGCTGGGGGGGTGGTGGATGAAGGTGAACCATGTTCCCTTTCTCATATTCTGTGTTTTAAATATTCAGCATTATAGACAGCTGATTCGACAGCTGCCATGAAAGGGTAAGTGTGAGGTTAGGCTGCGGGTGGAAAGGGTGCCAGGTGGGTAGGGTGCTCAAGTGCCCAGTGGCCAGAGTGTCAGATGAGTAGCGTGCAGGATGCCAAGGGATTAGGATGCAAAGACACTGCGTAGGCAAGGTGCTAGAGTGCCAGGTAACTATAGTTCCAGTTGTCTATGATCCCAAGTGGGTAAGATGCCAGAGAGTCTTGTTATTTAGATGCCAGTTTGCAAGATTGTGAGGGCGTTGGTTAATTGATTGAGGGTTTAGGGCAGAGTAGGATGGGTGGAGGTGTATCAGATCCAGGGGGAGAGGGGAGGTGTCTGCTAGGGGGTAAAACCAACAAAATGTATTCTTAAAATCACAACAAAAACATCCCTTCTTTACATCATTGTAACAAGTCAGTGAGTCAGCTGCAGGAACAGACAATTTCTCAACGAATTTCTTCAAGGTTCTTAAGGGGGAGGAAGTGTTCTGAAAATCCCTATGGACAGTGGTACATTGGACATTCTGAGGTGTTCCAATGCACAACTCCCATCTACGCTACAGAGAACGTCTTCCTGGCCACCAGAAAATCCTCTCTTTTCTGGCTTCCTCCATTTTAAAATTATCCTCCATGTTTTCAAACCCAACCAGTTTCTACCACTTCCCTTTCAACTTGACAAACCTCAGCCATCCCTGTTTTTCTCTCATTGTGGTCTCCTCCCCCATGCCCCCTCCCGCTGCTGATTTCAATTGCTGTGATATTGGAGGTCGTGGCCTCAGCTCAGGAATTCCATCTGGAAAACTCCCTTCTCCTCCCTCTCTTCCTTGAATATGGTCTTTAAAACCCACCATTTTGGCTACCTGCTGTAATATCCCATGTTGCTCAGTGCTTTGGGGTTGTTGTATAGAATCATAGAATCCCCATAGTGTGGAAGCAGGCCATTCAGCCCACTGAGTCCACACTGACCCTCTGAGGAGCATCCCACAACCCCTGCCCTAACCTTGTAACCCTGCCTACACATGCCTGGACACTGTGGGTAATTTCGCATGGCCAATCCACCTAACCTGCACATCTTTGGACTGTGGGAGGATACCACAACACCTAGAGGAAACCCACGCAGACATGGGGAGAGTGTACAGACTCCACACAGACAGTCAACCAAGGGTGGAATTTAAACCCAGGTCCTTGGTGCTAAGAGGTGGCAATGCTAACCACTGTGCCACCCTAACTCACCTAGAGGTGCTGTGCTAATAAACAGTGTTATAGATAATGGGGAAATTCTAATCATGACCCACATAAGGGAGAAGAGAAGTTTAATATCCATCATGTTGCCAACAATTACCAAATTGCCTGGGCCCCACCAACTTTCATGGGATCACAAGGTGAGGATCAGGTGCTTGATACTGAGGGAACTGAGGGTCTGAGGGAACTTATACCTTATCCAGGAGACACCATTACTAGAGGAAAATGTGCAGATAAGAACCACTTTTCTCAAATTCAGACTTTGCTTGGCCAAGCTTTTGCAATGGAATGCCTGAGCAGTGAAATTCAATTGACAAAATACAAATGAGTCACTGTTAGAAATGTAGGTGAAGCAATGGGAGTAGTCACTGAATGAGAAATCCAGCATCTCAGACTTCTGAGGGGCAAGGGTTAAAATCCCATCATGGCAGATGGTGGAATTTGAATTCAATAAAAATCTTGAATTTAAAATACCGTTCTAACAGCAATCAAAATTCACGAGTTTCTTTTCAGGGAAGGAAACTGCCATCCTTATGTGGTCTGGCCTTCATGTGACTCCAGACCCACAGCAATGTGGTTGACTCTTAACTGCCCTCTGGGGCAATTAGGGATAGGCAATAAATGTTGGCCTGGCAAGCAATACCCACATTCCATTGGCAGATTAAAATGAAAAAGGACAGGAAAAGGCCATCGATTCCTTTCAGTCAGTTCTAACATTCTGTTAAATCGTAGTTGATCTGCACTTACAAAGAGGACAAAGAACAGTACAGTGCAGGAACAGGCCCTTAAGCCCACCAAGTGGCAACCCATGATGCCTTTCTGTGCAGTCCATATCCGTCTATTCTCTGCCTATCCATATCTCTGTCAAGATGTCTTTTAGAGTTGCTATTGTATCCACCTCCACCACCAACTCTGGCATCACATTCCAAGCACTTACCACCCACTATGTAAAAAAAACTTGCCTCTCCCATCGCCTTTAAACTTTCCCCCTTTTACCTTAAACCTATGTCCCCTAGTAAGTGATGTTCCTACCCTGGGAAAATGTCAATTAAACTGCATCTATTCATTTTGGTTTCATAAGCCTTTCATACCCTTACCTAATGAAAGCTATCAATCTCAGGTTTGAAACTTCAGTTGACCCCCAGAGCTCCGGTGCGAACTGCTCCTTACAGACATGACGCCTGGATTCTGGGCTTCACCAACCTCCTGACCAGAGGAAATAATTTCTTTCTATCCATCCTTTAAATACATTGATTTGATCATCCCATTAATCTCTACCCTCGAGGGAATATAAGATTAGTTTATTGAGTCATTCCTCATTACTTAACTGTGGTGTAATTCTGTAAATCTATACTGCACCCCCATCGAAGACCAACAATGAGCTGAGTGGAATTTAGTCTGAGCAAGTTAAAGCTGACATCCACACTATAAGTTCACAAGAGTAATCTTTGGAATGGAACTAATTTTTGATCTTTCACGTATAATCTGTGACAGTGAATACACTGTTCCCTTCTTCCAGGGAGACTGTCCACCAGCGTCATGACCCCTCAAGATTTGCATTTACATAGAGCCTTTCTGCACCTCAGAAGGTCACGAAGCAAAGGTGGTGTGAGACAAAAACATTGTCACCCAGCGAGTAGTTAGGGTCTGAAATGCACTGCCTGGAGATGTGGTGGAGGCAGATTCAGTGGAGGCATTCAAAGGGGCTTTGCATGACTATTTGGATCGAAATGTTCAATTCCACCCTCAGGTGACTGTCTGTGTGGAGTTTGCAGGTTCGCCCTGTGTCTGTGTGGGTTTCCTCTGGATGCTTCAGTTTCCTTCCACATTCCAAGGATGTGTAGGTTAGGTGGATTGGCCATGCTGTAGTGCCTGGGGATGTGTAGATTAGGTGGGTTATAGGGGAATGGGTTTGGGTGGGTGCTCTGAGGGTCGGTGTGGACTTGTTGGGCCGAAGGGCCTGTTTCCACACTGTAGGGATTCTATGATCTATGACTTTGCAGTGGGTCTTAAGCCAGCAGCCACCTGACCTCAGGGACAAGAGGACGACCTGTTGGGACAAAGCTGGGCATACACTGAGAAATCACCGAATCGCAGGAATGAATGAACAGGAAAAGAATCTACAAGACTACAACCTTGTCGTGCATTAAAACCATCAAACCCCTCAACCCTTTATGTGCCCTTTATTTGGCTCAAAAAGGGCAGAAGAACAAAAGGAATGCTTTCCATCACATAAAATCCCATCTGGTAAAGTCATTTTCCTGAGCAGGGCTGTTTATTTTCTCTCTAACCGAAGCCTCCTGCCTGCAGAAAAATGCACTGACTCTGTAAACTCGGATGCATATAAAAAATTTATATCTTTGAAGGAAGGGTTGTTACTTTCACTATTAAAGATGGAAAGCAGAACATAGACTTGCATTTGTATAGCACCTTTTACCAGCCCAGCAGCACCCCTCCACCGACTCCACTCCACCTATAGGGTTTCACCGTCAACAAAATGCTCTTTGAAGTGTAATAGTCATTGTTGTAGTGTGTGTAAGCATTCACAGTTTAGAAAAAGAAAACACTTTCAAAGTAAAGGTGACAAATTTTTGTTTGCCTTGCTACTATGGAAAGAAGACTGGCTGCGAAACAGCAAACAGAGAACAGAAATTAAACATAATTATTCAGACTTGGTTACACATGGGAAGTTGTGTTCAACAAGGATCAGGGCTGGGACAATGGCTGTTCACTGTTTACATTTTAACAACTTAAACTCAAGAGTCAGAAGTAATCATTTCCAAATTTGCTGATACAGGGCAAGACATTGGCAGGAAGACAACAGTAAGAAAGGGAGTGCAGTTTTTTTAAAGGGTTCAGCAGAAATAAGGGAGGGGCTTTGGTCGGAAGAATAAGGAGGTCGTGTGCTCCTTGGAAAATTGAGAGTCCAAATGTAGCAGTGAAACAGAGGGACCTGGGAGTACAGATACCACTGAAAGTAGAGATAGTAGGAACTGCCGATGCTGGAGAATCTGAGATAACATGGTGTGGAGCTGGATGAACACAGCAGGCCAAGCAGCATCAGAAGAGCAGGAAAGCTGAAGTTTCAGGTCTCCACCCGAAACGTCAGCTTTCCTGCTCCTTTGATGTTGCTTGGCCTGATGTGTTCATCCAGCTCCACACTGAAAGTAGAGACACAGTTTTGTCAGGCCAGAAAGGAAAAGTGGATTTAGCTCTAGGAGTTGTCTCAGAGGATGTGCAATGGCTAGGGTGCCTGCCTCTAAGCCAGAAACACTCCAAGACTTGATGGCCATTGAAGGTGACTGTGAACGTGTCCAAACAGATTGAGTTCCAACCTGTAAATCCTTCCTGGATACCTATATTGTGGAGGGTGGGCGTTGGTGCTGTTCTATAGGCGTGGGATGTCTTCAGAAGAAGATTTGAACAGAATAGATTTCTCACAAAGTAATTATATTACATCTGAGTTACATGATGATCTCTGTGTGACAGCACACACCTTGAGACTGTAGGAAATAGAAACAAGAGTAGGCCATTCAGCCTCTTGAACCTGTTGTATCTGTCTTTCAGTAGGATCATAACTGATTCAACACTCCTCACATCCACTTTCCTGCCTAATCCCCATAACCCTTGACTCTCCTGAGGAGTGAGTGCACATTACCATCTAGAAAGACGAGAGCAACATATACATGGGAACACCACCACCTGCAAGTTCCCCTCCAAGCCACTCACCACCCTGACTTGGAAATATATCGCTGTTCCTTCACTGTAGTGAGGTCAAAATCCTGGAATTTCCTCCTCCAGGGCATGGTGGGTGTACCAACTCTACATGGACTGCAGCGGTTCAAAAGGCAGCTCACCACCGCCTTAGTCATAGAGTCAGGAAGGTCTACAGCACAGAAAGGGGCTCTTTGGCCCATTGAGTCTGTGCCAGTCAAAAATAAGCACCGCAGAACGGACCAATCCCCCTCCACCGACACCCTCATCCGCCTAGCCGAACTCGTCCTCACCCTCAACAACTTTTCTTTCAATTCCTCCCACTTCCGACAGACAAAGGGGGTGGCCATGGGTACCCGCATGGGCCCAAGCTATGCCTGCCTCTTTGTAGGTTATGTGGAACAATCCCTCTTCCGTACCTACACTGGCCCTAAACCCCACCTCTTCCTCCGTTACATTGATGACTGCATCGGCGCCGCCTCGTGCTCCCACGAGGAGCTCGAACAGTTCATCCAATTCACCAACACCTTCCACCCCAACCTGAAGTTCACCTGGACCATCTCCAACACTTCTCTCTCCTTCCTGGACCTCTCTGTCTCCATCTCGGGCAACCACCTAGAGACAGATGTCTATTTCAAGCCCACTGACTCCCACAGCTACCTGGAATACACCTCCTCCCACCCACCCTCCTGCAAAAATGCCATCCCCTATTCCCAATTCCTTCGCCTCCGCCGCATCTGCTCCCAGGATGAGACATTCCAATCCCGCACATCTTGAATGTCCTCATTCTTCAAGGACTGCAACTTCCCCCCCACAGTGGTCGAGAACGCCCTCGACCGTGTCTCCCGCATTTCCCGGAACACATCCCTCACGCCCCGTCCCCGCAACAAAAACCAAAAAAGAATCCCCCTCGTCCTCACATACCACCCCACCAACCTCCGGATCCAACGCATCATCCTTCAACACTTCCGCCATCTGCAATCAGACCCCACCACCAGAGACATTTTTCCCTCCCCACCCTTATCTGCCTTCCGGAGGGACCACTCCCTCCGCGACTCCCTTGTCCGCTCCACACTCCCCTCCAGCCCCACCACACCCGGCACTTTTCCTTGTAACCGCAGGAAGTGCTACACCTGCCCCCACACCTCCTCCCTCACCCCAATCCCAGGCCCCAAGAAGACTTTCCACATCAGGCAGAGGTTCACCTGCACATCTGCCAATGTGGTATACTGCATCCGCTGTACCCGTTGTGGCTTCCTATACATCGGGGAAACCAAGCGGAGGCTTGGGGACCGCTTTGCAGAACACCTGCGCTCAGTTCGCAACAAACAACTGCACCTCCCAGTCGCGAACCATTTCAACTCCCCCTCCCATTCCTCAGATGACATATCCATCCTTGGCCTCCTGCAATGCCACAGTGATGCCACCCGAAGGCTGCAGGAACAGCAAATCATATTCAGCCTGGGAACCCTGCAGCCCAATGGCATCAATGTGGATTTCACAAGCTTCAAAATCTCCCCTCCCCCAACCGCATCCCAAAACCAGCCCAGCTCATCTCCACCTCCCTAACCTGTTTTTCCTCTCACCCCAAGCCACACTCCCATCTCCTATCTACTAACATCATCCCGCCCCCTTGACCTGTCCGTCCTCCCTGGACTGACCTATCTCCTCCCTACCCCCCTACCTACACTCACCTTTACTGGCTCCATCCCCGCCTCTTCGACTTGTCTGCCTCCTCTCCACCTATCCTCTCCTCTATCCATCCTCTATCCGCCTCCCCCTCTCTCCCTATTTATTTCAGAACCCTCTTCCCCTCCCCCATTTCTGATGAAGGGTTTAGGCCCGAAACGTCAAGTTTTCCTGCTCCTATGATGCTGCTTGACCTGCTGTGTTCATCCAGCCCCATGCTTGTTATCTCGGATTCTCCAGCATCTGCAGTACCTTTTATCTCAAAAATATGCACCTACCTATTCTAATCCCATTGTCCTGCAGTCCTCAAGGGCAATTAGGAATTGGGGAGAGATGCTCACATTCTGTGAATGAATAAATGAATAGACTCTCCCGCTAAGATAACTGTAGTGTAGCTACACCAGATTAACTGCAACATTTCAATACTGTGATTCACAGCCATTTACTTTGTTCGGGTGTCCATATGCCATGAATGAATAGAAAAGAATATAGAATAAATGAGCAGGAGGGGTGAGGTCTCCTCTCACGTCCTGAGCTGATATTCATCCTTAAACTGATGGCATTCAAACTTACCTCGTTTTGGGGATCTTGCCGTGCACGGTTTGGTTTCACGTATCCCACATTATGACAGTGACTGCACCTCAAGCAAATTACTACGTTTGCTGTAAAGTGTTTGCGACGCCTCCAGGGTTACTTTCCTCAATTTGTTTTGTATTATTTTAAAGAGTTGAATCTTACCAAGGGCTGCTAATAAGTAACAGCAGGACTTCGTTCTTTCAGCTCTTGCTCTGAGGAGGTTGCCTCAAGGGGAGATCAGCTGGAATCTTCATTGAAGGGATCTGTCTATAATTAGTTGCAGATGTTAACTTAAACTGTACACACCAGAAACTCCCTGTCAGTGATTTGTTTCTGGGAAGAATGTGTTCCTTGAGGAACCACATTTGAAACTTCCTGAACTGAGTGGATCAATCGATTTTCTCATCTGGAGCTTGCCCACAGCCTCGAGAATAGACCCCAGCTTCAAAGCTGGCACGCGCAAACATTAGCCAGTGGGGGAGGCAATGGCGTAGTGGTATCATCGCTAGGTTATTAATCAAGAGACCCAGATAATGTTCTGGGGAACATGTGCCATCACACTATCTGCCATAGCAGGATTTGAACCCAGGTGAATGGTGAACCACAGGCGAATAATAAGATGTCATGGTAGATCTTTTAACTCAACTCCAATTTGGTGTCCTATTCCCATAATCCTTGATTCTTTTAGCATCCAAACATCTGTGGCTCTCAGTCTTGAATGTATTCAATGATTGAGCATTCATAGCTGTCTGTGGTGGAGACTTGCAGAGATTCACAAGTGCAGTGAAGAATTTCCTTCTCATCTCAGACTTTAATGATTGGCCTTTATCTTGAGACTTTGATTGCACCCTGCCCGACCCACTGATGAGCCACTCTTCAGCCAGGGGCAACAGCCCTCAGTAGCTATCCTGTCAAATCCACACAGAATGTTCTCTCAGTCAATGAGCTCTTCCCTCATTCTCGGTGTTAAGTCAGTGCTGGTACTCCTCCCCAGGGAGCAGTGTGTTATGTTTGGGTGGATTGGATGCTGCATGGTTCTCTGGCCAACCACGAGGTGGGGCACTTTCTGGAGGGTGTTCACGAGGTGCAGCCTGCTGTAGAGAGCTGGAGCCATTTCTTGAGACGCAATTTGCAGACCTCCATGTAAAAATAAGCAAGAAAGGAGGGAAAAGTACAGACTCCAGAAGCCAAAGGACTGCATGATTGTATGGCCCTAAGTTGTTCTGCAAACATTCACAACATTTCATTGCAACAGAATCAAAGAATTTGTTTGTTATCCAATCCCACTTTCAGTCTTATTCTCCTACCTTTACCCAGTCTAATCTACCTTGTCTTGACTTGATTAGCACCACTGCTTCATTTCTTGCCTAAGCCTGTCCCCTTTTGTTTTCTTCAGTTGCAAATTTCCTGTTCGTCCTCTCTGTTCTTCCTGATTCAACTTGCACTGGATTGGAATCTAGCTTTATTGCCTCGTTCCCCACCTTCATCTGTTCTTTCCTAGGACTTCCAAACTGTGGGTCCTCTTAACTCCTAAGGGGATCCCATACAAACTATAGAAGAATCCTCCACTTTGTGAATGTCTTTCCCCCATCGCTCATTGTACCCTCCAAGCTGTGGGACAGCTCAAGTTTCTTCAGTCTGGTTCACCCTTCATCCTACAATGTTCCAAAATCCATTTTTAGCTTGGCCTGACCATTTGACGGATCTCACCTTTCCTCATGCGTTCCACTCCCTATAGTGTTGCCTGCAATAAGTCCAAACTTACTGCTTTTCACAGAAAAGTATTCAGCTCCAACCTCTGGCGTGGCGATCCAGTAAACCTTTCATTGGCAGGACTAGTTACAAATAGTTCCTGTGAAGTACCTTTATCTTTTTACTAGCTCACCGGTTTAATGATTAACAGGCTAAACAAGAGGAGTAGGTCACTGAGCTTTGACCCTGTGCAGTGTTGAGGGCTGTACTCAGTGTGTTTCAAATTTGGAATCTGTAAATAAGGAGACTGCCAGGTAGAGTCAGGTGGTAGCATAGTAGTCATATCACTGGACTGGTGTCCAGAGTAACGCACTGGGGAATATATCCACCCTAGCCTGGTCCTGTTATGACACGGTTGCTTTTAATGCAGTCACCCATTCTCGCTTACGCCTAGGCCCATTATCACATTGTGTGGGTTCCTTTCAGGACAGCTCACTGCTCTCTTCTACTCTTAGCTCTTATTATCACTTTTTCAGCTTCTCTTCTACTCTTAGCTCTTATTATCACTTTTTCAGCTTCTCTTCTGTTCTCACCTGCTATTCATAATCTCCTTGTTTACTTACCCCTTTCGTATCTCTCTCTCTCTCTGTCTCTCTGGGCTCCATCTTCACCCATGCACTCACCTCCCCTTCCCGCTGCCCCCCCCCCCCCCAATCTCGTCTTCAGCATAAATATTACTTTACCCTAGCTGCTAACAATTCTAATAAACAGTCAGTGGACTTGGAATGTTAACTCTGCTTTCTCTCCACAGATGTTGCCAGAACTGCTGAGTTTTGCCAGGATTTTCTGATTTTGTTTCAGATCTCCAGCATCTGCTACTCTCTGTTTTATTATAGTAATGTGCTAGGGATATGGGTTGCCCAAGTGGAGAAATGAGGTGCCGTTCTTCCAGTTTGCACTGAGCTTGCTGTAGACAATGGGCTGCAGATAGACCCTCAATGCCATTGGGGAAGGAGTTCCAGGATTTTGACCCAGCAACAGTAAAGGAACGGCAATAAATTTCGAAAATGAGGTGCTGTTCTTCCAGCTTGCGTATTCCAATATTCCTCATTGGCTGTTAAGTGGTTTGGGATAACCTAAGTGTGCCATATAATCACAGTGACTACAAGAGCAAGTCAGAGGCTAGGAATACTACGGTAAGTAACTCACCTCCTCACTCCTCAAAGCCTGTCCACCATCTACAAGGCACAAGTCAGGAGTGTGATGGAATACTCTCCACTTGCCTGGATGAGTGCAGGCCCAACAACACGCAAGAAACTTGACACTATTCAGGACAAAGCAGTCCACTTGATTGGCACTACATCCACATGCATCCAGTCCCTCCACCACCAATGCTCAGTAGTTTGTACCATCCACAAAATATACTGTAGAAATTCACCAAAGATCCTGAGACAGCAACTTTGAAACCCACGACCGCTTCCATTAAGCAGCAGACACACGGGTATACCCTCCAAGCCACTCACCATCTTGACTTGAAAATATACTACCCTTTCTTCACTATCACTAGGTCAAAATCCTGGTATTCCCCCTGAAGAGCATTTTAGGTCAAACTACAGCACATGAACTGCAGCTGTTCAAGAAGGCAGTTGACTACTGCCTTCTCATGGGCAACCGGGAACTGGCAAAGAAATGCTGGCCCAGCCATTGAAGCTCACGTAGTGAATGAAAAGGTGCTATATAAATGCAAGTTCTTCCTATGCTGTCCGCGAGCGTGAAATGTGAGCCAATTCAGAAAAGTTCTGAGGTCAAAAGAGTTGAACAGATGGTAAGCAGCACAGAGCGAGTTCAAACTTCACTACAGTTCATACTTAACCTTATCCACCCTCTATCCACTCATGGTTATAGCAATTATTCCAGCATACTCTATACTGGAACAGCTGTATATGGACTTTGACCTAGTTCATGTGCCTTCCTTTACTTAATAAAATTTCCTTCATTCTTTGGTGCCTTTTATATTGGAATTTTCTTTTATTTATTTGTGGGATGTGGATGTCGCTGGCTGGGCCAGCATGTATTGCCCATCCCTAGTTGCCTCTTGAGAAGGTGGTGGGGAGCTGCCTTCATGAACTGCTGCAGTCCACCTGCTGTGGGTTGACCCACAATGCCCTTAGGGAGGGTATTCCAGAATTTTGACCCAGCGACAGTGAAGGAATGGCAATACATTTCCAAGTCAGGATGGTGAGTGGCTTGGAGGGGAACTTGCAGATGGTGGGGATCCCACATATCTGCTGCCCTTGTCCTTCGAGATGGAAGTGGTTTGGAAGGTGCTGTCTGAGGATCTTTGGTGAATTTCTGCAGTGCATCTTGTAGATAGTACACACAGCTGCTACTGAGCGTCAGTGGTGGAGGGAATGGATACTTGTGGATGTAGTGAGAATCAAGTGGGCTGCTTTGTCCTGGATGGTGTCCAGCTGTTGGAGCTGCACTCAATCAGGTAAGTGGGGAGTATTCCATCACACTCCGGACTTGTGCCTTGTAGATGGTGGACAGGCTTTGAGGAGTCAGAAGGTGAGTTCCTTGCTGCAGTAGTTATGTTTATGTAATGAGTCCAGTTGAGTTTCTGGTCAATGATAACCTCCAGGATTCAGTGATGATAACACAATTGAATGTCTGGGGGCAGTGGTTAGATTGTCTCTTATTGGTGATGGTCATAGCCTGGTATTTGTGTGGCGTGAATGTCACTTACCACTTGTCAGCCCAATCCTGAATATTGTCCAGATCTTGTTGCATTTGAACACAGACTGCTTCAGTATCTGAGGAGCTGTGAATGGTGCTGAACATTGTGTAATCATCGGTGAACATTCCCACTTCTGACCTTATGATAGAGGGAAGGTCATGGATGAAGCAGCTGAAGCTGGTTGGACCGAGGACACTACCCTGAGGAACTTCTGCAGAGATGTCCTGGAGCTGAGATGACTGACGTCCAAGAACCATGACCATCTTCCGACGTGTCAGGTATGACTCCAAGCACCAGAGAGTTTGCCCCCGATACCTATAGATTCCAGTTTTGCCAGGGCTCCTTGATACCTCATTCGGTCGAATGCAGCCTTGATATCAAGTGCTGTCACTCTCACCTCACCTCTGGAATTCAGCTGTTTTGTTCATGTTTGAATCAAGGCTGTAATGAGGCTAGGAGCTGAGTGGCCCTGGCAGAACTCAAACTGGGCGTCGCTGAGCAGATGTTGCTTGATAGCGCTGTTGATGACACCTTCCATCACTTTACTGATGATTGTGAGTAGACTGATGGAGCGGTAATTGGCGGGATTGGATTTGTCCTGCTTTTTATGTACAGGACATGTTTGGGCAATTTTTCACATTGTGTTGTAACTGTACTGGAACAGCTTAGCTAGGAGAGCGGCAAGTTCTGGAGCACAAGTCTTCAGTACTATTGCCGGAATGTTGTCAGGGTCCATAGCCTTTGCAGTATCCAGTGTCTCCAATTGTTTCTTGATATCACGTGGAGTGAACTGAATTGGCTGAAGACTGGTATCTGTAATGCTGGGGAACACTGGAGGAGGCCGAGATGGATCATCCAATCGGGAGTTCTGGCTGAAGATTGCTGTGAAAGCTTCAGCCTTATCTTTTGCGCCGATGTGCTGGGCCCTTCCATCATTGAGGACGGGGATATTTGTGGAGCCTCCTCCTCCAGTGAGTTGTTTAATTGTCCACCACCATTCACGACTGGATGTGGCAGGACTGCAGAGCTTAGATCTGATCCGTTGGTTATGGGATTACTTAGCTCTGTCTATCACTTGCTGCTTTCACTGTTTGGCGTGCAAGTAGTCCTGTTTGGTGGCTTCACCAGGTTGATACCTCATCTTTAGGTATGCCTGGTGCTCCTCCTGGCATGCCTTCCTGCACTCTCCATTGAACTAGGGTTGATTCCCTGGTTTGATGGTAATGGTTAAGTGGGGGATATGCCAGGCCATGAGGTTACAGATTGTGCTGGAGTACAATTCTGCTGCTGTTGATGGCCCATAGCGCCTCATGGAAGCCCCGTGTTGAGTTGTTAGATTTGTGCAAAGTCTGTCCCATTTAGCACGGTGATAGTGCCACACAACAAGATGGAGGTTGTTCTCAATGTGAAGGCGGGACTTCATCTCCACAAGGACTGTGCGATGGTCACTCTTACCGATACTGTCATGGACAGATGCACCTGCAGCCAGCCGATTAGTAAGGATGAGGTCAAGTATATTTTTCCCTCTTGTTGGTTCCCTCACCACCTGCCGCAGACCCAGTCTAGCAGTTATGTCCTGTCGGACCCGACCAGTTCGATCAATAGTGCTGCTGCTGAACCACTCTTGGTGGTGAACATTGAAATCCCCTACCCAGAGAACATTTTGTGCCCTTGCCATCCTCAGTGCTTCCTCCAAGTGTTATTGAACATGGAAGAGTACCGCTTCATCAGCTGAGGGAGGATGGTATGTGGTAATCAGCAGGAGGTTTCCTTGCCCATGTTTAACCTGAAGCCATGAGACTTCATGGGGTTTGGAGTCAATGTTGGGGACTCCTAGAGCAACTCCCTCCCAACTGTATACCACTGTGCCACCCCGTTGCTGGATCTGTCCTGCTGGTGAGACAGGACATATCTAGGGATGGTGATGGTGGTGTCTGGGACATTGTCTGTAAGGCATGATTCTGTGAATATGACTATGTCAGGCTGTTGCTTGACTAGTCTGTGAGACAGCTCTCCCAATTTTGGCACTAGCCCCCAGATGTTAGTGAGGAGGACTTCGCATGGCCGACAGCGCTGTTTCTGCCGTTGTCTTTTCTGGTGCCTAGGTCGATGCCAGGTGATCCATTCGGTGTCATTTCTTTGAGACTTTTTAGCGATTGGTACAACTGAGTGGCTGCTAGACCATTTCAGAGGGCAATTGAAAGTCAACCACATTGCTGTGTGTCTGGAGTCACATGTAGGCCAGACCAGGTAAGGATGGCAGATTTCCTTCACTGAAGGGTATTAAGTTTTTCCAACAATCAACAATGATTTCATGATGATCAGTAGATTCTTAATTCCAGATTTTTGTTTTGATTGAATTCAAATTCCACCATCTACCATGGTAGGATTCAAACCCAGGTCCCCAGAACGTTAGCTGGGATTCTGGATTAATAGTTCTGCGGTAATACCACGAGGCCATCATCTACCTTATTGGCTGCCCGTTACCTGGCAAGGAGACTTGAGGAAGTGAGTGCAGAAAAGTTGAAGGGGAAATGGAGATGTGGTGGTAATATCACTGGACTACGGTCCAGGCTGATTGCTGGGATCATGGGTTCAAATCTCAACCATGCCCTTTTAAATTCAATTCATAAAATCTAGAATATAAAATTAGTCTTAATTATGGCAGCTACAATCGATTGTCATAAAAGGTTGTCTGGGTCACTAACGCCCATTTCAGAAGGAAATCTGCCATCCTTAGCTCGTCTGGCCTACATGTGACTCCAGACCCACGGCAATGGTGGCTGCCTCCCACTTGCCCTCTGAAATGGCTGAGGAAGTCACTCCTTTCAAGGGCAATTAGGGATGGGTAACAAATGTTGGCCTTGCCTACATTGCCTGCTTCCCATAAAAGAATGAAAGTAATCCCTGCTGAATGGTGGTGCTGGAACAGGAGCAGTCAGACAGCAGGATCAGTCGGGTAAACCAGGATCAGTCAGATAACCTGGGATCAGTCAGAGAGCCTGGGATCAGTCAGAGAGCCAGCGATCAGCCAGATAGCCTGGGATCTGTTGGGTAGCCCGGGATCAGTCGGGTAGTCTGGGATCAGTCAGAGACCCTGGGATCAGCCAGATAGCCTGGGATCAGTCAGGTAACTGCTAGCTCTCCATCAGTCTACTCTCAGTCATCTATAAAGTGATGGATGGTGTCATCAACAGTGCTATCAAGCAGCACCTGCTCAGCAACTCCCAGTCTGGGTTCTGCCAGGGCCACTTGGCTCTGACCTCATTACAGCCTTGGTTCAAACATGGACAAAAGAGCTGAATTCCAGAGGTGAGGTGAGAGTGACAGTCCTTGACATCAAGGCTGCATTCGAATGAGTGTGGCATTCAGAATCTCTAGCTAAATTGAAAGCAATGGGAATCAGAAAAACATTCCGTTGGCTGGGGTCATACCTAGCACAACGGAAGATGGGTGTGGTCGTGGGAGGGTCAGTCATCTCAGCTCCAGGATATCTCTGCAGGAGTTCCTCAGGGTAGGGTCCTAGGCCCAACCATCGTCAGCTGCTTCATCCATGACCTTCCCTACACCATAAGTTCAGAAGTGGGGATGTTCACCAATGATTGTACAATGTTCAATATCATTTACAACTCCTCGGATACTGGAGTAGTCCGTGACAAAATGCAAGTAGACCTGGACAATATTCAGGCTTTGACTGACAAGTGGCAAGTAACATTGGTGCTACATGAGTGCCAGGTAGTAAGCCATCTCCAATAAGAGACAATTTACCCACTTTGCCTTGACCTTCAATGGTGTTACTATCACTGAAACACCCAATATCAACATTCTGGGAGTTGCCATTCACCAGAAGCTCAACTGTACTCAACCTATATTTACACTGGCTTCAAGAACAGTTCAGAAGCTAGGAATACTACAGTGAGTGACTTCCCAAAGCCCTGTCCACCATCTATGAGGCACAAGTCAGGAATGTGATTGAATACTCCCCATTTGCCTGGATAAGTGCAGATCCAACAACACTCAAGAAGCTTGACAACTTCAATGACAGAGCCGTCCACTTGATTGACATCAAACTCCTAAACGTTCAGACACTGCACCACCACCACTCAACAGCAGCAGTGAGTATGGCCTGTTAGAGGCACTGTATAAATTTGCCAAAGATTCTTCGACAGCACCTTCCAAACTCATGACCACTTCCATCTAGAAGGATAAGGGCAGCAGATGCATGGGAACACCACCACTTGTAAGTTCCTTCCAAGCCACTCCCCATTCAAGTTGGAAATAAATTGCTGTTTCTTCACTGTTGCGACTGGGTTTTACAGAAGAAGCATATTTTTGGTTTTAGGGTACATTTCCCTTACCGTTTAAGATCTTTCAATAATCACCTCAAAAGCAAAATTTCATTTAACTCTGGAACTCATTGTACTCTTGTCTGTTGGGAAATGAATACACATTATCAAAATTTTAATAGTATGTGTATGCTTTTTATCATTGTCTCTGCACTTACTCATCTTTGTTTCCATTTGTTGCTACCCTTACCACTATAGTCCATTCGGGTCTGTTCTGGTCTATTTGGGCCATTTGGCAAAGTACTTTACTTGACCCTAACAGCTGTAAAAGAGAGTTTTTCTTTCCAAAGGGCCTGAACTCAGCGCATCTGCAGGTCTGTTCAGGTCCACGTCTGAGAAAATTTTGCTTTTTAGATCTTGTTGCTTTTCAGATGTGCGGATAAAGGATGCCTGTAATTATAGTTTCATTTATCCAATCAGCACAATTTTAAGTATATTTTGGGCACATTTCCTGAGGTTTTTGTTCATTTTGCCACGCAAGGCACACATGCCTGAGTCACAAGGTCCTATTTCAGGATTTGAGCATAAAAATCAAGGCTGACACTCCAGAACGTTGTCACATTCACTGTCAGATGTAGCTAAACTCTAAAAAGCACTACTGAGTCCTTCTCTAATCTGCTTCAACTTTGTCACTAATATTGAGGCCGTCTGATTAGTCACTTCTGCTTTTTCCCCTCTCCTACCCGAGCCTTGGGCTTGTCTGTTTCTCCAAGTTCCGTCTTATTTTTGAATCAACCTGTTCAGAGATATTATTACACACCTCTGGAGCATCTGGGACTTGAACCCAACCTCCCAGTCCAGGGGTAGAGACACTACTACTGCACCACAGAGGGCTCCTTCCCCATCTTCTGTTCATCCCTCTCCAATCTGAGACCCACTTCCTGCTTTCTTGAACCTCTTCCCACCAAATTGCTGACCATCCCACTTTGATTCCTAGCTCCCAACATGTTTGCTAATATTATGAATAATCTCCTGTCTTCAGGTGCTATCCACTCTCCTTAAGTCTGCAGTTTCCCTGTACCTTCAGTTTCCCCTCCTCAAAAATCTATCTCTGATTCCATGTTCTTGCAAATTGTCTCCCTTTCCTCTCTGAAGTTCTTTCATGTGCTGTTGCAAGCCCACCAATAAAAAAATCCAAATCTAAACTTTCTTATTCAATGTGTGGATGTCCCTACTGGAGAAGGGGCAATATTTGACCTTCTATTGGGAAATAAGGCAGGACAAGTTATGGTGGTGTCAATGGTGGAGCACTTTGGGGCAAGTCATCACAATTGTATTAGTTTTAAGATAGTATGTTCCTGTTGGTGTGACGGGCGAAGGCTGGAAGGTGTAGGGAATGCTCGATGACCGAAAAACTGAGGCTCTGGTCAAGAAAGAGATGATGTGGAGGTACTGGAGTTGGACTGGGGTGGACACGGTCAAAAATGACACGACACCAGGTTATAGTCCAATGGCTTTATTTGAAATCACAAACTTTCGGACTCTCTCGCCTTCTTCAGGTGCTTGTGACAGAGAAAGCAAAAAGATACAGAACTTATAAGTAAAAGATCAAAGTGTCACACACTGATGCGAATTAAACAGACCTAAAATGCTGTTAAACCTTTAATCAGTTCGAAAGGAGATGCAGGTTTCATTCTGCTCAGGGATAAGTAAAGGTTTCATCAAAGAAGAGGTGACAGCTCAGGTCAAATAATGCATGTTAGGCATGACGACCTGTTTAGAACCTGTTTGTGTTTCGACTTGGAGTCAGACTTCTAAAGTTGGACCTTGGGTGACTACATTACATTCACACTACAGGTGACCCCACCACACTCTACACTCTCACACAAACGCGCACACGCACACACACATTCATGCACATGTGCGTGCACACACAACATACAGGCACACACATACGCACAGACACACACACAGACACACACAGACACACACACACTTGTGCCCACACACACTTGTGCACATACACACACGTGCATGCACACGGACACACACACTCTCACACATACACACAACCGTGCACGTACACGTGCGAATATACACACACACACACTTGTGCATACAGATACACACACACACTTGTGCATACAGATACATACACACACACACATACACATGTGCAAATATACGCACACACACACTTGTGCATACAGATACACACACACACATGTGCGAATATACACACACACACACACACACGCAAGTCTACGGGGTGAATTTGCATTTGCAGATATATATTTGCAGATTCATTCTATTTTGTCAAAAAGTACACAATTTGTAGACAGCCAGTCAATGTAGCATTTTATGAATTCCTACTTTAGAAATCTGACTCCAAGTAGAAACAGATTCCAAACAGGGCGTCATTGCCTAACATGCATTATCTGACCTGAGATGTCACCTTTTCTTTGATGAAACCTTTACTTATCCCTGAGCAGAATTGAAACCTGCATCTCCTTTCGAACTGGTTAAAGGTTTAACAGCATCTTAGGTCTGTTTAATTGGCATCAGTGTGTGACCCTTTGATCTTTTACTTATAAATTCTGAGTCTTTTTGCTTCCTCTGTCACGAACATCTGAAGAAGGAGAGAGACTCTGAAAACTTGTGTTTTCAAATAAACCCGTTGGACTGTAACCTAGTGTCGTGTGGTTTTGACCAAGATAAAGATGGAGGCATATGGCAGGTATAGATGGCTGGGATCAAGTGAATCCCTAAGGGAGTATAAGGGCAGTAGGAGTATACTTAAGAGGGAAATCGGGGGGCAAAAATGGGACTGAGATAGCTTTGCAAATAGAATTAAGGAGAATCCAAAGAGATTGTGACAATGCATTAAAGGCTAAAGAGTAACTAGGGAGAGAATAGGACCCCTTAAAGATCAATATGGCCACGTGTGTGTGGGACTACAGGAGATAGGTGAGATTCTAAATGGATATTTCACATCACTATTTACTGTGGAGAAGGACACGGAAGCTAGGGTACTTGGGGTGAAATAAATAGTGATGTCTTGAAAAGGGATCATATTACAGAAGAGGAGGTGCTAAAGGTCTTAAAACATATAACGGTAGACAAGTCCCCGGGACTTGATCGGGGGTTTCCCAGAACTTAGTGGGAAGCTAGGGAAGAAATTGCTAGGCCTTGCTGAGATATTTGTATTATCAACAGCCAAAGTTGAGGTGCTGGAAGACTGGAGGTTGGCTAATGTTTGCCATTATTTAAGAAAAGCTGTAAGGAAAAGCCAGGGAACTATTGACTGCTAAACCTTACATCAATGGTGGGTAAGTTGTTTGAGGAGATTCTGAGGTACAGGATTTACACACATTTGGAGAGGCAAGGACTGATTAGGGATAATCAACATGGCTTTGTGCGTGGGAAATCGTGTCACACTAACTTGACTGAGTTTTTTGAAAAAGTCACAGAGAAGATTGATGAAGGCAGAGCAGTAGACGTTGTCTATACGGACTTCAGCAAAGCATTTGACAAAGGTTCCACATGTCAGACTGGAGGGCAAAGCCAGATCACATGGGATCTAGGAGGAGCAAGCCAATTGGATACAAAACTGACTGAAGGTAGGAGACAGAGGGTGGTGGTAGAGTGTTGTTTCGTAGACTGGAGGCCTGTGACCAGTGGTGTGCCGCAAGGATTGGTGCTGGGTCCGCTGCTTTTTATCATTTATATAAATGATTTGGATGTGTAAAGGAGGCATGGTTGGTAAGTTTACTGATGGCACCAAGATAGGTGGTATAATGGACATTGAAGAAGATTATCTCGGAGTACAAAAAGATCTTGACCAGATGGGCCAATGGGCTGAGAAGTGGCAGATGGAGTTTGATTTAGATAAATGTGAGGTGTTGCATTTTGGTAAGGCAAACCGGGCCAGGATTTATACCCAGGTAGAGCCCTGGGGAGTGTTGGCGAACAAGGAGACCTAGGGGTGCTGGTGCATAGTTCCTGGAAAGTGGAGTCACAGGTAGACAGGGTGGTGAAGAAGGCATTTGGTACACTTGCCTTCATTGGTCAGAACATTTAGTATAGGAATTGGGACATCATACTGTGGCTGTAAAGGAATTGGTGAGGGCAGTTTTAGAATACTGCATACAATTCTGGCTGCCCTTTTATAGAATGGATGTTGTTACAAGCATGGCCTGGAAGGTTTGAGTTATAGGAAGAGGCTGAATAGGCTGGGGCTATTTTCCCTGGAGTGTCAGAGGCTGAGGGGTGACCTTATAGAGGTTTGTAAAATCATGAGGGGCATGGATAGAGCAACAGTATAGTGGTTAGCACTGCTGCCTCACAGCGCCAGGGACCCAGGTTTGATTCCAGGCTTGGGCGACTGTCTGTTTGCACGTTGTCCCCATGTCAGTGTGGGTTTCCTCCGGGTGCTCCAGTTTCTTCCCACAGCCCAAAATTATGCAGGTTAGTTAGATTGACAATGCTAAATTGCCCATAATGTCCAGAGATGTGCAGGTTAGGTGGATTAACCATGGGAAATGTTGGGTTACAGGGTCTGGGTAGGATGCTCCTCAGAAAGTCAATGCAGACTTGATGGGCCAAATGGCCTCTATTTGCACCGTTAGGATTCTGTGATCTGTGATATGGTGAGTAGCCAAGGACTCCCCAGGGTAGGGGAATCCAAAACTAAGAGGCTCAGGTTTAAGGTGAGAGGGGAAAGATTTAAATGGGACCTGAGGGGCAACTTGTTCACACAGAGGGTGACGTGTGTATGGACTGAGCTGCCAGAGGAAGTGGTGGAGGCTGGTACAATAACAACATTTGAAATGCATCTGGATGTGTATATGATTTGGAAGGATTTCGAGGGATAGGGGCCAAATGCTGGCAAATGGGACTAGATTAATTTAGGATTTCTTGTTGGCATGAATGAGTTGGTCCGAAGGGTCTGTTTCCATGCTGTAAATAACCTTAGATCAGTCAGATAACCCTGCATCCAATGATGTCTCAAAGTTCAGGATCGACACAGCGATCCCTTCCAACTGCAACAACAGTTACCTGCATTTATATAGCATCTTTCCAGTCATTAAAAAAAAACCTGAGGTGCTACTTCACAGGAGGACTACCAGCCAAAACTGGACCCAAAGACACATGAGATGATATTGTAGTGAGTTTGGGTCTGGAATGCACTGCCTGGAAGTTTGGTGGAGGCAGATTGAATTGAGGCTTTCCCTCCAATGGTGCAGTCCCAAGCACTGACCCTCTGACAGTGAGGTAGTCCCTCAGTACTTCCTCTCTGACAGTGCTGTACTCCCTCAGTACTGACCCTCCGACAGTGCGGTGCTCCCTCAGCACTGACCCTCTGACAGTGCAGCACTCCCTCAGTACTGACCCTCTGACTGTGCAGTACTCCCTCAGCACTGACCCTCTGACAGTGCAGCACTCCCTCAGTACTGACCCTCCGACAGTGCAGTACTCCCTCAGCACTGACCCTCTGACAGTGCAGCACTCCCTCAGTACTGACACTCCGACAGTGCAGTACTCCCTCAGTACTGACCCTCTGACAGTGCGGCACTCCCTTAGTACTGACCCTCTGACAGCGCGGCACTCCCTCAGCACTGACCCTCTGACTGTGCAGTGCTCCCTCAGTACTGACCCTCTGACTGTGCAGTGCTCCCTCAGCACTGACCCTCTGAC